>OX375873.1:39592336-40305769 GCA_947359465.1 Metellina segmentata | reverse complement strand
TGGGACCGGGAAAACCTATTCGGAGGGTCGTATCTGATTTTGCGGGTTAGTCAAACCTATCATAAGAGACAGATCGGATCTGCGGGCAAATGAAACCTATCCTTAAGTCCGGATCAATTCTGATAAATTCAGTTTTATGACCATATAATACTGTCCGAAAAGCCGTATATGAACTGAGTAGGTTAAACTTATCTGTATGGCCATATTTCTCTTATTAGTGTGTAAACCGTTCTAGACAGCATGTCTAGTGGCCAGGCTAGACAGCATGCCATATAAAAATATTTTTATGGTCGTGTCTGATTCCCGGGCCTCTTATAAATCCATTCACTACAACTGATTTGTCTCACGCGCATACTATCTACGTATTTTTTATAACTGTCTGGTTAATCCTCATCCCGAAGGGAACAACTATTTCACAAATAGCTAAAAATCCCGATCGAAATTGACCCCGTTCCCCAATCAAGGCCGAGTATGGGAGTTTGTTTATGGTCCAAAGGGTTGTGACCCGAAAGAGCAGAGGAAAGACGGAAATCTATAAAGGGTAGTCCCCTTACTACGTCCCTGCATAGAGGAGAGGAAAGCCGGAAGACGGGGAAAATTATCCTTTACGCTACGACAGGTGGACAATCGTTACCAGTAAAGTCTCGTTCACGCCAGCGGCATAGTATAGATGTAGTACATTCTGTATCCCCCTTTTCAGTGACTGCTGGCATCGATCGCCATGTACGAGCTATCTGTCAGCAGACTGACCTTGTAGGGGAAACCCTCCTTTTGTTCGGTACCTTACCCTTTCGTCCGTGAGGTGTGAACCTTAGAGGAGGAATAAAGGTAGAGAGCGCATAGGGGTTGCCAGTGGTTGTCCTCGTAAGACCACGTGACGAACGGACGCTTCTTCGCCTCTGAGAACGGTCTCTATGGGATTTAACATGGGGACGGTAAATTGACGCGTTGAAGAGAGAAAGTTTATTGAAAAAAAACGGTTGACCAACTGTTGTGCAAACAATTGCAAGGAGAGAGGAACTGAAGGATCCCCCTACTCATGTCACAGATGTTATTATTTACTTATCTGCTTTTTTTTAAGTATTTAAAGCATATTAAAACGAGTAACGTTGCATCACATTGTTGTATAATCAATATTTATTCATCATTGTGAGAACTTTTTTACGTTAATTGACCTCGTGAGAACAATTTGAATATCTGTAAGCTGATAGAAAATGTTTTAGAGCCATTAAAATAATGAATTTTGCGAAAAAATCGAATGTTTTACGGTTATACGCAAAAATGCAGGTTGGCGAATCTTGGCGCCTTCCGCTGGAATAAACAAATGTCACGTATTTATAAAGTTGTAGGTAGGCTCTTGTATGCGGATGTGCAGTTCGCTTATTTAAGACTAGTCACTGCTTGGCTAGCCTGGCGTTGCAGTGCCATTTGCTTTTGTGGAGTTATAGGTTTGCTTCGCAAACCAAATTATGAACAATGGTTTGGATATCAAACCAAAACCACGGGCACGCCGTAATGGTCTTGGCGTTGCCGAATTCGGCAAAATACGAATTGCGAAGAAATCCAATCGGCGTGACGTCACGATCTCTTGCGAAAATATAAATATTTAATTGAAAAATTATGAATTTAAAAAAAATCAAGGTAGCTTTTTTTAGTGTAAAATTTCCGCAGATTTCATATCCGTTGAAATTTTCAATCCATCTTTAACGATTTTGATTTTACAAAAGAACTAAACAATACCAGTCAAAATGTTCGTTGTGGAATCGTTTGAGTGGTGAAATCAGGTAACACAAAGATTTGTTGATTATCAGTATTTTTTTGATATTTTAAAATAAAGCTACATCATATAGCTAAAGTTTATAGCGAAGACCTCCAAAAAAAAATTGAGAAGTATAAATAATAAATTAACTTTGTTTAAAGGTCACTGATTCATTTGTGTATTTCATGGAAACTAAATGTAAATATATTTTTCATCAATTTAAAATCCTTTTCTTTCCAATATGTCAATTGTTCATTTATTTAAATTTTTTAACAGTACAGATAGTGGCATTTTCATTGACTTGTCTTCATTGGTATTGTATCGTATTAAGATGGGGCTTTTCTGTATTTTTTAGTCATAATTTCGTTTTTTAATTTTTATTTGTGCGTTCTTTGCTTCTCTATACTTTAAACAATATGGAAAAAAACTTAAAAAAAGCTGAGATAAAAAATTTTGAAATTATTTTCTCTTGACTGTTCTATTTTTCAAGGAATTGACCTGATGTAATCTATCTAACTTAAGTGCTTCTGTTAGAGTATGAAATATTTATTTATCTGAGTCATTAAAAAAATATCAATGATCTTCCTGCATATGTATTTTTAAACGCTTGTCCAAAAGCCATGAAATTTATTCACATTGAAAACGTATTTGAAAAACAAAATCTGTTTCAAAATCTAATAATTATTACTTACAAGTTTTAAAATCATAAAACATATTTTCAAAATTAACAGTGATCTAAAATCATTAATATCATATATATTGCTTTTATGAAATAATGGTTCAAAGTACGCAAAATCATACAGTAAAAATACTTTATGCGAAATTATCTGTTTGAACTCCGTATTTTTTACAAAATAAGCACCAACACCGTATTTTTTACAAAATAAGCACGAACTCCGTATTTTTTACAAAATAAGCACGAACTCCGTAATTTTTACAAAATAAACACATTTCGTTTATTTTGTGCTTATTTGGTTCTAAAAGGCGAAAGCCCGATAATCTTTACATTACGCAGGCGAAGGTATCGCCAAGATTGTTTACGTGGCGTGGTGATATGAAGCCAAATCTGGTTTAAGGGTGGGCTAAAAACGCTAAGTTAATAGTACAACAGCTTTTTCGACCTCATGAATGGCGATGCGCTCTCTATTCTTATCTCTCCTCTATGGTGTGAACGCTTTGGGGGGAAAGGCAGAAGAAGAGCCACACAATGCTATGAGAGGAAACGGTCAGTCGTAAATGCCACTCAAGGGTCTATCGATCAAGTTAGGTAAACAGGTAAGGTTAGGGCTGAACAAATCTAATCACCGAAGCGTAAAAGAGGTAGACACGTGTTTCTATTTACCAACAAACTGCTTGGAACTTGATTTAAATTTGAATCATTAGATGGATACTTTGGAGATTATTTATCGAATTGTCGTCGAAAGCAGATTTCTGGCTAAACGGATTTCAATTCTTGGATCGATGTATAATAGATAATTAATTTTGAAAAGGACTCGTATACTTATGAAAAATCCGAATTTTCTTTTTTTTGTTCGCGACGATCAGGAAGCTCTTATTTAGATAATAATTTTGTTCCTCTCTTTATTCAAATATCCTTTTAAGATTGAAGATTTTCTCATGCACATTTCTTTTTCGTGTTCAGAAATTTTCCCAAACCAAGAGGTTCAAAAAATACAAAATCCTTCAGATTCTCACGATTGTGATGATTAAGGTGTGTTTTTAGGAAAGCACGCAACCAAATTTCAGTACTTCTTGTATTTTAAGGGGTGGTAAGGCAGTGTATTTCCGTCCTTCCTTCTAGAGCACTCCTTTAATTTAAGTTTAAATACTAATTAAGAACTTAGATAAATGTATTTTAATATTTCTATAACATTAGTTGATCGGATACTGGGTTGTCTGGTATTCCACCAACCCTTTTTTTTTAAATGTTTGGATATATTTCAAACAGCCGATTATTTCTATTGGTATATTTGTAAGATATATTTCTAAGAGCTAAGATTGAGTTACGAATTTCATGATTTAGCATTCGTCACCAACGGGTTAGAAGAAATTTTAAGAACGAGGACAGGATTTTTGGAATTCTTTTCATGTGGTCCTCAAAGTATCGTTGGGCAGCGATGGCCCGGCTGGAACAATAACGGATTAGCAACCGGAGGGTTGTGAGTTCGAATCCAACAAAACGCAGTCGTGTACAAAGGTGGCTATTGCACGTTAAATCTGTCATGGCCGCAAATGTCTTCCCGTTGGCGTGGTGTGGAAGTTTGGAGAGTGGGGTGACAGCTCAGGTGTTGCCTCGTCATCTGACCATGGTTCAAAATTACTCGGTGTTGTCCTCGGATCTTTTTTCCTTGAGGGAGTGATCGTTTCATCGAATTAATTTCATAATTCTAAGCCAACGTTATATTTTAGCTAATAATGTTCTTGGGGTGACGTGGGTTATTAAATACCTGCATATATTAAAAAAAGATACCACGTTTACGAATATATCGATTCCCAACCACCTCATTCTATGAAAGCATTTTTTTATTAAGCTTCTCTGAAATGTAAAAACCTAAAAGAATCAAACTAAAATTTTTTACTGCGTGATGTGCTTAGATTTTGAGCTATCCAACTGTTACACAGCAGTCTTAAATATTTGGTAGTGCCATCTGTAGGTCAGAAAATGCACAATGATGTGTATATTCAACATTTCAATTAAATGCCTGAAGATTCTGTTCTGAATCGTTGTAGTTTTTCTTCAATTTGAAGATGAGGAACCAATTAGCTTTTGAATCTTTTGAGGTTGCATCTTTTTATTTGTGTCATGGAAAATTCTTAGACTATGTCTGAATCACTAAAAATTAAACTGGTAATTGAAGAAATTTTTTAAAAATTAAACTGGTAATTGAGAAAAATTTATTTTATGAATTCCTATCTTCTTCTCGCAGTTAAATTTGATCCTTGATAATGATCGTCGTATAGTCAACTAAATGACCGTATTCCTCTGTTTTACTCGTCATCTGACTGAGGATCTAAATTAAGTGGTGTTGTCCTCGAATCTGTCTCTTCGAGGTTTATCCTGGACAGTCACCTGTGGCCCGTTTTGTTGCTCTGGTGTAACGTTAATAAAAAAATACCTTAGTCAGAACGAAATATTCGTGTTACTGAACTCTTGTTTTTAGTGCAGTGCCATCTATGAACTCTACTGAATACAAATTGTTCATAATAATCTTGAATCCATTCAGAACTTGAAGTGGAGAATTGGTTCCGCACACTAACAAAGTTAGTCCCCCAAGTTTTGCAATCCAGATTACAAGTTCATGTGATGAATTTTTATACTAAATGCGTAATTAGCAAGTAACCTGAAAATTGAACCCAATCGAAGTTATTTAAAAGTTATTGAACTCACAAAAATTCTTCTTGTTATGGATTCTAACCAGCCAGACATTCTAAGGGATTAATGTAAGCTTAGTAATAAGTTAACCAAATACAGAACTGACTTTCAAAGGTCTCTTTTTCTCAAAAAATTATTTCTTGTACTCAAATAATCAAATTCTCTTTCAAGAAATTCATTTTCACTCCTTATGCGTAAATGAAATTTGAAAAGATGTTTGCGTCAGCGCGAAAGAAATTCTTCAATAATTACTTTCAGTTTTAGCGTTTTAAAAATAAAACACAACACTTTCTAGAGCACTTGGTTATCTTGAATTCCCAATAGCTACGTCCTTGGTTTTTCTAAGCAGTCTATGCTACATATTGCTATACCATATGTGAATAAACTTCAATGGTAATAACAATAAACTTGTCAGTTCTTGTTAACCGTCAGTCCGTTATTACGGAACATTGCCGCTCAATGAGCACGAGCCTCGAAGAAACAAACGAAAATGATAAACTATACTAAAATGGGAATATGTAAGTCTAGAGCGTAAGATCATGCAACATTATGTACATATGCACAGTTCTGTCCTTAATGTAAATTGTGTAATGTTTTTTTCTGTAAAATAAAATACATGTAAACTCAATGCACAAATGTATTTGGACACTGCAAGTACTTCAGAAAATGTGCTTTATTGTTCTATTTCGTAAAGGTTCAGGCCTTTCTTTGCTTGTATTAGGGCTGCAACACGTCGAGTCATACGTTTCACAAGTTCTCTGTAAGTCGGAAATAGTAGCTGGCCATGCCTCTTGCAAAGGCTGTGAGAATAGATTGTTGTGAAGACGGACGTGCGTGGCGGTCCGTACTCGTTGCTCCAATTTGTCCAACAAGTGATCGATCGGATTGAGATCGGGGCTCTGAACAGGCCAGTCAAGCAAATTCACCGCATTTTCAGAATACCCGACCTGTACACGTTTTGCAGTATGACATGGAGCTGGATCCGGTTGGAGGAAACAACCATCATCGCCGTAGTAGAGCCATAGTGTAGGCAATGCTGAATTAAACAGAACGTCGAGGAATACGTCAGAGTTCATGTTACGAGGTACATAATGCAATGGGCCGAGTCCTAACCAAGAAAAAAAACACACAATGATGGATCCTCCTTCGAAATTATGCAGTGTTATAATATTTTTGTATCATATAGCGTATGTACAGTGTATTTCCAGTTCAGCATTTTTGTCATTTGTTCATATGCAAGAAATAGGGGTGGGTTTTGGTCTTAAGTTTTTCTGTTATCCGCCTATTCGATTAACCGTCATGATCCCGGTCCCGACAATGAAGGTTAATCGAAGTTTTACAGTACTTGTTTCTAGAAATCTTAATTATACTACCGGTTATAATCACTACCGTAATGGAGCGTTTCACGTAAGAACCAGAATCGGTGCTATTGGCACGGATTTTGTTGAAGCACATTTTTTCGCTAAACCCGAGTCATGATTTAACGAATAGACTGGTTTGAAGTCACGTGACTCAGGTGTCTACTTGATGCAGCCAGGCTATACAGTTCCCTTATTACAATCCGACAGAAAGTAAAGGGAAAGTCCTTTCCACTCCGGTTAAAAATCCTTGTAGGATTGCAATTGAGAAGACCCCGGTTGCAATTTTCTTTCCTGCCTTCGGGCTAGATTCGCTTATGTCAACCAAGTCATTCTTTATTAGACCAAATAAGACGCTATAAAGGTCGCTAAAGATTGAATAGAGAAATCTATCCTGCTAAAATTCAGCTGTCTAAAGCTATGAGCTCAGGTAGTGTTTCTTAAAGAGGATTAAACTATTTAAATTCTGTAAGATTTATTTCATTTCAATGGACTTACTTTAAACTTTTGACAAATGATTCCATTCAAGTAATGGTAAAGATTCCTTCAAACCTAGCCATTTTTTTAGCTTTAAAATTTGGTTATCACTGTTAACAGTTATTAAAGCTACAAGAGCATGATTTATCATTAACGAGTCATCATGTATCGACGACGATGTTGACCTCGTCATCTGACGGTGGTTTGAAATTACGAAATGTTGTCCTTAAACCTTTCCTATTCAGGATTGAAACTGGACTATCGTCAATAGATCGTTGTGTTTGTTGCTCCAGTGCAGCGCTAATTCACTTACCCACGTACTTACTCGTGTTCCTTAGCTGAAGCATTCTATCTTGCAATATACTGGGCTGAATGTGAGTTCCTGTGACTTTAAGGGCATTTCTGGCATAAGCTTGTCTTGCTCAGGACCTTGACTCCTTGGTTCATAATCCAATCCAGGAATTCTGTTTCTCCTCCTTTTATAAAGCGTAATCCCACTACTTATGTAAGAGGTATTTTTATAACTGTGAGATAGTGGAAAGGCAATTTTTACGATTAAAGTTTCTTCCGACAATGGTGAATGTGTTCCGCATTGTCTTTCGTTTTTGCTACTCTACTTTCTCCTAAAATACAATAGCTCAAGGAGATAACTTCAGTATTAAACATCTTTCTTAAATCAAAGCCAGAAATGTCCTCACCTTGACGTGTGGAAGTTCGGAGAGTGTTGTGCCGGTTCAGGTGTTGCCTCGTCATCTGACCGTGGTTCAAAATTACTTTGAGTTGTCCTCGGTTCTTTCCTGTTGGGATTGATCCCTGACGTCATCAAAAGCCCGTTGCGTTGCTCCAATACGACGTTAAGGGGATTCCAGTACCCAAAATCTTAAAAATATGTTAATTTCTTTTTATTACATTAAAAAATACTACAGATATTTCTGAATAAAATGACACAAAAATTTTATTTCTGTCTTTTAAAGAGCCTGCGAAATTTGGAATTTAGTATTTTGACATCTGCACATTGGACGAGCCAGAAGTGATTCGTGGTGTTTTTACAACTTGTTGCTCACAGTCTTTTTCGACGTCCAAGGTTAGCTACTTGTTGAATTCCTCGAGCACAGAAGAACCATTAACTCCAATGTGTACTGTGAGACACTCCGAAGCCTACGCAGGTCCATCAAGAACAAAAGACCGGGGCTGCTTACGGAGGGTGTGGTTCTGCTCCATGATGTCTGCGATCACGACCACATTATTGGCAAGTATAGAGGGGCAGCACATTCAAATTGCAATTTGAATTTTAAACACCCCAACTTCATCCCAGTGTTTCTTCACAATCTCTCAGGATATGATTCACATTTATTCATACGAGATTTAGCATCTGACTCAAACAGAATGACCATAATTCCGTCTACGGAGAAAATATATTTCCATCTCTAAAAGAGTAGGAAGTTATCTGAATCTTTGGTTCTTGGATACAATGAAATTTATGGCCAGTAGCTTAGATGCACTGGTCGAAAATCTTCAAAAAGAGGACTTTTTTCCACGTGAAAAGTAATTTTTCACATAACTGGGAGCTTCTAGTCAGGAAGGGAGTGTACCCCTATGATTACTTGGATTCAATTCGGAAATTTGAAGAAACTCATCTTCCTCTGAAAGATAAATTCTTCAGTACTTTAAACGGAGATAATATATCCGATGAGGATTACTCTCACGATCAAAATGTGTGGGAGGCATTTAAGAAACGTACACTCGGAGAATACTCTGAATTATACTTCAAAACATATGTCTTGATCCTCGCTGACGTATTTGAAAATTTCGGAAAATTATGTCTTTCTCTGTACGAGTTGGATCCGGTGTGGTACTTCACCGCTCCCGGATTATCTTGGGATGCCATGTTAAAGAGCACAAACGTTAGCATAGAGCTCATGACGGATTATGACATGCTTATGTTTGTTAAGAAAGGCATCCGTGGTGAAGTATCGCAGTGCTCCTATCTGTATGCCTCTGCCAATAATAAATACATCAGTACATTTGATGCATCAAAGCCATCCAGCTTTTTAATGTATTTAGATGCAAATAACTTATATGGGTGGGCAATGTCCCAAAAACTTCCTTTGAAGGATTTTCAATGGAGTGATGTTAGGGATATTGATTATATTAGAAACGACACGACTTCGGTTACATTTTAGATGTAGATTTGGAGTATCCGAAGGAGTTTCACGATAAGCACGGTGATTTTCCCTTGGCTCCAATTAACGGAATAGCCCAGGTTTCAAGGAGAAGAGGCTTCTTTTGGCTCTCGATAATAAGGTAGGTTATGTTCTACATCATAAAACCTTGTTTCTCTACTTAGAACTATGCCTAAAATTAAAAAGCATAAATAAAGCAATTAAATTTAGAGAAAGTTCATTTCTCAAACCATATATAGATTTAAACACCAGTATGAGAACGAAAGCTCGAAATCCTTTTGAAAAGGATTTTTTGAAACTAATGAACAATTCTATTTTTGGGAAAACAATCTAAAATATCCGACGAAGAGTTGATATACGCTTGTGTTCAAATTCCAAGTCTTTTTTAAAATTAGTTGCAAAACCCAATTTTGATCATAGAACAATCTGTGCAGAAAACTTAGTAGCTGTTCATATGCGAAAAACGGAACTATTTTTTAATAAACCTGTATGTATTGGTATGGCAATATTAGACATTTCTAAAAACCTCATGATAGATTTTCATTACAATGCTATGAAAAGTGGTTACGGGGAGAAAGTGAAACTGTTGTATACAGATACCGACTTCTTAATTTACCACATTCATACGGAGGATTTTTTCAAAGACATTAAAAATTTTTTTTTTTTTTTGATACTTCAGATTTTCCTGAAGGTAATGTATATAGTATAGAAAAAGTTAACAAAAAATTGTAGGAAAAATGAAGGATGAAGGATTAGTCCTGCTTTATCAGCTAAATATAGGAGTTATTTACCACGAGAGTTGGTACTGCTGTAGTTCCTGCTACTATGCTTAGCATTCATGTTACCATATATAATTATACATCTGTTTATTGACAAGAGCGATTCAATATCTACAGTAAATAGAGGAGTCGTATGGTTTGGTATGTAAGTGGATATGAGAGTTACGAGGATAGATAGTGCAACTGAATTGTAATTGCTGTTGTTATAATTTCATGAAGTATATGTGTTGTTATTGTGTTGGATAGACCTTTTAATCAAAATAAAAGTGCCACCTCTTCCGCTAATTGCTCTGGGTGTTCTATAACAATCATAATTAGGCAGCTTGATCTTTTGATCTGATTTAAGTATCAATATACTGAAATGAGAGATGCAATACAAGAACAATACGAGGAAAGTACCGACCCCGTTCGAGTTGCTGCTTCAAAAGCCAGGTCTCTCGCCCAACACATGGATCAATATGAAGTTTTGCTCATTCTTGTGATTTGGTATCATTTACTATACCAAATAAATATTGTTAGCAAATACTTGTAAGCAATCGTGTTTAAATTTGCAAAATACACTCTATAACAAAAAAATTGACGCACCAAGAAGGAGTTGTTCGATGGAGACAAAAATTGGTGGATAGGAAAATTATGTACAGAATAGAAAATGATTTAATTTTCAGAACAATTGAATGATTTATTTCAGAGTTACAGTAACGAGCTCAATAAGGTGTTGACCCGCCTCTAGCCTGGATGCAAGCTGCCACACGGCGTGGCATAGACCGATAAAGCTCCCGGATGGTCTCCTGCGGTATTTCTTGCATTGCAGTCCTTGGTCCCAATTGAACAAAATTTATATTTATTTATATGCAAAGTGGTACCCCGACATGCAAGTTTTCGTTGTAACCCCCTATCGCGTTACGTCGGTGTAATACTATATTGGGCAAGTAATATTACTATAAAATTAATTCTAAAAGAGTGCTGTTACGATAGAATTATGAATGGAGTTGGGATCCCATATTTTTTACTCGATAAAATAAAGTCCTATTTTGATCGTAGAATTTTTTCTCAGAATCTACATTTTACACCTTCGAGGCAACTTGTATCAGGTATAACTTTAATCTGAAAAAAAAATCAACCTCCCAACATGTTTTACAAGCAAGTAGGTCAAAATATATTTCAGTACTCACATTGTCTGATCATCATCGTAATGAAGTGAGATTGAGTATTTCTCAGACTGCTCGACCTCTACCATCTGAATTACATGTTTAGACATCATGTTCAAAGGATATATAACTGATATAATCGGCAGTGGATTAATAAACAATGCACCAGTATCTAAGGGTACTCTATTTGATGAGTCAGTTGCTAGATCCACCGAGATACTGCAGAATAAAAATGTCATCAAATAAAGTCCAAATAGTGAAATCGTTTGCCAAGTGAAAAGATTCTTGATTGTAATATTTTTAGAGCAATGAATACCTTTGAGAATAAATATAGATGAAGATAGAAGAAAATATTATATGGTAGTCAAAAATTAAATTAATATATGGTAAATAAAGAGGTTTTTTTAAATTATGACTAGTAATGACCAAAACAGGAAAGGGCGCAGGGAATATATATATCAGACTCTTCCACACACATTAATAGAAATTATTATGCTTTAAATCCGTTTTACAAGATTTAAAGACCAATTATTATTCTCGTACTTTTTCTTCCTTTTTAATGCCTTAAACACGCGGTGCACACATCCGGTTTTTCAACGTGCGGCGACGCACGTCCGACTTGCGTGCAATTTGTATCGCAGTTCCCCACGGCAACGCAGCTCGCCATACACGCTTCTCGGGTCTGAAGTACCTTGTTTTCATAAATAAATGGAATACGAATGATAATTAATAAATGGTTGTATCCAGTAACGTCTACTTTATTTCAAAAATATACTTTTCTTACACCTAGTAAGCGAACTAAACACATTTTTCTTCGATAGAATATTTATCGCAAGTGGTGCGAAATGAGGACTTGCGTCATTTCACGGTTATGTGTGCATAGTTGTGCTTCGGTGCCGCAATTTGAAAAATCGGATGTGTGCACCGGGCATAATTGTGCATTGTTTCCACGTTAAATCCAACGCACCCTTGAATTCCCGTACTTAATCCTTTCTTTGTGAAGGATACATTTACTCGTATCCCCAAATTGTAATAGTAAAAATGTTATAATAAATAATTGTTTTAAATTCTTTTACACAATTGATATTTACTCTGGTTAACTATACTTTATATTTTGTTATTTATATTAACCTTCTAACAAATTAAGAATTAGTTTAGGTGTTTGGATATAAAAAGTTGCTCTTTCCTCCCCTCTAATTTTTTTATTTCTACTTCTTTAAAAATAAGCTTGAATGCTTCAAGAGGATGAGTGGTCGTGGTTTTAGAATTTGGAAAAAAATACATCAAAGGACAAGACCTATCTCTACTATGTACATACAATTCTAAACTTTAACAACTCTAGTACTCACTAACGATCAGCTAAGTCTACAAGAGGAATGATAGCGGTCAAGGTTAGCGATTCCATAAACATAATGACATCCAAAAGGACTAAATTTTTCCAATGTGGTTATGAAGAATAAAAACTTTCTATCATAGGAAATAATATTTTATCTAAAATAGCCTGGTCGCACACATTAGTGCATTTTGTTTCAGTTAGAGGTACTCGCAAATAATAAATGTAATGGCGATTCTTTTCATATCTAGCAGACAATATAAAATAAAAAAATATAAGAAATAATAAGAATAATTAAAGCTTCGTTTAATAATGTTTTAGAAAGAAACATTTTTCGTTTTATGTTTCCACAAGTCTATCTTTTCAGCATTCCATATCTACCTATCACAAAATAAATTTGGAAAAGCCTGCATGTATATTTTTGTTGTATGGACTTTCCTTACAGTCTATGTTCTTTCTAGATTTGCTGAGGACAAATCATCATGGAAGAAGTGGTTGTGTGTGTTCGTGGTTACTATCATGGTCATCATACTATGTTGCTTCATTAGTTATATTGCGTTCGATTAGCCGTTGCTGTAAACCAGAGTTCTGTTCGAGTGAGCTGTAAAATTTTTAAAAAGTACTCACCATCGTTGTTCCAGCTATTATGATGATAGTTTAATATAGCTAAAAGGAGTACGATTTTGTCCACATGATTGTATTTATTATATTTATTTCGACAACACGAACAACTAAAATAATTATATCCCACGTTCTAATTAAGATAGAAACATGATTCAAACGTATTTTACAGCAGAAAAACACAGAATTTTTTTTAATGTCAAAATGTTATCGAAAATGTGAGGATTTTTGTGTTACGGTCCCACTTACCTACCAAAAACAAACGTGACGTCATTGTCTTATGCGCCCATATGCGTTTGCAAAATTAAAAATACTACAGTTTAAAAAGCAGGAAATAGAATCTGTGAACTCGATAGAGAATGTTAAATTCGTATTGTAAAAAATATGGAAGTTATTTAAGAATTATTTATTTAAAGAAAATCCTATTTTTAGGTATCGATCAAATGTGAAAATTGTCTGCAGTTTTCAAAAATTTGAAATTTTTACTCATCTTTCAAGATCTAGGAGTTAGAAAAATAACTACATAACTAA
This sequence comes from Metellina segmentata, assembly GCA_947359465.1. Classification (NCBI taxonomy): domain Eukaryota; kingdom Metazoa; phylum Arthropoda; class Arachnida; order Araneae; family Tetragnathidae; genus Metellina; species Metellina segmentata. Next base: position 40,292,207 of record OX375873.1, on the reverse strand, counting down.
AGTTTAAACGTTATTTGTTTCTTATCGTCCACTGAAAAAACATTCCTCCTCAAAATGAAACGGTAACGGAAAAAACTAATTTAGAATCTGTCATGTCTTTCTAGTGTTGCCATTCCAAAGAAACAAAGAAAATTACGCTTCCATTAAATTTATTTAAAAAAGTTCTAGGTTGAATTGTAAAATTCGGGTGCGTTAGATAAATCGCAATTAGGACTACCTGTGTGAAAATCCCATTATTGTAAAAGTGCCATAGATTCGTCCGGGCGGTACTTCCAGACAGACACGCAGACACTTCCTTTTATAATGGTAGAGATAAAAAATTGCGTTAAATGATAATCAAGCTCACAAAATGTTATCGTAGAAGGAAATTTTTAAAATAGTTCCATATCAAAAATATGAATAGATTATAATTTAGAAGAAACATGTTGACCAAAATGTGTAGGTAAGTAGATATTTTAATTAACGTCATACTAGAGCAGCACAACGGACCATTGACGACAGACAGGAATCAGTCTTCCAAGGGAAAGATCCGAGGACAACACCACATAATTTTGAATCACTTTCAGATGACGAAACAACACCTGAGCTAGTACCCAACTGACCAAACTTCCACACCACGCCAACGTGAGTATATTTGAGGTCGCGACTGATTTAACGTGCACGAGCCATCGCCCCTTGTACACTACGGTCTTTGGTTGGATTTGAACACGTTATCTTCTGTTGGCCAAGCAATCACTGCTACATAGCGCAGTACGTCCAATGTGGACAAGGATTTAGTTTCCAAGATTTATAGCAAAATGTCTTCCCTACATTCAAACACTTTTACTGCTTTTCGTTGATAAATATTCGGAATATACTCATTAATTTACAAAGAGAAACCTCATTCCTGAAACATTTTTCAAAGTGTTTTATTTCAAAGAAATAAATTAAAATTGAACTTTTAACTTCTAAAATCTCTTCAGCATCATTCGATGCGTAATCTTCGTTTACGTACATCCTTGCAATGTTTGATTTTGAATTCGGTTCTTACTGATACTCACTAAGTTGCGATTTTAGGAGAAATGAACAGAAATTTAAATTAAACTCCCAACACACTACCTTAAGCACTTAAAGCATATCTAGTGTTCATTATAAGCGTTGCATTGCAACAAATATCCGCTTCAATTTAAGATATTTGCGATGAATAATCGATTATCGCTCTCAACTTTCTAAATTTAATCACCCCCCCCCTTCATCTGGGCATTTATCTATTGACAGGAAATGAAATTAGAATCCAAAGTTGTTTTAGTGGTACTGTTATTAATGTTACTTTTTGAAATTAAAAATCTAATAATGTTCCTTGATATTGAGAAGGGGGGGGGGGGAGATCTAGCGGAATGCTCCCTGCCACACCTGTTGGAACGAGCCTGGATGTAGTGCCATTTAGGGACTCTTTTGAAGGTCAAGTACAATGTTCCTTCTCACCCCTCATGTGTTGAGGGGAGGGGGGAAGGAGTTGTCCCTGAAGTGACTGGTGTGATTCCTTTTGTTCGATCTCGTCCAATAGTCCGAACTGTCCAGCGTACTGTCGAGTCAGTTTAGTGTAAAGTTTGGCAAGTGCAAGACGTACATAGCAAGTGCGGATATCTTCAAACTACACATTCTTCATGGATTTCGTCTTCGTATTCTGGAAAAGCAACTGAACAACAGGTAAGACATTGTCATTTTTTTATTTTCTATGTTTTGTTAGTTAATGTACCGCTTCACCTAGGTTAGAAACTAATCGCAGGTGTTTAAATACTGAATAAAGGAATCGCTAAGCATTCGCAGCGCTTAAAAATTTAATGCTATGGAATTATATTTGTATTCTATACTAAATTTGTTTTAGTCAGTTATTGTAATACAATACTTTTGAGAATGTACTAATGAAGGAAATTTTAACTTGTTTTTAATTACTTTTACGTTTAGAGACCTTCAAATACATTTTTTACTTTCTTAATGGCTGCTTTGCTCAGTCGAAACAGTCTCGGAAACAATTCATTGTTCCATTCCATTACAATCATTCCGTTTCCATCCATTACGAAAATGGGTGTTTTTTTCCCTTCAGTTTATAGTTTTTGTGCGTCCAAACAATTTTGAATATCCCAATTAACCAACATATATAATAACAATACTTAATACACATTCTCCATACATTAACTTATAAACTTCACAGCATTATGTATCAATAAACTCATGCAGTTTTTCCTAGTATTGCAATCAAAAATATTTATCTACGTTACATCTAAGGTGAAGCTTTACATCTAAAGAGCATGAAAATATATTTGTAGTTTAGCAGTTTGTATTTCAATAGAAATCCTACTCATATTTCTGTTTCATTAAAGGTGCACAACAATCTTTAAAAATGTCTATTATTTTTTCACCAATATAAATAAGTGTTTATGGAAATTATTATTTATTGTTATTGTTATTACTTATTTATGGAAATAAGTTGAATAGAAGTAATTTAGATAATTTTATGAAATATACCTGTATGAATCTGAAGTAAGGTCAATTTTATGCTTTAAAATTCAATATCTTAAAATGTGCATTTTTTCCATAAAAGGAACATTTCCTAAAGTCTATTCAAGAAAAAATAATATAAATTGATTTACAAGTGTGACATAACATATTTTAACGCAGGCATTTTTATTCAATCTGCTCAGAAAATTTTATTTTGATTTTTGAAAATCGGTCATTTCTTAAAACAAACTCTCAAAATGTATGTTTTTTAAAAAATTATTGCGTTGAAGTGTTTAAAAGTGTCTTTATAACCTGTATAACAAAAAATTTCAAATCGCAACGCTAATAAGAATATGAGAAAAAGTTCGTTAAATTTTGACCATTTTAACTGCGATAGGACGGTACTGGTCCGTTTAACACTGTTTACTTTGAAAAATTTTGCTGTAATATGAACAGTTAATCCAGAAAAATTAGTTTTCGGATTACAGAAAGATTTAGACACTGGTATCTGTTGAAGGTAAACAATCTATCCAAAGTCAAAGTAATGATAAGAAAAAAACCCTTCTTTAATTAGTATTTCTTTAAAAATTTTACCATTCATTAATGTTTACACTTCTATTTCAATCCACGAATATTTAAACATGAATTTCATACCATTTGCAAATATCTCCTATCACTTAACTTGTTTTTTTTTTTAGGTTATTTGTAACACTTAAAATTTTATTTCACCACCAAATATATCTGCTTTTTATGCATTCAACTTTTTTTTACTATTGCATGAACTAATAGCGAGATTTATATATATATATAAGTATTTGCTTATGTCTCCAAGTAGTTACGATGAGATATCTCGTCTGACAAGATCTGGCTAATTTTTCTGAAGAACAACTCGTCAAGATCTTTTGTTAAGAACGAGCCGTTTAAAAAGATCGTTTAACAGATTTCACCACGAGGTTTGTCGTTTTCATTCCCTTTAGTAAGCACAGGTGCTTCGCGCGCGTTAATGGTTTATCTTGTGGTCTAGAGTGAGTTGCCCGAGGATATTGAATGATAGGGGTCATTGTTGTTCGATTGAGTCGGCAGAAGATTAATGTTTCCGTTCAATTGGTTTTAGGAACAGTTTTTCTGTGTCCTCATGTTTCGAAGAATTTCCTTTTGCATGTGATTCTCTTTCTAATGTTGTTCCTATCTCTAAATAAAGCACACAAAGAATCCTGCATCTCTGATTTTCAAAGGTGTCTCTTTTAACGATTCGCATTAGTAGCTGACTTTTATGTGCTTCCCACCTAAAAGATCTGTTTAGACCCCTCAGTCTTTTCGAATGGGCGTACTCACGCCTTTCTAACAAAGTGGTTAGAGGTACTCTGTTGGACTTTTGCTCTTTTCCATAGTTGAACTCAAAAACTCTTATATAGTATCAAAATGTTGTCGTCAGGTAATGGGCATCTTCAGTTAACAGTTTTTGCTTCATAAAAGGCTTTGTCAAGAAATTACCTGAAGCACTGGGCTTCTAGTGAATGCACAACTCGGACTCTGTGAGACTCGGAGACCGCAGTCACTGTTAGGAGAGCCTAGAGTTCACTTTTAATCCAGAGACTTCAACTATACAGCGAGTTCTATATTGCTGAGACTGCAAAAGGCATACCTTGTCTTCTAATAAAGGGATATGGACATAGAGTGCACAGAATAAATGCCTATTGCATCGGCTGAAGGAATTATTCACAAGAGGGCGAAAAAAGACGTAATCACTCTAGTAAAAATACACAGTCATTTTAGTGAGTCTGACCCTTTTCATTTAATATATTTTAAATTAATTATTATCTCTCTAAGGCAAGCCGCACACCGGAGAGACCGAAAAGAGACACGCGAGACGATGTCGATTTCAGGTTTCTAGTCCTCAGTGGATATCTCTACGCGACGAGAAACTATACGCACACCGCAGAAACAGGCGACCGGTTTCGACGCATGCGCATTTCAGGTGTTTACAAAAAACCCCGCCAAAGTTTGTTGTTTATTCATACATTATGGCGGATTCCTCGGATGACGATGTGATGGAACAACTCTGTTCAACTGGAAACAAATATACAAGAAAATTTTAAATGGGAGACTTTCACAATCATACCTTTTTATGTCATTACTAATCAGAGTATGTCAATTTAAATCCAAGTGATTTTTCGTTAAAAAATAACATTGATTTAAATCACAATTTTACATTGAATTTTTCTTATTGTTATGTTTAATATTTAAAATGAAATACTGAACAAGATGTATGTTATTTATTCAAATAAGTTTAAAACTTTGCTCATACTGAGTTCACCCCAGAATTATATTGAAAATGATCCTCCCTTTGAATAAATAACAGTACTTACTGATTGGGATCATAATTACCAGACAAATATTTTCATCTTGGGCCACTGACCAAAGATGTCCATCAGTGGTAATTTTGTTTGAAACATTCTGTGTGACTACAAATCGCACATGGCCAATTTAAACCATTCGCTATGTGTTGAGTGAAGATGCTCGAAATATATTCACTCAAATTATTACAATTATGGAAACGTGCTATGTTCAAAGATGTTTATTTAGTATTGTAGTCTGTTCATAAAAAATTTAAAGAGCCTCTCAATAGAACAATTTTCTATAGTATCACAAAGCATTCAAATTTTGCACATAAATATTTATAATTAATTGCCTATTTTAATTTTTTCATTTTGTTATATTGATTCAATTCATATGGAGAAATTTTATACATTGATCCCTCAGAATTCTTTACATTATCTGGAATAAATATTCAATATTTATGAAATTTGTATTTGGAATGTAAAAGGGAATTCACTCATCTGATAATGGAGTATGTTGAGAAAAGATTATGGGAGATAAAAATTGTTCTGTGAGTCAGATAATTTTCTTTAAAACCCTGTGCTACTCAGGGTATTTAAGCTAGTATAACAAATAAGAAAATTATTAACTAACATAGGAGACAGGATAATTTAATAGGGTTACTTGAATCAAGTAAATTTATATTTCATATTAAAAAAGGAGTATTTACTCAAAAACCATATAAATCATCTCTACATTATGAAATTGAAAATATATGATAGGTTTACTGCGAGAGAAATTCAACAGAAAAACAAGCAAATTTGAAATCTAATTAATATTAATGAAGAAATTCAATGTGGTTAGTTGGAATATTAAAATGATATTTACCTGATCATTACACTGCCCATGTTCTTGATTTCAGTTTTCGCGCGACGCGTAAGCGACTCGCCGAAAAATGCTGCACGCAACAAACGACAGGCGACAAGCGATACTAGAGGAAAGCGACCGGAAAGAGACTCTCTGTCGCCTGTCTTTTTGGTGTGCGGACATAGCGAGTGGAAGCCTGTGGATTCAGACGTTCTGACGACTACTTATCGCGCGTCGCTTTGCGGTCTCTCCGGTGTGCGGCTTGCCTAAATTTCCAATTTCTTTAAACATCTGATATTACCTGAGTGCCTAAAATTCACAAATGGAAAATTCCGTCATATTACCTTGAAAGGTAAAAACACACTTAAGTGAAACTAAACACAGTCTAGTTTATACTGTTTTTAATAATTACATATTTCGCATAATTCGTCGTGAATTTATCATAGCTCTGATGAAGCAATCACGTACTTCACGTAGTCCAATGACATTTATTCTTGTCATTTCAATTTGTTCATCAGCTTTTTTGATACCTTGTTACGGATTTCAACTGTTTTTCTTGGATGTGTTCTTGAGACAAACAAGAAACATTGTATCAAGAAATTGTAAATTTAATTAATTTCAAACCAAAATTTTAAATTACCTAATAGGTAATTTACGATGGATAATATATAAAAAAAAAGATTTCCGATTGCAAAATTAAATTTCATTTCATTTTAATGTAACCCAGAGTAAAAAAAAAATATGCAAAAATTTCAAATATACAATAACAAAATTTGAAGACTTATAAATAATAATGAACAAAAAAAAATACACAAAAATATGTAAATAGGAATGTATCACAAATTGTATTACTTCCTTAACCACTTAACCAAACCTCAAATTATATCTTGAGTTTCATTTCATATTATAGAATAAATTAAGAGTTTCAATAAATGCTGGTGCAATCGTGCTGGCCATACGCAGTGGCTAGTAAGACATAAAATCAATTGAATATGAAATTTTCTCTTGTTATATATTCATGTGTCTGACTTCTTCGTTTTCATAAAAAAACGTTTTTCTCTTTTGTTGTTTGCGAGTTTGACCATCTTCCACATTAAATGAGAGCCATGATAAATCAGTTGCTTCTTTTTCAACTTTTTCTCTGAAATTATTGATACTATTTTCTAATGAATTCAGTAGGGGATATATCCTATATACTAGGATCCTTCCAATAGTTCGCATTCCACTGATTATAGTGATTTACTAGTAGCATTTATTCTTTGTAAATTAGTATTTCAAATAACACTTTCATCAGAGCGGTTTCATAAATGTCCATTTTCTTCAGTAGTCAAGTCGCCTCCACTATAGTAACTTTTTTCTTCTTCTAAATGACAAATTTCAGTTAAAGCCTCTTTATATGGGGTGAAACCAAGTTTTAAAGCTAATACAGCATGTGCTCTTGCTGACCATCTTGTATTAGAAACTATTTTCACTGCACTTAAAGACGCACATTGTAAAGACGCTGTCACAACTTTCCTCCAACACTAGTGGAAAAACATGTTAAGACCTCGAGGCCCTTCGGTATTCTGGGCCCAACGCAGCCGCTTACCGCTTAATCCGCCACTGTACCGACTCATTAGTCTTTATCTTCATGTAGGGGAAGTGGTTTCACTTGAATATTTCAATATTATATAATAATATTGAAATATTCAGTCTGTCCATCTACCATCAGTAAGTCCACTACCATCCATGATGAATCCAATCGCTCCAAGGAACGACATCAATAAATGAAATCCCCCAAGTCTTACTTGGATTGACGTCAAATTGTAGGGATCATTATCTAAATTAATACTGGCTAAGATTTCACGAGCTTTATGGTATAGCGGTTGGTCAAACGTCACGAAAACAATCTTTTGCTCTTGTTTTTGGCATTGTTTAGCCGCTTCTACTAACGATGTAAAAATGGTATCATAATCACTCGGTGGATTTTTTTATAAACGGCACAGGAATAATTTTTGAAGTATGATAAGGCAAATTAGTATATAACTTCTCCATGAACCCATTCCAACCATCGGATTTGTTGTTTGCAAATTTTGAATAAGACCATGTAAAATCTGCCGAAGAAATTTCATAGATGTCCGTAACGTCTAAAATATCTTCTACCTGAACTGTTTTCAATCCATCGGAATTTTTGTTTTCAAAACGTTTCAATTTCACAAATCCAATTTCGCCTATTTCTTCAGAAGATGGAATCTGTTTTAATCTAGAGATGGTTTTCTTTGAAGTAACACTAGACGCCGGAGTAACGACCATTATTCCACCCATTGCATGAAAAGTATTCTTGCCATCAATCGTGCATGTATTATGATCTGCATTGTCATAAATAAATTGAACGTATGAATCTCGAGAAAACGTATGATTAGCAGGGTCCTTGATAATCGACGCTTCAAAGCGCAAAGTTTCTTTATATGAGGAGCACAAACCTAAATTAGATAATGAGTCGATCAATCCTTTCGAGGCATATTTTTTGTGAATCATTGACGACAAACCAAGTAAAATTGGAGATAAAAAAAGAACGTGGCCTTACGGATGTGATGATACAATGAGACATTGTGGCCACTTTTTTATCCATCCTACGAACATTATTTGTACTCTTTTCTTTATTACTTTTGCACACAATATTAAAAAAAACTTGCAAAGATTCAGGAACATCCTTAAAGAGATTGCATTCGTTTAAATCTGGAATTTCGTAGTAATTCATATCGTATACTTTAGAACGTATATCTTCTAAAACAATTTCAGCAGCCATTTGAACAATTCTACTTCGTTCGTCTTCTTTACTTTTTAATCTATTTTCGTACCAGTCTTTGCACAGTTTCTTACTTGCAGTACCATTTTTGTATAAAATTGTCATGTCTTTTTTAATTAAATGACACTCGATATCGTTTTGAAAATGCTCCTTCAATTTGTTCTTAATAGTTGTGTAGTCTGGGAGATCTCCTGAAAATCCCTTTTTTATTTCATTGACAGAAAATTGACATTCTGTTCCATTGTCAACGATATAATTAATAAGATAATTACTAAAATTCCTAGTGTTCTCACTTGCTGAGCGTCCCCTTTTTCTTTCAGTTCTTTTGTTATAAAAAGTAGACATACAACCAGTGTGATAATGCGCTTTTATAGCGACTAAATCTGGCTCATTTTTCAAACGAGCTGAAATGTTTTTATCGAAATCATTTAATGTGTTTTGTTGTTTAATATATTGTAATATATTATCTCTTGTATCATTACTTTGAACAGATGAAATTTTTTCTTTTGAAATATTACCGAAAAACCCACCGCATATAAAGCAATGAGATTGAAAATTAAATCTAAGAGCGTCTTTATTTATTTCCTTTCCTTCCGTTGATTTTCTATGTCTTGAACTACAGAATGTAGCTATTGCAGTTTCATCATTATATTGACTTTGACAAGTTCGATGAATAAAAGCTGATGCCAAAGTCTCAAATTTTTTGTATTTATTGTCGATTCTTTTCTTGCTAGACCCCACTAAACGATTCAAAGCTGCTTTTTTTATTTCATACACTTGCTTATCATCTGCTTTATTGCAGATTATACATACAGATTCATCCATATTGATAATCTGAAAAGACAAAATCAAATTAATAATGCCTTTACAGTTTTATCATGAGTACTTACACTGATAAAAAAGTTAACTTGATTCAAAAGACTTGATCATTCGACTTTATTTTTTTAGGTTATGTTACATTAAGCATACTATTTATGACGGAAAATATTATTATTTTTATTTTAGAGTTGATTGATACAGATTAAAATATAGTTCGTATTTACCTTGCTATGTAGATTCCAAAAGTGTGTTTTAAAGTAAATTTGTCACAGTTTTCTTGAAGTAACTCAGCCTGCACGTGTATTTTTATGAACGATGTTGTTAACTGCTCTGTATCTCGAATACTGGCTAACGGTTTTTACAGCTGCTACGAAATAACAGGTAGAAAGACCTAGACCCGCCTAGCCCCTTCCCCACTTCTCTATGAAATACCTTTTGATGGGCTAAAATTATCACTAGGTAACTCAGGTATATAAGTTATCTTAAAATAGCAATAAATAAGCATCTATGCACATAATTTAAAGAATATTCTACAACTTTCTCAAAATATTGTAGATGTCTTATTAAATATTAACTTATTTGGTTGTTAATTATAGTAGTATATTTCGATTTGTATTTTTTTGTTTATCAATGTAACATAGAATCTTACGTTTCTCAAGTAATTAAAGTGTAAATTTTACTAAATAGCTCAAAATTGTACATAGTGATTAAAAAAAAAATTTCCGATTCGAGTTTTTTTCTTTTCTTTGCATTTTCTGAGAACATTTACCATAGTAATGTATATATTTTTTTACATTATCAGAAAGAAGAGACTTCAACGAACAAAAAACTTCCCAACTTTTTTTAAAAAGCTGATATTTTGACTCGAGAATTTTCGATTGAAAATTGTTTTTACGATATTAAGTCAAAATAAGGTAAAAAAATAAATATTTCAAATAAAAAAATTACAGTGTCTTTAGGACATAAAAAGGTAAGTTTTCACAAAATTTCGTGAAAAAAATTTTTTTTTAGCAATAGATAAAAATAAAAAACCAAAAACTTGATTATTTGAATTTTTCACATAAATTTTGAGGTTATGTGAAAAAAGTGTAATCACAAAAGTTGTAGGTCTCTTTATTACCTACAACTTTGTCATTTAATTTTTTTCCATAGGACTTGTAATTTTGCCGGAAATTGAGATACACCGTTTTTTACTCTTAAAAACTCACCCCCTTCCACTTCCCGACCTCAGATCGTCCGTAAATTATTTTTCCTTTCATTTTTGTTATATTCTCGTCCTTTTTTAACGGGTTTCATCCTACTATAATTTTTTTTCACTTTTTACCATTTTAAAAATTATTGACCCTGGTCTATCAAGGATTGGCGTAGTTGCGAAATCCGGAGCTAAGGAGTGCTTGGGTGTTAGTCAATGTGGAATATTGCCGGCGGGACAGTCCAGGTGGATCAAATGGCCTCTCTTGTGATAGAGCATACCAGGCGACATTGTATAGATTTGCTAGTGGTTACTTGCGGGGCTGTTTTTATAACCACGGTATTAAGGAGTTTTTGGAGACAGGAGAAGAGTGCATCCACAGAGCACATCCTCTCTTGTCCCCAGCTCTCCAAGGTTTTTTTTTAGACGGATCCTTTGCACGCCCTTGACTTTTTGAGGGTGTGGGGACTCATGGATGCTGTCTAGCTGCCGCTAGTCAGTGAAGGACTAGTAACAACAGTGTATGTGTGTTAGGGTAGAAAATAAACCTCTTTCCTTTTAATAGGCAAAGTCTTAGTGCCGAAGAGTTGGAAAGTATTGGACATAAAATTTAAAGAACTAAACACAAATCTACATCCCTTTACACGTAAGAAACAGAACATCCCACCAATAATAGGCAGTTTAGGTAAAAAAAATTTAATGTGTTATTAGCTGTAGTTTTACTCAGTAAAGTTCTGCCATTTGATAGTTTTTACGCATATTGCATAAGTATTCCAATACAAAATTAATACTGAAACAGAATAAATGTGTGATACGATATAATTGCTATACTTTACTTTCTAATTATTTTAATGATATACATTGTCATCATTTTGATGACAAAACACCTGTGCCCACAAACATCCTCGTTCCTTCGACCCAAACTAAGAACTTCCCAAACTTTACGCACATTCTAGAACTGCCCCTTAGGAGATCTGGAGAGCAGCAATATTTCAGAGAAGAAAATATATTATTCGGGAGACAAAGAGGTATTCAGATATTTAGACACATTGGTTATCATAAGAAGGAGTTTCTTCCCATTGAACCTGTTCTTCAAAATTCAGATCCCAGACAGTTCTTAAGCGAGTTCAAAGCCAAGTCGTCTTGACCAGTTTTGGGAGATGTCACAGAGCTCAATTCAATTGTTCCGAGGAGTTAATGTGTTAAATAGTACCCTCCTGTTCCGACGACTTGGAGTTCTAATCACGGGGTTTCGGACGAGTCTACGTAAATTCTTGGTCTTGGGTCGTTGGAATTTTATTTAGGGTTGGAAAGGAATACGAGTCTCCATACATGTATCGGAGAATTACAACCCTTCGAATTTATCCTCCTTTGTACAGTTGGATATAACGCTACCACCGCTTGTCTACTTATAATTTTGTTGTTAAGCTGGGTGGTCTGAGTAGAAAGAAAATTATATTTCCCTAGGTCATATACCTGGTATTCAGATGACCATTTCTCTTTGAATGACGGTGTAGGGTTTGAAAAGAAATGGAAAGTGAGAACATGTATACGGGATTTTGCCCTTGTGACATATCGTATCAGCTCAACCACCTGTTTTCAGGTTAGGGTTAGGCGGGGTAGTTGTAAACAAGTAATACAAGGGCCCGCGTGGGATTCTGAGAAACTAAAAAGTTATGAAATATGAAAGCTGGCAACCCTGAGGATGCAATTTGGGGATCCCGTATTTCTTTGAATCATAACTGATAGCAAATGTTCAGTTAAAAAAATGATAATTGAAAATTTTGGGTTTTAAAGTTATTGTGTGCAGCATTTTCTGTTGCAATCCATAATATATTGAAATGTATGTTGTTCCAATTCTTTACTACGGTCAGTTATGTTTCAATCGAACAGAAAATCATTGACTTTTGCTTCTGGGAACTTTAATACACCTACAGTTGAATGTTTACAATTACCCCATATTTTTCAAGGGACGGGGTGATTGTAAACATAACTTTGCCAACAGTTTCGTTCAATTAGGATGGAAAACCAATATGTTATCCAGTATAATTTCTGTTTTTAATAGTATTTAGTACGTTTGAATTGCGTTTTTCGTGTTCTTGGGGAGCAGAAGGACTGATTTACTAAAACTTAACACATATCGAGAAGTTCTAACAACTGACCTAGTACTGACTCACTTGAAGGAGGCAGAAGAGGAAAAGAACAAAAGGAAGCCTGGTGAGAAGATAGTTAAAGAGCCAGAAGGTAAGCAAGAAACCAAGAAAGAAGCAAATGGAAAGGAAAGCAGAACTCGAGGACAGCAAGGATGAAGAACTATTGAAAGAATTAACTAACATTGACGGTGAAGAGCTTGAAGTTCTCCAAACATTCAAGAAAATTATAGAAGACTAGCTTGTAGGGGCAGTTAAATATTTTTGAGCTATTCATGGAAGACATTGAAACGACTAAGTTTCTACTTGTAGATGTTAAAGGGGGGAAGAGAAAGAAACCCCACTTTTCGTATGTACGAAGGGTGGATTTTGCTTCATAAAGGAGTTTGAGATCATCGGACTTAAATGCATCGACTAAATTCGCTGTGGTTGAAAAAGACTAATTCTGTGTTACCAAAGACCACATGTCAAAGCAATTTTACCCATTCCAACCTGTAGCAAAGAAGGCGGTAAAGAAATTTTCCAATTTGACGGTACTGTTAATGTGTAAGAAATGTAATGTTTGTTTGTTTTTCGTACCTAAGTTTGAATTTTTAAATTTTTTTTAAATGTTTTTTTTTTTACACTAAATATATTTTTTGTCCAGTAAAATTTTCAAATTATTTATTCTTATGTATTTCTGGAAGTTCACCTCATGATCAATGCTTATTTCAAGTGTCACTATATTTTGCTGGGTTAACAAGTGGGAGTATTTGGTAAATGTAAAGATCAAAACAAGGTTATTGTAAACATGGTATTAGAAGGGTAAAATTACCATTAGAGTTCCTTCTACTGCCTTGACTACTGCTCATGTTGTAACTTATTCAATATTCTGGGAAGTTGTAATTGCATCATGTCAGAGCTAACAGACTTCGAACGTGGGAAATTTTTGGAGCTCGTCTGGTGGATGCTTCCGTAAGCAAGGTAGCCAAATAGTGTAGTGTTTGAAAAGGTAATGTATCTAAGATTTATTCCGCATATTTGAAAAGCGGAAAAACATTATCCGCTAAATCACATAGCAGTCGAAATTGTATGTCAATTGACCGTGGCAAATGATTATTAAGTATTGGAAGACAGTAATTTGGTCGGATGAGTCTTGTTTCACACTTCTGACCGAGTTTACGTCTTGCGAACGCCATCCCAAGCCATACAGACTGCTTGTTGCCAAGAGTGATAAGTGGCAAGGGTTCTGTGATGGTTTGGGCAACCATATCGTGGTTTTTCTGACAGCTCCATGATTTTTCTGCAATGGCACATAAAGGCTAAGGATTATGTGACCATTTTGTCCGATCAAGTCTATTCCATGGTACAAACCTCGTTCCCCAACGGTGATTGTGTCTTCCAAGACGACAAATCCCCTGTTCACACAGCTCACATCGTCCAGGACTGGTTTTCTGAGCTCGAGGATGATTTGTCACATCTCCGCTATCCACCACAGTAACCAGACCTCAATATTATTGAATCTTTGTGGTCTACATTAGAGAGAAAGTGCGTAATTGCTATCCACCGCCACCATCGTTATCTGAGCATGCCATCGTTTTGCAGGAAGACTGGTTCAATATTCCCTTGGCAAGCATACAGGAACTGTATTTATCCATTGCGAAAAGATTACAAGCTGTTTGCATACCAACGGTTTTTCTATACCATATTAGGCAAGGTTACATGGTTTATTAAGGTGTTTCCATATTTTGTCCAACCCTTGTACTTGAGGTACTTATTTTCCTGAGTTTCCTTCATTTCATATTTTCCCGCTGATTTTTCATATTTTATTAGAATGGTATTGGTATTTTAAGTAACGAAACACTGAAACAATAGAGCGGGCTGTTGGTGACTTCCGGAAGCAATCCCCAAAACCATTCAAATGGTAATTCTCATTTTGATATAAGGTTAAATCACTTGTTCGACTATTTCCTGAAGTATCAAACAAATTCTTACTATCAAAACCTTTACATTACGCTGTTTATATGCAAATATTCGGGATGGCGAAATCCTAAGAACACTTCGGTTGCTTTCCTTACATCACTTCACTTAGATGAGGGTACGGTAAGTCCACTGTAATCCACCGAGTTTTCGATTTAAGAAGATCTCTGGTTTGATAACTGCGTCAATGTTTTCAGATCTTAACACATTCAAATTTTGATTTCTATACTTGCCTGTAACACTTTTCAAGTCATCATCAGCACGCAGCCATTTCTTGACTCATTGAGTAAGGATTGCTTTGCAAAATACTGAGATTTTTACTTTACTAGGAATAATTATTTGTATTTCGCACGAGGCATTCGATAGTGTATAATTTAATCAGTAAGTTCAGTGATGGGAATACACTTTTTGCATTGTAAATTCTGGAACAGACCTTTGAGAGCATTGATCGATTGAAATAGATAGAATTAATATATTGAATAGATATAATTATTAAATGAATTATTTGCACAAAACAACCGGTAAGAATAATCTGAACAACTGTTTTTTAACATCCCTTCCTGTATCTAAGCCTCTACAATTATTTTATCTTTAATAGTCAAACTGCGAGAACAATGGCAAATAGGAATACCATCGCTGATAATAATATTTATTTTTAATTCCGTGCTTTTAGTTTTGTTTGGTCTTTAATCATTTACGAGTCTAGGGGCAGCTGTTTTTTGCTGACTGGCATCGCATCTCAGTTCGGAGAAACGTACTGATATAAGTCAGGCTTCGTTTTTAGCCAACTCTGCATTGTTGACACAAACTTAATTTTCCCTTCCTTCTATTTTAATTTCGTTTTCGCTTAACGTAAACTTGAGATTTCTCATCAGTTCATCCCAATAACATTTCATTCCATATTCTTTCAACCCATAGACATTGGTTGATATTAGATATACGTCAATTGATAGACCACATTGAAAGAAACCTACAGGAATAACACTCTCTTCACTTATATCAGTTAATTTCACATTATCTGTATCCAAATTAGGTTGACCAATTTTGAAATAAAAATTGTAATCATACTAATATTACTTCCAGTATCAATGAATGCTAAGCTTATTTATAGTTTTTGATGAATTACGAATGGATGATTTATTTGAGTGACACTGGAAACTTTTTTTAAGAACAAAAACTAGCTTTAGGCCCTAGTTATTAGATTTAAAACATTTTGGTCCATCTTTTCTGTTTTTGCAATGAATTCATTTGTGCCCCCATCTCATTACAATTCAAACACTTTATATCTCTCTTATTGTAATAATTATCATCAACTTAATTTCTTTGAGCGCGAATGAGCGACTGTGATAAATTTTTAGCTTCTTTGACACCTGATTTACTTCTGTTTTCAGAAACTAGTAGATTTTTGATTGTTTCTTTTTGAGACGACTTCTTGCAGCTACGTATTCGTCTAGCTTGTTTACCAAATCTTCTATTTTCTTTATTTTTTGACAAATCGTCCAGAAAATGATCGTGTACGTCATTAGGTATTTTTTTTATCAACGACCGTTAGTTGCTTTAGATTTTGAAAATTGGATTTTTCTAAGCAATTTATCCATTCTTGGAAAAAGTTGTTCACTTCAAAACCAAAATCTCGCCAAGAGGACGATTTTCTCTTATTAGTCTAAGTTGTTTGGAAGCTAATTTGAATCTTTTAAGTTACAGTTCCCTGCTATAATCATAGTCTTTTCCTGATGGATCAGGTTCACGTTTAATTAAATTGATTATGTTAAGTGGTAGTAACCCCAACAAATAAGAAACCAAATTTACTTTTGCTATGCTCTACTTATTTGTTTCTCAAATAACGAAAGGCAAACACTTATGTCTCTGCTGTTATCATAAATCTTTAGTAGATTTAATAAATCAGTTTTGGGTGGAGTTTTTTGCACAGTTAATCTACCTTTCTTACTCCTCAACTCTAGCCCTAACATTTTTAAATTATATTCATGCTCGCTTTTTTCAGTTTCGAATTTTTCTAACTTTTCACGCTCATTATTAGCAGTCAAAAGTAAACTCTTTCGATCTCTTTGTCGTAGTCTTTCGACTACATTATTATTCAAACTAATTGTTGCACTTCAGCATTTTCCGACGCTTTTAATTCTAATTTGTGCACTACAGTTAATAAGTGGATCTTTCGTGCTCGTCTAAGAAATGCCATAGTTGAAAAAGATAAAGTTGTACTCACAGTTTCTTACTTCGTTTTCAGCTCGATGGTGTCTTCACAGTGTAATTCGTTAGTTCACAATTTCTTTGTGTCTTTTTTAACCCCGTCATTCGTTACTGATCCCGGCCGAGCCCCCACACTATGTTGGGTTTGGGGTTTAGAAAATAAAGTTGTCTAAATCGCATTAACCTTTAAAGAAAGACGTGCATACTCGAAACAATTGGACGATCACAATTATAATTTTTTCATAATTTGGAGTATGACGTCGAAAGCACACTAATGCTGCAAATAGCAATTGTTCAATAAAAGTTAAGCGTCTACTATATCCAGCTGGTTCCGCCGTCTGCAAAACCCACGTGAGATATCGTTCAGTCCTTTTGTCATCTGCCGAACACTGCGCGTGGAAAATGCCGGCTGGTCGTAAGGCTGCGCGAGGGTCTGACCTTAATAAATATCTTAAGCATGAAAGCCTCTTTCTCATTTCTGAAAGCAATTGAAATTTCCAGAAAATGAGATTTTAAACTGTGCAATTCTCGATAAATCTGTGGATAATATTCTCCTTGACAGGAAATATTTTTTGTTAACGACTCTAAAAACATTATTGCATACATACATATATAATTATAAATGCGAATATTCAGTGAGCTGTAATTATATTGTAGTCGAATAATTATTTTTTCTGTTTTAGTTAGAAACTGTGGATCTAGCGATTCTAATAGCATAATGAATCCAGTCAAAATGGAGCGACAGAAACCTGATATAATATTATATCGTCCTGGTATGGGTCTCCGAAATAAAAACAGGAAAATCGAAGAATGTGGGATAAAAAGTGAATATTTGTCCCCGGATATCGTGAACTTAGACTTATCTGTGTCTGCTAATGTGGGTGTTTCCAATGATAGAAAATCAAATGAGTTAAATTTGGACTCACAGAAACCAAAAAAGATAAAAAGTCGTCGGCCAAGTGCTGAAATTTATGTCCCAAAAGCTAGAGTTGCTTACCTCAAAGAGCAGAAATTAGAAACGCTCAAACAAAAGCCCTCAGCAACAAAACAAATTGGAGTGTCTAGGAGACAAAATTGGTCTAATCGTTATTTTCAACATGATGACAGAACTATGTCATTCGAAAAAGAAGATGAAAAGGAAATTTTCAAGAAATGTATCCCATCCAAATGTATAAATTCAAGCTCCCCTTTGACCACTAGTTCAGGGGGCGATCTTATGGACGAGTACGACTTGTCTAATTCAAGGTCTACATCAGGAGATGTAGTGGAGACAGAAGAACTGTGTAGTGATAGTCTTGATTCTCTCTCATCTGTTTGCAAGGCTAAATATCAAAGGAATGTAAATCATGCTGAAGAAACTAAAACGTCAAGTAACAGGAGAAATTGTCCTAGACAGGAGGCCTTATCATCCAGCCAAAAAGGAAGTAGTAATTCGAAAGCTGAAAAGGAAACTTTCAAGAAATGTATCCCATCCAAATCTTTAAATTCAAGCTCCCCTTTGAAGACCAGGTCATGGGCCGATATTATGGACGAGTACGACTTGGCTAATTCAAGGTCTACATCAGGAGATGTAGTGGAGACAGAAGAACTGTGTAGTGATAGTCTTGATTCTCTCTCATCTGTTTGCAAGGCTAAAGATCAAAGGAATGTAAATCATGCTGAAGAAACTAAAACGTCAAGTAACAGGAGAAATTGCCCTAGACAGGAGGCCTTAGCATATAGCCAAAAAGGAGGTAGTAATTCGAAATCAAAAAATGCATATGGATTAAGGAACAAAAGCTTGGAAGATGAATCGAGACAGCATAAAAAAGCAGACAGAGGGAAAGTATTTAACTCAAGTAGAATTTATTCTGGAAAGTCCGCAACTAATGAGTTAATTGTAAAAAAAGTTGAAATTAAGAAATCCAATCAAGAAACTTTCAATCGTGATTCAATAAAAAAAAGTGATGTTCGTCATCGCAGCCGTGGTTTTAACAGCACTGTGGATAATAAGGCAAGTTTAGATAGAATGAAGATAGAACAGACAGAGACCTGCATCCATGCCAGATATCAAAAGAATAAAGCATCGATTTTGGATAATAACCATTCTGCTAATGTGAATCGTTTTGGGAACGGAAATGGAGGCATTTTAAAGTTACCTGATCACTTTGAAAAACCTGATCCCCAAAGTGAAGTACTTAAAAATGCTATGTATGCTCCTAGTGTGTTTCAAGAACCTCAAACTTTTATACACAAGCAATTATCTGACCCAAATGGTCCCAGTATATCCGAAATAATCAACAAACCTGCTCCAGCTTCACACCCAGTTATACCATTTCCTAACAGAAGTCCACCCAATTATTCTACTGACTTTGGCCAGTCATATATTTTTGCTCCTGTACCCAACTTGGGCTATATCCCTCCTCCTCATCCAGCTGCTATGCACCAACAGTATAGTTACATGCAGCCTGATGATGATGTTCATAATTCATATGCAGGGCCCAGAGAGAACGGTGGTGGACCAATTCAGTGCCTACCTTCTGTGGCATTTCTAGATGTAGGATTTTCCAGATCACTGTGTTTAAGTGAGGTTCCAGCAGTAGCACCTGAACCTCAGAAGCAAGGGTAAATATTCTTTTTAATTTTACGTTTCATTTGTCTTATTTTTCTTATAGTACAATTGTATTCCTTTACGCACACACACATATCTGGTAAACCCAAATCATTCTGCTGGCCACCTACAAGAGCGGCATTTTCCTTGTGGTACTATTAGTGTAGACGACTCAGGTTTATTCCTTCAGGGTTAATATCTCGCTTTAGTGTCAGTAAAACTTAACTTTTGTGTGTGATGTCTATTAGTTGACATTGTGTTTCTTGTGCTCATTGCATCTTGGCCAAATGTGGCATTTTCAGCATAGGACGAAACCTGCCTTGTGTTTCCATTTGCTGGATGCTGTTTTGCTCAGCTTGGCCAAATATGGCCCTTGCATCCTAAATCACAATCAACTATTTCTTGTGGATCTAAATATGTAATAAATATTAAAAATAAAATAAAATTGTATCCAAACTTTCTTTTATAAGTGAGATCTTTGCTTTTCACTATGCTGACTTTTTAGGTCAACTCATGGGTTACTAAATTGTCTTAGGATTAAAGTTTGAAAAAGTTTTGTGAAATAAAGTAATGAATCACAATAAGTATAACACATACAGATTAACCGAAACAGCAATTTTCTGACAACCTCAAATTCTTTGTTTTGATTACAAAATGTCAATATGACTAGATTGGCTGCCAAAAAAATTTGTATCAGTATTTACACAAACTTGGTATTAGATTTTCAATTTTATGGTGCAATATCTTAAACAGACAAGCTGTGCTATAAAAGTTTGGAAATAAGTGAAAGTAAATAATTAACTTAATCAGATTTATTCATAAAGAATATCATTCACACTGATACATGTACCTGTTAAATAGAAAAAGGAGGCAAAACATTTCGAATTTTGTTTAACTGTTGCTTCGCTACAAACACTGATATTTTATTGCTTTCATCAAAACAACACGCAGGACCACATGCAGCCCTCGGCTCCGACCTCTAAAAAAGCATATAAATCAACTTTCACGATCTGTAATGGCCCGGTATGCTTATGATTAGAACTTTGATTCTTGGTTAAACAGCTCCTGGGTTTGAAACCTGGTTTGAACCATGAATATTCTAAGTAGTTCTGAATCTACTTAACCTTCACCTTCTGGTCTTAATTTGCTTGTGTGCAGCAAAAACATGGCCGTATAACATGAAAATCAAAACAACTTGCCATTATATAGGAATTTTTACTGTGGAAGTTTTGATTTGTATAAATTGAGGAGGTAATTTACAACAGTTTGAAAAAAATGTTATTTAGTTGACAAATCATAGTATGTGCGCTTCTGTCAAATGTTGGCTAATGTGTTTATTTTTTATTACATAATATAGACTTTATTTTCTTTCGAATTAAACTTATTTTTTAAGTCATACATCTTATACATGCCGATTTTTCCAAATTAACAAGTTGCTGTACGTCTTAGTTGAGGTAAAATGTAACAAATGCTTAAATGTTCAAAAACTTCTGTACAAGTGTGAGATTTGGTCACATTAAATTACACTATGTATGACTTCTTTCAAAATGTTCTTAAAATTAAACTTTTTAATGAAGTCATATAATGTGTATTATTTTAGTATTTATTTATTATTATTTTTTTAACAAATCCCTATTTATTTCTATTTAGTATCAATTTTATCTATTCTTGTTTACTGAACTTGTTTAATTTTCTTTTAGATTAAAGCGCATTGTAAAGAAAAACTTACATGATATAGTTCTTCATGAAAAAACGTTGACTGAATTATTAGCTAAAGGATTTAATATTGGTGATATTAATTCAATTTCTTTGAAGCAATGCAGGTAAGTCATGCAGTGAAACTCATTTTTATAAACCTCACGTTAAAATTTAAATAAAAGGCATGCTTTAAAAACTGGGAAATGTGAGAAACAAAATCAGAGTACCTTTCAATCTCGAAATTAATGTTTTATCAATATTATAAGACTCTACTAAGAAATTGTCTTAGCAGTTAAGGGATTTGTGTGAGAGGGAGGAGGTTAGATTTTTAGATGTTTGGAAGGAGTGAATGAGGGATTGGGTATACAGGGACAATTTGCATTTAAGCCTGATAGGTAATAGGGAGGTTGGCAAGCGGGTTTTGAATATTCTGGAGTCAAAAAACTAGAATACAAGTAGGGATGGGTAGGACTTAGAGGGTTGACAGTACACAATAATTGCTTAGGAAAACTAACAGCGTCTAAGTTACAGGAGTCAAATAATACAAAGGGAAAGTGCAATGTAAGTGAGAAAAACAATACCATGACAAATAATACAAGCGGAAAGTGTAATAAAAGGGTGAAAAACAATACAAAGACTAATACTACTAAGGGAAAGTGCAATATAAGGGTGAAAAATAAGCTAAAAGTATTTTATTGTAATGCTCGCGCAGTGTGAGAAATAAAATGGATGAGCTCAGGGGAATTGCACAAGCAGAGGATATAGATATCATTGGGATAACTGAAAGTTGGGCAAGCAATGAAGATGCACAAATTTTAGAATTGAGTGGATTCACAATGTTTAGGGAGGACAGAGTGAATCGGAAAGGGGGTGGGGTTTGATTTATGTGAGAGAATTCTTAAACTGTACGGATATAAAGTTAAATAGTAAAATTGAGGGTATAGAATCAGTCTGGGTGAAACTCAATACAGACAAAGGCAAAGGACTAATTCTGGGTAATATATATAGACCTCCTGTTTGTAGTGAAGAGCAGGAAAAGGGTATGTGCAATCTGATAAACGAAGCATGTCAAAAAGGAGAATTAATTTTAATGAGGGACTATAATTATCCAAATATTGACTGGACAAACAGTCAAGCTACAAATGGGAAAGGAGCAGAATTTTTGGAAGTGGTATAGTTTTTTCTTTGTACCAGATGGTGTATGAGGATACTAGGGACAATGCAATATTGGATTTGATTTTCAGCAATGATGAGAATAGGGTGCAGGTTTTAGGTATAGGTGAGCCACTGGGAGAAAGTGATCATAGAAGTATCAGATTAAGTATAAATTTTCAGTCAGCATACATAATCAATAGTAGGATAATTCCAAATTTCAGAAAGGTAAATTTTCATAGGATAAGGGAAGATTTAAAGGAGACATTCAAAGGGGGATTATTAGCACCGCATCATTCTGAACAATGGGAGGAATTCTAGAATAAGTTAGACAGGGTGTTAAAAAAACATGTAACGTTCAGGAAAAAAGGAAATTCTAGAAACTTGCTCCCTATGTGGTTTTCAGGGGAAACACACAAAGCTTTAAAATTAAAACAAAGAACATACAGGGTATATAAAAGCACTGGTAACGACAGGGACAAGGAGGTATATCTGAAAGCCAGAAAGGAGTTTAAAACTATTAGTCGGAAGCAAAAGGTGTCCTTGGAGGAAAAACTAGCAAGGGAAATAAATACAAACCCAAAATAATTTTTTGCATATGCAAGTGGTAAAAATAAATTTAATACTACACTGGGCCCGTTGGAGGGGAGGGGAGATGAATTAATTCTAGACGAGGTGGGCAAACCTGTTAAATGACTTTTTCTGGGGGTTTTCAATGGTAGCTATACATTAAAAAATGACCACAAGGATGAAGCCTTTGCAGGGGTATAATTAAAGAATGCAAATTTAACAGGAAGAAATAGTACATCAGTTGAAAAGTATTAAGACATCTAAAGCACCCGGGCCAGACTATATTTATCCGAGATTACTAGTGGATGCGAGAAACAAAAATGGGTATAGATTGTGAGAAACAAAATCAGAATTCAATTTCTTTCAATCTCGAAATTAATTTTTTATCAATATTATAAGACTCTACTACCTGTATTTGAATGAATAGAATGTGTCTCTTGGCAGATAAATGTACTAAAATATTCTATCAAATTAATTTCAGATGGAATCTGTTGTTTAAGTATGAAGGTATAATTCTTGCTGATCCAAAATATTGTGCTGAGAAAAATCCGGAACAAAGCCTCTGGAAGATTGTGTTTCATATGATAATAGAAATTATTATCAACAAGTTAGAAGATAACGCTGAAGATGGAGAAAAATTAAAAGATTTTCTTTTAAATCTGATTTCTGAAGTAAATTTTATTTTTATTCATTCCTGTAAATGAATTGCTGAATATCGAGCTTTGAAATTGTTCATTTAATTTTAACACAGTTTTGCTCTAAATTTACTAATATGAATCATTTTTTCTAGTATTATCTCTAGTAGAAGAGTATATTCCAGACAGTTATTTTTTTAACAAGGAAATTAAAGGCTTGTCTCACATTCTTCTTTCACCATAGTGCAAAATGTAAATTTTTCTCAGATTGCAACACATCAATTAATAATTATATTTATTAATTTTAATGTAAAGTTCAAATCAAATATGAGTTTCAAAGAAATATTTCTGTAGCCTATTCTTTCACTTTTCAATCAACAAGTAGGTCATTGAGCATACTTGTTGACGGGACTGAATTGTAGTTTCGTTTTGCTGAATTTGCTATAAGTATACATCGTTAAAACATGCTGTTTTATAGGGTTCTGTGTTTTTTGAAAACTTGCTGGAGAAACAAGAAGAAACCCATCATTTCAAATTGATAAAAGTGTTAGAGTTGGAAATCACAAGCTCAGCTTGCGTACCAGAACATCTGCGATGCGTTCTCATCAGCGTGCAGAAAATTTTGATTTATTTAGGAGATCTTTCTCGCTATAAAGAGCAAGTATGCAAGACAACAAATCTTGGTAAAGCTCGGAGGTAAGTTGATTAAAATCTTTATCAATTTTGAATTTAATTTTTGTGGATTATCAAGATATTTTTTTATTACCAATACCCTCCATTGCACGTAAGAGCATAACGCTGTCAAGTGCTTCAGATAGCTACTTCAGCCGCTTTGGGAATTCTAACTAATTTTATTTTGAATTAATGATCTTATATTTACCAGAGCACTGTAATTTTCTGCTCCATTCTTTTCAAGCTTTATCATTACATGCCTTAATACCTAGAATGTGAAGTTTGAAGTGTGAATCTTTTGTTTGTAAGTAATTAACATCAATATGAATAAAAAAAACTTTACGTTCTACCAAGTATGGGTAGTTCGCAAGAAAATATTTCCCTTGAAGTTTTTAAGCATTTGTTCAAGATTGTAATCTAATAAATGTAAAATTTACTAAAGACAACAAGAGAATAAATTGACGGAGGCAAATCTTGTAAACCCAAGTAGGATATTTTTAAATAGGCAGATCACCACATAACATCTGCGGTAAAGTTTCTTCATTCTTAATATCTATTGGATGGCAGTGCCATTACTCATGTTTTAAAACTTAATTTTTTCCTTATTTAATCATGCATAATGAATATACGCAATGGTATGTAATAATAAAATGAAATGAGTCAAATGTATTTACCAGCATTTGTTTACTCATTACTTGTTCTCTTACAGGTTTTAATTCTTATTTTCAATAGAATACATGGTAAAAAATTCACAACTCAGTCATGTTACCCTAATAACCTTCTGAATACCCACTATAACTACAACTTGTTCAAAGGCAATTTGAGATTTGTTTGACCTCTAGACCTCTTTTTGGGGTTGATACAGATTTTTTTTCATGCTCCAACATTTCTTATTGCGATCTGTAAACAGACTGATCGTTTATATCTATTCGTTGTCTTTTGCAAATATTGAATAAAACTGATTTCTGATACATAATATACACTATCTACCAACAAATAAGTAGACATCTGTGATAGCAAAGGAAAACGAAGTTTATTCACCTTTAATCGTTGGCGGAGCCTCCACGCGCGGCTATTACAGCTGCGACCCTCCGAGGAATATTCTCAACCAGTCGTTGTACGACGGTTCGTGGTATGTTTTGCCACTCGGCGTGGAGAAGACAAGTCAGTTCCGTCATCGATATCTGAAGATGGGGGCTACCCTTTAGTCGACGCTCCAACTCGTCCCAGAGTTGCTCGATCGGGTTAAGGTCCGGGCTCTGCGCAAGCCAGTCCATTCGATGGACCCCATTGTCATCATACCAAGCCATGGTGGACCTCGCAACATGACAGTTTGCATTGTCATCCCGAAGTAACATGAGTTCAAACCCTTAAAACTACCACAATCAAGGAAGCGCATAGTCATCCGAAATGGTACAATAGGATTCGGAATTGAGTTTAATTAGAATTGCGATCATGAGTCCCGTGCCATACCAGGTGAAATATCGTCGATTGCAGGGTTATGCAATTATTTATTGGTAGATAGTGTACTTCGATAGCACCTCACTGTTACAGAAAATAGTTGAAATTATTAATATCTTCAGGTAGTAGACTAATATATTTAGTAGATTATTCATATTAATTTCTTTCCATTTTAGCTGGTATTTGAAAGCTGAGCAAATTGCACAAAAGACTGGAAGTCCACGAGGCCAATAGTTATTCTTGCATTAAATACTGTAAGTAAAAGCATTCCTTCGTAAAATGTATGTGGAGAGTGGATTTTAGGAAATAAAAAATAGCTTTTGTTCATATTTAATCAGATATTTAACATTATTTACAAGTTAACAAATAAAAACAATTTTCGAAGCGAAATGTATAAAAAAAAATGGTTTCAGTCCCGAGGTTTCGTTGGAGCAGATCAGCTCTGCGTCTGTTATAGTCCGAAAATCCAATGGTTCTCTTGTGGTGGGGCCAGAACTTAGCTTCTCTTTTCTGTAACTTATTTTTACAATTCTCGACAGTTCAAACGAGGGGCTACAAGACATTCCTTTAATGCCCTCCGGTCGTAAATCCTTCAGCTGTTTCACTCATCTACGGCGAATTCTCGTGAGGAAATTTCAAAGAAGGGGGACAATTACTACTATGTATTTTGCATCTAATTATAGTATGCTTTGAAGGTCAAAACTCTGTAGGCTACACTTATGTTTATTAAACAAGTTGAAATTACCTTTTTGAGAACGCGCTGTTAGTCTCGCGATTATTTCCGTGCATTACAGCACGTGTTTTTTATTTTTATTTGATTTCTTAGGCATTTTGGATATTCCGGGTTTTACTGCATGTTCCTATTGTATTTTTAATTCTTGGTTTTTTTTCCAGATGATTCCATTACATTGTTTACAAAAGTTCTACTACTGACTGAAGACTGCAACCTGAGAGTGTAAGCTCTGGCCCACCACGTACCTGTTCGCGATCTTGTCTTTCATCAGTGGGATGATTCGTGAAGGGTTCATCTACCAAGAAAAATGATGTCATCACCCATTCTTTGGAGTTGAGTCACGAAAGAGGAGCGTTGTGAGTGAGCTGGACTGCAGATATTGTGCCACCTGTGGTATGAGAAAAGCTGTGGTACGATTTTATGCTTTATGGTAATTGATAGTATTGCAAGTTTGATTGTAAAAGGCTGTAGATAACTTACTAACTACGACTTTTGTTGCCTGTATTTTTAAATCTTGAAATAAAAGATATTTGTTCTGTAAAAAGTGGTTTTCTTTCAGTTTCTTCCTTTTTCTATATGTTGTGTAAGTTTTTCTGGCTACAAAGTATTAAAACAATCTTAAGAATCCACTAGCATTTTAAAAACTGACTGTGCACATATGAGCTTTATTTTATAGACATAAACTTGTACACATTTTCTATAGAAAACCAGGGGAAATATTTTATTCGTGGACATTATTGTGCAATAGATATAATTAATACATATATTTTTTTTTTGTCTTTGGATATTTTTTTCCAAATGGAGCTAAGAATACTATATAATAATTGCGAAATAAATTCAACTACCAACCAACAGCGAAGAAATCTACAGATCGATCTTTATTTCGGTTGGTAGGCAGTTACCGTCGCACTCAAGCAACATGACGACTCTGACCGTGGTTCTAAATTACGTGGTGTTTTCCTCGGATCTTTCCCTTCGGGGTTCATCCCGAACCGTAACCAATAGTCCGGTTTGTTGTTTTAGTCCGATATTAATTATCTAACTACCAATTCATATTATAATGTTTAAATATCAGTTTCCAGGTAAACTTTTATAAGTTACCTTAGTATGGAGTAAGTACAAGACATAAAAAGTGTCTTTGGTATTTCTAGTAACCGTAAACTATGCATAAAGTTATGGTCCTTTAGAAAAAAAAAAGTAGCTTCAAATAGCAATTATTTTGTTTGAAGAACCTGTTCTTGATTTCAATACATCTGTAGACTCATAAGACTTATGGGATTCCAAGTACATACTCGCACTTTTAAAAGATTTTTTCCCTTTTAGTTTTTCTATTTCACCACTTTTTATACCATCGACTTTATTTTTGAATGGAACTGTTTTGGTTGCATAGGAACTTTCAAATGTATATTAATGTAAAATTGCACAAATACGGTTAATAATTCATCGAATTATATCTTATAAATGGAGCAATGTTGTCCATTTTCTTTAAATTTATTAATTAAACTAGTGAGCAAAGCACATACAAATTTTCAGTCTTTAGCCATGAGTAAAAGTTTAAGGAATCAAGTAAGTTTTTCCTCGCGGAGATGAAAAGGGTACATTTTTAAAGGGTTTGCCAGACATAAAAAAGTTATAGCCGTAGCAACGATTTTTTTAGACCGTTGAAACTCGCTGCGAAGTCATGGCAAGAAAAGTCCAATAAGGAATAACGAATTGTTACGTGCTAGATTCATATACGCCTTTGCAACCCATATCAGTCCATTAAAGAGACGATCAAATATTTCTTTAAGTTGAATGTCAGATTGCAGCTCTAGGCATTCCACTTTAAAATTGGCAGATAATATGATTATGTATCAATGAATAAAGTCACAAATGCATTAAATATTGATGATTTTTCTTGAAGTTTTGAAACATGTTCCCAAGATTCATTATCAAATCGAAAATCAAAGCTCT
The DNA here is from genome assembly GCA_947359465.1 of Metellina segmentata. NCBI lineage: Eukaryota > Metazoa > Arthropoda > Arachnida > Araneae > Tetragnathidae > Metellina > Metellina segmentata. Next base: position 40,263,960 of record OX375873.1, on the reverse strand, counting down.
GTGTTTTTTTCGTTGTCCATAGGACCATATGTAGTCTATGTGTCAAAATAAAATACATAAAGTTGTTTGCCAAAATTTGAGATGTCTATAGTTTCAGATTCCATTTAAACGCTGTTATAGTTCGAAACATTATATCGATCAGTTAGATTTCATCTTAACACAAGTTTAACTCCTTTAAATGAGCTGTCAAGTCTACTAAAAATGCCAAATCTCTGAGCCAGTTTTCGTCGCGTTCGGGCACAAATTTTGGTTTTGATTTCATAAGCGACTTGATTTTATTTTGCAAATCATAAAACCTTTTCAACATTTTACCTCGAATTAACCGTCTTAATTCCGAAAACTAAATTATGTCTCCATATTCTGCATTCACAAGTGTAAGAATTCCTGGAAAAGCGATGAATCAATCCCTATGCCCTTATGAAATTTACAGCCTGTATGACAATCTGCATGACGTTATCCATCTTTAAGGTTTTGTGCATAAATTTTCCTGGTGTTCTACTCAGTGATCATATGTAAATCTTGGGTGGCAATTGCATCGTCTCTAAATTATACACGTCCATCTCTTTTATCTATAATCCCCGGGGCACTATAAGTAGCTATACCAGACATGTTGGCAATGAACAAAGAAAATTGCTTTAACTAATCTTCCACTACTCCGAAAAAATCTCTTGATTTAGTTGTGTCTTTAAATGGCATTAAAGAAGTCATTTCTATAGTAGTATCACATTCGTCGTCAATACATCTAATAAAAATTGCCAATTGAGTTGTATTAGTAGTATCAGTACTTTCTTCTATCGCCAAAGCATAAAATTAATATTTTTTAAATAATTGGTTAAATCTAGAAGGTAGAAACCGAATGATGAAATCATTCACACGACGTTTATTAACTACATACTTTTCTTTAACACTCAATACAATACGATTAGTACAATATTGTTGTTGGTGCTTAATTAACGTCTCACTGGAACTACACAATGCGCTATTGGCAGCGGACCGGGATCAATTCCCAAGGAAAAGATCCAAAAACAACGTCTTGTAGTTTCGGACCACGGTCAGATATAAGTACGATCTTCGGTGTAAAACTAATAAAACAGCACATCCAGTGTTTTCTTGTAATTTCTTTACAAGTTGTAACCCTAAAACGTGACACAATTATCTCAGGGAACCTATTATTTAAATACGTGTCCCCAAGCGATAGCTTTTAATAAAATAAGATATTTAACGCAGCAATGTGGTAAAATGCATTTATTTCAATTTATTTTTCGTGATACTTTGAATGATTGAAGACCAGATAATTTGTGCTTTGCTTATATGTTAACTAAATATTTGCTCCAGACTAGATTGGAGTGGGGAACCTGTGACTCTCTTTGTCTTGAAGTGGGACATTTTGACGGAATCCAAATGTTACAAGCCATATCATTTAATTTTTAGTAATGCATTTTAATTTGCCTTGTATAGTTTTGTTTAACTTTATTTCAAACCAGACATCCTTAATACACTAAATAATAAAATAAGTTTGAACGAATTCCCCAAATGTGTCGTGCGGTCAGGCATAACATAATGCATAATTTTTGAACCACAGTAACCAAGACCTCACAGAGTGACAGCGAGAAGACGAATTGCTCGCAGGACAATTCATTCCACTGCGACGGACGTCTAAAGTTTCCTTTTCACCGTAGAGAAAGACACACAGACCTTCCCTTTTCTTGTTTTTACTACGACCCACGGTACAAATCTTTTGCGGTTTTGAGTCTAACTATCAAAAGTCTTGGAACCTCCCTTTACCCTAATAACCTGCTTTTAACAAGCTCTATTCAAGCCTGAGGGGCGTTTTGAAAGGGGAGTTGAGAGTGATTACAATGACCTTCACTGACTTTCATTTGCGGGCACGTGAGACAGTTTGGCCGAAATACGTCGGATGAGAAATGAGAATTTCTTTCGTTTTTTGCTTCCTCATTTCCAGCATTGAGTTCTACTTTGAGAAGTATTGGGGACATGATTTCAAAACATATATGACAATATATAACAGCCACCTACGTAACATATAAAATCGAACATATTTCATTGATACAAATAGTTAAGTTTCCAAAATTTATCCCGAAATGGCTTTTTACATTGGAACAGTTTTAATATTTTTCTCCTTAATATTAAGAGGAGCTGTGGTAGGCTGGTTGGAACAGGTACAGATTAGCAATTGGTTGCGAGTCTTAGTCCAACCATAGACTGTAGAATACAAAGGGGACTGGTGCAAGTTAAATCTGTCGTGGCCTCAAATGTCCTCGCGGTGGCGGGGTGTGGAAGTTTGGAGAGTGGAATGCCAGTTCCGGTCTTGTATCGTCATCTGAAAATTACGTGGTTGTCCTCGGCTTCTTCCTCTCGGGATTGACCCCGGACCGTTGCCAAGAGCCCGATCTACTGCTCCAGTGCGACGTTATTTAAAATACCTACCTACCTACCTTTAATAGATTTTCAAAATCTACCGATTATTTACAACCTTCTTTTCTGTGAAAATTTTCTTCTGTGATATTGTAATAGAATTAAAACCAATTTTAACTTGTAAAATTTATTCAGCTTCGTTTCAAGTGCAACCTCACAGAAAGAAAAGGCAACAGAGAAAAAAATTTCACTGAAAATAACTATCGATTTAACTTTAAAAATTGAGAGACTTACGCATGTCTGAGCAATCGTAAGTTTACATTGCTGTTACTTATTTCTTTTAACATCATTTAATTTCTACAAAAAAAAATTAAATAGTTTTGGATTGAAATCCCAGTTTTGTCAAAAGACAAGTGTTTATTTGTATTAAGTTTTAAAACATATATATTCAGTAAAAAGAATGAAAATCCTTATCCACTGTTATTTTCAATAACAATATTTGTCAATTGTAATAAATTTGATGTTCTCGTTAAATTTTTTTTTTATCATCTCAGAGAATGTTGTGTGGAGTGGATTTTTAAAATCTTTATATAATGTATTTCCACGGTTTGGTAACTTAGGTTCCTTGGTTGACAGTTTTCAATACTTCAGTATAAAGGCAGATACACTTTACTACGAAATCTGTCTTAATAAGTTGTAAATGCTATATCTGATGCGATGGACGAATTTATGCGATGGACTAAAAATCTGTACAGCTATTTTTTGCGTTAACCTTTAGGATAAGGTTCAATCTGCTTTCAGCGACTATCGTATATTGTACTCCTCTCGAAATTTTGAGAGTATTTCAGTATGTTATACAAAGTTTTATCGTGTAATTTCCGAAATATTCTAGAATTGTATTTCATGTAGTTGAATTGTATGGATATTTACAGAACATTCTAAGCTTTTCCAGTATTCTTTACAATACTTCGGAACATTCTAGAAGTTTTCATCTTTTTTTGGAATATTTTTAAAGCATTCTAAGATTTTCTATTATTTACAAAAATTTGATAATTGATTCTTAAATGAGTAAATTCTATTGAAACAATTGCAACACAAAACATTTTTTGGTGCAACTTTTATTACGATTAGTTAATTCTTTACGTGAAAATGGAGAACAAACATGTAACCTTGCACAAATAATATGATGGTAAAGAAGCTTTTTTGCTTTGTCTGGGTCAATGTATGCTTTAATTATTGTATTGTTTTATTTATACAATGCACTGGTTAAATTTAAACACCGTTTGGAAGATAGGTAGGTTGTTAATTAACGTCACACTGTATCAACACAATAAACAATTAGCAACAGTCTGGTATCAATCCCTAAGAGAAAGATCCAAGGACAACACCTCGTAATTTTGAACCACGGTCAGATAACGAGGTGAACACCTGAGCTGGCAACCCACACTCCAAGCTTCCACACCGCGTAACAATTGCAGCGAAATGGCTTACAGTATCGAATTTTGTATTCGAAATTACGTTTAAATCCCGTAAAGAAAGAAAATTAACTTTTTCAGTTCATTCCTAGACCAGCTAACCTAGTGCATTAGGATGTTGATAAAGGAAAATTGAAAAAGTTAGTAACTGAATTCAAACTGATTTTGTATCACACTTCATTTTATACCGAAAAATTAAAAAAGTCATATTATTACAGATAACGCTATATTCCCACCCGTGCATGTGTTTAATTTTAACCCTTTGTCACTAAATATATAAAAATGAAACAGCTATTTGATCGATTTAAAGAAATCAAGGAAACTGATTTTGTTGTAATTTTTTTTAAAGTGGAACACTTTGAGTGCCCGATGGATGAGGGGGCGGGGGGTTGAATAATAAAAAAAAATCCTTCAATGGCTTCAAACTTGGAGAGAGGAATGTCATTACAAGGAAAAAGGGGTTTCTGGAAGCTGAAAGGAGTCAGGGGAGTATTTGAACCAGTATAACTGCTTTTAGACAAAGGTTTAACCAATCTAAAAAATATAAAACTACCAGGCTTTTACTCATTTTCCTAATTCACCTCACGCCGAGGGAGAAGGCCCAAGAAATATACCGGTTGACTCATTTTATGTCCTTATCAGTAGAAGCGACTAAATTCATAAATAAGCGAGGGGAGCCTCAGTGCTTTAATTGCCAGCCCTTTAATCATAGCAGTAAAAACTGCAAAATGCAACCTCGTTGTGTCGTATGAGGTGAAGGACACAAGTCCAGTGGTTGTTTGAATAAAACCAAAGGGGCAGTGTGCGCCAATTGTAACGGGAAGCATACAGCGAATTACCGCGGCTACTCTAAATTCCCTATATCACCCCGTCCCCTTGCACAAAATAAAGTGCAACCGGGATTATCCTATGCACAACGCTTACGAGGTGTTAGAGCACCCAATAATAAAACATCAAACACTGAGGCTGCCTCATCTTCTCTGAATTCTGAGAGACCCACGGTTGAGACCAGTTTTATTCATCAGAACCTAGATGATTTTTATATCTATCATGGAACTCTTTAATGAAATTAAGGAAATCTTTAATAAATTAAATGTATCTGAACTACTGCAAAAAGTTAAAACTTGTTACACTCCTGCTGATAAAGTTTTTATGCTTATCTGTTCCTACCTAACAAGTAGGCATTTTGTCGTTCGCATAAATAAAACACTATCTACTAAGCGTGCCGTTCAGGCTGGTACACCACAACGGTCCATTCTGGGACCTAAGTTATTTAATCTTTATGTGAATGACATCCTACTTGAAACTACCTCACTACTCTGCTTGTTTGCAGATGACACTGCAATACTGGCTCAAAGTAACCATCTACCTAATATCACAAACACACTTACAAGATACCTCCACTCACTCGAGTCATGGCTGGTTAGTTGGAAATACCAAATTAATGTGGATAAATGCCAAGCTGTGTCCTGTGTGTTCACTAAAAAAATAAATCTCCCTTCACCTCTTAAACTTTTTGACAAAACTATCCCTTGGACCCATAATTGTATTTACCTTGGTGTCACGTTGGACAGAAACTTAACCTGGAATAAACATATATTCACCCTTAGAGCCAAGTTCCTTGCGACAAGAAATTTTGTTTATCCCCTAATTGCAAGGAACTCTGAATTGTCCATTAAAAACAAGTTGCTCATATACACTTCCATGCTCAGATCAGTAATCAGTTATGCTTGTCAGGTCTGGGGATATGTTGCTAAATACCATATGAATAAATTAGAAGCTCTTCAAAATTCCACCCTGAGAATCACCACGAATAGCCCATGGTTCTACAGAAATGTCAAAATCCGGGAAGAACTCGGAATCCTTGAACTTAAACAATTCTATGGCAAGATCAGTAAAAAATTCTATAAATCCCTCCTCCATATTGATAACCCAGCTATAGTACAAATCCCTGGATATGAGCATCGTCAAATATCCAACTCCAAAAGACCAAGATCAATCCTCAATTACATACCCACACCTATCGGTAACCGCCCAATGGTAACCACATAAGAATTATGTAATTCAACTCTAACTCACTTCGCGGATCTCTGCTTCGAAGAATAGATCCCCGCTCTCTCCATCACGAGGTACTATTGCACCAGTAATATCCCCATAAGCCCTCCACACTCGAGAATCCGCAAAGAGTGCGGAATCAGGGGCGGAAACGAAGTTACCGCCCCTTTTCTCTTTCGAAGATTCGTTTCATTCTCTTTTCTCGGAATGCGTTCTTTCCCCCCCACACACACTCACACTTCATCCCTGCCGCTCGATGTCCGATTCTCACTCGAAGAGGTCGGAGTCAGCGGTGTGGAACCACTCACTCAGCTGTTTTATTTATGCCGTCCGGGTTTCATTCATACTAGTTTACAACTGTACTACAGTCTTATTAGCAGCTCCATCTATGTTCTGAAACTGTACTATTGTGTTGCCACTGTCCTTTCGGTGCATTGTTATTACGACCGTGTATTCTCCTGCTGATTTACTCTGACTCCCCCATTTCCAGACTCTTAAGCATCCGGCCCATAAGCTTCCATGAAATCCTCATCCATCGTAACTCTATCCCGTGGAAACATGTTTAAACTGCGCATGCGCGAACTTCTTAAATATATGGAAGGCGTGACTTGGAAGGGTGGGACTAGAGGGTTACCTTGATTTCGAGAGTATGCGAGTATAATAGCTTGAGCTGAAAAAATTCCCATCTGTTTCTTAGGGTTAGTTCTGAAGTCGGATAGGTCCGTTATCTTTTCTTTTCTGTGAACTTTTAGGGTTAGATATAGATTAGCAAGCATTGAAATAAATTTTGGAATCTGAAGAACAGTGAGCGTTTGTGTCGAAAATTGCATGTCATTGAAAGTTTTCTGCAAGAGCAGTCAGTCTTGCAGTCGGTTTGTATTACTTAAGTATTACGTTCGATTTCGATAGTACATGAGTATAAAAGCTTGAACGGGAAAAATTCCCAGCTCTTTTTCTTTCATTTTTTATTTATTTTCACAAATGTTAAAAAAATTTAATGATTCTAAAATCTAGGAAATGCTGTAAAACTTATCAATTAATTCAAGTGCTTTATCAGTTCTATCGTGCGTATTTTCTTGCACGTCAGTTGTCATTATGAACTTTTGTGTTTCTCTTACTTCTTGTTTAATTTTATTTATTTTGAAAATTAATTTTTCTAAAATTAAATTGACTCTAATATTTAGTATAATTTTGTTAAACTTTTGAAATAGTTCCAAGTGTTCTATCTTGTGTATATTGTTTTCAAAATATTTCCCTGATCTATGTGAATTTATCAAATCTCAAGAAACCTACCTCTCACTGCATACTTGCCAACTTTGAAAACTACGCATCAGTAAAACTTTTACGTCCCCGATCGCCCATTGCCAACAACATTAATACATGAATTATTGAGTATTAGAAATATCCGTATATGTCACAATAACTAGTAGTATTTGTGTTTTAAAATGCTTAAGTAAAAATTCACATTTTTATCAACTGCAGAAACCTTGCAAAGCAGTAGTGTTTTAATACCAAACTGGACACATCCACCAGGGGAGTGACAGGTGGTAAGTCTCAAAAGACATCCTGCGTTACTTTCTGCAGATGTTGGAACCTGCATCATTATCCAGAGATCTTTCTTGTTGGTATTGCAGGGTAGGACAGAGCAAGATTTTTAGGTATCATTTTTGATAAAGAAACTTGCTTCCTCTCGAATGTCCAGCTGCGGATATCTTGTGTGAGAAAAATCTTAATATTCCGAAGGTATCCTCAAAAACATCTTCGGGAATAGATCCTCCGTAGTCAATATCTATTAATCTATAATTTGTTCCAGACTTAACTAAGGGTGTAAAACCTATGGTTCCACCCGTCAGTCTGTTACGAAAGCTCGATACTGTGCATGACACCACATTTGGAATCGGTTCCAGTGCCTTCAGGACCTCACCAGTCAAAATGCAAATGTAGTTTGTCAAGAACCATCTTTGGCTTCTATGTGTCCTTTGTTGTAGCTTCGCTTCGACTTAATTACCGCATCTTGAGCCGTCCAACTCATCCTCTACAAAATTATCTCAATTCAGATGACCATTTATTTAAAAATCACCCGTAACTTATTTCAAAGCTACGAGGTCACATCAGTACGTTCATTTCTAAACAACTTTTAAATTAGCCATTGTGTCACAGTCTTAATTTTGTCTAGAGTAGCTTGGCCATTTGTACCATAAAAACCCATCGTTATCATTTTATCATCACTCAGCCGTTTACATTGACGAATCAGACAAATTATGCTAGATGTGTCTTTGTGATTCTATTTCGTTTAGTTATTCCCTTCTATCTATACTTTCAGTTTGCACTACAGTTTTTTTGCCGGATTACAGGGCATTTAAATATATATTAAGTCTACTTAAGCAATTTTGCATATACGAGTTCTAGAAGTTTATTGGAATCCTTGAAATCGGATTGTCATAAACATTTCCTGAAACGTGTTATCGAGATCCACGGTGAGCTTTTTCGGCGTGGATTCGGAATCAACTTTTTCATTTATCCAATATCTAGTAATCTATTGACAAATCAAACTACACTGCTGGCCACCGTAAATGGAACACCCTGAAGGAATCATGCAAATAATATGAAATTTACAACATGCATTAGCGGAGGTGAGATATGCAAATGATTAGAATTTCAGAGCAGACGCACATCACGCGCGTCTGTGGCGCCACTTCAAAGCGCTATTTAAGGCTTGGAAATTTCGACGATTTCATGTTCGGCAATTGTGTTTTTATAGTTCTTTTTTCAAAAAAACTATCAATTATGCCTCGTAGAAAACAGCGATCATCTTTTGATCAAGTATCCGAGTTCGACAGAGGAAGGATAGTGGCCTACCGAGATTGTGGATTATCTTTCAGGGAAATCGGTAGTCGTGTTGGACGAAACCAAACAACTGTAATGCGGATATGTGATCGTTGGATGCAGGAGGGTACGACGGACCGACGTGTTCGATCGCATCCACCTTAGTGCACCACTTCACGTGAAGACAGGCATATTGTGCGTATGGCAGTGACGGATCGCTCAGCCACATCACAAACCATAGCACAGCACATTCAGTCTTTAACGCATCATCCAGTGTCTGCGCGTACCATTCGACATCGTTTACAGCAGAGTGGTCTGTCCGCAGGACGTCCATTGCTTCGTCTACCTTTGAGCGATCCGTCATTGCAGACGTCTCCGCCGCCAATGGCGCGATGAAAGAAGGATGTGGACGGCAGAATGGAATGAAATTGTCTTTACTGACGAGTCACGCTTCTGTCTGCAACACCACGATGATCGGATTCGAGTATGGAGACACCGTGGAGAGAGGATGCTGAACAGCTGCGTTATGCACCGCCACACTGGTCCTGTACCGGGTATTATGATATGGGGCTGTATTGGATCTCTCGCACTCCTCTAGTACGCATTGCCGGTACTTTAAACAGCCACAGCCAGCGCTACATGTCCAATGTGTTGGAGCCAGTAGTTCTTCTTTACCTTCAGGGTTTGCCCACAGCCATATTTCAACTGCACGACCACACGTGGTACGCATCGTCTAAGGGTTCTTCGTCAATCTCCAGATTGAATTGCTTCCCTGGCCAGCCTGCTCTCCGGATGTTTCGCCGATAGAAAACATGTGGTCCATGGTTGCTCAACGATTGTCCCAGATTACATCCCCAGCTGCCACACCAGATCAACTTTGGCAACGTGTAGAAGCTGCTTGGTCTGCTGTACCCCAAGAACATATCCAAAGTCTCTTTGAATCAATGCCGAGGCGTGTGGCAGCGGTGATCTCCAACAATGGCGGTTACTCTGGCTACTGATTTTGGTAGGAACTACACTTCACAGAAGTCTATAAATTTAATCACTTGATACTTGGTCAACATGTTATCTACAAAATAAATTTTGTTTTGATATCTCTTGTCTTTCTTGGTGTTGCAATTTGGATGGCTGTTTACAAGTGTAGTTTACAAGACAAACAAAGATGAGAACCGCTACTTGAGAGGATTAGGGCTCTAAGCGATACCTCTATAAAAAAAGATCATCATGATTCCTACCTCATGGATGATATGGAAATGGAATTATTCATTTTAGGACATGTTATAAGTTGCAGGATACAATTGTGATAGCTATCAAATTCTTGTATTCAGTTATATGGAATATACTGGTTCCATTCTTAGGATTTTCAAAATTAATATTTGTCATATTTTAGCTGTACTAAACTTAATCATTTGAATATAGACTAGAGAAAGTTCTAAATTGAATGATCATTTTCCGAATTTTAAAAATTTCACTTAGCGTTGAGGTACAAAATACGCTTTGTTTCATTGTCAAAAATAATAATCAGATATTTCCCTCTAGCTTCTGCAGAAACAATTATAATATTCAGACTACTGCAAGTATATGACTAATTTTGGTTTTACACTAACTTTCTTTACTCTAATTTGATTTCACAAGAATTCAAAATAATTTTTTTTTATGCGTTTCATTTCAAATAAACACAAGCGGGCCAAGGCAAATTCTAGTTTGCCTAAATTCTAATAAAAAAATTTTTTAACTGTGGTATAGTATCATTTTTATATTACATATACATGAATAGATTGCATATCAGACGATGTGCATTTGGAAACGCATACTTTCGTTTACTAATGTGTATGTCTAGGTATGTATCGTTTTTATTGTATTTGGTGGATATCTTTGTCATCGTTTCAGCCCATTAATTATTTTAATTTTTGACCTTGAAGGATAAATGTTGGATTTTATAAATAACGAGGTTTACAGGATCCTATGTTGAAACTTGAATACTGAGACCAGAATGCGTTGAGTGCTCTCTGACTTGCGATTGATGTTGAAGCTTGTAGAACTGGTTTGAGAACGATTTGATAAACCACGACTCCTATGTGTATTTTTGTTGTTAGTTATACACAGTCCAGTCACATTAATGTGACCACCACCTACTTTCGACGTCAACGTGAAATAACCAATCACAAAAGGCAGGTGGCAGCACATTGCAGTGGAGTGTATATAAAGGATGTCCTAGGGCATCGGAAAGCATTTCGATCTTTGGCGTAATGCAGAAACGTAGTGATTTATCCGACGTCCAAAAGGGCATGATTATTGGCTTTCGGGCCAAGGATGGAAGCATTTCGGAAACGGCTATTTTTGTGAACTGTTCGCGTGCCGTCAAGGTAAAAGTATACCGTGCATGGCGAAATGGCACTATCCAAAATCAGCGGCGTGGCACATGTGGTGCACCACGGGCTATAGATGACAGATGCAAACGAAGGTTACGGTGATGCGTTCGGGCGAATAAACGTGCAACTCTTGAGCAATTGACCGCCCAGATGAACCAAGGGGCTATCAACAGTGTATTCTCAACAACGGTTCAGCGAACGGTGCTGCGCATGGGCCTCCGCAGCAGACGCCTGGTTAATGCACCTATGCTGACTGATGTTCATCGGCGACGCAAGTTGGAATTTGCACTCCAGTACCGCAACTGGAAGTCCACAAAGTGGCGACAGGTGGCTTTTTCCTATGAATCACGTTTTATGCTCCATCGGACAGATGGACGTTGGCGTATACGACGTGAAACGTCTGAAAGCAAACACCCTGCAACAATTGCCATGGATCCTCAACCACGTAATCTAGCGCAGCTGACCACGGCACTGGAGTCGGCATGGCTCAACATTCCAGTGAACACCTTCAGAAACTTAATTGACTCTCTTCCTGAACGTCTCGCAGCGGTTTCTGCCAAAGGTGGTTATTCTGGCTTTTGACAGGTGGTCGCATTAATGTGACTGGACTGTGTATAAATAAAACTTGAATAAAAAGGATGAAAGTATGGATTGAATTTTTCCCGTCTGAAGTGTAAGAGAACTTTAGAAATTCCCTTAAGAACAAACATTGCTAATCCATGCGAAATAGAAGTTGTTTCATCCTGTCTAAAAAAATCTTCGAGTCATATTCCAAAAGTACACGAACGTATGTATCATTTATTGTCAGAAAATGAATAACATTTTACTTGAAAAACAAATTTTTGTTCATTCGAAGACGGTAGACGAAGCAATGGACGTCTTGCGGACAGACCACTCTGCTGTAAACGGCGTCGAATGGTAAGCGTAGACATTGGATGATGCGTTACCGATTGAATGTGCTGTGCTATAGTTCGTGATGTGGCTGAGCGATCCGTCACTGCCATACGCATAATATGCCTGTCATCACGTAAGTGGAGCACTGAGGTGGATGCGATCGAACACGTCGGTCCGCCGTACCCTCCTGCATCCAACGATCACATATCCGCATTACAGTTGTTTGGTTTCGTCCAACACGACTACCGATTTCCCTGAAAGATAATCCACAATCTCGGTAGGCCCTATCCTTCCTCTGTCGAACTCGGATACTAGATCAAAAGATGATCGCTGTTTTCTACGAGGCATAATTGATCGTTTATTTGAAAAAAAAACCACAAGGAAAACACAATTGCCGTACTTGAAATCGTCGAAATCTCCAAGCCTTAAATAGCGCTTTGAAGTGGCGCCACAGGCGCGCGTGATGTGCATCTGCGCTGAAATTCCAATCATTTGCATAACTCACCTCCGCTAATGCATGTTGTAAATTTCATATTATTTGCATGTTTCCTTCAGGGTGTTGCATTTACGGTGGCCAGCAGTGTATTACTTAGATGCTAGACTAATACAGAAAGGCAGAACTCTTGCTAGTTATTTCTATTGCTGCTAGTTAGTTATAGCTGCTACGGAAACAATTTTTTTAGAAGTTTCTTTTTGTAGAAAAAGGATCATCTAAGCTAATAAACAACATTCCCACTTTACAAATTTTTAATTTTGATCCTTTAGATGATTTTTTTTATTAAAAGTAAAACAATAAGTAGTTTGGTTTATACCACTTTCTGTGTAGTTGAAATGAATGATACAAAACTACACCACCATAAATAACCAATAATGATGATACCTTTCGTTTAATCAAAGTGATATTAATGATGTAGTATGCATTTTATCCAACTTGTGTGCTAGATCCTTAGAAATCGTCAACAATGCCATTATGCTTAAGGAAAGTTTTTACTCGCATAAAAGGAAATACACCCAGGATTAAAGAACAGAAATTTAACCTGTACTGTGTGCCTACAGCTATATAAGTCAGTCAACATTAAACTTAAGTCTTAGACAGTGAAAAAATTTCCCAATTTCTAGCAATATCAAAAAAGCAGAACATTAGTACAGTCGTATAACAATTCTGCTATTACTTTGCAAACTGTGATGCTGTTTATCAATCAATGCACTCTTAACAATGTTATCACATTAAAATAAAATAGAAAAATGATTGTAGCCACAATTTAAAAATTACATCGAGCACATACCAAATGCCTGGAGGTCATATTAAATAGTAACTTACTCAGAATTGAATAATTTCACAGTATAGAGCAAAAGATTTTCTTCTGAAAACCATCCTTTAAAGATCATTTTTTGCTTCGCGTAGACTGATTAGATCGGCGTCTACATAAAGTGCTAGTTACAATTATGATTTGTAAAAAACGTTCTACGCTCTGCCATAACAGTTGAAATTCCACATAATACAACCACCAAAAGGTTACGAGCACAACACATTTAATTCAAATAACATTTATAATTATTTAATATAGGTCCCTATTGTTCACTTCAAATTATCTTTTTAACAAGTATCTAATATTCATAGTTTACATATAACCACATTAAAATCAATCTGCATCTGCTTCTGTACCAGGATCTGGTATTTTTCCGTTCTTTTAAATCGGAAATAAATTTCAGCCCTAACAAAACAAAACACCAAAATTCCCTTCCTTGTCCGACGTACGAAGCACGGAGTAAATGGCCGCGGAGAGGCCTTAACCTCCGGTGGAATAAAAATGGTGTTGAAAAACAGATCAAAAGATAAATTGCCCTGAATTAGATTAAATTAAACAAGGAAAAAATGAAAAAAATTTAGGAATAGTGAAGTGGGACTAAAATAATGTGTAAAGATTCATCGAATCCAAGATTCATCGAGTCCAAGAATGTCTTTTTGTGATTTATTTTCGGACATCAAACAAACAGTACAAACGGTACAACAACACAACAAATAATAATATTACGCTGAGATACATAAATTCAAGTTTCAAGAAAAAGGAGGGAGCTCATCAAGAAAGCTCACACCCGAAGCCGTGCCATTCAGGAAGTCTTTTAAATTGTTTTTAATCACATTACTTTACGAACGATCACGTGGTCTCGACGAGAGTGTCAGCAAGAAGCTCCACTCTCAACAACACCCACGTGGTACATTCCTATTCTCAACATAATGTTTTACTTGATCGTGGAGTCTTGGTCGGTCACCCCCCAAGTACTGACCTCGATCTAGGGTGCTTAATTTTTGGACTCGATCTGAGCCGTTGCAAAGCGAGTTCGGCTAACAGCTATTATGATAGAATTACTTTAAAAGGTTCGAGGTGTGAATGATGAGGGTGGCTTTTGAAGCTAAAGGGTTAGAGATTAAGTTGGGTGGCAAATCTGGGTCTCCAACGATTATTGGGGAAGCTTGCATCGTATCTGGGGATCTGTTGGATTGCAATATTATCAATAATTTTGAGTTTTTCATAGCATTTGGAAGAGATTTTTGCAATATGAGCTATGAGCCAGATGATTTGCAGATCGTGTCTGATTTCAGAGTCTGAAACTATCTAGCTTTTGCTGTTGTTTTTAATGTGGTTGATTGGAGGGCATTGATATTATTGTTATTAGCAGATCCTCAGATTTGGCTTGCGTATGTGATGACCGGTCTGAGATAACTTAGGTAAACGAGTACTTTATTTCCTAGAGTCATTTCAGAATTCCGAGAAATTGAATGGAAAATTTTTCGTTTTATGTCTCGGAATTTGTTTCTAATGTGTGTGATGTGTTGTGACGAAGTGAGACTTTTATCTAGGATAATACATAAGTATTTAACTTCATGGGCCCAGGGGATTTCGATATCATTATTTTTCAGCTTTTGGGGCATAGTTCATTTGGTAGTGAAGATTATAACGACGAATTTTTCAAAATTTATATATAATTTAATTTGCCATTTCATCAGCCAAGATTCAAGAGTGTGAATATGTCTTTGGAGAGTGATCTGTAGGTATTTGGGGTTGTGATTTTGTGCAATGAAAGCGGTGTCATCAGCATACATTGCAATGAAGGTGTTATGATTTGTGGAATGTCATTCATATATAAATTAAAAGATATGGTCCAAGTTTTGATCCTTGTGGAACAGAGGCAAGAATTTTGCGTGATGTGGAGTTCGTGTTTTGCGTGATGTAGTTTTCCAAATGTCAGGGTATATGTTAAAAGTGTGAATTAAGTTGACAAGCTTGGTGAGAATGAAGAGGATTTTCGGTGGTAGTTTTTTGAGTGATTTGTTTGTAATGTCATTAAGTCCGGGTGCTTTTTGAATTTTAAGGGCCTTGATGTGTGTGTGTGTAGATTTCGGAGGGAGTGTTGGGCTGGATGTTGTTTGTGTGTTGTTTATTAAGGAAATTATGGATAGTATTATTAACACTGATCATGGTGTTTTGGTCATTGATTGTGTTTTCAGTAAATTGGTGTGCGTAGGCGTTTGCGAGTGTTTCGGCTTTGTATTCGTTAGAGTGTGCATTATTATTATGGCTATTAAGTGGTGGAATTTGCGTTTTCTTGTTCCTCACTGATTTTATAGTCTTTCAAAGAGTGCCATATTCGTGCGTAAGACTGGCTAGATGTTCGTGCCAGCTTTGGTAAAATATTTAATTTCTCTTCTGATGAGGGCTTGGGTGCGATTTAGTTGAGTTTTAAGATTGGGGTATTTGAAAAATTGCCAAATTCGTTTTAGTTTGTTTCGTTCTTGGAGTAATAAAATGATATGTCGGGGGATATACGTTTTATGGTTGGTTTTAATGGGTTTAGAGGTAGTTAAGTGGGCAGCTTTGATTAGGAGAGTGACGTTTTTAATGGTTTCATTCAATTCCTCACCGTTTGTGATGTTAGGGAGCACATATGGGATGTTTTGGCGAAGTTCTTGGCCGAATTGTATCCAGTTAGTAGTGACAACTCTTGTGTGTAAGCAAGGTCAAAAGTGAACATAATGGGGTTTTGATCTGATGAGAGATCAGGTATTGATTTAATTTCATAGGGGTATCCAAGATCCCTGACCAGCGCAAAATCAATAATAGAGGTGGTATTTCTACCAAAAAGATTAGAGTGGTGGGTGCAATTATGTCTATGTTGTGTTGTTGTGTATGTCTGTGGATGGTTTGTCCCATGGTACAGGCGCGATTGCAATGCCAATATGTACGGTGAGCGTTAAAATCTCCACAAGCAATTTTGTCGTTTTAATAAGAAAAGAGGGTAGTTAAATCGTTTTGTATGTTTGGAGCAGCGTTTTTAGGGAGGCAATAAGTGGAAATAATGGTAATTGTGTTTTGTGTGTTCAGAGTAAACTAAATTTCCCCCCCCCTTCCCCGCATTGTTTTTATATTCATACTCTCGAAGCCTGGGTGAACCTCTAGTTACTCCCGTCAGATAAGCCACTCCTTCTATATACTTAAACAGTTGACGCATGCGCAGTTTAAAAATGGTTCCACGGGATAGAGTTGCGGTGAGACTCTTGTTTGATATAGCACAACCTGTTTTACTGGGATTGGTCGAACTTTTGTCAATTCGTAACTCACCCTTCAGTACAGACTTTAGAACGTACCTCACAAACCGATATTGTGCGGACAAGCCTCAAACAACAGGTAAGTCTTTGGCGTTTTTTTATTTCGTGTGTTTTGGTACTTCTTGCATCGTTTCACCTAGGTTACAAATAATTAATACTGAATATTGTGCTTCATTTTACATTACTTGTTGTAAAAAATATTGCAGTAACACGAGTCTATTCATATTGTTTGTCGTATTGATCAAAATGCCATTCATAAAATAGTTAATAATATAAAATCATGGAAAATTAGATTTCGGATTCCAGAAACAAGCAATCAAACAATGGTATCTGTGTGTGTGTGTGTGTGTGTGTTGTGAGCAAATAATCTCTTCCTAACCTTTTGCAGGGCATAGTCATGATCAAAAATACACTTCCTTTTTTAATTTATCATTTCTTTACAAATTCTACTACAAATGTATTTTACGCTTCTATTTCAATCTACAAATATTTATATATATATATATATATAAATATGAATTTCATACCATTTGCAAATACGCCCTATAGCTTAAATTGTTTTGAGGTTAATAATCGCGCTGTTAAAATTTTATTTGACCACCAAATATAATTATTTTTATGTATTCAACTTTTTTACCTTCTTCATGAACTAATAGCTAGATTCCTAAGATAAGGGTTTTTTTTACCATGTTTACATACTTTTGCTGTGTTTTAACCAATTTCTACGTGAATGTATCCAGTATTTTGTATCACTTTTTACAAAAGAGCTTCGTCATTTAATTTTAAAATTACGACAAAATGCTTTCTGCACTTTCAAAATGTTTTATACTCTTCCTTTTAAAAGGACGTGGGAACTTCTTTACTCTTAAATACATCTCCGTTACGTTTTGATAGTCTTACGAAATATGTCTCTAGCACAATGCACTAACACTAATCTTTATTCGAATTTTAAATTTAAAATCTCCTTTTGTTATATTTAACTTGTGACTGAACTTATATTGATATGAAACTGCAAATTTCCCATGTTAGAGAATATAAGGTAACAATATAGCCCCTGAAATCAAAATTCTGGATGCATCTCACCAGAATGTTCGTCTGGGTAGAGGCTGAAATAATAATAAAACAAAGGGTGAAGTAAAAGCAGATTGGAAAATTCAGGATTTATTTTATTTGATGGATGAGGGGGGGGGGCTTGCACACATTCTTAAGAATTACATAAAATTCTATTTTAAATCATATTTTAAACATAAAACAACCTTTTATATTACATAATTTATATTAAATTATAGTTTATATTACTTTATTTCAAATATCGCATCCCTGCAATAAAAGTGACGCAAGTCAAAAAATAAAGATTTTGATGTTATGTTATTGAAAAATATGTATGAGGTGCCCCAGCGTGTTATATTACTATTCTATAGGATATAATAGAAGTTACCTTCATAAATGCTTACCTAAAATTTAAAAGAAGCTTATGCTATTTCAATATAAGTTTTATAATTCTGCAATTTTGAGTTGTGTCACCTTTCTTGCCGGGGTGCGATATATCTATGAGTTTCAATCTTTAAGTTTTTTTAAGTATTCTTTGAAATTTAAGATTTACAGCGTTAGCACATTTTCCTTGTAAATGTTACTGATAAATTTGCCATTTTTCCTAAAACAAAATATAATCTGTAGTAGCATAATTTAATGCAATACGTTCGATTTATCAATATATAGATAAACTTCACTGATAAAAAAATATCCATAAATTCATGCGTTCATAAACAACATCTTTTTTGTGCAATGTTAATATTGATTACGAAGTCTACCACATTTTAAGGAGTTTCAATAATTTATTTTCTCCATTTTATGAGAACTCGCTGTTTTTTTTTTATCGTGAATACACTACGTCACACTGACTTTCAAAAAATTACCAAGAATAAAACACTAAATTTTGGCAAATGTTTATTTTTGAAACTTTCTGAGTTTTTTGTCATTACCGAATTACATGTTCCACAGATACATTTTGATCACAGCTTGGAATACAACTTATTCGGACTCTGCTGAACTCTGAACATACATGTTACATAAAATCTATGGAATATTATACATTTACTCTCTGGTGTACTTATGTGAAAACTGTCATTTCTTCTAATACTTATACTCATTCTTTCTTTCGATTTCTTAATATAAAATGGGTGTTCTGATAAATATGCAACCTATAAAACTACTGTTTTTTCATAATGTTTTCCCGATTGTTGAAAACTTGCATCTTTATTACAACTAAATAAGAAATGACAAGAACAGAAAGGCAAGAAAACAAAAGGGGTCTTTAATTTCTCTCTTTAAAAAAATTTTCCGATTTGTTTTATAGTTTATAATTAGCATTTAAGTTTGGAGTCTTGTTATTTAATTGATATGGGGAACCATTCCTAGTACAAAAGAAAGTGGAGAGGTACCTGATTAAAGGTAGTTGACTTTAACCTTTTCGTTTCTTAACGACAGCCTCCCCCACCCCTTCTCTCAACCTTCTAGCCTTTCAATTTATACGGCCAGCTTGTGTCGTGGCGGAACTTTGAGTAGTCAACTCTTCCATTCCTGAGTCCACCTCCAGCTACCTAACATTCACCTTAGCCCTACTTAGTGGGTCACCCCTTTTATGGTGTCACATTTTTCGGGGAAGCGGACAGATACCTGTTGAAGGTCGTTTCTAGTGTGTGTGCGTTTGACAGCTCTCTATCTCTCTTACTTTCTATTCTGTCTTTCCTACGGTCAGTGTCCTGTGACGTGTTGAAACTTTAACCAGTCGGCTTTTCCGTTCCTGAGTTAACCTGCAGCCTTATACATACACCAGAAGTAATTGTGAATTATTTTATTTCCCATTTTTAGATAAGTTAACCGATTTACAGTGATTCATGAAATTGAAACTTCCCTTCAAGATTTGTTAAGTTCGCATAAAATTACCATACTCCATTATCTAGTTGGGAAAACTGAATCCCCCCTCAAGTTCAATGCACAATATCTTTTGGGGCTTATAGCTAAGGCGTATAGACATTTATCTTTGTTGCTTTCGAGTCTTAGGCCTTGCTTATAAATAGTGAGTACACTAGAGTTGCTATACATAAGAAGCTTTAAATAAGTGTTTAAAGAGATTAGAAATAGGATTTGTTCTTTGGTTGTAATTTCTTTCAAATGCAAAATTGCTAGTGTTTTGTTTTTCAACGCTTGATACATGAGCATTTTGTCAAATGGGTCTCTAGTATTTTGCCAAGTCTTTCTGGCGTGGTTTTTCATTTTTCGTAGTTCTCTTATTTGGGTTGTCAGGTGGCTACCGGACTTTACGTGCTCGTCTTTTCCAGTGTCATCATATGCACTGGTACGTGTTTCTGTGATCTTATCGGCAGAGGAAATAAGCTCCATTCCTGAAGAGAAGTGAAGTGTTGCGCGAGATGTTTGAAAATATTATAATTCAAAATCTTTGGTTGAAAATTTCTGCAAATTCGAAATTGCTAATGATTTGTTTTTCAGCGCACTAATTCTCTTGAAACATTTTCAGCTTGCTATGAGGTAAGTAGAAATTAAAAAATTGTAGTAGGAGCTAATGCAGGAAAAACAGTCAATACCTTAACGTTAAGTACAGTTAACAATTAAAAAGATTTATGACGTCTACTTACTTCTAAATAAACAATTATTTGATGCTTAAAAAGAGCGATAAAAATGAAAATACCTTTCCAAGTTGTAATTTAGTGTATGAGTCGTAGAGTGTGCATTGAGTGGACGTCGAAAACGCTGCCACTAAACGAGTTTAAAGGATTAAAAATTCCGTGACTGATCTGGAAGAAAACGTGCTTTAAATCTTATTGCATAGGTTTACCAAATAGGCTCTAAGTAGGTTCATTGATTTGATTTTTTTAATGAACAAGACTCTCAACCCGAGTTTATAGCAGAACATTGTTTTGAGAAGAATGATTCGATATTGATGAAGAGGAATTTGACATCACCTAAGCCCTTTATTTTTCAATGGCACTTCTTGCCATTATTGAAGAATATTTTCTCAAGTTGGCATATTAATGCCATAGTATTTTGCAGTTTATTTTTTAATGTACGGTAATATTTTTTTTTGCTCAGCATATCTGCAGCCTTTAAACCTATTCGTTGTTTTAATGTGTCTTTTGACTTGATAATAGTAAAATAATTTATTTATTTGTTAATCATATTCCGCTATATTGTTCAAATATTTTCTTTGATAGCATCTCAATGGATACCCTTAATATGGCAGATATTGAAGTCGCCACCTCTACACATAATGGTTGTGTCTTAATGAATCCGCTTACAGAAGCATCTCCTTCGGAAATTCCAGTGATTCCTCCAACTGTAGTTTATGTTGAGGAAGAGATTGTTTCTGAGGAACCATGTCAAGATGTGGACCTCACCAAGGACACGTCTTCTAAAGAGACAACTGTTCCAATATTTCCCTTGGAAAGTTCTGTGATGCCTGAAATTCTAGTTCATGTGGAGACAGCCTCGAAGGAGGAAACTGGAAAAGATGGGCCCCTACCAAAGAACCCATCCTCCGACATGACATCTGTCGTAATACCCGAACAAACCGAAGAAGAGCCGGAAATCATATTTGTTACAAGAAATTACGGTCTGTATCCCAAAGAAGGTGAAATCTTCGAGTACGACGAAGAGTCAACGTAAGTATTTTAATATTTTTAGTTTATGAGTAAATATTTTTCATTACATTCTATCTCATTTATTACCTGAATTTAGTTATAACTTCAGGTAGGTAAGTATTTAAAGTAACGTCGTACTGCAGCAACACAACGGGTTATTGACGATAATCCGAGATAAATCCGAACGGGATAGAATCGAGGACAACACCACGCAATTTTGAATCACGGTTAGATGACGAGGCCGCGAATGAGCTGACAATCCACTCTCCAAACTTCCACACCACGCCAACGTGAGGACATTCAAGGCCACGAGGGATTTAACGTGCATCATCCCCCTTTGTACACGACTGTCTTTGGCTAGATTCGAACTCGCAACCCTCCTGTTGCTTATCCGATGATCTTCCATCCGGGCTTTATCCCTGTCATAACTTTAAGAGCAGTAGATTTTTATGTATGTTCGATTGTGAGTTATTGTCCTATTTAAATCAATATGGAATGCATAGCTTTGCATAATTCAGCCCTGTAAATAAAGAAGACAGAATTTCCCAAGCTTTGTTCGTAGGATTAAAGTTTGCTATCATATATGTCGTACGTAAAAGTACAGCAGTACCCTCAGTCAACAGTTGGTTTACTGATCATACCATGTGTTCTAAAGTTGTTAATTTATAAATATTTTTACAGCATGTAAAATCGCTAACTCTAAAGGATCAGATGAGCCTTTATGACTAACTAGCGAGGCAAGAATAAAATCATATGTTTTATTTGAACACTAAATAAGTTTTAACGGTATCAAATGTTCCTTGCAATTTTAAAACATGTTCAAATATTTAGTCACTTAAAATTTTTACAAATACTTTTCAAATGTACTGCAATCTTGTATTTTTGACCAAACGTGTAACCCAAATAGTTATTAAAGGAATATTAACTTTATTTAAAAATATATTTTCATGGGGTTCAGAATTTAGTTCATGTAATTCGTATTAATGTGAGCTCGTCTTAATGAGGTTTGATGGAGGCTTTTTAAGTTCGATGATCCAGACAAATATAAACTTTATATCAAATTCAGTGTCTTTGTATCGTGAACTTTGCTTTAAACTTCCTATTCTTTTCAGAAGCAACGAGGAAGAATCTCCCAAGAAAAAATGGCTTGTGTATTTTTGTACCTATACCCTAGTAATAATTGTCCTGGGCTTATATTTTCTCTTCAGTAATTACGTATCCCCATCTATGGAGTCGTGGTCCAATGAGCAGCAGAATTTTTTCAGAATTTCTTCCATCGTTGTTCCATGTTTACTAATGTTAGCCTATTTTATCTATAAAAAGAGGAGAGGTAATTTTTGTAAGCCGCAGCTTTATGAAGATGATTCCGATTAATATATTTTATCGAAACAGTTTTTATTTCACATTCACTGTTTTTTCACATTTTGTATATTTCATATTCAGAACGATAATTCAGTGTACAGAGAAGAACATGAATGTCTGTTTTAAATTGCTTAAAATCTGCCTTTTTTATTTTCTGTGTATGAGAGAACAGCCACTGATTCATATTCTTTACTTAGGATTAATTCAAAATTGATTACTATCATTATCGTACGAATTATCATTCTTAACTGGAAAGTTTTTAAATTGTGCTATTTTAACTTGTGAGTTTTGATACTTTTATAATAAATTGGTGTTTTGGTCCATCATATAATTTTTTATTTTTATTTGCAATGAGTATCGATACATTTAAGTAATCATGTCCTGGTCAATAGTAACCTAACGTATTGTGAAGGTACTCACCATTGTTGTTATAGCCTAATGATGTTAGCATATTATGTCATAAAGAATTACCAGTAGAATTTTTTAAATATCTTCATTGAAGAATCATCGTAAAAATTACCGTTAGGGGTTTGTAAATATCTTCAATTTGAAGACTCGGCTTAGTTACTCTTCATTAGCTACAAAGAAGTGTTTTGTTTAGTTCCTATCTTTCATTTAAAAAATCTGTTTTCTCTTATTTTCTCTTTATATGAACACACAGATAATTATTCTTACTTTTGAAGATTAATTTTCATTTTTTCTTATGAAATTGATTTTGTATGTAAAGTTTTAAAGTATGCGATTTAAATGTGTTACATATGTTTAGTAATGCTTTTTTATAACCTGATGTAGTTTTTCCTAATGTAACTCTTGTTTTGTATGTAATAAATGTTTGTTCGTTTGAATAATCTTGGGGTTTTTTTTTCTAATTTTTCTTAAGCTTTTATGTTATTTCATGCTTTTTTGTTAGTTTTACAGAAATTTCTATCAAACAGTATGATTAATCATCTTAAACAATTCGGTTTTAAATTTATAGAAATATATTTTATGAATATATAATTTATATGAATTATATTATCAGATTATTAGTTATTATAAGTTAGAAAGAAAGCAGTGATTTAGTTTTCCACATTTTGTTTTTCTGTTTCCAAATTAAAGTGCTCAATGAGTTTAAAATTTCTGATTCTACGATTTCTAGAATTTATATTATCTACATTGTTTTCGGAGTGCAATAATCAGATAGTCTTGCAATATATATACACGTTAGGAAATAATTCCTTAAAAAACAAGAGGAAATATAGTTGCTTAAGTTTAAAATAGCAAGTAAATGAAACATTTTGGTAATGAAATACATAACTGAAACATAATTGAATTTCTATTCCAGTATATAGTTAATCCATATTCCTTACAACGTATTAAACTAGTTACCACCGTCCCAGCGTAAGCCATTCAGTGTACCTCACCGTAATTTTGAACCACGGTCAAATGACGAGTCAACATCTGAGCTGCACCCCACTGTCCAAACTTCCACACCAACCCAACATGAGTACTTTCGATCTCAACAGATTACAAGTGCACCAGCCACCTCTACGCTGTTTGAAAGAGTGTGAAAACTGCATGAACTGAGAGATTTTAAAAGCGACTTTCTCATCCTTTGGAACTTTACAATCACTTTTTTCTCTAATCGAACCTGACTCGTGGGGTTTCACTTAAGATGCGTCTACCTCTGAAGAATAGATTTTTACTGAAAACTCAGTTTCGACAAAAAGTGACTTATTGGGTTTCTCAATCAACTTTGCAAATTGTATAACAGCCATAACGGAGTTGCCCGTGGTGTTGGTTTGATTCGTAAACCAAATAGGAATTCGGCGTGACGTCACAATCTCTTGCGAAAATATAAATATTTAATTGAAAAGTTATTTATTAAAAGAAAATAAAACCTATAAGGTTGTATACGTTGGTGATACGAAATATGATATGTTGGTGAAAAGAAAGGGGCAAAATCTGGGGTTAAATTTTCCGCAGATTTCAAATCCGTTGAAGTTTTTAATCTATCTTTAACGATCCTGGTTTTACAAAAGAGTATTAATAATGCTTACCAAACTGTTTTTATTTTCTTCGCTTCATTTCGCTGAAATCGTAAGAGGGCAGGAAATGTAATCTGGTAATATATTTAAAGAACAAAATTAATGAATATAATCACCAAAGTATAGGTGGTCTGAAAATTGCCATTACTCAAAGGATACAAGAAGTCACTCACAGCATCTTGGAGAGCGTTTCTAAAAATATGCGCAAAAGACTTCAGCTTTACCTCCAAGAAAAGGGCAGAAATTTTATTAATGTTATTATAAATGTAAGCTCAAATTCTTTTCCTACGTTAGGTTAAAAGTGCTTTTCACCATTGGCATAAAAATAATAATTTTAAAGTTTGTTGCTTTAGAATAATAAATTCACGAATTGTCAGTACGGTGTAGCGTAGTAGGGGGTCTCTCTGACCACAGTTTTCATGGTGGTCCTTGAATTTATGACCGGATGAAGGTATCCCCTCGTCTTTGAACTGTAGCGATTTCGGAAGAACGTGTGGGGTCTTCTCTCGAGGAAAAGAGAGAATCGTTGAACGCAGGAACGTGAACGAACGCAGAATGACTCTGCTCCTATGAAGTCGCGGGACTGAAACCCTATTTGTTTATACCATGGCAGAGTTACAGCACCACCATTTTGGTGCACAGCGTAGGGATAAGAATCCCCATCAAGAGCATTAGTTTTCAGTCCCTATCGAGTGGTTTTCATTTTTTTATGGTCAACCTGACCAAAGGAATTGCGTTCCATTTTGATGTTCACCCAGACCAAAAAAATTGTGTTTGATTGTTGACGGTCAACCAGACCTAAGGAAACTTCAAATACTGATGGTCACCCGGACCAAGAGAGAACTATTTTTATTTTTGATGGTCACCGTGACCAAAATTTGGACTTTGATTGTTGATGGTCGCCCTGACCTAATGAACGTTTTCTTTTCTCGTTTTCTATGGTCACCCAGACCTAAAATAATAATTATACTGATGGTCATCCTGACCAAGAGAGGACTGCTTAGAATTTGATGGTCACCCTGACCAGAGGAGCTTTGTGCAGAATTTGATGGTCACCCTGACCAGAGGAGCTTCGTGCACATT
This sequence comes from Metellina segmentata, assembly GCA_947359465.1. Taxonomy (NCBI): domain Eukaryota; kingdom Metazoa; phylum Arthropoda; class Arachnida; order Araneae; family Tetragnathidae; genus Metellina; species Metellina segmentata. The sequence continues at coordinate 40,238,223 of OX375873.1, read as the reverse complement.
TTGATGGTCACCCTGACCAGAGGAGCTTCGTGCACATTTTGATGGTCACCCTGACCAGAGGAGCTTCGTGCACATTTTGATGGTCACCCTGACCAGAGGAACTGCGCCAAATTTTTGATAGTAAAACTGACCAAAAGAAGATTACCCTGTCTTGTGAGAATTTGTGTGCTGAAACAACTTTTTCAAGAAAAGTTTGTGTGTGTGCGCGATCTAAGGATAATTCATACTCCAAATCAACTACAAGACGTCACGTAAGTACCTTTGTCATAGCATTGGTTGTGATTAAATTTCATTGCAATTAATTTTCCAAATTCGAATAAATTGTTAAATTTAGAACAGTGCATTTACTTTTTGGGGAAGAGTATTTTGATTTTACTACTTTTTGCAACTAAGCTGAAATTTATTGTGAAACTGTTATTTTGGAAACCTTGAGTATTCTTTTTGATAAAATTCCAAGTGTGTCGATTTATGTGAAAAGTTTTTAATTGTGTTTGATTGTTGATGGTCACCCAGACCTAAGGAAACTTCAAATACTGATGGTCACCCGGACCAAGAGAGAACTATTTTTATTTTTGATGGTCACCCTGACCAAAAAAATTGGACTTTGATTGTTGATGGTCGCCCTGACCTAATGAACGTTTTCTTTTCTCGTTTTCTATGGTCACCCAGACCTAAAAGAATAATTATACTGATGGTCATCCTGACCAAGAGAGGACTGCTTAGAATTTGATGGTCACCCTGACCAGAGGAGCTTTGTGCAGAATTTGATGGTCACCCTGACCAGAGGAGCTTCGTGCAGAATATGATGGTCACCCTGACCAGAGGATCTTTGTATAGAATTTGATGGTCACCCTGACGAGAAGAGCTTCGTGCAGAATTTGATGGTCACCCTGACCAGAGGAGCTTCGTGCACATTTTGATGGTCACCCTGACCAGAGGAGCTTCGTGCACATTTTGATGGTCACCCTGACCAGAGGAACTGCGCCAAATTTTTGATGGTAAAACTGACCAAAAGAAGATTACCCTGTCTTGTGAGAATTTGTGTGCTGAAACAACTTTTTCAAGAAAAGTTTGTGTGTGTGTGCGCGATCTAAGGATAATTCATACTCCAAATCAACTACAAGACGTCACGTAAGTACCTTTGTCATAGCATTGGTTGTGATTAAATTTCATTGCAATTAATTTTCCAAATTCGAATAAATTGTTAAATTTAGAACAGTGCATTTACTTGTTGGGGAAGAGTATTTTGATTTTACTACTTTTTGCAACTAAGCTGAAATTTATTGTGAAACTGTTATTTTGGAAACCTTGAGTATTCTTTTTGATAAAATTCCAAGTGTGTCGATTTATGTGAAAAGTTTTTAATTGTGTTTGATTGTTGATGGTCACCCAGACCTAAGGAAACTTCAAATACTGATGGTCACCCGGACCAAGAGAGAACTATTTTTATTTTTGATGGTCACCCTGACCAAAAAAATTGGACTTTGATTGTTGATGGTCGCCCTGACCTAATGAACGTTTTTTATTCTCGTTTTCTATGGTCACCCAGACCTAAAAGAATACTTATACTGATGGTCATCCTGACCAAGAGAGGACTGCTTAGAATTTGATGGTCACCCTGACCAGAGGATCTTTGTATAGAATTTGATGGTCACCCTGACGAGAAGAGCTTCGTGCAGAATTTGATGGTCACCCTGACCAGAGGAGCTTCGTGCAGAATTTGATGGTCACCCTGACCAGAGGAGCTTTGTGCACATTTTGATAGTCACCCTGACCAGAGGAACTGCGCCAAATTTTTGATGGTAAAACTGACCAAAAGAAGGTTACCCCGTCTTGTGAGAATTTGTGTGCTGAAACAACTTTTTCAAGAAAAGTTTGTGTGTGTGTGTGCGCGATCTAAGGATAATTCATACTCCAAATCAACTACAAGACATCACGTCAAGTCACGTAAGTACCTTTGTCATAGGATTGGTTGTGATTAAATTTCATTGTAATTAATTTTCCAAATTCGAGTAAATTGTTAAATTTAGAACAGTGTATTTACTTGTTGGGGAAGAGTATTTTGATTTTACTACTTTTTGCAACTAAGCTGAAATTTATTGTGAAACTGTTATTTTGGAAACATTGAGTATTCTTTTTGATAAAATTCCAAGTGTGTCGATTTATGTGAAAAGTTTTTAAAGTGTGTTTTGCAAATCTTTTGTAAATAAAAAAAAATGTAATTTCTCTGGAAAGCTAGGAAAGGGGATTTGATATGGTTGGCAACGGAATTAAGAGAAGAGGAACCTAAAATGTTTCAGTTGAAAAGTCTAATAGAAGGTTGTAAATATACGATGCTAAATTTGTGGAAGATTTAGTGGTAACTATTAGTAATGAAACAGAGTAGCTGAATGAGGTTTATAGAAGCTGAGTGGAGTCAAAAATTCGCTGAAAGGAAGTGGGAAATTAGTCTTACGGTTTCTTAGACAGTAGCAGAAAGGGAGTTTGGAGAAGTGATAGGAGTTTTGGAAAAAGCTGAAAGAGAGTTGGAAACAGCCGGAGAGAAGCGGAAAATTGCTCGTGAAAAAGCTGAAAAGACGAAGTCCCAGTATGCTATAAAATTGCGAGATTTACAACTGCAAAGCGAGGAAAGTGTAGGTAAAAGGAAAGGTGGCGAAAGAGAAAAGGTAGAGTCTAGCGAAGATAGGGTAATTAGACCATGTGGGACAAAAGGGCAGGAAAATAGGACGGATCCTACGGAGTATCACAACAGTGTCTCCAAAGAAATTACCACAACGGGGTATTGGGATACAGATGGTGAGGGTAAAGTGGAAACTTCGATAAATACTGAGGAGCAAATAGAAATTCCAGAAGTGGAAAACAATGGACCCGAGTTGTCTTTACTTGAGATAAGTCGCGAGAATTTTAAGGGGGGTCAACGAGATTGTGTAGGTTTGAAGGAGATGTTTGATTTTGTGGAAAGGAGTGTTCCATCTTCGGAAAAAGAGGCGCATTGCATTAAAAATGTGTTGTTGCTAAAACTACCAGAGGATAGATTGGGCAATCCAACGAAATTGTTTGTTGTCCCTGAGGAGACGCAGTATAAAGTGTGTCGTTAGGATTCGTTGGCACCTTTGGATGGCACTGAATCCAAAGATGAACTATCGAAGTACTTGTACTCGATAATGCCAGGTTGTTTTAAAGGCATGAAATATTTTGTCCTGACATTTGGCAAGTGCAAAAGACTGGAAAACCCAATGAAAAGGAAGAAATAGCACTTAAAATTGTACCTGTAATTCAGGAGGTTTTTCCAAAATTGCACTCCGATGCGATTGTTTTACATCCTAAGAATGAAGTTGAAAAGCGTATCGCGCATTTCAGAACGGACATGTGTATAGTAGGAAGGTATCATGAAGTTGCGATGATTGAAATAGATTCAGTTTCCGATACAGGAATCCTATCAAAAATATTTAGGTAAAGTGTGAAGTTGAAATAAATTTTGAATTTTAAAGTGTCAGAACCTAAAGGTACTGGTTTTCAGTTGTTTCAATTATGTTGATTGAAAAGGATTTTTTGTTTAGAGGAATGAATTGAATTTATTCCTCTTAAATGAATTGGTGAAAAAAAGTTATTTTTTATTAAGTTTTTTGTGTTAAGGTATATGAATAGTTTTCATATATAATGGTTAGAAATTATGATTATACTACATAAATGATAATTGTGTTAGATGTTAAAGAAATATTTCAGAAATACTTTTTTGACTAATAAGTAGTTGTGTATATTATTCCTTGTTTGCTTAGTTCTTTAATAACTGAGAAATTGTGTCAGATTAGGTTTTAATACAAGGAATTAAGGTTTTATAGGCCTTGTTAGTTTTATTTATGTGTTTTATAACAAATTATTATCTTTTGCCATAACTGCATGTTTTGTGTTAAAGAGGTAGACTGCATGTCTAAATTTTGGTTTCCTCAAGAAATTTTACGCATCTAAGTGTGTTTAGTTCTTTGTTAACTGAGTAATTGTGTCAAATTGGATTTTAATGCAAGGAATTAAGGTTTTATAGGCCTTGTTAGTTTTATTGATGTGTTGTCTTACATTTGATTATCAACTGTCATAACTGCGTGTTTAGTGTCAAAGAGATAGGCTACATGTCTAATTTTTAGTTTACTCATGAAATTTTACACATATAAGTGTGTTTGATAGATTTAAATTTAATCTTTTACAGGTAACTGCACTGAGTAGCATTTTTTTAAATTGGTTATCCGTAGGTTATGTATTTAAATCTAGTAGGTTTTCAAATGTTAAAGTTGTGACAAATGTCGCAACCTTTAATGACAGAGATACTTTGTGCTGTGAAAATACATGTGTTTCAGGAACATTAGTTGTGGATTGCATTGGCATAAAGCTGAAACTTTTTCCTGATCTCCTAGAAAAAAGTTTGTCTAAAAGGGGGAAGGTATGTAGTAGCGTCGTAGGGGGTCTCTCCGACCACAGCTTTCAGGGTGGTCCTTGAATTTATGACTGGATGGGGGTATCCCCTTGTCTGTGAACTGTAGCGGTTTCGGAATAACGTGTGGGAACGTTCCTAACTCTCGAGGAAAAGAGAGAACAGACGTGAAAGGACGCAGAACTACTCTGATCCTATGGAGCCGCGGGACTGAAACCTTATTTGTATTTTTCATCTATTAGCCTCGAAATAGCCTTAACTTATAACTTATATGTATATCTTCAATAACTAATTAAATGTGCTTTTTTTTAAAAGTCATATTAATTGTATTCAAGCCACTCGCCACGTAAATTATACTCACGACGTTACAACGGGAACTTTTAGGACACCCTTTACATATTTTTTTTTAACATTTTCATACGTAATTTTTTTTTCGGACGGAGGGCGGCATCAGCATCATTCTCTTCAGTTTCAAATATGTGTAGCTAGGCTTCCGGAGAGGTAGGTAAGTTGTAAATTAAAGTCACGCTGGAACAGCACACCGGGCTATTGGCGGGAGTCCAGGATAAGGTAGGTATTTCAATAGACGTCGCCTTCTGGAGCAACACATCGACTGTTGGTGACAGTCCGGGATTAATTATAACGGGAAATATCATTACGTCCCCCATTTAAGAGCCTTGGTCTTTTTGACGAGTCGGGGGGACGTGGATATGGAAAGACGAGGACAACACCACGTTATTTTGAATTACGTTCATATGACGAGAACAACATCTGTGTTTGGCACCCTACTCTCAAAATTTCCACACCACGCTAACGTAACCAACGTGCAACCCCCCCTCCCCCCCCGTGCATACGACGATTTTGGCTAAACCGAGTCTTGAAATCGCAACCCTCCGATTGCTCATAAGTTATAATGTCTGTAGTTTAATATGCAGTGAATTATTAATTGCAATCGAAAATCGATATTACTAAACAAGAACTTATTCATAAAACTAAAATAATACTAATTCGTAAAATTTAACCAAATTATTTAAATATGTAAGTTTACTTTATTTTCATTTCAAATAAAGCCATTAGTATAGATATTTTTGTCGCATGATTTTTGAATGTTGAAATGATTTCGTAATTAGCCGTAACACGAACAAGTTTAACCACTTTGAAAATTTCGTTTTACTGTGGTATTTGTAATTAAATTATTTATTTATATTCGTCGTTGCATTTGTATTTATTTATTCCCAAAAGTGTGGTTGGGTTGGTTTATTTTGTGTCGCAAAGGCAATATTTGGCCGTCCTGCGCCAAACACAATACAGATACAGACAGTATCAAGTAATGGAAGTACACACAAAGAACGTTTTACGCACAAAGAAACATAACCAGGGAGTTATTGAACTTGCGTTGTCAACAGATAACAGGTTTCGAGCATAGCGGACAAATCCATTGACTCCAAAGCGACTGCAAGATAGATAACGTATGAAGATATTCAAAATCCTGAATTTAAACTTCCAGAACTCGAGCGGTTCATCTTCAGAGATCAGTTCACAAATGAAGAATTCTTTTGAAAGAAATCTACAGAAGGAGTGGTATCCTTCGTTATACTTCAATAGAAAGGAAATGGTTTTCCTCACAAATCCGAACAGATGAATGCAACTTAGGTAGAAAGGGTAAGGTCGTTAACGTTCGGCCCTACCCTTCACACCAACTGGTTAAAGATGAATTTTTTCTATTCTTGTCAACACTTGATAGTTAGCTTCTGGTTCTGCTTTATACTGTCAAAGAGGAATCCTTATCCTAAAGTGCAAACCAATAATTTGGAATAAATCATTTATCTCCCATTGACAGGTCAGTTCCACTGCACATAAGAGATATTCTAAGCACAACCATTCTGCATCGCTTTCAAAACCTGAGACACAAAGATAAGCCCGGTATTCCCAACTAACCCATTGTGTGTTCAAAGAAAGTAAAGAGGAACGACTGACTTTTTGTAAATCGTCTTTGGACATGATTACATTTACGTCCGTTCAGGTGCCTCCCATGCTCTAACTAAAAATGACTTTTAGGATTCCTATTCATATGTCCTAACAATAGAAAAATAACTTTACCTCGTTGCTTTACCTCATGAAGAAATTATCATATGTGGCTACTTTGCTACCCTCAGGCCATTTTAAATATTTTTGGTTGATTTGCCCGCGGTTCACTCTTGCACACTTACCCCTTAAATTGCTTCTCAATTGAGCTTGGTTTGCTATATCATAATACTTTCGCTCGCTAGGAGGATAAAACGTCAATATCTTGGTAGCAATGAAAATAAATAGATAACTGTGGGAAGAAGAGTTAATTAACTAAGCATTTGAAATTTCTTTGAACACTTTTAACCTTGGGGGAGAACCGACAATTTATACAGAAACATTATAGCCTGATGATGACTTGTGATTTGTAGGTTCATTGATTTCTTCTTGGTATTGTATGTATGTTTATAACACTTCATCTTACAAATTATATTCATTTTAAAAAACACGGATTTGAAATCATTCATGGCATAAGTAATGTTTAGTTTCGATGGAAAAGTTTGTTTGCTGGGTTTGATTACTCATCAACGTCTCCTGTTGCTTGGTCAGGCTGTTGCCAAACAACAAATGAAACCATATTTAAAATTGGTTACAATTTTTATGGCCATGAGAGCTATTCGGTTCAACAACTTTTAAAGAAAACTTTTCTCTCCTTTTAAGCAAGTATGAGGCAATAAAATTTCAGAATTATGAGTTCATAGTGATGTAAATATTAAAGGTGACACATACAGTTTAATCCTTAATTTGTCACCAATGCAAAAAATTTAGTTCTATATAGTGCACACTTTGAATTTCCTCTAGTTACATTTGGCTATATCACTACATTTGGCTATATCACGCCCCACCACGGTGAAAACTGATTGAAAATCGCTAAAATATACATGTGTATTACTGATATGTATCGCAGATATTTCGCTGTAAGCATGGCACTGGTGTACCTTATTGATGGTGAAGCGATTTATATTATGTAAGACTTCCTCTTATCAAATGCTTAAATCAATGTGAACTTTTGACTGGTGTGCACTTACCGCCATTGTAAAGTTCGGCAGGAAGGGAGATTAGGTTCATCTCCGAACATGAAATAAATGTAAGAAATTCGGTAATGAACTATTCAAAACTAATGTTAAGATAGTCCTGATTTCACAAAGCCCATTGCTCCTATGAAGTTACACCTATAACAAACACAGTGGGCGCTTTCGAAAGCAAACAGTTCAGAGGCGTAGTTAAGAGCTTTCGAGACCGGGTCGAATAATGTAGAGGACCACTTCGTCCAATTTAAGATTTATGTATAAAATATTCAAAAAATAGTATACAAAATATTCTACACTTCTGGTCACTCAAATTGCAACACCAAGAAAGACAAGAGATATCACAACAAAATTTATTTTGTAGATAACATGTTGGCCAAGTATCAAATGATTAAATTTATAGACTTCTGTGAAGTGTGGTTCCTGACAAAATCAGTAGCCAGAGTAACCGCCATTGTTGGAGATCACCGCTGCCACACGCCTCCGCATTGATTCAAAGAGACTTTGGATGTGTTCTTGGGGTACAGCAGACCAAGCAGTTTCCACACGTTGCCAAAGTTGATCTGGTGTGGCAGCTGGGGATGTAATCTGGGTCAATCGTTGAGCAACCATGGACCACATGTTTTCTATCGGCGAAAGATCCGGAGAGCGAGCAGGCCAGGTAAGCTTTTCAATCTGGCGATTGACGAAAAACCCTTGGACAATGTGTGCCACGAGTGGTCTCGCATTATCCTGTTGAAATATGGCTGTGGGCATGCCCTGAAGGTAAGGAATGACATCTGGCTCCAACACCTCGGAGATGTAGCGCTGGCTGTTTAAAATACCGGCAATGCGTACTAGAGGAGTGCGAGAGTGATATCCAATACCGCCCCATACCATAATACCCGGTGTAGGACCAGTGTGGCGGTGCATAACGCAGCTGTTCAGCATCCTCTCTCCACGGTGTCTCCAGACTCGAATCCGACCATCGTGGTGTTGCAGACAGAAGCGTGACTCGTCAGTAAAGACAATTTCATTTCATTCTGCAGTCCACTTTCTTCTTCATAGCACCATTGGCGGCGGAGACGTCTGTGGTTTTGCGTCAAGGGTAGACGAAGCAATACGTGTGATACTGATCCTTTTTCAAATTGTATAATTTGTACACAACTGAATGATGCACCTGATCTCAGACTAAATACCTGATTAAGTGAATAAAAAAAGTTAAATGTATTTTTTCGTTCAAATAATTTTCCAGACTATATCAATAAAGATGAAAGATCAACAATATTCCAAATAAAAAATGTTCTGGAATATTTTTTAAAGAAGCAATCACATAACAGAAGAAACTAAAATTAAAGGAAAAAGTTCATACATTAGTAAGATTTCATAATTCATAAATAAAGGTTCTTTTTAATTCCAGAAGACATTAAAAAATTGCTACATTAAAGTATTTTTTTGCCAAAATTATTTAAAGAATATTTAATTTTTAATTAGAATAAAACAGCCTCAGATAAATGTCATGGAAACCTAGTTTGGCTGTTATGGAAACCTAGCTTGGTTGTTATGGAAACCTAGTTTGGTTGTTATGAAAATGAAGCTTAGATCCGACGCTATAGAAGTGTCAAGTGACCCCCTCCAAGGGAACCAGCGTCTTCAGGTAATTTTAGTTAACGTCGTACTAGAGCAACACAACGGGCTATTGATGACGGTCCGGGTAATTGGTAATTTTAGTTAACGTCGTACTAGAGCAACAGAACGGGCTATTGATGACGGTCCGGGATCAATCCCTTAGTAAAAGATCTGAGGACAACGCCTCGTAATTTTGAAACACGGTCATATGACGAAGCAACACCTGAACTGGCACCCCACTCTCAAAACTTCCACACCATTCCAACGTGAGGACTTTCGGCCACGACAGATTTAAGGTGTACCGGCCGCTTCTACAACATGCGCTTACAAACATCCATGCCCGGACCGGGATTCGAACCAAGAACCTTTCGATCTAGAGGCTAACACCTTAACCACTATAGCAGTTTGTCGGCGTGTAAATATAAACAAACCACCGAAAGACAATAAGTAGGTAGTTAATTAATGTTGCAATAGAAGGAATACGAAAAGCTTTTGTCCACGTTCTGGGATCAAACCCGAAGGAATGATCAGAGGACAACAACGACATTTTGAACCACTGTTAGATGACGAGGTCACCCCTGACAAAGTTACAAAATTTGTAACCTTCCCAAACCAAAGTGTGGCACTCCAATAATGGTGGTTCGTATGAAATTTTCGAAGTCTCTTGTACTCCTCTTGAAGGGTAATTGATTATTTTAAATTAACGTCGTAGTAGATCGACACAACGGGCTATTGACGACGGTCCAGGATCAATTCCCAAAGGGAATCCGAACAGGGCACAAAGGATAACACCACGTAAATTTGAACCATGGTCAGATGACGAGGCAATGTCTGAGCAGGCGACCCCATTCTCCAAACTTCCACACAAACCGAATATGAGGACTTTCGACCACGACAGATTTAAGGTGCCCCAGACACCTCTACACCATACGCTTACAAACATCTATGCACTGACCCGGATTCGTACCAGGAATATTCCGAACTAGAGGCTAACGTCTTTACCATCAGACCGGTTAGTTGGCCTTTTTGAAGGGACTCTTAAAAATTGATTATTGAAGATCTTTGCTTTCATGTTGATAAAACGTTTCTCGACAAATTGTTTTTGAAAATATTGGTGTTTGTGACGGTTTGGGATAAATCCCGAAGGTAAAGATACGACGACACTTTGTAATTTTGAACCTCGGTGCATATGACTAGGTCAATACACAATTCCAGAGTTGGCACCCAATCTCCAAACTACCACACCACGCAGCGTGAGGACATTTGAGGCCACGATTTATTTAACATGTACCAGATCCCATGTACACGATGGGCTTTGGTTTGTTTTGAACTCGCTATCCTCCGGTTGCTACCGGTATAGTGGTTAAGGTGTTAGCCTCTAGATCGGAAGGTTCCTGGTTCAAATCCGGGTCCGGGCATGGAAGCGTATGGTGCAGAGGCGGCTGGTGCACCTTAAATCTGTCGTGGCCGAAAGTCCTCACGTTGGGTTGGCGTGGTAGTTTGGAAAGTGGGGTGCCAGCTCAGGTGTTGCATTGTCATCTGACCGTGGTTCAAAATTACGAGGTGTTGTCCTCGAATCTTTCCCTGAAGGGACTGATCCCGGACTGTCGTCAATAGCCCGTTGTGTTGCTCTAGTACGACGTTAACTAAAAATTACCATTACCTCCGGTTGCTAATCCGTTACTCTTCCAATCAGGTTAAGTTTGGAGAGTGGGGTGCCAGCTCAGGTGTTGTCTCGTCATCTGACAGTGGTTCAAAATTACGAGGTGTTGTCCTCGGATCTTTCCCTTAAGGGATTGATTCTGGACCGTCGTCAATAGCCCGTTGTGTTGCTCCAGTACGACGTTAACTAAAAATTACCAAATTCCAATCAGATTACTGTAGCCATCCTCCTTTATTAGGATAGTTTTTGGATCATGCATAGTGTTGCCAAAATTGGCGCATTGCAACTTTTTGGTTCATTTTTAATTACACTGCTGGCCACCCAAATTGCAACACTAAGAAAGACAAGAGATATCACAACAAAATGTATTTTGTAGGTAACATGTTGACCAAGTATCAAAGGATTAAATTTATAGATTTTTGTTAAGTGTGGTTCCTGCCAAAATCAGTAGCCAGAGTAGCTGCCACACGCCTCCGCATTGACTCAAAGATACTTTGGATGTGTTCTTGGTGTACAGCAGACCAAGCAGCTTCCACACGTTGCCAAAGTTGATCTGCTGTGGCAGCTGGGGATGTAATCTGGGTCAATCGTTGAGCAACCATGGACCACATGTTTTCTATCGGCGAAAGATCCAGAGAGCGTGCTGGCCAGGGAAGCAATTCAATCTGGCGATTGACGAAGAACCCTTAGACAATGCGTGCCACGTGTGGTCGCGCATTATCCTGTTCAAATATGACTGTTGGCAAGCCCTGAAGGTAAGGAAGGACAACTGGCTCCAACACCTCGGAGATGTAGCGCTGGCTGTTTAAAGTACCGGCAATGCGTACTAGAGGAGTGCGAGGGTGATATTCAATACCGCCCCATACCATAATTCCCGGTGCAGGACCAGTGTGGCTGTGCATAACGCAGCTGTTCAGCATCCTCTCTCCACGGTGTCTCCAGACTCGAATCCGACCATCGTGGCGTTGCAGACAGAAACGTGACTCGTCAGTAAAGACAATTTCGTTCCATTCTGCCGTTCCATCCTTCTTTAAGGCATCATTCCACCATTGGCGGTGGAGACGTCTGTGGTTCTGCGTCAAGGGCAGACGAAGCAATGGACGTCTTGCGGACAGACCATTCTGCTGTAAACGGCGTCGAATGGTACGCGCAGACACTGGATGATGCGTTACAGACTGAATGTGCTGTGCTAGGTTTCGTGAAGTGGGTTAGCGATCCGTCACTGCCATACACACATTATGCCTGTCATCACGTGAAGTGGTGCACTGAAGTGGATGCGATCGAACACGTCGGTCCGTCGTACCCTCCTGCATCCAACGATCACATACGCGGTAGCTCAGTCAGTAGAGCGTCGGGCTCGCATCAGAAGGGTTGTGGGTTCTGTCCTCGGCGGAGCCTGCAATTCTGATGATTGTGAGATCGGCGCTTTGACCTTTCTAAAGACCGTCGTGTTCACTAATGGTGACAGGGGCACGTTAAATAGGTCGTGGTCACAAAGTCCCCCATGTTCCCATACCAAATCAATACCTCTGGGGGTATCTGATCAGAGGGTTATCGGCCTCTGATTGGTATCTAAATTACGATATGTGTGAGTGAATGGATGTATGAAAGGGACCTTCCTGTAAAACGGATGTGTCATGTATGCCGAGCAAAGTCGGACTTCCTCCCAATGGGGCTCAATAACATGGAAAGCGCACCCCCTCGCCTCTTGCCGTCTTCGATGGGCCTGGAACCTCTGGTCTGCCAGTGTAGGCATTAGAAACAACAACAACGATCACATATCCGCATTACAGTTGTTTGGTTTCGTCCAACACGACTACCGAATTCCCTGAAAGGTAACCCACAATCTCGGTAGGCCACTATCCTTCCTCTGTCGAACTCGGATACTTGATCAAAAGATGATCGCTGTTTTCTACGAGACATAATTGATCGTTTTTTTGAAAAACCACAACTGCCGTACTCGAAATCTCCAAGCCTTAAATAGCGCTTTGAAGTGGCGCCACAGGCGCACGTAATGTGCGTCTGCGCTGAAATTCTAATCATTTGCATATCTCACCTCCGCTAATGCATGTTGTAAATTTCATATTATTTGCATGCTTCCTTCAGGGTGTTGCATTTACGGTGGCCAGCAGTGTATTAAAATACATTATTACAGAGCAAATATCTTAATTATCGTATTGCAATATTAATTTTTATTAGCTCCTTGTTATTTGTGTTACTAATTATCAATTACAATTAATTGTACATACACTTTAGTCACATTCAATTGAGTTTCTTTTTACCGATGCCATACTCCTGCTGAACTAATAATTTTTGTAAATATGTACTTTAAAATTTGTTGGTGAATTTTCGCACTATGCCATGTTTTTTGGTTTGCTGAGGGATGGGGGGGGGACATTCTGGTGGATAGGTAACCCTCAAGGCTGGGAGATGACTTTTGACTTTGTGTCCTTGTGACTCTAAACAGTGCCATCACCACGACCAGTACTCTATTGTACTGAAAGGCTGGGAGATAGTTTCCCCCAGACTTGATTTCCACCCATTCATCGAGTGAGGACTAGGGGCTTGTAAAACTAGTTTTGTTGCATTCTTTCTGTGAAACCACGATAGCAAGGCGTTTTGAATTCGAACTTTGCGTTAAGCTTTTCTTACTGTTTAAATTTTACCTTTTCCTTCGGGGAACGACAGTAGTTCCCCTTACAGAAGTCTGTGTAGTTGGATAATTTTACTTTTAACACTTAAATGTCCAACCTAAAGCCGCGTCCACACCGGAGAAGCAGAGCAAAACATGGATGATTGATTAACCCCGGAGACAGGTTTGATTGGCAGCTCGTTCAGTGTAGACGGTGAACGAACATTTTGAGCACGAGCAAAATGATCCGCTTCTAGTCGGTACATCAAAGGAAAGCAAGTGCTCGTGCTCGCTCTATTTGGACGGCGTTTTTTCGTTCCCTTGCTCGACGTTCAATCAATCACCGGGGTCATCGTTAAGAAACGGGTCGGGGATCGGAAAATAGAAATATTTATATTTCTTCGGATTGTAAAGTGATACTATTATTTAAGTATTCTATTTATAAGCATTGTGTGTTTTGCTATACATAGTTGACGATTAAAACTTAGTTGTGAAAATGTAATCTGCCCATATTAGTGTCAAAATTGATGTGTCCATCCATGTGTATTTAGATGGTCTATATTAGTGGTCTTGGGGAACTTTGCACGTCAAATCTCTGCTATTATAAAATGAAGTGTCCGACCTCCACTACGCAATGTCCGGACGAATCTATTGCACTTGCAATAATGAAATTTGGCACACGGGTAGTCCAAAGTTTTTGCAATTTTTGTGTCCAGCCTGAATTTTAAAATTCAATCTAAAACGTTTAAAAAATAATTTATTGGAATTTAATTATTATTGTTTTCTTTGGAATAAAAGTTGCATAAAAAGTTAGCAGATTCTAAATGTATTTTTTCCGCTTCCGATTTCATTTTGCGGAGAAAGATTTGTCAGCAGACTAAAGTTTTAACTTTAGTTATGTAGTTCTTTTTTATTATCTCCTTGATCGTAAAAGATAGAGTACAATTTTCAACGGATATGAAATCTGCGGAAAATTTCACATTAGATCTATACCTAAAAATATGATTTTCGATAAATGAATAATTTTAAATTGAAACTTATATTTTTTCCAACACGAACGCCACTTTCTGTGAAGAATGACTTTCGTTTGATTCGAGATATCACAGATTTAATTTCCTACGCTCAAACCATTTCACAGCGAAGAAAAGCAAAACAAATAAAAAAAAACATATTGACTGGCATTGTAAAGTACTTTTTTGTAAAATCGGGATCGTTAAAGACGGATGAAAAATTCAACAGATTTGAAATCTGAATAAAATCTAAACCCCTAAATCTCAACCTTCCATTTGATTTTCTTTTAATAAATAATTTTTCAATTAAATATTTATATTTTCGCAAGAGATTCTGACGTCACGCCGATTGGATCTCTTCGCAATTCGAATTTGGCAATGACGAGGTCATTACGGCGTTGCCCGATGTGTTTGTTTGCGAAGCAAATCATAGTTCATAATATTCATAATTTAGTTTGCGAAGCAAATCAAATTAGAATTTGCTGGGAATCCATTCCAATAGGCTACGAATTTCCATTTGGTTTGTGAGGCAAACTAATGCCATGACTGCTGTTATCCAATAGGCTTCGCAAACCAAATGGGAATTCTTAGCAATCACCACGCAGTGGCTAGTTTAAGATAAATAAGAGGTGGATATTTAAAATGTATTTAAACTTTTTTGCAATTAAAGAAAATTTAAAATTGTTGCACTGCAATATTAATACGTTTTACCGAAAAATGCCGAATTGAAAGAGACATTCAATATGTTGGAACATATGAGTGAAATATTCAGTAAGAAATTTTTATTTTGTAGGGAAATAATCTGCTAATATCAATTTTGCAAGAACGTATGGATATAAATAAATATATTAATAAAGTGGTGGCCGCAGCCGCAGGATTGAAAACACGGTTTGTTCAAAATTGTACAGGGTTAACGATGAAGTGGATTATTTTCCGAGGAGGCTATTAGTTTAGGGTTTATTAAGTGTCCCAGTAGGAAAAGTGTAATTTATACCGCGTGTGAGCAAAAGACGTATACATTTTCAGTCTTTTGGCTCCTGAGAATATTTTCCATCACCAATATCGCCTTTTTTGGGAACTTTTCTTCGTATTCCTCTTTAATAAATCTTTAATGATAATATACGCTGCACTCGCGATTATACGCCGACTTCGTAAAGAACGGGACCTTAAAACAATTTGCTTCAAACAATAAGTTTGCAGTTTAACTTCAACACACAACCAACCAGATTGATCGCGAGCACATGGAACATTTTGTTGTCGAGCTGTCAAACCAGAAAAACCAGAGAGATTGATTCACCAAACCTGTCTCCGGGGTTAATCAATCATCCATGTTTTGCTCTGCTTCTCCGGTGTGGACGCGGCTTTAGACTTGTCACATTGATCCAATTTCCTAGGCCGCTCTTCTCAGCCAATCCGCCATTGAGATGACTGACAATCGCTAAAAATAAGGACCAAAGCCAAAAACATTTGTATTGAATTTTCTATGGAAGGGATGAAACAAGGGTGCCGGTATGCATTGTCAGCAACTATCATGCTCCATATCCTACAAAACTGGCTATAATAGCAAAATTTAGTACCCTATTATAGACAGTTGAAAAAAAAAATCACTTTTCAAGATATTCATAAAAATTTTATAGTTGTATTATGACTAAGCTAATTGTTCGTATCTGTGATAGCTGGTTTGTCTCTATGTACATTTTTCACCAGATCGGGGACTTACGGCATATAAATTGGATTCCGAATCAGAATGAAAAATCCCATGACAAGGGTTTCTAACCCAGAGCCTGTTGGACTGATGAATCAACGCGCTTTGAATTTTATAACAAGATTTGAAAACCATATCCCCATAATTCATCAGTATTTTTATTTCACACCTTTAAAAGTTACAAAAATTACTTTTTTTTATTTAAATGGTTTTGAACTTCATCAATCAATTCATGGATACAAAAGGATTTGACTCACAGTTCCTATTTTCAATTCAGGGAGAAGAAAATAATGTAAAAAACATTATTTTTCCTTCATAAATTATGACATAACCCATAAAACTCTGAGTGTAGTCTCCTTAAAACTGATCCTAAAGTAAAGCCTTCACTATTAATCTTACAAGGAAAAATTAGAAAATCGCTGTTAGAAATAGAATTTTAAAAAACATTTTAATTTCAACTTAAAATTTTTGAAA
The DNA here is from genome assembly GCA_947359465.1 of Metellina segmentata. NCBI lineage: Eukaryota > Metazoa > Arthropoda > Arachnida > Araneae > Tetragnathidae > Metellina > Metellina segmentata. The sequence continues at coordinate 40,221,610 of OX375873.1, read as the reverse complement.
TTGACTTAATAAACAAATGCAATTCTGTTGCATGCTCTTATTAACTTTCAATTTAACAGTTACAATAAAAGCTCATTGTTCGTGTACTTTTTATTGTTCATTAATATTAGATAAATTTTCATGATTCCTAGTTCGGCCGTCACTAACCCATTGTGTTGTTCCAGGGAGACATAAATTCAACTACTTACCATCCTAGTTCGCACTCGATAAAATAATAATGATAAAAAAACAGCATTAAATGTTATAAATGTGTTAAATCTGTAACTTTGAAAAATGTTCTGTTTGTTTTCAAGGCTGGATATTCAGGTCTCATACCTCTCGCAACTTGAATTTAGCCCCATTAGCACTTTAGTCCCTAGGTTTTTCGAGACATATTTGCTTCATACTTGATAGACCACAGGTTATAGCATCGAAATATTTCTATTAAAAAGTATTAAACAATTTATATCCATCCGTATTCAATTCAAAATAAAGGTTAACTTGCTGGTTTAATGACTTTCTTCTTTGTCACATGTTCAATAATGTAGATATGAGTGAAGTAGATTGAAGTAGTTTACATAGTTGTATGACCATTTTTTAAATAAGTAAAATTTTAACATCCATAAGTTCACCAGAATGAGAGATTTTTTGATGATTCAAAGCAGTAAATAAATATCCTCAAAATATAATTGCACAAAATGTAATTGGATTGCTTTAAAAATAGAACTGTGTAAAATACAGAAATGTTTACAGTAACGAAATTTTTCTGGGAAAATACATAAAATGTTGAGAGAAAAGTTTCGTCGCAATTTTCATCAAAGCTACTTCAAATAAATTCAAACTAATTAATCAAAATTTCATTAAAAAAATTAAATTAGAAGATATTTTCGAGCTTAAGTTTATTTTTATGAAAAAAAGAAACTTATTTTTAGAAAAGGATTTCATAATTGCAGTCCGTTCGATATATCTTTTAGTGATACCTAATTTTAAATTCAACATTTCGTAAAGAAATTATGAGAAGAAATACAAAAAATTAAAAAAAAAATGAAAGTCCTTCATCCTATTCCAAACCAAACAAATAAACTCCCTATGTTCCCAATCTCAAAGATTCGAATCTCAAGTGATTCTATTCCCAGGTGATTCGAATCCCAAATGAGTCAAATGATCCGATGAATCAAATCAGTCGCTGAGTCCGAATCAGTTGGCTCCTACTGGCGATAGGAAAGACAATCTGTTTTGCTCAATCATATGCATTGGCGTCCATTGTATGCTCCTCAGATCCTGTTCAATCACTTTTCAATGAAAAAACAATCACTAAACCTGAAAATTTAGTAGCCTCACAATATAAACAAGTAACTCTACATACTACAACCCGTAAGATAAATAGGGAGTTGATGATTCGATTTATTTTGAAGGGGGTTGTTTGACCGATTCCTTCAATTTAAAGATTCGATTCAATTGAACAACAAATTAGTCACTTTTGTCCGATCCCTAGTGTATGTTTATTGCTCGATTTTGTCTGTCTTGTGTCTGGTACAGCATGGCCAAAAATGGCAATTGTGCCTTAAAAATCTCAACCAAGTCTTAAGGAAAGCAGGACCGTGTGTCTGTGAGCTAACAACAAGCGAGTTGCAGGTGGCGCAGGTTCGATTCCTCCCTCGATGAATTTCTCTTTGTCAGTAAAACTTTCCTAGTGTGTACGTCAATTACTTGATACTGTCTGTATTATTTCTGATGCAGCATGTGGCCAAATAAGGCCCTTTGCGCAATGAAACAAACCAACCCAACCACCACTTTTGAGTAGAAATAAATACAAATACAACGATGAATATCAATAAATACGAGAATAATAATTCAAGACGAGGGTCTTGAATAAATACATCTATTTACAAATGCCACAAATGAAAGAACTTACCAGAAAAATAATAAAAAATTTTAAAATTGATTAAACTTTATTTTATGGCTAATTACGTAATAATTTCTACATACAAAAAGCATGCGACAAAAAATCAACACAAATGGCTTTCTGTAAATCATAACAGAATATGATTCGCAAAATATTATTCTAATTTCATGATAGAATGCCTCAGTGGGAAAAACTTGAAAACAAATAATAGTCTAATCTTATACTATGTTAAAATTTGTTTGAAATATTTCTGCACTACTTACAAAATGTAATAGAATTATTTCGATTATTAAAGTCATAAATTCGAGTTATTTCAAACGAATTACAACGTAATAAAACGTTTTGATTAAAAAGAAAAATACAGTCATAATTTTTACCTAAACCGTTTTATGTGTGTTTCTCTTGCATAGTTAAATTAAATATTTATTTAATATAATTGCAACACAATTTTATTTTTGTCTTTCTTCACAGCATTGGCTTTTTAGTGTCAGCTCGTTACAATTACATATTTACAATTTATTATGACAAAACACGTTTAAGTTACTTGCTGACCTGAAATGTCACAACGGCAAATAGCTTAAGTACACTGAGGAGGAAAAAAAGGGGGTAAACAAAACAAAGCTGAACAGGAATGGAATTGTAGATAAATATTCTTGTCTGAAAAGTACCACAAATATTTCTTTTGAGATGGCAAAATGAAGTATGTCCAAGTTTATGCCAAATTGCACAATAAAAGACATATCACATTATATGAACTGATCAGATTTAATAATCGATGATGCATGGTAATATCGTTTATACAAAAGACATTTTTAAAAAAAATTAAACTTATTACAGAAGTAAAACTTGCTTTTTTGCACACGAGAAACAATCGTATAAAAAATGTTGTACACTACTAGTGACAGTAAAGCTGATCTCGATTAGAAGCCACCCTATACTATGGTAATTGGAGTTAGAAAACGTATAATCTGTATAATGATCCCCTTCTGTGGGAAACTTCACAAAGTCCTTATTTCCGGAACTGATAAAACATAATTAGTTGATGAATCTCTATCACACTTAAAACTTAACAATAGTCTAGATTTAGTTCCAAATATACTAATCACATTACTATGCCTCATCGAATTGTCCCTTTCTGTGTATTGTTTATTAATGGGTATCATCTTTGCTCAGGTGGGTTTAAAGTACTGCGGTGACTAACAATAGGAATCTTTGGATGATTGGTACATAAAAAGGCCATACCTCCCATCTGAGATTGAAGTAATTAAGGTCTTCCCGCACACCACACATGTTCTTATCAGCTGTTGTTCTCGATCGTAGAGCGGAGCCCCTGAGAAGTTAGATAAACAAAACGGACTGTCACAGTGTCATTTCCTCTTACAAATTTATTTGCTCTCTATTCGCGTTCGTACTTAAACAGACTAGATTCTCTTCGAGTCCATTATGTATTTTGTCTACTAGCAGGCCAGCGTGGTGTTGCCCGTGACAGTTGTTTCGGGTCCTTGCTGATACTGAAAATATTTAAAAGAAAAACGATAATTTTAAGAATACGTCCCACTTCCACCCGACATGACACGGGTTACAATTGAAAAAAATACTTATTTAAAGAAAATCACATTTAATTTATCGATTGTGTGTAAAATTTTCCGTTGATTCAAATCCGTTGAAATTTTAACTCAATCGCGAAGATACAAAACTTCAAATAGTCTGCCCGTGACAAAGTTAAAATCGCTAGCAAGATAGTTATGCCAATCAATAACGTAACAGGCGCTCTCTCAAAACGAGATTACATAACTTGCAGTTCCAAAAGACGAAAAACGCTAAATCCTTGCTTTCTTCAATTGGGGATCTGTGACGTCAGCACCGCAAAAAGAATGAACGTAGGAGGAAAAAATAACTAATTTTAAAATATTGTAGATTAAATTTTAAAATTCGGGCTGGACACAAAATTCACAAAAAATTAGGACCACCTCTGTGCTAAATTTCATTATTGTATGTTTCATAGATTCGTCAGGATACTGCACACAGACACACGCTCACAAACACTCCCTTTTATAATAATAGAGATAACACTGTATCTATGTCTGTAATACTATACCTATAATGATTATACTATTATAGCTATGCTGTCTACAATTCTATATCTATTCTGCCTACAATACTATATATATCATGCCTGTTACATGGGTGGCCAGCTACACTACCTTTGGAAGCCACATTTCAGGAAGGAATATTTGAAAAAAAAAAAAATTTATCTTTGATAATGAAGCAAACAATGAGAAACTGAAAAGTAGTTCAATTTTTTAAAGTTTACCCACAGATCCCCCTCTTCCCGTTCAGCCTGATTTACAGCTGAAACACAAAATTGCCCTGCTTTCTTATCTGAGACAACTTTGACTCAAAGCAAAATATGAGCATAAGAAATGTGTGAAAAATATCACAATATCGCTTTACCGACTGAGCGCAGGTAACGTAAGTTGCAAACGAAAGAAATTGTTTTTTGTAATATCTCTTGCTTGCTGGTTCCAAAAAAAAAACTACCCTAAAAACAAAGAGTGAGACTAATATTAATTTTCGGTACTTCGTATTGTTGTGATGCGTTTGTATTCAACATTTAAATTTCTTAGAAATAAACATAAATCTGTTTTAACTGATCTTGTGCGATCTGCCATAGCAAGTTATCAACCAAACTTTCAGATGCTTACTGCTAAGATGGACAACATTCTTAAAGCATCCACAAGCAAATCTGATTTTTAAAGATTCTCTTTACAAAGTTGTTTGATAGAATCAGAACAATACTCTTTTTTTAATAACATTTTTATTTTTATGTTTTGAATAACTATGTGACAAGAAATGAAATAAATAATTTTTTTTGGTAATTTATCAGTTTTAGTTTTCCATACTTCTACATACATTTTATTTGCGTAAGAGCTGCACTACTCTTATGAAGGTTTGCTGTGGTCATTCCTGGTCTATAATACATTTATACTATGGTTTAGATTTAGTTACAATTGGTAATTGGTAATTTTTAGTTAACGTCGTACTAAAGCAACACAACGGGCTATTGACGACGGTCCGGGATCAGTCCCTTAAGGGAAAGATCCGAGGACAACACCTCGTAATTTTGAACCACGGTCAGATGACGAAGCAACACCTGAGCTGGCACCCCACTCTCCAAACTTCCACGCCAACCCAACGAGATTTAGTTACAAATGTAGTTATCATCTTTAAGTTCGAATTCACCCTTACAATGTGGAATGCAATTTCAATGTTACTAATAATCAGCATTCTTGCACCTATGGGCTTATAGTTGTTCTTCACCCATTAACAACAGCAAGAATCTGGATAGTTGATAAACAAAATGTGCCTTCCCTCTGACATTGAAGTAATTAAGTACTTCCTGTGGACTCGTCTGTTCCGATCCCTACTCGGCAGTAAAAGGACCCTTGACAAATTAAATAAACGAAACAATAGTATCGTTTACATGAGCTAAATACCCGGGTAAAAGGAGAGTAAAACCGGTCTTTTCGACTCCGCTTCCCCTACATGGGGAAAAAGCGAGGAAATACGCGGGTTGATTTCAACCCTAGTCAAGTCCGGTGTCATTGAGATTACCCTCCTTTCCCATAATGCAACGCGGGTAATCTTCGAAAATCCCTTTCACCCTCGAATGACCCGGGTCGATTGGTTTGGTCATGTAAACGGCACTAGTGTGTTTATCCCCATGCTATATCAACACAGATTTAGTGAAAATGGACTAATGATCCCCGAAATCAGTAACTATCACAAATAATACTGATCCGAATTCAAAAGAGAAGAAAAGCGCATTACTAATGTTTCAGAAATGTTTTCTCTTATACAAATTACAACAACAAACTCAATGGAAAAGTGTATGGGTGGCTTGAGTGCTGAGGAAATGCACACACAAACAACATGGGTATTCGATTTCCAAAGAAGCTCTCACAATTCGAGTCAAAATTTGCTCAAAGTTTTCATTTGAATTCCAAATTGTTCGATATTCTAATTCCAGATGTACTGTATAAGTTTACATTTTACAAATTTACACTTGAAAAATATTTTTTTGGTATAACATATTTTGTAAACAATCCCTCCTGCTAGAACACATATCTTCAATGATATGAAAGAAGAGAGCAAGGTTCGTGCAGCAAAAAAATGAGGATTGCAAAGCAATCCTCCGGGGGTTTGCGAGCAGGGGGCGGGTTTTTTAGTAGTTACTATTACAAGATAGTTAGCAAGAGCAGATGCTACATTAGCTATAAAACTTGATTTCACTCCTATAAAAGAGGTTTTAACTGAAATTTGTAATTCAGAAGAAAAGAAAGTTATCATAGTGGAAGCAACTTCACTTCTGAAGAAATAGACAAAATGAAACCGCCGTAATTATTTGGAATACTGTTTTACAAAAAAAAAAATTCTACTAGTAAATAACTGCAATATGCAAACTACTGAAAGGGTCTATCCTACTGAAGTCATTAGAAGATTTTATCGATAATTTCATAGATTTTTTAAAAGTTGAAAAAGAGGCAACTGATTTATCAGGCCTATCATTTAATGGGAAAGATAAAAAAAACTCCCAGACAACAAAAGAGGAAAGTGTTTTTGAGGGGGTCCGAGACACATTGAAAATATATTTTTATTAATTAATTTATAATTTTGAATTTTTTTTTAACTGATTACCCACCTAACTACTAAGCAAAATCACAACACAAAATATTTCCAAAAATTTTAAATTAATATTTTTTGAAAACAAGAGGGGTCCTTTTAAATTGCTAAAACTCAAAATATTCTTGATCAATTTTCAAAATTCTAGCAGTAAATTATTCACAAATTTATAAACTTTAATTTAGATTCAACAATTTAAAAAATATTAATTTAATAAAAAAATAAAAAATATTTGAATAAAAATTTGTGAAAATTTTAAGGTACTTTTTTTAAAAAATAGTCGTATTTTTAAAAGTAAATATTTGTTTCAAATTTTCTGAATTAAAATTAGAGTATAATGTTTGAAAAAGACATATTCCAAATTTTAACCCTTAAACTTTATCGGTTTTTGACTTATAGCAATTTGGATACATGAAATCTTGAAAAAATATATCATGGAGAAAAACGTATTTAAAGTTTTAAAGACCCGATTTACAATTAATAAAATGCTTAAATACCTTTTAAAAGCAACCAGATGAGTATCTAACTCCTTCTTTCCTCTTAAATCTTTAATTTAATTTGATTGTTGTAAGTTCTAACTGTTTTCTATGTAGTTTAAAGGTCTCCGTAGACTTAAATAACGTCTTTCGTAGATGTTGTTGCCATGACAACAACTGTCAAGAGTGTTAGGATTTCAAAATAACGTACCACAAAAATATTTATATCTCTTGTTCTAATTAAGATAGAAACATGATTTAGACGTCATTTTAAGCAGAAAAACGCAGAGAATTTCTTAAAATAGTAAAAAAAATTCGAAAATTTGACGATTTTTGTGTCTCGTACACCCTTAATGAAAACAAAAAAGTCGGGGCAAGTGAATTTAAAATAAGAGAAAATTTCATAGTCAATGCATTTTTTATGTCATGTGATAGCACCAAGGATGAATTATCTCAAAGAACTCATACGTATGAAGTTGTAGAGCCTTTTCGAATATTTTTTGATTGGGATTTATCAATGGAAGAAGAAAAAACACGATTAAAAAGTTGAAGGACATTTACAAAAATGACATTGATGTTTGTACTTTTGATGATGAATTTGACCATTTTTAATATTTCTTAAAGAAAACGAGGTCACATAAAATCCCCACCCGATATGTATTGAGCCGCCAAAGAAATGTCTTGTACATTTCCAAATGCTGTAATATTATTGAATTTTTTTTAACAATTTCGGTCTAATACGTCAGGAGAAAGATCGTTTTCTGTTTTAAAACGTGTAAAAAAATTATTTAAGGAGTGCAAAAGTAGAAGAAAGATTATTTAATATGGCCATTATGTATATAGAGCAATACATTTCAAATCGAATTGACACTGCCAAAATAATTGATGAATTTGCAAAAAGTAAAACAAGACGGAAATTCATATAAAAATCTGTTTTTTTTTTAATGTATTATATATATTATGGTATGAAATTTTTGAATCTTTTCGTTTTGTAAATAACTAAATGAGAGTTTTTTGAAACTTTTTTTTTCTAATTTGATTTAAGGGCTCAGAAAATTTTACCGCTTGGGGCCTCCACTTGACTTGATCCGCCTCTGTTCACCATGTAACATTTATATCCTTAAAATTCTGTTTTATTTTCTTTTCCCATAATTTCCCCTATCCATTCCAAATTATTCTGAGTATACGCCTCAAGAAATGCCAGCACCTGGGGTTCAACCCTGAAGTCACGGCTCCTCCACCTATTATGTTCTCCAAGACCAAGCGACAACGATAGCAAAACATCGATGTTCAAAATTAAAACATCGATGTCGATAATTCATCGCCCCAAAACCATCGATGTTTTTATAACAATTATTATTATTAGTTATTATTAATTATTTGTCAACCTATAGGGAGGGGGGGACACAACAAACTTATTTTTTATTTACTGTCTATAAAAAATATTGGGGCCTATAATTATTATATGCCCAAATATTTCTTATTTATAGTTTGTGAAAAAATAAGTTTGTTAACTTTTCTAACCTTAAGCCGACTTCTTTTTTCACTCACTATCCCACCAATTTTTTTCTTAACTTTTACTATGGTGCTTTTTTCATCCAAAAATAAAACATCGATGTTAAACAAACATCGGCCCCAATAAATCGATGGTAAATACATCGATGTTTTTATAAAACATCGATGCTTTGAAAACATTGACATCGATGACGGACGCATCCCTATTTTCAGACCCTTCACCCTTGGTCACTTTGGTCTAAAAGTATGTTCAATTTACTAATTATAAAAATTATGCTACTTGGTTATTTTTTAAATTTTATAATTGTACTTTTTGCATTTAAAACATCGATGTTCAAAAAACATCCGCCCCAATAGATCGATGGTTTATACATCGATGTTCAAAAAACATCGGCTCCAATAGATCGATGGTTTATACATCGATGTTTTTTTATAAAATCCCGATGTTTTGAAAACATCGACATCTATGTCGTATCCCTAGACCCTAGTACTATAAACCTAGCGGGATTTTAATGAAGCTCAAGAGCATTCCGAAATCCCAAAAACTGACATGGAGACAGAGAGTCAGCTGTCCATGAGTTCCCCTCACATCCACCCCTTCATATTTTCAGTATTCAACCATCTATAAAGGGACTTCCCCATGTGTCCAACCTTTACTGTATATATAGTTCTGTCCAAACTACATTTGTTCAGTTCCAACACCATTCAGAAGGAGATAGCAAGCCCAAGGGCTGTTCTACGCCCCCCCCCCCACAAACTTATTCTTCCGACGTCTCACAGAACGTGTTATTAACGATCCACCCCACGAGAATGACACAAAAGTAAGGACTCTAAACTCGACGAAACTTATTCGCTTCCTTGCTGTCACCTGGTGGACAATTCTCTCAGATCGGCTTTCCCATCTTCCCTCTTTGCCTCGGGCTGAAGGGGTTGCTTTTTGAAGGGCTTGCTCGAAAAGATTCTTTTATCTCTTCCCATAGACTATGCGTCTTCAGGATGGTAAAAGACTTTGACTGTCAGTCTGCATTCGGATGACCATAATTCACTATGAATATAGATTCCCTTTTAGACAGCGTGAAGCCACAGAAGCAACCAACAGAAACGACTTAGGATCCGGTGTCACATAGATTTCGAGGAACATCCTCTTTGGTATTTCCATAGGTGTGACAGACAGACAAGACACATGTCGTTTTTGCAGTCATGAAAAAGGGTTCAATCTTGCTGAGAGTACAATTGCCGGAAGAGAGAAAAAGAAAGGGATCACGTGGACATTGTTACTGGTTTATTTACACTACCCTACAAAAATGGACCGGACAGCAAGCTGTGATGGTATAAGGGAAATAATGCATACATAGGGCTGCTGCATACATAGCCCCGACTTGCTGCAATTACACTAGCAACCCTTCTGGTTATACTTTCAAAAAGGTTTCTATACACACCTATGACTATTTGTGTCCATTCCTACTGAAAAAATGTCGCCAGTTCAGCTGTAGATTTCGCACGTGGTTCCCTGGTCCGTAAGTGTCGCTCTAACTCGTCCCACAAATGTTCTATGGGGTTACGGTCGGGACTCTTAGCAAGCCAGGGAAGACGTTTTACATCCATATCTCGATACCACTGCTTGACAAAGGCTACAACATGCCATGGAGCGTGGTCATCCTGGAAGTAACATTCGTCCCTTCCATAAAATTGCCAGAGCTTAGGAATAACCGGATTGTCCAAAATGTTCATGCCGGCGTCGGCGTTCAATTGACCAGGAACAACATGAAAAGGTCCCAGATCATACCACGAAAAACACCCTAATAAAAGAAGACGGTTTTATGCAAATATTTCTTTTGCAAAAGGATTCTCATCATACTTTGACGTCAATACTTCAAATCGCAGCAACCATTTTTTCATATAATCAAAAGAGACTTCCAACATTTTAATTACACTAAATACAAATTGTTGTTTAAATATGGCAGTTAAATACGTTAACACATGCTCAACCGCATTTTCAGACTAAAAATAAACATAGTTACTGTTTATCTGACCCGAAGCTATACTTATAAAGTAGCAACAAAATGTACTCTCCCAAGTTGAAATTAGAAGTTTGATTTGATTTCATATTCTAGGGCGGACTGACTACCAAATTGAATGTAAAAGATTTTAAACTTCAAATATATTAAAATTCGAATTAATTTGTACCTTGAAATTTCTTGTATATTCCATTTATTTAATAAATTTAATTCATTAATCAGCATTCCCTCTACTATATTTATAAATTTAAGTTACTGTCGCCATGTGCGCCTACACAGCATAATGATTTCTTCGCCTTCAGCAAGTCGAATGGAGCTGTAGTTTCTTTTCATTTCACCCCTTGTGTCTTATGTTACTTGTACAATAAATAATGGCTTTGATATCTCTTCGTTCAATGTGTTGCATTTTCGATGTAATTCAGTGGAATTGTAATGATTATACTGTAATCAAAATTTAAAATTTTATTAATTGGTTTTCGTTATTAGTTGATGATATGAAAAATTGGAATTAGTTACACCAATTATAAGAGTTCCAATGCCGAAAAGTCGAAAGACCACTAATGTTGAAAATTCATTACTATCGGCCGGTACTATTCAGCTCTCAGCACCACATTAATCGTCATGCTTCAGTTCAGGATTTACCCACTATTAAATCGATAACAGAACTGCCTACCGGCGAGAAAGTGAAGCGCTGCACTAACACCGAGTACATCGTTATTTTCTATGGAATCGTGAGTTCTTCAAAACATTTTACTATAGTGACTGCTGCCTTGTACATAATCAAAACACCAAAAACTTATTAGGATTTAAGTTCGTTTATATGGTTAATTAACGTCTCACTGGAGCAACACGGACTATTCCTGACAGTTTGAGATCAATTTTTAATGCAAGAACAACGTACTCACGTTGTTGGGGTGTGAAAGCTTGGAGAGTGGTATGCCAGCTGAGGTGTTGCCTCGTCATCTGACTGTGGTTGAAAATTACGTGGTGTCCTCCTCGTATCTTTTACTTGGGGATTGGTCCCGGACCGTCGTCAATAGCTTGTTGTGTTGGTCCAATGCTACGCTAATTAAAAGATACCTAGGACAGCGGCTCGTAGTTTTGAACCAGGGCCAGACGACGAAGACAACATCTGAGCTCATACCCCACTCTTCAAACTTCCACACCAACTATAGAACATTTGATGCCACAACAAATTTATCGTGCTCCAGACCCGACGTATAAGAGTTTTGAATCGAGTTTTTAATTCGCTACCCTCCGGTTGCCTATCCACCAGGCTACCGCGGCCTATGTAATAGAATGAGAAGTGCTCATAAATCTGGTATGTTTTGTTCTTTGTATTAGAATATTCGAAAAACATTCAAGGGATACTAAGGGCTCTAAACCATTTTTGATCAGCTGGAAAGGGGTGGGTTGAAAAACAGGGCATTGATACATTCTGCGGGACAGCCCACGTTTAACAATTCTGCATTTAGGGATCCACTGTACTGGATTATCAGAAATTCGTTTCTGGAGATCATCCAATAAAACAATTGGTGACAAATAAGGGCTTGATTAGTAGTATAGCTGAAGGGAAGGTGTATAAGAGTCCCAGGAGGTGTATAAGAGTCCCAGGAAGCATCAAACCTTGTTTCAATTGTAAAAATGCTTTCTAAATATGTTCTTTAGTCTTCTAGTCTGACTTCAGATCAGTTTTATTCGTTTAGTTACTGATGTAGGGATCATTAGGTCGTTTTCATTGTAGCTGTAAGTTTATATAGCATGATAAACATTGTACACAATAGTCCCAAAGAAAATGAAATCTATTTATATAAACAGCATAGAAAATAATAAAAATTTGGAAGAGGAAATGTCCACAGGGAGAAACCTGTTAAGCTTTTTGCTTATCTGACTGGCCTGGGGCTCCTTTTCAGGGCCGAATTGGAATTTGAAGGGACGAGTCAGTTACAGGACGTTCTTAATTACTTCTATCTAATATTCGAGTTACAGTCACTTTGTTTATCAATCATCCAAATAGTGTCACTGTTGTTAATGGACGTAGAAATTTAAACCCACAGGTGCAAGAATGGTACTTATTAGTAACATTAAAAATGCATTCGCACTGTAAAGTAGAATTTGATTTAAAATGTACGGTAATGAAAATTATGCAAGATAAAAAATATATTACTTTTCCATAACTCTATAAACATATTTAAAATAAGTAATTCAATTAAAACAGTTTTTTTTATATTAGCAATGTGGTAAAATCTGTTTTACTTTCTAAATGTGATGCGTTGCCTGCATGAGAAACTGGTAAATAGTGGCATTGTCGAAATGCTTACTAAATAATTGCGCTACACGTTTACTATTAAAAAAGGAACTACAAAAATAAATGTTTTGGCATAAGGGAAATTTCTATAAACTCACAATTTTTTACATTACGCTCTGCATTAAAACATTCTATTCAAAAAAAGACTCGCCTAGTGCAATTGATTTGCTAGCTAATTCGTCACCGAGCTGAATGATAAATTCTGTATCATGTTCGTAGTTATGTAAATTGTGAGCATTATAGCAGATTTCACCATTGACAATATCGAAATTTTGATATTGTGCTCTTTCAAACGTTCATCTACTATTTAAAAGTAAACTTCATTTGTAAACAGGTTTTCAACAGAAAAAATACGATGTGCCGATTGTCCATTAAATACTTACTATGCTGAATTTTCTTTTTCAAATAGAAGCAAAAATTAACACATTAGTTGAAATCGCTGCGTCCAGTTGTTCAAAGTCATGTGAATTGATTGGTTGGTGTTTTATGGCACAAAAGACACTTTTGTTCATGCTGCGCCAAACGATAAGGTCAGGTGAATGTAAATTCGTCTCAGCAAACGTAGAGTATCGGAATTAGAAATTATATTAAAAGTAATTACTAAAGCACAGTTAATTATAATCGATGATTAGTAATGCGAATATGATAAGTTAATTGAAAGTTATATGGGACTAAATAGGAAAATAGAATCAATTTATACTGTACTATTTTCACATTTTAATATGTAATATTTATTTCGGATGAAGGGTGGCATCAGCATCATTCATTTCGTCTAAAAAATCTAGCTCCGCCTCTTGGCTTGCTGTGAATTATAGTAGTCCAGTTGGAAGTGCAACGAATTAGCAACTGGAGGGTTGCGAATTCGAAACTCGGTCCAGAAACTCCAAAGACCGTTGTGTAAGTAAAGGCTGGGGAAGAGGGTGCAAGTTAAAATCTGTCGTAACCTCAAATCGCTCATTCTTTTCACTAACGTCATGAGCCGCGGTAGCTCAGTCAGTAGAGCGTCGGGCTCGCATCAGAAGGGTTGTGGGTTCTGTCCTCGGCGGAGCCTCCAATTCTGATGATTGCGAGATCGGCGCTTCGACCTGGCTAAAGACCGTCGTGTTCACTAATGGTGACTGGGGCACGTTAAATAGGTCGTGGTCACAATGTCCCCCATGTTCCCATACCAAATCAATACCTCTGAGGGTTATCGGCCTCTGATTGGGATCTAAATTACGATATGTGTGAGAGCATGGATGTATGAAAGGGACCTTCCTGTAAAACGGATGTGTCATGTATGTCGAGCAAAGTCGGACTTCCTCCCAATGGGGTTCAATAACATGGAAGGCGCACCCCCCTCGCCTCTTGCCGTCTTCGACGGGCCTGGAACTCCTCTGGTCTGCCAGTGTAGGCATAAGAAACAACAACAACACTAACGTCATGTCTCAAAAATCGGCAGTTTTTAGTTATGCCTGTTTTTAGAATGCCTTGAAAGAGTAGTATATCCCTGCAAAATCGTCATATCTCACCTCTCAAAAATTAGCCGCAAGAGAGCAAAGGTAATATTTATTTTTCAAACATTTAAATCTACTTTTGAACTTTAAAATCACTCTCCTGAAAAATCACGTTTTTCGAGATTTGACGTTGTTGAAAGGAGGGAGCGAAATGTCCTCACAATGACGTGGTGTGAAAGTTTGGAGAGTGTGTTTCCAGCTGAGGTGTTATCATCTGACCGTCGTTCAAAATCACGAGGCGTTGTCCTTGGATCATCAGTGCGACGTAAATGAATTACTTACTTTAGCTTATTGTGGAGCGTTACGATAAAAATTCAAAAAATTTTGACGAGTAGCTGAACTTTCGGCTTTATTAAAGACAGGTTTGTAGGTGAGTAGCTTACACCTTAAGATTGGCCCTGGTCGTACCAGTCGTTTGTTATGGGTTTCCTACTTACAAAGAATTGACTGAGGGGCTACAACAGTGTTGACTTCCCAAATTATAGAATTTGTTTCTCTAACTCTTTGGAATAAAGCCACGAACAAAGTATTTTGTGGTGTACATTGAAATTTTTTAAACAATATATTGCTACATATTACTAAAATAATATAATTTGTTTTCATAAAAAGAATTTTTCTAAAAAGACACTTTTGTCTCAAAATTAAAGAAAAGGTCAGGATATACATAACTGCTGTTACCCTTCCTTTCAAACGCCTTTGTCTACGGTAAATAAATAGTGAATTTCAATTGAATAAAAACAATTTATTATCACGTCAAATGTTTTCCACAAACGTTCAGTCAAACATTCGTTGTAAGGTTCTGCATGCAGTAAGGGCCGTCTTTTTTCACAATATTATACATACAGCAAAACAGAATAAGCAGAATGACCCCTCCGCTCACGCTCCCGATTGCAGCTGCTGTATTTGACTTGGGTTTAAAAGCTTGTATAAAGTAAAACACTCCGAAAGCTAAAACTCCTAAAATCAACAAGAAAAGAATGTACAAACACTCTTTTGTGTCTGATGTCCGTGACATTGGGATCGGCGGTGTCTTGATTCTTCTAGAGCTGCAAAAGAAGCAAGTTCATTTTAAATGAGGAATAAAACTAGAAAAGGAATGTGAATATGATTATAATGATAAAAGATCATACAAAATATCCCAAGAAAACATTGCCAGGAACCCAAGAACTGTAAAGCAGAATGCACTTAGAATAAAAGATATATTGGCGAATGCCACAAGTATAGAAATAAAACATTTGACTCACTTGAATAAACTAATTTTAGTCTACTTTATAAAACGTATTGCAACGTAGTTGAAAAATCATGCTATAGGTATTCCATAAATAACGGATTATGTTAGAATCATTCATTTTTTATTCTCAATCTAAAGCTCAGTCGACATGAAAATATCTCTAGAATGTTTTGTTTTGTCACGTTCACAAATGCAAGAGCTTCTTCACTGCACGCTTCTGAACGATACTTTTCTGGATCTTTGGATCAAAGAAGACTCCCTAGATCTCTGGATTTGACTTCTTGAGGACTTTTTTGCAAATGGCTTTAATAGAAGTTATGAAATGAAGAAGAGAAAAGTTCAAGATTCGGACTATTTAAAACAGTGAGCGTGTCGTTGAATCAGTAGCTCAATTTTAAAGATCATATCGCACCCCGGCAAGAAAAGTTACACATCTCAAAATTGCAGAATTTGAGAAACATCAACTAAAAGGGTGTTATAAAACTGATATTGAACAAGCTTCTTTTAAATTTTAGGTAAGTGTTTATGGCGGTAACTTCTATTATATTGTATGGAATAGTAAATTAACA
Source organism: Metellina segmentata (assembly GCA_947359465.1). NCBI lineage: Eukaryota > Metazoa > Arthropoda > Arachnida > Araneae > Tetragnathidae > Metellina > Metellina segmentata. The sequence continues at coordinate 40,205,429 of OX375873.1, read as the reverse complement.
CACTGGGGCACCTCATTCATATTTTTCAATGACATAACATCAAAATTTTTGTTTTTTGACTTGTATCACTTTTCTTGCCGGGGTGCGACTTGCTGGAAAACACTAGGTAATAGTTCGAGCACCGCTTGACATCACTCAAGCTACAAAAGGTGTCCACCAACTAACTTTTATAACGTTTAAAAAGCAAAAAATGAAGTTACTCTATATTAACAAAGCATTTTAAAATCTGTTAAATACTGAGTTTTATTCTTGGATACCTATAGCCCAGATACTCTGTTTAAAAAAAGTTGGTAATGGTAATTTTAGTTAACGTCGTACTAGAGCGACACAACGGGCCATTGACGACGGTCCGGAATCAGTCCCTTAAGGGAAAGATTCGAGGACAACCCCTCGTAATTTTGAACCACGGTCAGATGACGAAGCAACACCTGAGCTGGCACCCTACTCTCCAAACTTCCACGCCAACCCAACGTGAGGACTTTCGGTCACGACAGATTTAAGGTGCACCAGCCGCCTCTACACCATACAAACATCCATGCCCGGACCCGGATTCGAACCAGGAACCTTCCGATCTAGAGGCTAACACCTTAACCACTATACCGGTTGGTCGGCTAAAAAAAAAAAAAAAAAAAAAAAGTTGGATGAACTATGATGATTTTAATAACAATTGAATAAACAATAAGTTAACACAATTTGCTTATTTATAAAAATACTTATGGGTTTTAAATCGGTTATATTTGTCTAAAAACTTAAATTCAGCCAAGTATTTTATTTTTATTACAAAACTTACCTATTGTAAGAACTAACACTGCGCGGTGCTTTAAATTTGTTCCTTATATCAAATGTCAAATGTAAATCGCTACCCTTGTAAAACTTTAAATCAGAATTCCTGTAAAACGTTCCTTCTTTACATAAGTTTTCTGTTACATGAATGGAAGGATTTGAAATATTAGGAATCTCGTCAGATATTTGACTGGTAGTTATTTCAGAAAATATCGGTGAATGTTTAGCTTCGTGATTCTCTACTGATCCCACTCTGGATTCTAGTGCACTAAATGGCTCTAAAAGAGTGTCGTCGCATGCTTGCTTTGTTTCAGGTAAAACAATTTTTATGTGACCTCTCCGCACATCTGACGTCAACTCTTGTAGATTCAAAGGAACAGATATGTGGATTTCATCAGATATTTGAGTTTCTTCTGTGGATGGAGAATATTCGTTACCATGATTCACCTGTTCTGTTATTACTGATTGTTGTGACATAATTGGTGACGTAGTTTGATTGTCACTTGATATTTTAATGAAAGTGATTTCTGTAGGTGTCTCAAAACAGTCAGCAGAATTATTGTCTTCGAGTACGATGTTTGTACTTCTATAATCGTCCTTCTGCGCTACATTTCTCGGAATAGTGTCTGATTCCGATATTTTTCTTTCAAAAGTACCTGGAAAAATAGAAAAATAGACCAATTGTACTTAGAATGTTAAAGTAAAAGATCGTCACTGATCTGGGATACACTGTATAGTAAAAGCTTAACCGTACCCTCTACCTCTACTATTATAAAAGGAAATGTTTGTGTGTGTCTGTGTTTTCAGACGATTTATACCACTTACAGTCCTGAAATGTAGCACACAGGAAGTCCTAATTCTGTGCAAAGGCTCAGTTTTAAAATATAATGAAGAACATTTTAAATTTATTTATTGACATTTATTTATTATTTGTTTTGCTTAGACTGGCAACAGTGTGAAGAGATCACAGATTCTAAATTAATTTTTTTCCTTTCATTTCTTGAGCACAAACAATTCCAGCGAAGCGAAACAAACAAATAAAAATTTTTGATTGATGTGTTTTTATTTATTTTATTAGTCTAAGTTTCTATCTTCGCGATCGTTAAAGATAAAGTAAAAATTTCAACGGATTTGAAATCTGCGGAAAATTTTACACCAGATCGATACTTCAGGTAGTCCGAATTTCATGCGAATTTGCGACACGCTCGTGTTATGGCGGGTGGAGGTGGGACTTGTTCTGAAAATTCCGTGTTGGTCTGCTAGTAATTGATATCGACAGTTTTGAATGAATGTTGAAAGGGTTTAATTACAATTAATATTTGTTCTTTTTCGCACCTCCGTTTCTGAGTCGGAGTGGATTCAGGACTCTCCCATGCACTCTAATCAAAACAAATTCAATACTGGAGGAAATGAAATAAGCCATTAGAATTAATTGTATTGTAAAGTAAAACATTATATTGGTGTAGGTTAGAGAATACAGAGGAGAGGGGTTTCAGCTCAAGTCCCTATCTGCAATGCAAAAGTACTTAGAATAATAATAAAAGTACTTTTGCAAAAACATAGGTTTGTAAAATAGCAATAAATAGTTTTCTTTCAAATTGTTGAATATACACCACAGAAGTTATTTTGTTTAAGCAAAGAACCAAACAGATGGGATGTATTCAACCCGAAAATAAAATTCACAACTGTCCATGCGTACTCGTCAAAGCCGCAGATATAGCATGACAAGCAGTATAATTTCAAGATCAAAAGAAAATTTATACTAACTACAAAAACCAAAAAGAAAATTTTAACAATTAATAAGAAAATTTCAAAATCTTTCTGAAAATTAAGAGGCGTTGGTGGATTAAGACGGTCAACAGGAAGGAGCCTGATCAAGGCAACACATACGTGTTTTTTACGTGTGGCAGTAGTAAGCCAAAAGTAGCCCTTTGTGGGCTACTTGCAATTTTTTTATTCAACTTCAAGTAAAAATGTCATGAAAAGGAAAATAAAGAAGGATTTTAGAAATAATAGGATGGAAGCAGATAAAAATCGCTTGACTGATCACCTAGAGCGCGAGACCCATGTTTACTAAAGGCAGTAAACCCCGCGGGTAAAGAAAAGATCACTAGGGTATCTCGGGTTTATGAAGCCCACACACATCTAAAGGATATGTTGCCCTGAGGACTCAGCACTTGAGCAATGTTCCTCTGCTTGTTACTCAGGAAGTGATTATTTCAGACTCTCAGGCGGTCATTCAGACTTTTCTAAATTTCAACAAAGCCTCCGCTTCCAGAGCTGTCGTATTATAGAAGGCAAATCCGTCTTCATAAATTATTCAAATGTCACAAATTGTAATCGATGGATTCCATCCCATTGTGGTATCTGAGGAAATGAGGCTACGGATACACTGGTTAAGTGGAAGATATACATTATAGACTTATCTCTCTCAGTATGGTTTCTTACATATTATATAACACAGTCAATATTATTAACCTTAAAGTTAAAGATGTCAATTAAATGAACTTGGGGAGACAGTTCAGAACAAATTATGTAGAGATAGTATCCTTGAAAAACTGATATTGTCAAAGAAAAAAAAGGCTGTGGCGGCTTGTAGACTAGACCTCTGATGCTGAGAAAATGCGTGAAACAGTTCAAATGTCCAAATTTATTTAAATGAACAGCTTGTCAATGTCCTGTTTCTCAAGTCTACTAGCCGCCACAGCCTTTTTCTTGACGCGGATCAGGCTGTTCAAGGATGCTATCTCCTTATAATTTGTTCTGAACTCCTCCACGTTGCTTTTGCAGTGAATTTTACGTTGAAAATTTTGCAGTGAATTTTACGTTGAAAATTTTACAGTGAATTTTACGTTGAAAATTTTGCAAACCATTAGTATAATCATCAATAAATCTCAAACTACAAAATATTAAATGGCTGAACTGGATTATTAACAATTGATACCTAACCTTTATTGTTTGTTTCATTTTCCGAGATTAGCAGCTGTTCTGGTATTTGAGCTTCATTGAGCCTCTCAAAATGTTGATATTTAGATATTGCTTCAATAAATCCATCAAATAATCTTTTCTAACTTTTGAAATGCTACAATTTTGAAGTACTAATTTTTCCGTTTAGGATAAACAAATTAATCATGTCTCTAGGGATTCGTATATGGATTGAGTTATAGGTAATGGTAATTTTAGTTAACGTCGTACTAGAGCAACACAACGGGCTATTGACGACGGTCCGGGATCAGTCCTTTAAGGGAAAGATCCGAGGACAACACCTCGTAATTTTGAACCACGGTCAGATGACGAAGCAACACCTGAGCTGGCACCCCACTCTCCAAACTTCCACGCCAACCCAACGTGAGGACTTTCGGCCACGACAGATTTAAGGTGCACCAGCCGCCTCTACACCATACGTTTACAAACATCCATGCCCGGACCCGGATTCGAACCAGGAACCTTCCGATCTAGAGGCTAACACCTTAACCGATTGAGTTATAGGACTAGCCCCTCCTAGATCTGAAAATAAATCTGGTAATGGTAATGGTAATTTTAGTTAACGTCGTACTAGAGCAACACAACGGGCTATTGACGACGGTCCGGAATCAGTCCCTTAAGGGAAAGATTCGAGGACAACACCTCGTAATTTTGAACCATGGTCAGATGACGAAGCAACACCTGAGCTGGCACCCCACTCTCCAAACTTCCACGCCAACCCAACATGAGGACTTTCGGCCACGACAGATTTAAGGTGCACCAGCCGCCTCTACACCATACGTTTACAAACATCCATGCCCGGACCCGGATTCGAACCAGGAACCTTCCGATCTAGAGGCTAACACCTTAACCGATTGAGTTATAGGACTAGCCCCTCCTAGATCTGAAAATAAATCTGAAACATCCTTATTTAGTTATTTGTTCTTCAGAAATTGCTAGTTAGACGGTTTTACATTTTCTACTTCAATCGATAAATATTTCTACCTTATTTTTGCCCATCTTAAAAATATACCAGGTGCAGAGGTTTGACAAGCTAATGGGGATATTTTGAAAGCCTTTTTATTGACAGAGACAGGGTTGCCTTTTCCCCTCAATACATCTTCAACTGATAGTGGCACGCTCTAAGATGTTTGCACTTCGAAGTACTTTTTAAACAGTTACATACTTTGAAAATCATGAACCTTGCATGTAGGATTCACTTCAAAGAATGCTCAAAGTTATTCTGCATTTTAAAAATCAATAACCTGTGTGTGTTCGCTGAGATCAACTTTTTATTCCAGATTAGAAACCCCAAAAGATATCGAACTCACGATACCAATATAAACCCGTTCAGATAGATATCCTAAGTACGTCATTGTATGTCTCAAAATAAGGTTCTAAAACATTTTATCAACTCAGGATTTTAGAAAGGTCATATTCAAAATCCAGATTTTAATTACTACATTATGTATTTCCACTCATTTGAGTGTTTGCATGCAAAAGCAACATATAACTTAAATTCTTGATAAAGATTGCAAAACATACTAATTTACATACAAACCTTTGAATCTTGTCTACACTTAAATCTAGATTCTGTGTTATAAGACAACGAAAATCCAAATTGACGGTGTGATTTCAATTTTTTTGTCGCAGTACTGATGTCCAATGGTAAAGACAGACTAAAAAGATCGTCAGCAATGCTTGCGGTTGCAGGAATGATAAGTTCATAGAGCTGTATGAATTTTGAAATTAGTCACACCGTTCAGGATATGTATCAACCGCTAAGTTACATATTGAAGTTTCACATCTAAGAAGTCTAATAACATCTACATAATTTCACTGTTCTAATACGAAATCGAAATCTATAAATTAGTATCCGTAGCCAGGATTTGTTTCAGATGGGACCATATTTAAAAATGCAATTTGTTATGCCAAATGTAGATCCGGATCTTAAACTTAGAGACACTGGACTCATCATATGCATATTATATTTGGTCAGCCTCACAGGAATTTAAAAGTGACGATTACTGCAAAGAGTGACACATCACTATTAATTACTGAATAAATACGGCTTAACAAGAGATGTGCAAGAAAGAGCAGGTTTGCGAATAATTGTTTCTGAAAATCCAATTTAGGATTTCTCACTAGTGTAGTTGATGCGAAACGTAAAAAAGATGTCTCAAGATCAAATTCAACTATTTGTTTCACAATTCAACATCAGTGCAGTGGTAGCTTGATTGGAAGATTAACATCTTAACATCGGGAGGGTTGCAAATTCGAATCCAACCAAAGACCGTTGTGTACAAAGGAGGTTAGTGTATGTTAAATCTGTCGTGGCCTCATATGTCCTCACGTTGGTGAGACGTGCAAGTTTAGAGAGTGTGGTGCCATCTCAGATGTGACCATGACATCTGACCATGTTTCAAAATTAGGTGGTGTTGTCCTCGAATCTTTCACTTCAGATTTGATCATGGACCGTTACTATTACCCCTTTGTGTTGCTTCAGTGTGACACGTTAATTAAAAATACCTAATTTTAATTAAGGTCGTACTGGAGCAACACAACGAGCTATTGACGACGGTTGGGGATCAATTGACACCACGTAATTTTGAACCACAATGAATTAATTCTTCAGTCAACAATTTTAGTAGAGGAATATATAAAAAATATTATGAATTTATTAAATTTCATGCTGACATTTTTTTTATATCAATCGCTTTCAAGCCATTAGAGCTTTTGTCTTCGCACTGCTAAAAATGATTTTAAATAAACCTGAAGAATTGAAATCCACTGTAACAACCGAGTCCTTAGAATAAACCAGTTGAATTTCACCGTGTTTTAATATTTCTTGTGCCTTTAATCCTTCAACTTTTATCGTGCATTCAAGGAGAATAAACGTCACTTAAGATATGCACTTTAAATAAATCCTACCCATTATCAATCTAGTTGCAGAACTGCTTTAAAGTTAGCCTCTGATATGCATTCTTTTCATACACGATTAATGGGACTAATTTCAGTTTGTTTACAAATGTTAGACAGAAGACCTATGTTAATCATACACTGGAAAGATCCTCAAAGTAGTATAATCTTACCTAACCTTACATACGAAACTGCTAACAAATAGTGGTTTTCCAATCACGAGCGATTCAATCCTGATACTTTCTAATGTGTTTCTAAAGGCTTCATAGGATTGATTGGAGCAGGAAAAATAACTGATTCTAAGAACTAAAGCTCTTGAAGAAGCTTCATTATGAAGCTACATAACAAGAGAGAGAGAGCTAGGAACTATGTCAAGTTAAACCAATTTTAAAATATAGTTAGTTTTTAAATAAATAATTTATGTAAATTGGGAATTTATTTCTCTATATATATATTTCCTAATTATTATGAAAAGAGGTAATTCTGCTCGATACAATAGCTGGTGTCAATATTATAACTTTTTGAGGGTTCGGTCCTTTCACCATCCCTCAATATTTTTGGGCTGGCAATCACCCCCCAAAAAAGTGAGCGGCTCGGTTTGTCGTATATACTTCGTTAATACGCTAGGATTTATTAGACGATGATATACGGTTTAAAATGGATTCCGAATCAGAACGACTATCCACGCCATGGGGATCAAAAGTAGGTTATAAAAGTTGCAAAATACAAATAATGTGGGTAATGAAATGAATGGATAAAATGGTTCCGACAAAATAAGTTGGAAAGCCCATGAAAATGAGGACTTACTTGGACTTCTGGCATTTATTAGAAGACTTAAATACCTATAATTTTTCACGCTAACATGAAAGTACTGGAAGCTGAAATGTTTTTGTTTGTACTGGAATGGCGGAATGTGTAGATTAAGAAATAAACCTTCGTTCTTTTTAAAAATAAAACTATACAAGGTTTGTTATGTAGTCGCACACAGATTGTTTCTTTCGAGAGCTAATTTGAAAGGATCCTACGCAAGTGTACAGAAGGAAGAATAACATGTATTATGCACATGGTTTTGGGTAAGATAAGGTAATTTTAATTAACGTCGTACCACAGCAACAGAACGGGCTATTGACGACGGTCTGGGATCAATTCCCCCCCCCAAGGAAAAGGCCCGAGACAATACCATTTAATTTTGAACCAAGGTCAGATGACGAGACAACACCTGAGCTGGCACCACACTCTCCAAATTTCCACACCAACCCAACATGAGGAAGGTGCACCGTTCGCCTCTACACCGTACGCTTCCAAATATCCATGTACTGACCCGGATTCGAACCAGAAACTTTTAGATCTAGAGGCTAACACCTTAACCACAAGACCTGTTGATCGGCACACATGGTTTTGGGAGAGAGGTCCAATCTAAACCTCCTATAAATGAATACATATTTGTACTCAATGAGGGGACCATCAACTAACCTGTTACCATGGTCACGGATGCCGAGTTGGGATTTTGACTGTATAAAGCAAAATGGTAATGGTAATTTTAGTTAACGTCGTACTAGAGCAACACAACGGGCTATTAACGACGGTCCGGGATCAGTCCCTTGAGGGAAAGATCCGAGGACAACACCTCGTAATTTTGAACCACGGTCAGATGACGAAACAACACCTGAGCTGGCACCCCACTCTCCAAACTTCCACGCCAACCCAACGTGAGGACTTTCGGCCACGACAGATTTAAGGTGCACCAGCCGCCTCTACACCATACGCTTACAAACATCCATGCCCGTACCCGGATTCGAACCAGGAACCTTCCGATCTAGACTGTATAAAGCAAAATAATCATTTGTGAATTGTGTAATTTATAGATTCATAGTGTTTAGACCGTCTATACGTAGGAAGATATTTAAATTAAAGTCGCACTGAAGCAACACGAAGGGCTATTGGCGACGATCCTGGATCAAATCCGAAGAGAAAGATCCTAGTACAACGCCACGTAATTTGGAAACACGGTCAGATAACGAGGTCACAAATGAGCTGACTCCCCACTCTCCAAACTTCCATGGGGTGCGGTAGCCCGGTTGGAACTGCATTGAATTAGCAACCAAAGGGTTGCAAGTTCGAATCCAGTCAAAGACCGTCGTGTACAAAGGGAGCTGGTCCACGTTAAATCCGTCGTGGCCTCAAATCCCTTCACGATGTCATGGTGTGGAAGTTTATAGTGTGGGTTTCCAGCTCAGGTGTAATCTCGTTATCTGACCGTGATGCAAAATTACATGTCGTTGTCCTCGGACCATTTGCCGACCAACCGGTCTGGTGGTTAATTTGTTAGCCTCTAGATCAGAAGGTTTCTGGTTCGCATACGGGTCAGTAAGGTATTTGGTATTTTTTAGTTAACGTCGTACTAGAGCATAACAACGGGCTATTGACGACGGTCCGGGATCAGTCTCTTAAGGAAAAGATTCGAGGACAACACCTCGTAATTTTGAACCACGGTTAGATGACGAAGCAACACCTGAGCTGGCACCCCACTCTTCAAACTTCCACACCAACCCAACATGAGGACTTTCGGTCACGATAGATTTAAGGTGCACCAACCGCCTCTACACCATACGCTTACAAACATCAATGCCCGAACCCAGATTCGAACCAGGAATCTTCCGATCTAGAGGCTAACACCTTAACCACTATACCGGTTGGTCGCCTAGATCAGACGGTTCTTGGTTCGCATACGGGTCAGTAAGGTAATGGGTAATTTTTAGCTAACGTCGTACTAGAGCAACACAAGGGGCTATTTACGACCATCCGGGATCAGTCCCTTAAGGGAAAGATTCAAGGACAACACCTCGTAATTTTGAACCTTAAATCTGTCGTGTACAAAAGTCCTCACGTTGGCTTGGTGTGGAAGTTTGGACAGTGGGGTGCCAGTTCAGGTGTTGCCTCGTCATCTGACCGTATCATTTCCTTAGGGGATTGATCCCGGACCGTAGATCAATACACCGTATTGTTGCTCATGTATGATGTTAATTTAAAATTACTAATTACATGATCCGTCGCGAATAACCCTTTGTGTTGTTCTAATGTGACGTTAATCAAATACCTACCTCGTAAATATCTGTCTCTTTTTTCCATTTGGAAGACAAAAAAACTTTCCAACAAATAAAGTGAAGATGACAAGGCACAATAGTAAAACAAACATACCTTCTGACATCTGTACGATTTCTTGCTGTGGTGAAGGCCTAAAAGTTGTTGGATCAAGGGTTGCAGTACATAGATTAAAGGCGATTTTTGGCAGAACCAAAAGAGACTGCAGATTGGTAAGTTTTTTGATAAAATAGGTTTTGTGACATCATGAAGCAAGTGAAAACGTGTTCCAAATACATAGAAAACTCAATGTTTTGCAACAAAATTCTCATACGTAGCTTCGAAAAAGTACCTCATTTATTTTTATCGTTGGCGACTTGATCTAGCATCACGGGACTGTGAGTTAATCAGATCAGTAGCCGAAAAGTAAACAAACCTTTTTGTTCGATTTCAAACAAAACAAATGGGATGTGTGGGTCATTGACTGCTTTGGCTTTTAACTCTGTCGTTCTTACAGCTAGATATCTACAAGAATCAGGCTATTTCTGTAACAAAGGTTGGATCCACAACACGCCCAAAAAATTTTGTCTCCGAAGTAGTCCTGATGGTATAAAGGTTTCACTTTACACTAACATTTCGCTCCCTATTTTCGATTGTATTTAAAGAAACAACAATCGAAGACAACAATAGCGTTGTTAGGGCTTACGTACAACCTTCTAGCAAACGAATCAAAGAGAATTGTGTTAAAGTTTTTTTTTTGATGAGGGAATGGTAATTTTAGTTAACGAGAGCAACACAACGGTCTATTGACGACGGTCCGGAATCAGTCCCTTAAGGAAAAGATTCCAGGACAGCACCTCGTAATTTTGAACCACGGTCAGATGACGAAGCAACACCTGAGCTGGAACCCCACTCTCCAAACTTCCACGCCAACCCAACATGAGGACTTTCGGCCACGACAGATTTAAGGTGCACCAGCCGACTCTACACCATACGCTTACAAACATCCATTCCCGGATCCGGATTCGAACCAGGAACCTTCCGATCTAGAGGCTAACACCTTAACCACTATACCGGTTGGTCGGCTTTTGATGAGGGAGGTGACAGCACAGTTGGACGAAGAAGTAAAGTATTTATAAGTAGTTCTAAGTAGCTTATGTTTCTTGAATAATAATTCTGTTCAAATGATTATGTCCGGGTAATTGGCATTTTTTTAAATTAACGTCGTACTAGAGCAACACAACGGGCTATTGACGACGGTCCGGAATGGTAATTTTTAGTTAACGTCGTACTAGAGCAACACAACGGGCTATTGACGACGGTCCGGGATCAGTCCCTTAAGGGAAATATCCGAGGACAACACCTCGTAATTTTGAACCACGGTCAGATGACGAAGCAACACCTGAGCTGGCACCCCACTCTCTAAACTTCCACGCCAACCCAATGTGAGGACTTTCGGCCACGACAGATTTAAGGTGCACCAGCCGCCTCTACACCATACGTTTACAAACATCCATGCCCGTACCCGGATTCGAACCAGGAAGCTTCCGATCTAGAGGCTAACACCTTAACCACTATACCGGTTGGTCGGCACGACGGTCCTGGAAAAATCCCCTAAGGGAAAGATCCGAGGATAACACCGCCGACCAACCGGTATAGTGGTTAAGGTGTTAGCCTCTAGATCGGAAGGTTCCTGGTTCGAATCCAGGTTCGGGCATGGATGTTTTGTAAACGTATGGTGTAGAGGCGGCTGGTGCACCTTAAATCTGTCGTGGTCGAAAGTCCTCACGTTGGGTTGGCGTGGAAGTTTGGAGAGTGGGGTGCCAGCTCAGGTGATGCTTAGTCATCTGACCGTGGTTTAAAATTACGAGGTGTTGTCCTCGGATCTTTTCCTTAAGGGACTGATCCCGGACCATCGTCAATAGCCCGTTGTGTTGCTCTAGTACGACGTTAACTAAAAATTACCATTACCATTACCGAGGATACCACCACGTCATTTTGAATCACGGTCAGATGACGAGGCAACACCAGTGAGCTGGCACAAAACTCTCCACAAACTTCCGTACAAACCCAACGTGAGGACTTTCGGCCACGACAGACTTAAGGTGCTCCAACCGCCTATGTACCATACGCTTACAAACATTCATGCACTCACACCGATTCGAACCTTCCGATCTAGAGGCTAACATCTTAAGCACCAGACCAGTTGGTCGGTTATTTTTTTTTCGTAGAACTAATTCTAAGATCTCCCAACTTCGTAGAGTGGTTAAGGTGTTAGCCTCTAGATCGGAAGGTTCCTGGTTCGAATACGGGTCCGGACATGGATGTTTGTAAGCGTATGGTGTAGAGGCGGCTGGTGCACCTTAAATCTATAGTGGCCGAAAGTCCTCACGTTGGGTTGATATGGAAGTATGGAGAGTGGGGTTCCAGCTCAGGTGTTGCCTCGTCATCTGACCGTGGTTCAAAATTACAAGGTGTTGTCCTCAGATCTTTCACTTGACGGATTGAACACGGATCGTCGTCAATAGCCCGTTGTGTTGCTCTAGTACGACGTTAACTAAAAAAAAAAATTACCAAAATTAACCAACTTCGTAGAGCCGACCAACCGATATGATGGTTAAGGTGTTAGCCTCTAGATCGGAAGGTTCCTGGTTCGAATCCGGGTCCGGGCATGGATGCTTGTGAGCGTATGGTGTAGAAGCGGCTGGTGCACCTTAAATCTGTCGTGGCCGAAAGTCCTCACGTTGGGTTGATGTGGAAGTTTGGAGAGTGGGGTGCCAGCTCAGGTGTTGCCTCGTCATATGACCGTGGTTTAAAATTACGAGGTGCTGTCCTCGAATCTCTCCCTTAAGGGATTGATCCCGGACCGTCGTCAATAGCCCGTTGTGTTGCTCTAGTACGACGTTAACTAAAATTACCAAATTACCGTAGAACGTTGCAGTATCCAATAGTGGCTTACCCTCTAGTTGGACACAATTAGTGATGGTATTTAATTAACGCAGGCATGAAGCTATTGTCGACTGTTCGGGATCAAACCTGAGGGGAAAGTTTCGTGGGCAACCTCACTTAATTTAGAAACTCGGTCTGGTGACGAGGTCATACCTGAGCTGACACCCCACTCTTTCAACTTCAACATTCCCCCCCCCCAAACGTGAGGACATTTGAGTTCATTACAGATTTAACGTGTACCAGCTTCCCTTGTACATGACGGTCTCTATGGCTGGATTCGAACTCGCAACACTCTCCCCCCCCCCGGTTGCCAATCATTTACTCTTCTAACTGGTAACTGCAGCCTCAGCGGTAGGTAACGTAAATTCATAAAAATAAATTTAAGGCAAACCCTTGAAATGAACGTTACGATATTTTAGAATATTTGACAAAAAATTATTAATAGGGTAAAAAATAATTTATATGTATATATATTGCTTGGGCGCAATTTAAAATGCTATTTGAAAAATTACACTAGGTTAAATTTTTTTTTTAAATTTCGTATTGAATGAGTACCATCTAAGAATATCTGGTATCCGTTTCTAATTTGGGGTCGGAAAACCTAGTTGCGGGTAGGTCAAACTTATCTTTAGAGCCATATCGGATCTACGTGTAATAAAACCTATCCTTAAAGCCGTATCAGGATGGATAAATGTAATTGTATGATCAGATAATATTGTCCGAAAGGCCGTATCTGAACTGTGAGTAGGTTAAACGTATCCGTATGGCCATATTTATCTTCGGTCCCCTGTCTTCGTCATCTGACCGTGGTTCAAAATTACGAGGTGTCCTCGAATCTTTCCCTTAAGGGACTGATCCCGGACCGTCGTCAATAGCCCGTTGTGTTGCTCTAGTACGACGTTAACTAAAAATTACCATTACCAATTACAATTATCGGTCCCCTGTAAACCTGTCCAGTTTGCGACCATATCTTGTCTTATTGCCCAGGTAAACATCTCGAGAAGGCCTTACTTGGTCTTCGAAGCGGGTAAAGAAAAAAAATCCGATCATTGCGAATTCGTTTATGTTTACTCCAAAGGGTTGTGACAGTTGGAGCAGAGAAAAGAGGGGGAAAGGAAGTCTACTTAAAGGTACTAGGTCCCCTGCTTAGGGGAGAGTTCCCCTATGGGGGTAGACCATACAGAAGTAAGATAAGTGGGGTGAACCAAGGCCATCCACCCAAGGCTATACTATAAAATGGTCTTTGGGTGGACTATCCCATTAGAAAGATAGCTGGTAGACGGGGAAGATAAAGGGGTTGACACGTGTTTCTATTTACCAACAAACTGCTTAATACTTGATTTTAATTTCATTTCTTAAATGGATACATGGATATTATTTATCTAAACCTCTTTGTCGGTTAACAGCAGATTTCTGGCTAAACGGATTTCAAATCGTAGATAGATGTATAATAGATCATTGATTTTGCAAAAGAAGCTCGTATATTTATGAAAAATCCGAAATTTTCTTTTTTTGTTTGGGGATGATCAGGAAGCTCTCATTTAGATAATAACAAATATACTTTTAAGAATGAAAATGTTCTCATGCACATTTCTATTTCGTGTTCATAAATTTTCCCAAATCAAAAGGTTCAACAAATACAAAGTCCTTCAAATTCTTATGATCGTGATGATTAAGGTGGGTTTTAAGAAATCACGCAACAAAATGTTAGTACTTTAAAGGAAGGTGAAGCATTGTATTTCCCTCCTTCTTTCTAGAGCACTCCTTTAATTTAAATTGAAATAATAATTAAAAACTTAAATAAATGTAACAAAAAAATTTATATAACACTAGCTGATCGGAGACTGGTATCCCACTGACCCTTTTTTTGAACATGTTAGGGGTAATTTTAGTTAACGTCGTACTAGAGCAACACAACGGGCTATTGACGACGGTCCGTGTTCAATCCGTCAAGTGAAAGATCTGAGGACAACACCTTGTAATTTTGAACCACGGTCAGATGACGAGGCAACACCTGAGCTGGAACCCCACTCTCCAAACTTCCATACCAACCCAACGTGAGGACTTTTGGCCACTATAGATTTAAGGTGCACCAGTTGCCTCTACACCATACGCTTACAAACATCCATGCCCGGACCCGGATTCGAACCAGAAACCTTCCGATTTAGAGGCTAACACCTTAACCACTATGCCAGTTGGTCGGCTTGAAGATGTTAGGATATATTTTCTAAGGGCTAAGACTGAGTTATGAATTTAAGGATTTAGCATTCATCACCAACAGGAGTGAATTTCAAGAACGAGCTCAGGGTTTAGCACTCTTTTCATGTGGTCCTTAAAGTATCATTGGGCAGTGGAAGCCCTGTTGGAAGAGTAACGGATTAGCAAACGGAGGGGTGCGAGTTCGAATCCAACAATACACCGTTGTGTACATAGGGGGCATGTGCACGTTAAATCCATCGTGGCCTCAAATGTCCTCACGTTGGCTTGGTGTGTAAGTTTGGAGATTGGATTGCCAACTCGGGTGTTGCCTCGCCATCTGACCGTATTTCAAAATTACTTTGTGTTGTACTCCGATCTTTCCCTTGGGGGATTGATCCCGGACCGTCGTCAATAGCCCGTTGTGTCGTGTTGTTGTTTTTACTAATCCCCGACATGGTCTCTTGAAATTAGAAAAACGTCCACAAGTCCATAAACCCCCAAAACGTTCAAGAAGAGTAGAGGTTCCGAAAAAACCCTGTCCATTGTAAAGTCAATACATTTTAAAATATGAGCTGGCGAAGCCTGATCGGCTCCGCACTTGGTACATGTCCTGAAAACCTTCTGGCCCTGTTCGTAGGAGACTCCTCAAGTATCCACTGGCAAAACGTGAAATCTGCTGACTTCTAGGGCCCTCAAAGAGTAGGGCGCCTCCAGGACGACTTCTCGAGTACCAGTCATGTACTGGAGGGACATTCCAGAGATCTTTAAATGTCTTCCTGCACTCTGAGAAGGTTTCACTATAAGTACAAGGCATATCTGACTGGAGAGTCTCTAAGGAAGCAGTCTTTGCCAGGGAATCCGCGATCTCGTTGCCACTTATAACGACATGTTAGGGAATTCATAGGATGTGCACCTTGGAATTGACTGAAAGTCTAGAAATTAGGTTCAGGATGGAAATGCCAACCATGTCCAAGTTCAGTTACTTAGATGTTGAACTGAGGATCGTCTGTCTGTTAAGATCCAAATATCCACAAAGTTAAGTTCCACACTGTTCTCAGCATAGCTCAGGCATCTCTCGATAGCAATGAGTTCAGATCTGAACACAGAGCAAGAATTTGAGTTTCTAATTTTAAGTCTAAATGTAGATGTAGGAGTCCTGATGAGGATACCACTACCAGACTGGCATTTATCATTCTTGCTGCCATCTGTATACATTAGAAGAGCATCTTTAGGTATTTGATAGATTGTATCAAGGGCCATCTGTCTCATTAATTCAGAGTTGTCTGCATTTTTATGAATGGGTTCAAAAGCTCGGTGTGAAAGTGGACACCACTAATATCACATACAGTGCTAAAACATGTCCCCAGTGACTGATGCTCAATCCGGCAGGAAGGGAACGAAGTTACTAAATTTATCAAAATTGCTTGAGAAAAAGGACTGTTTTGCTTCAGTCTTTGGTTATTGTTCCAGTTCTTAAGATAGGTAAAGGTTCTATTCTGCTCACCATAGCTGAGAAGCTTATTATAATATTTCACAGGGCAACAGTTTCTTCTTCGACTCAATGGTTGGAGGTTACACTCAAAAAGAGCAATATCATTAGGTCAACTACGCCCCAGGCCAGAAATAATTTTCGCAGCACTATTTTGTACACTGTCTAACCTATGGAGATTGGAATCTAAGGTACAAAAATGTATAGGGAAACCAAATTCCAAAACTGGTCTAATAAGGGAAGCATAAGTCAATCTCAGAGTTGGGGCATCTGCTCCCCAGTCTTGCCCAGAAATATATCTTAGAATATTAAGCCTACATTTCTCTTCCAGAATTTGTATGTGTCTATTGCTAAGAATCTCGTGGTCCATTGTAAATCCCAAGTACTTAGCGTTCTTATCACAAGTTAATGTTTGGCCATACATAGTTATAGTAGGTTGATAACTACAGGGTGGTCCCGAATTCATGGTACAAACTTTAATGGTAGGTACAGGACATTGTAACAATGATTTATTGTATAGGAATGTATAGTCGCAAGTGACGCGGTGAGGCGTAAACAGGGGAAATAAAAGGAAAGAGAAATGGAGTGATCGGTTGGTATCATTGCCGGTAGAGGGCAGTAGATGTCTAGCCGCTGTTTTGATTGGCCCATACTTACTACCCACGCGGCTCACTGGCGGAAGCTATCTTATTTTTCTGAAAGAAGTGTTACCACAACTGCTGCATGATGTTCCGATCGCCATTCGTAACCGCATGTGGTTTCAGCACGATGGGGCGCCAGCACACTTCAGCATTGATGTACGGAATTACCTGAATGCCACGTTTGGTACTCGATGGATTGGGCGTGGTGGACCAGTCCCTTGGCCACCCCGATCTCCCGATTTATCGAGCCTCGATTACTTTTTATGGGGACATCTAAAGCATCTTGTTTATGAGACTCCAGTTGACTCAGATGAGGATCTCGTCGCTCGCTTATCTGTAGCTGCTGCAGGTGTGCGTGAAATACCAGGCATCTTTGAACGTGTACGCCAATCGCTCCACCGACGCTGTCAAGCATGTATCGATACTGGTGGACGCAATTTTGAACAATTACTGTAAACATGACACTTGTCAACAACGCTTTCAATAAAATCTTTGTTTTTCCTTTCGGCCGTTATTTCCCCTGTTTTCGCCTCACCACGTCACTTGCGACTATACATTCCTATACAATAAATCATTGTTACAATGTCCTGTACCTACCATTAAAGTTTGTACCATGAATTCGGGACCACCCTGTATAAATGTGTCTATTAGTGGTATAAAAACTAGTCACCGATTTGGAAGAATTGAAATTCAACTTGTGCGCCGTCAGCAAAATCACACACATCTTTAAGTGTAAGGTTAATGTCAGCATCAATGGTCTAGATATCAGATCCAGAGCGTCAGAGGACAACATCGTCAGCAAATATCTCCACTTTACATCTCTTGGATATCACCTTTTCGATTCCAGCAAAGAACAATGAGAAGAGCATTGGTCCCAAGACCGATCCCTGGGTCCGATAAGTTCAAGACCGATCATGCCCGTTGTGTTGCTTCAGTATGACGTTAATTAAAATATCTACATACAGTATCATTGTTTTATCATTAAAAAGGGCAGCTAACATAACTACAAGGCCTCTCATAAAATATGCGCTGTGTACGCACAAACTTCAGCACAACTCGCCCCTCTTGTCAAAACCATTTAGTTCACTTCAAGAAACCTTGGGATTCTCTCGGTGGTGGAGAAGTTTGGAGAGTGGGGTTCCAGTTCAGGTGTTGTTCTCGCCATGTGATCATGATTCAAAATTACGTGGCGTTGCCCTTGGAACTTTCCCTACGGGTTTGATCCCGGACCGTCGCCAATAATTCATTTTGCTCCTTTGCGAGGTTAATTAACTACCTACCAGCCTTCCTTCTCCCGTTTCTTTATATGCGGAAATGTTAAACAAGCATTGTGTTTAAAAATATATCTCAACCGGTTTTAGACTAGTACGAATTCATGTGCATATTTTACCTCCGATTCTATCTGAATATATGACTCGGCAAGTACTTTCGTTAGCTTTTTTTAAATTCCAGCTTTCTTAGATCCACGTGGACTGTTTCCTTGAATACAACACTGCCCGTGATCGGGGCTTTTCAAATATTGTAAGCCTGATTTGTGAACATCTTTCATTACAATCACAAAAATCCTACATTGAAGTAAAAATGACTAACATTTGAAAATTTATTGCTGGACATGTTCATTTGAAGTTACAGGCATTCCTTCCTACCTGCTTTATTTCTTTCTCCACATGTTTCTACACCCCTCAGGAACGATACTCCAAAAAACTGGTTCTAATAAAGAATGTGCGATCCAGGTACAAACCTCAGCAACTTACCCCCTCTTGTCAAACGCATTCAGTTTTCTACAAGAAAACTTAGGATTCTCCTGGTGGTGTGGAAGTTTGGAGAGTGGGGTTCCAGCTCAGGTGTTGTTCTCGTCATCTGACCACACATAGTTCAAAATGACGAGACGTTGTCTTTGGATCTTTCCCTACGAGTTTGATCTCGTAATGTTCTTGGGGTGATGTGGGTTTGTAAAATCCTTGCATATATTAAAAACAGGTACCCTCATTATGGTAACGCATTTTTTCTTCTTAAAAGTCTTGTCAGAAATGTAAAAAAAAACACAAAAGAATCAAAATATTAAGAGTATATTTTTAGCCATCCAACTGCTATCTAGCAGTCTTAAATGTTTGGTGCTGCCATCTGTAGGTCAGAAAATAAAGAATGATGTGTATATTCAGCATTTCAATCAAATGCTGAAGATTATATCTCTATTTCGTAAACCATGTGTTTATAATTAAAGGTTATAGATCTTTGTGAATCGTAATTTTCCTGCTGTGTGAAGGTGAACAACCGTTCCCAAAATAATTGACTCATTATCTTCTGAATGTTTTGAGGTTGCATCTTTTTATTTGTGTCATGGAAAATTGTTAGATTATGTCTGAATCACTAAAGATTTAACAGGTAATTGAAAACGGAAGAAAAAGTCATTTGATAAATTCCTATTCACTTTTGCAGTTAAATTTGATCCTTTACAATGGATCCCCGTATAGACAACTAAATGACCGCATTCCTGTTTTACTCGTCATCTGACAGCGGATCTAAATTACGTGGTGCTGTCCTCAGATCTTTCTCGTCGAGTTTTATCCCGAACCGTCACCTGTGGCTTGTTTTGTTGCTCTGGTGTGACATTAATTAAAAAAAAAAAAACTTGGTCAACGAAATATTCGCGTTACTAAACTCATGTTTTGAGTGCAGTGCCATCTATGAACTCTACTGAAGACTAATTGTTTATAATAATCGTGAATATATTCAGAACGTGGAGAATTGGTTCCGTACACTAACGAAGTCAGACCCACAAGTTTTACAATCCAGATTACCAGTTCATATGATGAATTTTTATACTAAATGCGTAATTAAAAAGCAACCTGAAAATTTAACCTAATCAAAGTAATTAAAAAGTTATTGAACTCACAAAAATTCCTCTTGTTATGGATTCTACCCAGACTGAATTCTAAGGGATTTATGTAAGCTTAGTAATAAGTTATCCAATTACAGAATTGACTTTTCAAAGATCTCTCTTTCTCAAATAAATATAACATTAGTTATTTCTTCTATCAAATAATCAAATTTTGCTTCAATAAATTCATCTTCACTCCTTAAGGGGACCGGGAAGGCCCTATCTCCTCCATGTTAAATTCACAACATTCAAGACCCTTTTTCTCAATAACTATAATAGTAATCAACACAAAAATTTTATGGTGGTTGGATTGATATGTTATACGAACTTTAACAGCTCACTTTTTTTTAATTTAAAATTTTTAACTGAATATCACTTTTTAGATAGCATTTTTTAACACATTTAAATTTCTAAAAAATCCGATTTTCAAAAAAATCAAAAAATGCCCGTGTTAAAATCTTTAGAGATATAACAAAAATATGTCATAAAAATATTAAGTCATTATGTTCAGTAGATTTTGAGAAAATGGGGCATGAATCTTAAAAATCTAAGTTTTGAGAAAAATGGATTTTTATAAATAATTTTACGTCTAACCTTAATGAAATCCTGATTTATATAAAGGGTGATCTCTTTCATTTTTAATACATGCATCTTCAATTTTTTTTTATGCTTTTCTTTCTATGGCGGGCCTTTTTACTGTATTCGGAGAGTTTTCGCTCTCCATCGATAACACGGTCTTAGTCCAGTTTTCTCAAAAATTTGTATAAAATGGCAGCCTGGATTGATTTTAACTCTAGATAATGTATAGCACTTTATAATATTTCCACTGTTGCAGCAGGAAACAGCATCAAACACTCCCAGTTTTAAAGTTTGGATGGTTAGAAACACATTTTTTTGGAACGCGAGTCCAAATCACATTGTTCACCGATTCATTTGGGTTTTGAGTCTTTCCGTGAACACATTTTTTCAACAATTCTGGATTCGCCAAGTCTCTGAAATTTGATTTAATTGTCTTCCAAATGTAGCCAGTATAAGGTAAGGCAATATGTGTGTGTTTATCATGGTAATACACATCACTCTTTTAGCTACAGCACGTTGAAATTTCCACCAGCTTTCATTCCCAACTGGACAAAGACCGTGATTTGGATTTAAGTTACTTGACAGTAAATAAAAATATTCTGCCCAGACAGATTGTTGCATATTGTGCAGAAAACCAACATTTATCCTTATTGCTAGTCCATAACAGATCAAATGTCATGTCTCAGAAAAGCTAACTTATATCGCATGGTAAAATGAATAAAAATAGTTAGAAAAAAACTAAATGATTACAGTTAACTCTACTGTTACCAGATTATCGAAAATAATTTGAGTAAAGTAAAGTAAAAAATATAATATACATTGTTGAGCAACAAAGATTAGAAATGTCCACAAACGGTTTGTTTACATTTGAAAGGCCGTGTCAGATGTGAAGTGCTTATTGGAAACGTGCATAATTTTCAAACTTCCTCTTATTCTATTACCTAGTGTGATATATCATTGGAAAGAGGAGATTTTGAACTATATAAAGGAGCAATAAAATAGAAATTGATTTTTTAGTCGAATTTTGCTTTCCCGGTCCCCTTAAGCTTAGATGGAATTTGAAAAGATGTTTGCATCAGCGCGAAAGAAATTCTGCAATCATTACTTTCATATGTAGCGTTTTAAATTAAAACTCAAGACTTTCTAGAGGACTTGGTTATCCTGAATCCCCAATAGCTACGCCCTTGGTTTTGTAAGCAGTCTATGCTACATATTGTTATACATATGGGAATAAACTTCAATGCCTTTAAATCTCACTAAATTTGAAGTTTTATAAATTACCTTTCATTCTTTGATTATTATTGAGCTATGTCTTTGAACAATCTAAAATCTGCACATCAATATCAAGTAGTGGTATGAAATCACGCGAGATCTGTTGTGACGCGAACAGTACTATTAAATTAAAGTCAATCACCTACCTGCAAAATATCCATTGAACTGAATTTCCTTGTTTTGGCGCAGCGTGTTCAAATTAGGCCTTTGTACCTCAAAAAAAAAAACCAATCAGTCGAATTTCCGAATAAAATGAACAGTCTGTTCTCATATGATCGAATGAAAAGGAATTGGACACTGGTCGAGTTCACTTCTAGAAAGTTGTAAGCTCATCAGGAGAAACGGAATGTTGCACCTATTGTGCTATATCCAACTGGTTTGTTTGTCTCTACTTAAAATGTCATAGAACACGGAGGTTAAACTGGTGGAGCCTACGGCTTAAAAAGAATTCGAAACCATCAATGACAGTGCATTTTCTATCCAGTGGTTCTCTGTAGAGAAAATACACGCCTTTCAAACACTAGAACAGTGCGTCCAAATCTCACCATTAAGTCATTAAAAACCTAACACCAAAATAAATTCAAAGAGTAGTTTTTATAAGTACTTAACATTCACGCCACTTCCTAAATTTAAATATATTATTGACTTTTCTCAAAAATCAACTCATCCATTCAAGGAGTGAATGATATTAAGCATCGCATATCATATAATTCAATTTAATTTTAAACAATTTTTTTATGTCTTTAAGTACCTCACTTTGGATGAAATCGTCAACAACAAAAATATACTCATTATCTTTATTTACAAACTTTACACACTCCAAATAAATACATTACACTTGAGACTCAAGCCTGATACTAGTACTCCAAGCATTATTATTATATAAAGTTTCTTCGAATCTCTCTACAGTTCTGAATTTAATCAACACAATAAGCAAGACAATGCCAACAATTGCGACTGCTATTAACAAGAGCAATACAACATAGCCTTCCACTCCAGTCCATAAGTAATCGCAGCTGTTGTGTTGCTTACAACGTACCATTCCATATGTAATTACTATTGATAGAAGCACCAGCCATGTTACGATTATACAAGCTCTTAAACTATCCAGTACTGTGCACTTCCTCTGTGAATTTCTTTGACTTGATCCTGAAGGTCTGAAAATGCAGCAATGTTAATTTAATAATATCTGTAAGCACTTTAATAGTATATGTAACTAAAATACTTATAACATATATTTTTTAGATCAAACTTAAGATTTTTACATGCAATAGAAAAGGATGGCATTAAACCTGGTTTGAATAAATATTTCTTTTGTGTGAATGGGTTCCCACTCTATTACAAAAGAAAAATTTGGAGCACTTTCAAAGCTATTTTACCAAGATTCCCGCCTTCAAGTAACTTTAATTTGGTCGTTTTAAAGGCAATCTCACAGTTGTTTTTTAAAACTACATTTAAATATAGATCCCATCGTTTTTATGCTGACATTAAAATCTTATACTATCAATTTTTGATGAAGACACTTGACCTTGGACGAGTATCCTATACCTTAGTGTTTGAATGCAAGTAAAATAAAATATGCAATAATTTTGAACAAAATAAAGGCTTCATAAATTTTTTGAAGAAGTGAGGCTAGTACGAACTAAAATGAAGCCCAGGCCCTCTTAAGGCCTGTGGAAGCGCTGTTTATGTATCTTTAAGTATACGTTTAACACAGAGACAGATTAACTAGTAAATGCATAGGTTGAAAAAAACTTTCGCGGGTGCTATTTTGAATTTCACAGACCCATTAATGATACTTGTCCAAGGTCAAGTATCCTTGATATTGGTTAAAATGGGTGTAGGTAAAATCTGTATTAGTTAGGATTTCTTAAAATTGCAAGAAAACTTGTTTACGGACACGTGTCATTCATAACTGCTTTTAAATCCTAGCAAAATTGAATATCATTGGCTAACATATGATACCCCGTAAGCGCCAATTTCTCGAATGCATCAATACGTCTATTTTTTGCGAAACTTCTGGTTCGCAAAAAAAGCGCATTGATAAAGTGAGACCTCGTATTCGTCAGATCAACAAGATGGAAAAATGTACATTAGTAATACCTAGTATTCGATTTTATTCACAATTTTTTGCTCCTCCTGTAAAATTGGTATGTTGCACTTCCGAGGTATCACATAATAACCGACGATATTCAACTAGTTACCACCGACCCAGTCTAAGCCATTCGGTGTGGTAATTAACATAAATAATTTTTCATACATGGTTTTCACTTTTGATAAAGAGTCGGGAATAGCAATAAAACTCCTTAGTGTAAATAGGGTTGACAAACCTTTCATTAGCGCTTGTTGATGATACCATGCTGACTCTGTTGGTATTTAAACGAGATCTGCTACTGGCCGTGTAAAATATAATGTCCGAAGTAGGTTCAGAATGGTTCTTTGCCGATCCTTTGAAACAGTTGAGGTTGCTCATCGGAAACAGGATATTTAACCGTTTAGTATACTTCACTCGTTTGGGTTGACACATTGGTAAACGTATGTTACTTCTGGTCGTTCTTGTGATCTGTGCCAAGTCCAACGGAATGAAAGACTCGGTTCGAACGGTTGACCTTCCAACTGCAAAATTAAGAGTTGCAGTTTTTATTATTTGTAATCAGGGTGTCAATATTTAAATCACTTGATTTAAATCAACGATTAAAATCATGATTTTAATCAAATGATTTTTTTTTAAATCATTGATTTTAATCAAATGATTTAAAAAAAAAATCATTGATTTAAATCACAACCAATCTTACATTTCTTATAACTAAGTAAATACACCCTAGAAAAATCGCAGAATTTGTCAAATGCTTTGAACTTTAAGCACTAATGGCTACACCTCGTACTGATGAGCTTTTAAAAAAATGTTATCACTGGACACTTGCAAATAATCTGAGGTGTCTATGGACTAAGTTATCTGTTGAGTAAGGGATTCTGCCAAACAGTAAAGTAAAAAATAAGTTGACATCTATTTGAAAGTTTTGATTATGTTACAAACAATAAAGCAGTAGGCCTACATCTACGTAAATGTCAGGACAGCCAAAGAAAATCCCCACAAAGTAGGCCTAAACTACTTGTTACTAAATTAATTGATTGACCAATGGCTTAGCTATAGTGATTTTTCAACTACTTTTTTTTAATAGAGACATAAATACAAAATAACACAATTAATGTGATTAATAATTTATTAAATAAAAAATTCAACTGAGCTTTCTATTTGAAAGGATGAAAGTTTAAACACTATGAACATCTTTTATTTTGCAAAATGCACCCTGAAACAGTCACCTTTCACTTTAAGGGTAGTGACCCATAACAAATATGTATTTAATCAGACTATTTAGGTCTCACACTTACTGATAAATTTGTTAACATGAGGATGTTAATTTACTCAAGAAAAACTATGCTGGATGTCAACTTGTGTTTTAAAGTTAAACAAATGTTTTATCTTTTGCTCTTGTTTTGAAAATTCATTTTTAAATGTATCACCATGTACCACACTATGATTTTTAGTAAATTAAATATTAATTTACCATATCACAAATTCCGATTGTTCACTTAAATAAATATTGGTTTACATGTCATGTCAGAAACTCAATTTTTATTTAACAATTTATATTCCCTACAGAAATTTAAATAAAAAAATACGATTTAAATCAAATAAATCCGATTTAAATCAAATAAATCCGATTAATTGATTTTTTTTAATCATGATTTTTTTACACCCTGTTTGTAATATTAAGTAACATGGGGGGGGAGGGGGAGATAATAAGAAGTAATGTAATAACTGTAATAACATCAAGAAATTTGATTTAATTTCATTATTTTAGTTCACTTAGTAGACAAAAGTATTTTTGTTCGCTTTCATATATGCTTCATCTTATTGGTGTGAAACTTGATTGTAAGTTAAAATTAAATTTTTAAGTTGTAAACAATAGGTTTATATACTAATACAAAAATCCAAAGTATTCTGATTTTTGTTGCTACCCCTGTATTACATAGATTACAATGCAAAGTGTTAAAGTAAATATAAATCTATTGTTCATCTTATTGGTGTGAATAAAACTTGATTGTAAATTAAAATAAAATTCTTAAGCAGTAAGCAATATGTTTATATACTTATATAAAAGTCCAAAGCATTCTGATTGGTTGTATAGCATAGATTATAATGTAAAGTGCCAAAGTAAATATAAATCTTTTGTTTTAAGGATTGGATTGGATATGGTTTTGTGGCATTGAGAGTCTTCTTGGGACATATTATGCGAAACTCAACCAAAAAGGATTGGATATTTTGTTTTAAGAAACCATCTTTGTGTGCAATTGGGAAAAATTGGAAATTTATTACGTTTAGCCTTGTGTAGTAAGTGGTAGCTACTGTTTTATTCTTTGGATAAAATAGTATTAGTGACATAATTATCCTTTCAAAATTTCGAAAACATTTCTAACCCAACCCTATACATCTCACACGCGAGTTTTAAATATGAATAAAACAATGTGAAAATTAAAATATATCTTACAATACTTCTCTATAGAATCAAGTCTATTTAAATTAACGGATGGAATTATACGGATGTATGGATGGGATGGGAATTATAAGTTCGAGCCACTGTTACAACTAGAATTTTGTTAGCAGGTTTCACGTTTTTTTTTTGTTTATTAGAACATATAATTATTAGACAATTTGTGACAAATGAGGCCAGTAACGATCAGCAGCACCGGGAATACGTGAAATTGCAGGGGAAGGTGGTGGTTGTAAGGGGCGATAGATCTCCCAGAAAAAAAAATAATAAACAAAATTCGTTCTGGTCCATTTACGAGATACTGTAATGGTTCGTTCTTTTGTCCCGAAAAAGCGATTACTCTATTATCCGAGCTCCGCTAATCTGTCATTGAATGCTCAAATACCCCTGATTCAGACAACCCCAGTAGGTTTTGACGCGTTTCGCACAATGCAGTGAGAGGAAACTCAGAGGGTCAAGTATTTGTTGATTCTATAGCATGATTATACTCCCCTATATAATGAAGCACGTATATCAACGTGGGAAACTGTATCGATCATTATGGCAAAGATAGGTGAGTGAAAGGAAAACAACAGCACGTATCTGCACTTAGGACGCCTTCAGGATTAATCTATTCAGACTAATCCCGTGACAATTAGTATTTGAATCATTGTGTTGTGTTGCTACTAATTGAAAAAGGCGATCTATCTCGGATCAGTTGATTTCTGAATAGGTGTGAAAGCGCGCTAGGAGGAGGCAAAAGCATGAAAAGCGATGTTGTGGGTATGTTTTACATGCCAACTCCTTATCAATGCTATCGCTTTTGGGCACTCAACGATAAACTTAGAACTACAATAACCAATAGAGCCCAGCTACAGACTCAATTGCGGAAGGGATTTGTTTACGCTACAACTTGACTGCTTTTCCCGGGAGCCGCACGATACGAAAATTTCAAGCTTTCCACTTTCTTACGTGCTTCAAGACTTTCGGCCACGACAGATTTAAGTTACACCAGCCGCCTCTACACCATACCCTTACAAACATCCATACCCTGACCCGGATTCAAACCAGGAACCTTCCTATCTAGAGGCTAACCCCTTAATCACTATACCGGTTGGTCTATTAGTCGAAACAGACTCAAGAGTCTTTTAGTTTTAGTATTATTAAATATCGATTATGTTTCATAAGTATGGCACTTAGAATTGTTCTTGCAATAGTTTAGAAATATATCTTGCAATCCTAAATTATATTAATTAACTTAACGTCGAGCGTCTTAAGAAAATTCTCTAGTTCCTTAATTGTCTACAAAACAAAACACAAGGTTGACATGATTTCGTTACCCATCTTATCCTTGTTATGCTATGTTTAAACAAAGTGAGAGAAGCTTTAATAGTGTGTATTTAATGATGTAATAAGATGTTAATTGAAAATTTTACTAGATTTCACGATATCGATTTAACGGTATGATGTATTCTCCAAGGTTCAAACAGGATATCGCCTAAATCAGTTGTTCTTTTAATGAAATAATACTACATTTCTATGGGAATAAAAATGTTTTCAATTTATAACCATGATTTTCCCATGAAAATTACTAACTTATTTAGATAAACAGTATTTTTCAAAATGTATTTGAATTACACATTATATATATTTAAGTCACATAAGTTTGTAACGATTTCATTTAATGTCTCAAAACATCGCAGTTGGCTAATTCCATGCCAAAGTACACCATAACACAGAATTTTGAAGTTAGATTTTCATTCATTTTTTCTAAAAAATTATGTACTTAATAGGTCAAACTTCTGTATTCAAAAGTGGACACAAAGTTTATGTTTTAGAATTTGGCAATACCTGGAATCAAAAGTAGAGTTTATATCCACATGGAAGAAAGTGCGTTCATATCAATCACACTCACAATTCAATTTTTGCGCTTTAATAAAGACACTTTAAAATTTTCTTGGTTTAAAACAGAGGACATATCTGAAATTGATTTTAGTGATCATTCAGTAAATAGACTCCCTGAACCAGCATTTGATAAACGAATGCAGTATATATTTTTAATTGTTAAGTTCAATGACTTAAACATGGGATAATATGTTTTCTATATTTTACTATGCAAGATTAAGAAAAATGTTTCTAATGTATGTTTTCTTAGTGTTTCAATTGTCAATAAAAAATGTTTTGAACGCATGTTTTCTTAGTGTTTCAATTGTAAGTAAAAATGTTTTTGTGAAGTGTAGTGTGGGTCACATTTGCCATGTAGTGTGAGTCACAAACAAAATGTCATGTTATAAATTAATTATGTATTTAATTAATCTATTAATCATCTGCTATTAAAGTACAATTATTGGAAGTAATAATAATTTTAAAACAAAATTTTTTGATAATCAACAGAGGAAGAAACAAGAGTTTTTATACTTAATCAAAGTATCACTTCCCTTTCATGTAGCGTGGGTCACAGCTCAGTTTTCCCCATGTACAGAGAATACCCAGTAAGATAAATTAAATTTAGTAGCTAATATGTATAAATTAAACCTTTACTAAAGTAAAACAAATTGCAAATCTCATTTTACTGTAATAATAATTTTTTTTATGGTAGCTTTAAGATTCAAATTTAGCTCACTTGTAGTATGAGTCACGCATGGAACTAGCCAGTTGTCATTTTCGGTCGCATCTATTCGGGCATTTAATCTTACTTTCTTTTTCGACTAGTTAAATTATATCTTCCAATGCAGTTACGTCAATTTTGTCCGCAAAGCAAAAAATGAAGATCAATACACACAAAATAAATATCAGTAAATATGCTTCATTTCTTTTTTTTCCCCAGGATCTGTTCTTTCAAAATTACTTCATGAATGATCAGAGAAACTTTTCTGTAAATTAATCAATTAATAAAATGTCGTATAAAATAACTTTGTTTTCGTATAATTTTGTAAAAAGGAAAATAGCGTGGCTTAAGTGACTCATTCCGAGAAAAATTAAATTATTTAGAATAGCTACTTAACAATTTAAGTGTCTGCATGTCTGAAATTAAATTATTAGTTAGTTTGGTTTATATGAAAGAAAGGGCCAAGATGCACAAAACACATCAAGTAAATAGATACACACAAGGAAAGTTTTACTGACTCAGAGGGATATAGACCATGATAAGTTTAAGTTACAAAAATCGAACCTTCTGCAACACAAGTTGCTCTCACGAAATACCCATATTAACTGCTGTATATAATTATCCTAAAAAGTTTGATAGATATATTATCGTTACAGTGAGTTTAAGTTGTATACAGCAAAAAATACGATTGGTTGGATTTGGTTTGAACAAATTTCAATTTATTTAGAAAGTCTAGTGATTGAAACTACAGAATTATTTTTTTCTAATACTAAATAACGGAAGACTGATTTTGTGCAAGATGCTGTTTTGTTTCAGAAATATGTGGAAATTGCAACTATCAACATTTTAGCTATTACTAGTTTTCACATAATTTTATTTATGGATCTGAGGTGTAATTTTGTAATAATAAATTGACCCTGTAACTAATAATTCAAAAAAAAAATTGCATAGGATGAATAAATTGTTCTAACGTCATTGTTCTATTAATTAACTGCTTAAAAGGGGTAGTAGCTGATTTAACGTTGCACTGGAGCAACACAACAGGCTATTGGGGACTGTCCGTGATCAATCACGAAGGGAAAGATCCAAAGACAACACCTAATATTCTCGAGTCACGATCAGATGACGAGGTAGACACCCGAGATGGCACCCCACTCTCCAAACTTCCACATCACGGCAATGTGAGGACATTTGAGGCTACAAGATATTTAGCATACACCAGCCCCCGTGTACTCGACGGTCTGTGGTTACATTGAGTTTCGAATCGAACCCTTCAGTTCCTTATCTACTACTCTGTCATCCGGGTCAGCCCCCCCCCCCTTAATTGTATTAGAAAGTGTAGCTAATTTGAAGTAAAGAATAACAAAATTGATTTACATAATGTAAAATTTCAATTTGAAAATATTTATGAATTTTGTATTATGGGTTATTCCATGTCAAACCAATAGCACAATTCACAACTCGATCACCACCGATTTTTTTAAACTAGGCTAATTTGTTGCCCAGTAACATATAAGGAATTCTGGAAATTTGTAGCTTCCAACTTGCAGTAGTCTTTTAAGTAGATTAATTTTAAGTTTGAAAAATTGGGCAAATTTTCATGCGTTTTGACTTATTGTATCTCTTGTACCTGTAGACCTAATTGTCCAATCATAATCAATGACAGCTTAGTTTGTAGAATAATGTACAGCCTTTCTAATGACGCATCATATGACCTTTTATGTTTCAAGTTTCATTCAATTTGACCTACAATTACAAAAAATGTATTTTAATTTTTTTTTTAATTTTATGTTAAAGGTGCACTGTTTATCTTCGTTTTCTGAAAGTTTGATAGTGGGGCAGACATGGGTTCATAGTTATAACATATTCGCAGTAAATAGAATTGTGTAATCCTTTCTGATGATGATGCGTCGTCAATAGCCCACAGTGTTGCTCTAGTACAACGTTAATTAAAAATTACTATTACCATTACCTTTCTGACATTACGCGATAACATAGAGTTTGGTTTGTAGTGGGCGCACAAATCGCCCTGTCCTTCAGTGTCCCCATAACGACCCTTCTCTTTAGTCCCACCGGAAAAGGGTGCAAAAGTTTCTGTTCGCAAACGGGGAGATTTTATTTTTGCTTCTTCTGTTTGCTTCTTCCTCTCACGTGTGTGTCTCTCTCTCTCTCTGGCGTAACTCAACAAGAATATATTTTAAAGAAAAAAAAATAAATAATTTTTTTTTTGTAATTGTAGGTCAAAGGTCGAATTCAATGACCTTGAAATTAAAAAGGTTACAAGTGGTCTTATGATACATCATTAGAAATGTTGCATATTTTGCTTCAAAATAAGCTCTCATTTAGAATGATTGGATAATTATGTTTGTCGGCACACACACAAGATTTATGTAAATGGTAAAATATCACGAAAAATTAAGCACTTTTTCAAACTTTAAGTTTATACACATAAAAAAACTATTGCAAGTTGGAAGCTAAATACATCCAAGAATTCCTTATATATGGTCCGACCAACCGGTATAGTGGTTAAGGTGTTAGCCTCTAGATCGGAAGGTTCCTGGTTCGAATCCGGGTCCGGGCATGGATGTTTGTAAACGTATGGTGTCGAGGCGGCTGGTGCACCTTAAATTTGTCGTGGCCGAAAGTCCTCACGTTGGGTTGGCGTGGAAGTTTGGAGAGTGGGGTGCCAGCTCAGTTGTTGCTTCGTCATCTGACCGTGGTTCAAAATTACGAGGTGTTGTCCTCGAATCTTTTCCTTAAGGGACTGATTCCGGACCGTCGTCAATAGCCCGTTGTGTTGCTCTAGTACGACGTTAACTAAAATTACCATTACCATTACCTTATATATGGATATATGGCTGGGAAACAAATTACCCAAGTTTTTAAGAAATTAGAAAGGATCGGGTCAAAAATGACCAATTTCTTTCCGGTTTGACTTTGACACTTATTTTTTACCCTTAAAATTAACAAAGAATCTTGTAACATAATCTGATAACAGGAGGAAATGAAAATCACGAAAACAGTAACCACACAAGTGTTTGTATAAAAAAAGTTTCCTGCGTCTCAGCTTTCTTAAAATTTTTATTTCATTAAACATCAATGGAACACTTGTGTTTAATAATTTAAGGAAACAAATAGATACGAAGTCATAATCTCCTTTTGATATGTGTTTATGCTATGCAACAGAAATAAGCAACTCATTATGAGAAGCCAACTCAATTCCTGTCTCTGATAAAAAAATAAAAAAAAAGAACGAGTTTCTAATATGAATATCTCTTTAAAAGTAATTATCCATTTGCGATATTTTTGAGACACAAAAACCTTTTACCAGTTAAGTTTTATAAAATAGAAAATACAGTAATAAATTAGTCAAAAAGCAAAAAAAAAAATCATTTTCTCAAGGAATTATAAATAAACATCACAATAGTAATTTAAACTAAGACTCAGACAATAATGGAATTAAAATAAAGAATCTCAAGAAAATCATTAAAAATATCGAAGTTTCTAAATTTTAGTTGTTTGCTAAGATAAATTATCGGGTCATTATAGAGTAACGAGGTCTCGAGAAAAAGGCAGTACAGACAGACAGTGACGAAATAAGAATGCAAATAAAAGAAAATACAACCGACAATAATACAAAATACGGTATAGATAATATCACATAGAAGATAAAATGCTATTACCTCCTTCCACCATTATTGTTTTGTACAGGTTGCAACGTTAGATTTGTGACTCACAGACACTGTTTACTGACTGCAACAACAGCAGGGTTGCAAGATGCTCGCATATAAATGTTTCGGCCGTTCTGCAAGCCTCTGGTGTTTAGAAACGAATATAATCCTCAGAGAAATTCTTAGGCCTTTCTGTGAACTCTCGAGGTGTCTTGGAAACTAATATGATCCAAACGAATCTGAACTAAAGTGGTTAATCAGTTCCATTTGCGTTTCGAACACCAGTGAAGGGCATCACGGCACAGTGGCCAATCCGATTGGGGTGTAAGTGGTAATCAAGATGCTTGAAAGATAAGACACCCCTTCCCCCCCATCTGTCAAAAGAGTGCCCTTTGACCATTAGTAATGGTGTTGACTCGACTTGTTGATTACACTTCCTATAGACTAAGGTTTCTTGGTTTGTGGCTCTGATTGAATGTATTTGAAGACATAGGAAGCAATTTACTTAAGTTTGATCTGGTCTCTCAAAGTCTCAAGTAACAGATAGAACCATCAGGAAATCCGGAAATTCCTCTAACGTTTCT
This sequence comes from Metellina segmentata, assembly GCA_947359465.1. Taxonomy (NCBI): domain Eukaryota; kingdom Metazoa; phylum Arthropoda; class Arachnida; order Araneae; family Tetragnathidae; genus Metellina; species Metellina segmentata. The sequence goes on along the minus strand of OX375873.1, from coordinate 40,172,274 downwards.
AACAGGTCAGTTGGTCCTCGAAAAGTTTTTAAACAATAACTTAATTACTTCTTCAGTTAAAAATAGAGTAAATAAGAATCTTATATTACAATAATAATTATACAAGAATCTGCATATTCACATCCCGAATATGAGTATGCTTAGTTGTATGGTATTGATTAATTTCATTTGCAAATTAATGGTGTGGAACTTTTTAGAGTGGGGTGCCGGCTCAGGTGTTGACCTCGTCAACTGACAGTGGTTCAAAATTATGACGCGTTGTCCTCGATTCTATTCCCTTCGGGATTGACTCCCGACCGGCAAAAATAGATCGGTGTGAATTGCAGTGCGACGTTAATTACCTACCTACCCATGTCGATATCTGGAGTCACTTCGCCACTGTGTCTCTCCATTAGTTTGATTTCGTTTTCATCACCGAGTTCTGATTGAACAAATTTTTACTGACACTTTCAGTTTGGAGTAGAAAAATTAAACTAAGTTTTACCAACACTATGAATGATTCAAAAATTATCCTAATAAAGGAGGATGGCTACAGTAGCCTGATTGGAAGAGTAACGGATTAGCAACCGGAGGATAGCGAGTTCAAAACAAACTAAAGCCCATCGTGTACATGGGATCTGGTACATGTTAAATATGTCGTGGCCTCAAATGTCCTCACGCTGCGTGGTGTGGTAGTTTGGAGATTGGGTGCCAACTCTGGAATTGTGTATTGACCTTGTCATATGAACCGAGGTTCAAAATTACAAGATGTCTTCGTATCTTTACCTTCGGGATTTATCCCAAACCGTCACAAACACAAATATTTTCAAAAACAATTTGTCGAGAAACGTTTTATCAAAATGAAAGCAAAGATCTTCAGGATCTTCTTTTTCGAGGGTCCCTTCAAGAAGGCCAACTAACCGGTCTGATGGTAAAGGTGTTAGTCTCTAGATCGGAAGATTCCTGGTACGAATCCGGATCAGTGCATAGATGTTTGTAAGCGTATGGTGTAGAGGTGTCTGGTGCACCTTAAATCTGTCGTGGCCGAAAGTCCTCACGTTGGGTTGGTGTGGAAGTTTGGAGAGTGGGGTGCCAGCTCAGGTGTTCCTTCGATATCTGACCGTGGTTCAAAATTACGAGGTGTTGTCCTCGGATCTATCCTTTAAGGGACTGATCCCGGACCGTCGTCAATAGCCCGTTGTATTGCTCTAGTACGACGTTAACTAAAATTACGATTACCATTATATTTACACTGAAAACCTTATACTCCGTCTTGTGTTATTGACTTTAGGAATCAGATTTTTATCATTGTCAAGTCAGGGACACATGAAGAAAATCTTTAATGCACAGATGAGAAAATTGCTCAAAAGTTAAACTATAGGATTTAAACCTCTATTGACTTCATTTTACTTTTAATACTAACATTGCTGGCAAATTGCAATCGACGCAGTCTACACTCAGTCACAGATAAATAAAAGATAGAATGTTCACTGCCATAGGAAGCAATGGTCTTCTAAATAGCATGGGAAATACTGTAGACGCTGGCTCCCTCGGTGGGGGTCACTTGACACTTCTATGGCGTCGGATATAAACTTCATTTCCATAACAACCAAACTAGATTTCCATAACAATTATCTCAGGCTGTTTTATTCTAATTGGAAAGCCATTTCTGATTAAAAGCTAAATATTCTTTAAATATTTTTAGCAAAAAATACTTTAAAATAGCAATTTTTTTTATTGTCTTCTCTACTAAAAAAGAACCATTATTTATGAATTATGAAATCTTACTAACGTATGAACTTTTTTCTTTAATTTTAGTTTCTTCTTTTATGTGTGATTGCTTCTTTAAAAACTATTCTAGAACACTTTTATTTTTATTTGGAAAATTGTTGATCTCTCATCTTTGTTGATATAGTCTGGAAAATTATTTGAACGAAAAAATACATTTAATTTTTTTTATTCACTTAATCAGGTATTTAGTCTGAGATCAGGTACATCATTCATTTTTGAACAAATTATGCAATTTGAAAAAAGATCAGTATCACACAAAAGCATTGCAATTTTCACAAAAATCTTTATAAATGGGGACATAAAACCGGTTATATTTCAGAAGGTCAATTTTAAAAACACAAAAACAGAATGCAAATATCAAAATCAACAAATACACAAAATGCAATGTAATAAATAGAGCACAATTGTACAGATTTCTGGATACCACAGTTTTCGTAAATTTAAGAATGATTGATATTTTGATTATAGGGGACCGGAAGGCTCCATTGAAACCCATGTTAAAAATGGACTTCTTTATGCCCATATTTCTCCGAATCTACTCACAGCATCGGTTTAAAATTTGGCACAGTTAATATTCAAATACTTTTACATAGATATACATATGCTTTTGTATAAAAAAAAGCGTTTTTTTTAATAAATATGTAATAAAATTTTTAGATGATTTTTTTTTACAAAAAGCATGATTAAGAATTAAAAAATATATATAATCTATTATTCTTTGAAAGCATATGTCTATTTATGTGAAATCACAATATGTATAAGAAACAAAAGCTTCAAAGCAATAAGTTCAGTAGATTCTGAGAAAAAGGTATATTTGTATGAAAAAACAGTATTTTGAGAAAACAGCGTTTAAAGTATAAAATTGCCTTTGTCTTACCCTCAAATATATATTTAAAAAAATCCAGAACAATAAGAGGGTGTGTCAGGTCCTTCAATATCTAAAAAGTTATCTAACTTTTTTTCCTTTTGTTTCTTTTCTGTCGGGCTTTATTCTCAGTACCTGTCTGCTTTCTGAGTGCAATATAAACCAGCACATCATCCAATGTTCTCATTGAGGTGACACAATTAGGTCCAATTTCTATTCCTGCTGTTTTCAAAATTAAAAGTCTTGATACATTTCCATCATTGAAGGAAGAAACGGCTTCATGCACTCCAAGCGTGAGGGATTTCAACAAACAAAACAGTACGTGACAAAAGTGTGTTTCGGCACGCGAGACCAGATAATATTCTTCACGACTCATTTGGATTCTGAGTCTGTTTTTTCAGTTTACAGTTAACTCAAAATCTCAAAATGGACTTTGAGGTCATTTTTTGCCTTCCGGTCCCCCTTAAATAAAAATACACAAACTAACACTGAAAGGTTTATAAAAATGAATTATCTTGGGCACATAGTCTTAACGCTAAATAGAACGATTTCAGTTTTTCTTCCTTCAATTGGGTAATGGTAATTTTAGTTAACGTCGTACTGAGAAGGGTTTCAGAAAACGTGACTGCAAATCTAAACGTACCACAAAGAGGTAATTTTTTTATAATTAGCTTTATGCTGGAGCAACACAACGGGCTATTGACGACGGTCCGGGATCAGTCCCTTAGGGGAAAGATCCGAGGACAACACCTCGTAATTTTGAACCACGGTCAGATGACGAAGCAACGCCTGAGCTGTCACTCCATTCTCCAAACTTCCACGCCAACCCAACGTGTGGACTTTTGGCCACGACAGATTTAAGGTGCACCAGCCGCCTCTTCACCATATGCTTACAAACATCCATGGCCGGACCCGGAACCTTCCTATCTAGAGGTTAACACCTTAACCACTATACCGGTTGGTCGTCATTAGGATTAAAAATAAAAGTGTTTAACTTGATTGTAAAGCGATTTTAAAAATGGCACATAATTCACATTAGCAATTTCTAAGTTATGAATAGATTAAAAAAAAAAAAGCAATTTACCTTTCAACAAAAGTGGTAAACTTAAACAACGGTTATTCTATTTATGCTATATTTTTAATTAACTTCGCACTGGCGCTACACAACTAGCTATTGGTGACGGTCAGAGATCAACCTTTTCTGTTGATGGTAATTGGTAATTTTAGTTAACGTCATACTAGAGCAACACAACGGGCTATCTGTTGATGGATAGAACAGTTTAAAAATAATAATAAAATGTTCTGCAAAGAATATTCAGGTGGATGACATTTAAAAAAGTCTGCTTATTAGAAAATGGCTACCGCTCTGAATGAAGCATGCCAAACTCCGCCCAGAATTAGGGACAACTGTCCCCCACCGAGGGCGTTAAAAGTCATGCCTGCAGTGAACCCTCTGTCTTTTATTACTTTGTGAAGTTTTCAACTTTTCATTGCTGCTGAACAGCTTATCTTGTTCTGGTTTCGCGCTTGTTTTTAATTTTCTTGCAGACGGATACGTAAATCTGCTTTGGATGGAATATTCATGTATTTGTATTCTATCAAACCGATGGTAATGGTCAAAACCGAAGATGGGTGACCTCGATGACTCATTATTTGGTATTTATCTGTAACCTATCTTAAGAATACTTAACACCTGTATATATATATTTAAAAAAGTGGATCTCGCAAAAAGCATTAAAGTACAAATAAATTGTTTTTATTTTTAGTGGATACAAAGGATCAGAATGATTTGTGCTTTTTAGTGTCAGAATATCAAATTGTGCATTGTTGAAAGTTGGTTTTTGAAGCATTTTCTTTCGAACATTTTTCTTCTAATCAGTGTTGATTTTCCTCTTGTTTTGATGTCTCTCGTATTACTTTTTTTGGTTCATCATATGACGTACTCAGTAAAACAAAATTAAAAATCTCCTTATTATGTCTAGAAATTTATTTTGCAGCATCCTTCTTGACTAAGACACAAACTTGCAACAATTTTCTAAAATACAGATACCTTTCCTATTTGGATTTCATTTAGATTTTTGAAGATTTATTTTTAATGAGCAATTGTACAAATGTTTAAAACAGTTTCGCATGCCTACATTATGTTAAAAAAGTGCTAGAGAAACAAATAACTTCTAATGTTTGTCATGAGATATACATAAGCATATATCGCACCCCGGCAAGAAAAGTGACGCAACTCAAAATTGCAGAATTTGAGAAACATCAACTTAAAGGATACTATAAAACTTATATTGAAATATTAAAAGCTACTTTTAAATTTTAGGTAAGTATTTATGATGGTAGCTTCTATTATATTCTATAGAATAGTAATATAACACTCTGGGGCACCTCATGCATATTTTTCAATGACATAACATCAAAATTTTTATTTTTTGACCTGTGTCACTTTTCTTGCTGGGTGCGACATGTTGGGACAACTGCTACAACCCTGACATTTTGTTTGTGCAAGAATTGTGATAGCTTTTGAAAATTTAAATTTTTTATGTAGTTATCATTTGCATTTTATCATATTTATTTGGCTGTACATGAATTGAATATGTATAGTTCAGGGATACACAGACTTTGTAAGACCAAGAGCCACATAGATTCAATCTTAAGGAGGAGGGCCAAACAAACGTGTGAAAGTTATCTGTCATTTACTTTATTTGTATTCATTGATTTTATTATTTCGAATATTTGTATTTTATATTATTACTAAAAAGATAATAAAAAGTAAAAATTTTTTTTTACATATATATATATATATGTATATATTAATAGTGGAAAATTTTGCCCCCATAATTTGCTCTGTTTGAATTTTTGTTTTAGATGAACTGAAGATGTATGCTGAGAAGGCTTATGCTGCTGAGTTGACAGCAATTTTGATGGTTGATAACTATCGTCAGCATCATTCAATACATATTGAGTATGTAACAGTTTAGATATTTTATAACCCCCAGAAAAAAGTCATTTAACAGGTTTGCCATTCCCACCTTGTCTTGAATTAATTCACCTCTAACGGGCCCTGTGTAGTACTAAATTTATTTTTACCACTTGCATATGCAAAAAATTCTTTTGGGTTTATATTTATTTCCCTTGCTAATTTTTCCTCCAAGGACACCTTTTGCTTCCGACTAATAGTTTTAAACTCCTTTCTGGCTTTCTGATATGCCTCCTTGTCCCTGTCGTTACCATTGCTTTTATATACCCTGTATGTTCTTTGTTTTAATTTTAAAGCTTTGTGTGTTTCCCCTGAAAACCACATAGGGAGCAATTTTCTAGATTTTCCTTTTTTCCTGAACGTTAGTTACATGTTTTTTTAACACCCTGTCTAACTTATTCTTGAATTCCTCCCATTGTTCAGAATGATGCAGTGCTAATAATCCCCCTTTGAATGTTTCCTTTAACTCTTCCCTTATCTTATGAAAATTTACCTTTCTGAAATTTGGAATTATCCTACTATTGATTGTGTATGCTGACTGAAAATTTATACTTAATCTGATACTTCTATGATCACTTTCTCCCAGTGGCTCACCTATAACCAAATCCTGCACCCTATCCTCATCATTGCTGAAAATCAAATCCAATATTGCATTGTCCCTAGTAACCTCATACATCATCTGGTACAAAAAACAATCCTGTATCACTTCTAAAAATTCTGCCCCTTTCCCATTTGTAGCTTGACTGTTTGTCCAGTCAATATTTGGATAATTATAGTCCCCCATTAAAATTAATTCTCCTTTTTGACATGCTTCGTTTATCAGATTGCACATGCCCTTTTCTTGCTCTTCACTACAAACAGGAGGTCTATATATACTACCCAGAATTAGTCCTTTGCCTTTGTCTGTATTCAGTTTCACCTAGACTGATTCTATACCCTCAGTTTTACTATTTAACTTATTTCCGTACAGTTTAAGAATTCTCTCACATAAATCAAAACCCCACCCCCTTTCCTATTCACTCTGTCCTCCCTAAACATTGTGAATCCACTGAATTCTAAAATTTGTGCATATTCACTGTTTGCCCAACTTTCAGTAATCCCAATGATATCTATATCCTCTGCTTGTGCAATTCCCTTGAGCTCATCCATTTTATTTCTCACACTGTGAGCATTACAATAAAATACTTTTAGCTTATTTTTCACCCTTATATTGCACTTTCCCCTTGTATTATTTGTCTTGGTATTGTTTTTCTCCCTTACATTACACTTTCCCTTTGTATTGTTTGTCTCCTGCAATTTAGACCCTGTTAGTTTTCCTAAGCAATTACAGTGTACTGTCAACCCTCTATGTCCTTCCCATCCCTGCTTGTATTCTAGTTTTTTGACTCCAGAATATTCAAAACCCACTTGCCAACCTCCCTATTACCTATCAGGCTTAAATGCAAATTGTCCCTGCTTATCCAATCCCTCCTACACTCCTTCCAAACATCTAAAAACCTAACCTCCTCCCTCTCACACAAATCCCTTAACAACCCGTTCATCTTATTGGCCCTTTGATTTAACCACCCATTACCTAACCCATACCTAGGTAGTAATCCTAATACTGTTACCTCTGCCCCATGAGACTTAATGCCTCTTAAAAGTGTTTCTGCTTCCCTCTTAAACTCAACATTAGTAGTCCTCTCTACATCATTTGTTCCCACCCACATTACTGCCTTTTCCTCCCCTTTAACAACACCTGCCTTAACTGCCTAGTCATGTTACTTATTGTCTTATTTTATTTCAAGTTACATTTATCTTTTCTCTTTTTTTAACTGAAATATTTAGTTTTTATTAACAATAATAATAACCTTTGCTAGATTCACTTATTTCAGTTACTAAAGTTCATTTTTGAAACTAAGTAAACTCGTCAGTCATTTAAAATAAAAATTAAAAACTAAAGCATTTTGTTTTTCTACATTTCAAGTTATCTGTTGAGTTGGTGCTTAAAATGTTGTAAATATATAATGCTGGCTCTTGTGATTTTTCCTCATTGCAGTTTGAACTTTCATTTCAGCACAATGAGCTTGCTTTCATCCAGTGTATTATTTGCCCATCATCTGTTTGAGTGTCCTGAAAAAGCTTTAAAACTATTGAATAATGCTTTCCAGGAAGCTGCTCTCAACATTTGCAGGACCCATAATATGAAATCAACTTTGGTAATATCTTTGATTGTTAACAACTGTAACTTCCTAAAGTGCGAAAATAATGTTAGTATGAAAAAACAATTTACCTGCATGTATGTAATTTATAAAGTTATTAAAATATAAATTTGCTTTTAAAATTTATATATAGATCTTATTTCAAAAGTTTGTTATTCAAATTGTGTTCCCTATTCCAATTACAAAACTGGATACTTGGATCTTCAATTTAAGTTTGCAAAATATTACCAATTCAACCCAAACAACACTATTGAGGGGCATTTTACTACTTAAGGTACCTTAAATTCATAGAAACACTATTGGATAACACGGATTTTGCATGTTGATGACTGCAAATTTGGATGTGAATGAGGGACAAACAACACTCTACTTCCTTTAGATTAGCTCAAAATGAAGTATTAAAGTTAAAACTCAATAAAAATAATTTTTGGAAAAAAAAAATTGCTTTTCAACAGTACTGGTATAACAATCCAAGTAATAGCAATGCTCAAAAAAAACTTTCTAGCTCTTCCAAAAGTACCAAATTATGACTAATTTAATTAAATAGTTACGCAGTGTTTCTAGAAAGAAACTTATTTAAATACTTAAGTAAAGGAAATTCAAATGATGAATCCACTTAATCAAAATATGATTTATAAATTAGAGGATATTGCATTAAAAGAATTGTATAAATTTTATGTGATACTTAAACACATTGATGTAAAATGGGAAGACATAGAGAGACCAATGCAACCAAGTCACTAAATGAATGTTTTTACTTATATGGAGCATTCAAAGTTTCATGAAAATACATCCAGCTGTTTGGACTTCATATGGGCAGACACAGACTAACCACGCAAACACCGATTTTGTATTAAACTAGGGGGCTCCGCCCCCTGATCGCTTACGCTCGCCAACCCACAGGGATTGCTACGCAATCCCATTTGGTTTGCTTCGCAAACCAACATTCCTTTCGCAGAGTGAAACTATCTGAATAATTCGTATTATCTTGATTTCACTTTCCGGTCCATGACGTCACAGCGAGGGCTTCGCCCCCTGCTCGCTTACGCTCGCCAACCCCTGCGGATTGCTACCTCTTTCGCAAGTGATTTGACCTTTTTTTTTACTTTAACACTTAATGCACTCTAAACTAATAGCCGCATCAGTAAAAAATCTTCTGCATCTTGTTCCCTGTACAATTTTAAGTAAACGATGCTAATCTCCAAACTTTACGATCTGTACTTTGTACTTTCTTGGTAAACCGTCTGAGAACAGAGGGAAAAAAAGCGAGCCTTTTTCCTCGCCAAATAAAAAGAAATCGTTTTTATTTCAATTGTTGCTATGATAAATTTTGATATCTGGCAAAACCCGATAGTAAAAAATACAACCCTCTTATGCTCAGCGAATTTGCTCCGTGAAATAAAAAATACGAAATTTATGTCACCAACCTTTGATTGCATCGATTTTATTTATTAACCAATTTTAAAAATAATTGTACCATAAGAAAGAGTGAAATGTAATGTATTCAGTGATGTTCTCAAATTTAAAAAATAATGGTTTTTGCTGTAGAGATAATGGTTTTAACAAAAAGTAACGAAAATATCCAACAATCCGAATTTTGTATGACCAACTTTTGATCGCATCCAATTTAATTATTAACCGATTTCAAAAATAATAGTACCATAAGAAAGAGTACATTCTGAGGTATACTGAGATATTTAAAAAATTAAAAACTAATAGTAATAAGATATAGATACGGCAGTTTAAAAAAAAAGTAACAAAAATGTCCCGATTTTTCACGAATTTCAAAAAAATATTATCTAGAACCAAATTGAAATTTCAAAAAAAACTCGACGAGCTGCAAAAATGTTGAGAGATACACTTTAAAAAGAACTCACAGCTGAAGACTAAAAATTTGTATGTGTTTTGCTCACTCGCGGAAGAAATTTCGCTTCTTCAATTTTGACACTTAATAAACCCTAAACTAATAGCCGCATTGGAAAATAAATCTTAATAATTGTCCAGGGAATACGATGTAGAACAAACCATGTTAATTTTGTTTTTATACAATCAGTATTTTCTCGGGAAACCGTCTAAGAATCGAGCTAAGCAACACAGTTTTCAATCCTGCGGCGGTAACTTTTTTTTAATATAGAGAGAAAGTCCCCAAACAGATAAATTACTTGAAGTGGATCAAAAATATTCCCCAATATAAATAAGCCTAAACATTCCATTTTCATTTATATAGATTTGCTTTACCTCCAACATATATTGAATTTTAAATAGAATCCTTTTGGCACTTTTATCATTTCAGAGATTGTTTTCTGTTTAGTTTAAATAATATATATTCATCAGTTTAAAACCTTTCTTCATTTTTATGCATGGTATGTTTATTTAAATCTTGATTCATTGATATTTTAGGCTACAAAAGGGAAAATTCATGTTCGTCTGACTGCTCTTCCTAATATACCTGAAATTCATCGGACCAATCTTCCAGATTGTTCCGATAATGGTCAGTTTATGTGCATTAGTGGTAAGGATTTTCAATTTTAATTTAATTTTAATTTCAAATTAAACAATTTTCTCTGATTTTTAATTGGTGGTTGTACATTTTGTTCAGCTGATGTATGTGTTTTATTTAAAAGGAACTATTATTCGTGGGACAACTTCAAAAATGCTTGAGTACAGAAAATTGTGGAAATGCAAGAAATGCAAGTATGAATTCACAGTGGATGCTGAAGTGGAGTACAGGTACATTTGTGAAAAACCTATGGTTTGTCCTAATCCTGAATGGTGTAATGGGAAGAATTTCACCCTATTAAGCACAGGTAAATTAGTTTTACTATTGATATATGTTTTATTTGCTTATTGCGCATTTAATCCAAACTAGAAAATGGATTTTGAATCTGATTCTACAAACTAGATTGATTTTTTGAATTAAAAATTGATTTTTTTTTTCAAATCTATACAATGAACTTATAATTAAACTAGACCTATTGAAGGAACCATTCACTGCATGACCACAGGTTGATGTTACTACATACAATGTTATCCCTTATTTAAATAAAGGCTTCAATGTATGCAGCAACTTCCAGTGAATAAAAAATATGTTTGAACACACATTCTGATTAATTTGGGCTAATAGATAAGAATCACAACATCACTATTTTTTCCGATCTCACAATGTTGTCGCTCAGTGTCAAGGATTTAGATGTTCTCTTAGCAAATGTGCTATATCTGAGTTGCCAAACAGTGTTTCCAGTGGAAATTTCATGTATTTTTAGCATCATTGGGGGAAATTTGGGTTTTGGTTTAGACCGACACAACGATTCCGATCTTTATTTATACGCATGTGCTATTTTCTCCACAGTACTTAGCTTTGTGATGCTGCGATGAAAAGCCTATTATTGAGAATCTTTTGTGAGAATTAATTTTGTGATTGTTAATTGTGAGGCAGAGAACACAAATTTGAGACATAGATAAGGGTTGAGACATAGACAAAGATATTCAGAGACAAACAAAAGTACATTAGCAATATTTTAAGTAACTTTAAGTTTAGTTTGACATACATCAACATACGATGTTTTGATAACATCCTGTGGAATGTTCCAGTTTTAATCTGGTGTAAACCTTGGTGATTCGGCTCAAGTTTATCAGGGTGCTGTACATGATACAATCTAAAAACAGTGCCCATTTACATTAACTGTCCAATACTCGGTGCATATCAGCGATCTCAGTATTCATGAAATGGTACATTATTGATGCAAAGTTGGCATCTAAATGACAAAGGACATTTTAAACATCTTGTAGTAACAGCCAAGAGTAATAGTACAAACTGCAAGTGCTATGTTAATAGGCATAATCTCATTTGTTAACCTAGCATGATATATATTTAAACACTTGTTTATAAAATATTTTATACATACTTGTTTTAAAAGGTTTAGTATGATTAGGTTCCATGTTTTGAATTTGAAAGTTATTTTATGCTTTAAAGGGTATTAAATATATTTCTACAGTAATGTATAATATTTCGAATAGTTAATGTATTATATATTTATACTTCTGCAAAAATTTAAACACAATGTATCAATTTAGATACATTTGTAAAGTTCCATTTAAAGAATGTTGCTTTCAAAATTTGAATTTCATTGAATATTTTTTGTGGTATGTTAACTTACAAAGCTGACATTTTCGTTTGAAATTTAAAAAAGTAGTACAGTAAAGGATTAGGTTAATATTATCTGCCATACTTATTCCTAAAAAATACGCAATATGTCGCTTGACTTCATGTTTTGTAATTCAGAATGTTTAGTTATAGTTGGCTTTAGTGCATTGTACAAATGCACAGGTGATTAGAAAAGTAGTCTAAGTCAAGAATTTAAAAATGCTTAATCTTATCTTAGTTCATATAAGAAATACCAAAATTATTTATTACAAAAGGATTAAAAAAAATTTACAATAAGAGAAGATACATTTTCTCAAATGTTTTGTTGTTACGAAAAACAGTGTTTTTTAATTTAATCAATCGCAAAACTTAAAAAAATATCTTGAAACAAAAAATATGACTTATTCCACATTCATAATTACTGGCACAGATAATTTACTTCATTTATCTCTTAGATGTGGATCCATCGTATTGTAAGGATTATCAAGAAGTCAAATTACAAGAACAAGTTTATAATTTGACAGTTGGCTCTGTACCCAAATCAATGTGGGTTATACTTGAAGATGATCTTGTTGAAACTTGCCATCCTGGTAATGATGTTAATGTCAGGTAAGTAATTAAAAAATTAAGTTAAGAAGAACTACACACATTTCATTGTTTCAAAATTATCTCTTCCATACACACAATTGCATGGTATCCTACAAAATTGCACTTTTCAATTTATAGTACTTAGGATGATATTAAAGTGATAAGCTACAAAATTAAAGCCTCAGCAAGATAAAAAATGATTGATAGAGGACTACAACATAAAATACTTTTTATGTTGACCAGCAAGAATATTTCATCATTAGTATGGAACCTGTAGATACTTTAAATTATAATTAAATTTAGATAACATTAGTAAATTAAAAAAAAAATACTTGTTATTACTTTAGAAATTTATTTGTTTAAAAATTACAGCACAATGACACAAGAGAAAAGTAGGTTCATAAGAGGGTCATATATAGTATCTGGTCAAATAGTTGAAAGAATTTAACGAATTCATTTTGATGGATTTCCATAAGATGCTAAGTAAGAATACATGATCCAATGGGGCTGATACATGCCAGCAGAATAATGCAATAAAACTTTCAAATTGAAATTTATCTTCGCCAAAGATTGAACCGTTCTTGCAACAAGCAAGTTTGTTAAATGTTGTAAGGTACTAGGACTAAGAAAATAGCTCCAAATCACTCATCCATCTTATTTAAGATTATATAGTGAATTTAAGTAAATATTATGTGTTGTAAAATTGAGACGGAATTGTACGTATTTTTTTTACATGAAGAATATGCTTCATAATGTTTTAATTGAAATTATGTTTTGCCAACTAAACACTTTTTCATCACTTGAAATTTTGTCAATTTAACAAAATATCCTGATTTTATTAACCACAACTTGGTATTGTTCATCCTACTTTAAAATACACTACTAAATTAAAATCCCACCACAATACATGATTTCAATTCAATACCATGACTTACTAAATTTTGTATTGAAGTGTTTTTTTATAAGTTTTAAATTCTTACTGTTTATTATTAAATTATACAGTAACTAATTAAAAAATCAATATTTTATAATAAATTAGAAATGACTTGAGATAGGTGTCAATATTGGATGAATAAAGTCTGGTTGAAATTTTTTAGTTGATGTCTTAAGGTGTTCCAGGGACATCAAGTTTGAAATTTTAGTATCGAATCTAGAATTTTATTACTGTAAAAAGCAATCTAGCTAAAAAATAAATTTTTTTAGCAATATTAATTGAAAACAAATTGTACTGAAAGTTAATTGTACTAACAAAAAAGCAATACAAGCATAAATCAACATGAATCATAAATGGGGTTTTACATCCTAGTTAAAAGAACTATCTGTCAATGAAAAGAAATCAACTATATCCTTGGATCTGAGCTGGTTGATCATTTTGTCCTGGTCGAAAGAAAGTCCCCAGGTTCTTTTGATATATTTGATTGCTTGCCAAAAGACAATTTGTCTTTCATTGCAGTACTGTCAGCTGAACAAGAATGGAATTATATTTGGTCTGAAATTTAAAAATCTTCTGAAAAAGTCAGTGGAACCATTGGGGGGAGGGGGGGGGGGGTTATTCGTAAAAAAAGTTTTATTAAATTTTGAGTGAAGATTTTAGGGTGTCTTAAATTTTTTTATTGCAGGGTTAAAATAATACTAATTAATTTAAAATGGAACCTAATGAGCAATTTAGTCGCCATTTCAATAAAGTAGCAAACCAGCTTACATTCAATAATATCCACAAAATATTTAAAACTAAGCTAAAATTTCAAGTTCACTGCTATGGGGACATTAGACTGCCATGAGAACATTGTCTCAGAACATTAATATGTAGTCATCTTTTGGCAACTATTTCATTAAAAAAAAAAAAAAAAGATAAAAAACCACGTTTTTACTCCACTCTTATGTTACAGTGCAGTGTTTGAATAAGTTTTATCCTTGCACCATAAAAGAACAAACTGACTGATCGAATGACTTAAAGAAGGTTAGGTGGATGTGATCGACACACAACACTTTTATTTATATGTACGCATTCCGCCATACACATCCTAAAAGTGAGTGCGTTTGGAATGATACTATGATTCTAATGGCTGGACTATTTCAAAATAAGTTAGCATGCATGTTATTATCTGAAGATTTGGAAGCTAATGGGACTGTTGCTTGTATTGCTTAATTGAAACAAACTTGACTCGTGTGACTTATTTAGTTTAAAAATACTACTTATACATTCTTCAATCCTCAAATTTTAATGTGGCTCAATGGGTTTGTCCACTGCACAAGGAACATGTGAGTTGTGGGTGATGCAGGTTTAATTCCTATGAAGTTTGATTCCTCCAAGGGTGTGTTTCTCTTTTCTGTGTCAGTGAGGCTTTCATTGTGTATGTTTGTCTGTACTTTGACCTGTCTTGTGTTTGGCACAGCTTGGCCACTTATGCCCTTGCACTATGAAACATGATGCAACCAACCTCAAAGTTTAACATGATCACTAATTTCTATTTTTCATTATCTGATCTTAAGAATGGAAATCATTGTTTCTGACTCCTCTTGAGTATCTAGTTTACAGCACGCAAATGCATGAAGGTTAAAGGTTGACTCTCAGTGTATGATAATTATGCTTATTCTGTTATTTTGCACCAAATAAATATATGCTGTTCTTTCTTTGCAATTTGAAAAAAAGTAAAACAACTGTTACAAAATTCAGTAATCAAGTGCTTAAATCAGAATGTAAAAAAAATCATGATTTAAAAAAAAAATCAATTAATCGGATTTATTTGATTTAAATCGGATTATTTTGATTTAAATCGGATTAATTTGATTTAAATAAGATTTTTCTATTTAAATTTCTGCAGGTTTATATAACACTTTTTTTTTTATAAATATATATAAATTTGTTAAATAAAAAATTGAGTTTGTGACATGACATGTAAACTAATATTTATTTTAAGTAAACAATCAGAATTTGTGACATGGTAAATCAATATTTACTTAACATTTATTTAACTTTAAAACACAAGTTGACATCCTACATCGTTTTTCTTGAGAAAATTACATCATCATGTTAACAAATTTATCAGCAAGTGTAAGTGACAGACCTAAACTATAGTCTGAGAAGTAGAATAGAACTCAGAAATAATCAGACTATAGTAAATTCTGATAAAAAAAACAACCGCTGAGCAGCAATAATAATTGGATTTTCACTTAGTTTTAATTCACATTGAATCTTACTTTTTTCCTGCTGACATTTTAATGGCTGTGTGTGAATATGTATATTTCTACTCTTTTAATCTCTATCGCTAACTACAAGAATAAGCAAACACAGAGGTTCCCAAACTTATCCAAGTGGTGGCACCCTTAAGATAATTATAATTTTCTCACAACACCCTCGTCATCATGTAATATTTATCTGTGGTATATTATTACATATATATACACATTTCATATTTGTAGCACTTTGAAAAAGAAATTAGAGAATTAAGAACATAAACTTAATTAATACAACTAGTATTTAAAATTCACACACAAACACTTTAATTTTACTTAATAAGAAAACATAGGTTGGTGAAAATATAAATAAAACAAATAAAATTACCTTCATCATGCTCTTGATTGGGGAGTGAATCGATTTTTGATAAGTGACCTTAACCCTTTTTTCTGTTGCTTAGAAATAGGCGGCATACACTTTGGGAGCTAACTAACAAATGCCTCAAAAACTTTACTTCCCACTTGTGTTTTTTTAGCTAAATAAAATCAGTCACCTCTTTCATTTATAATTTTGAATCAAACTGTTGTATACTTCCTTTAAGTGTTTATATTATGAGTGCTGTTAATCAGAAATGTTTATACATTACTATTCCTGGCATTTAGATTTATGTCATGTGTGTTTACATTACTGTTTCCAGTATATAGTATATTCTAATAAGTTACAACTGGCTGTTGCAATCTTTTATCATATGCAGTAATTTACCCAGTTCCCTCTGAGCTGGGTGTAACCATTAGTGCTGAAATCCCCATGAGTGCAGAAAAATTAAAGCATTTGACCACTTTTGTCATTTTTTTTATGGTGTATTTACTAAGTTATAAAAATATAAGATTAGTTGTGATTTAAATCAGTGATTTAAAAAAAAAATCATTTGATTAAAATCATGATTTAAATCAAGTGATTTAAATCTTGACACCCTGGCTTAAATGTGTAAACCTTCTGGAGCCTAGAGATTATAATAATCTCATGTAGTTTAAATTTAATTTTGTAGGATTGGCCTGTTCTCAAGGTTTTTTTTATCTTGTTTGTAGTAAATAAAATTTTTTTTTCGTGTCCAATGTACAATTTTGCTTTATCATGGTGTATTTTTCTAAATTCAGTGGCATACTTATCCAAAGATGGAAGCCCTTGGCCAAAGGAAGGTTTATGGATATTGATCTTGTACTACTTGCCCATAATATTGAGGTGAAAAATAAAACGACTCCTGGTGTAGTGTCAGAGAATATGGTAAACTTTGTTTATTTATTCTAAGCATTTTTTGTTCATGATTCATATATAAATTGCTGTTGTTACATAATTAATTACATGATTATTTTCTAAAGTCAGTGTTATTATGCCATTTATATAATTAGGGCCGATTGGGTTTTATAACAGTTTAAATTCTTAGAAGTTCTTGCAAATAAAATTGTAGAAATAACAGCATTTTAAACTCTTGTTATTGTTATAAAACTTCTGGGTGATAACCTCTCTGTAAGATCTTGTTTTCTTGGAACAATTTATCTGCTTACATGCTAAATTACTTGTCATAATGCTAAATTTACTTTTATACAGAGACCTTCACAAACTACTTAACCTTCCAGTGAAACCACATTTATGGGTACTGAAAGAAAAGATTCCACTTTTAATCTCATGTGCACAATTTTGAGTTGTGGGAAATCACAATATAATTGTTTCAAAAACGTTAGCACAGTGATTCCACAGGTAAATCTCAATAACAATTGTAACGTCGTGATAAAAGAAATAGCCTTTTTTAAAGAATTAAAGAAAAATTTATTTACACTATGGTAGCGACATCACCGTTACAACTACCTCTCATCATACGTTTTAAGTTTTAAACATAACAGCTGAAACACACGCCATTCGAACACTGCACTCAGTCCACACTTCAACGAAGCATCCAATCGACTCTCCAAGCCGTTACAAAAAAATATCTTTTCACCAACGTTATACATAAAAGAAAAAATGAAATTCCGGGAAAACCATTTAAGCTCACATAAATATGTCAAAAGAAAAGATATCCTTTCCAAGAGTATTAAGAAGTAAAAATAAACACAGGAAGTATCACAATATCTTGGAATAAGGAAAAAGAAATACTATAGAAATACATTTAAAAGATATTCCGGAAGTGTACGTTACAACTCTTCCCCCCTTAGAATAACTTTAAGAAAAACTAAATTCTACAAAATTTTATACAAATATTTACAAAGATATATACAACTGCCAAGTTACCTACAAAAAACAATAAAAATAAACTCAAAGGACATTTTGGTAACTCAGAACAGTCGGCTAAGGCTGTCAGCATTCTGGTGTTTTCTGCCCTGACGATGGATTACCTCATAGTTCCAGGGCTGCAATGCAAGAGCCCATCTCATGAGACATGGATTTACCCCAGAGTTCTTTTTTAACCATACTAGAGGATTATGATCAGTTTGGATAAAGAACTTGGTAGGTCCATCCAGGTAGCATCGTAGCTTCTTGACAGCAAACACAATAGCGGCACATTCCTTTTCGGCTTTCAAGATCTGCGAATGTCGGACCGACATTCGATATGGCTTCGCACAGAGGGGCTTTATTTCAGAAAGTTCGATATCAAACTGGATACGATCTGTGAGACCAGGCACGTTTGAGAAACAATTGGAATATTTACATATAATACAACTGAGCTGGTCAATCTGGTCGTCATCCAGTCTTCCTTTCACTTCACTGTTTCTCAATATCTCCTCGAGATAAAAAATATTGGGATTGTTTTCCACGGGCGGGAATTCTTCTTCCAACTCTGATTCTTCATCCTCACAAGTAGTGACCAGATTTATGAATTCAGGCCTCTGGTAATAAGGTTTTAAAAGATTTACATGGTAGATTTGTGACGAATTTTTCCGGTTACTCAGGGTAACAAAGTAGTTCGTCTCCGAAATCTTGCTTTCAATGGTCCCAGGACCATGCCATTGAACCGCTAACTTATTTACAGGTGAGGGTGCCAGTACCAGTACTTTATCTCCAACATTGAATTCACGTTTCACGGTATTTTTGTCGTACCATTTTTTTCTTTTCTTGGCCGCTTTCTCCATATTATTAATGGCTAGGCTGCGACATTTTTCCAATCTTCTCAGAAGATTGAGGATATATTCAACAACTGAAGAATTTCCTTCTTCCGGCTGTAACCAGTTTTCATACAGAAGAGTGACGGGAGTCCGCAAGTTTTTTCCATGAACCAATTCAGCTGGACTGAATCCGGTGGATTCATGAGTAACTGTCCTTAAGGCGAACAAGACCGCATGGACATGCTTCTCCCAATCTGGTCCTTCTTCGGTACACAAAACTCTCAAAATCCGTTTCAGGGTACGATGAAACCTTTCTACCGGATTGCTCTGGGGATGATACACAGAGCTAAGTACCACCTTGATGCCGAAACGTTCAAAAAATTCTGATGTGAGTTCGCTTATAAACGAGGTTCCCTGGTCGTGTTGAATCTCCTTAGGAAAACCCATCCGACTAAAAATCTGAAGGAGAGCATTAATTACGGATCTAGATGTTATGTTTGGTACTGCCACAGCATCTGGGTACTTCGACAACATACACATTGCCGTAATCAGGTATCTTTGGCCTGAGTCCGTCACGGGCAAAGGTCCTACAGCGTCAATATTAATACGGGAAAAAACTTCAGTAATCACTGGAACAAGAGTCATGGGCGCTTTTTTCTTGTCCCTTGCCTTTCCAGCTCTCTGGCAGGAATCGCAAGCCTTCACGAAGTCCTCTGCTTCCTTGTAACAGTTTTTCCAGAAAAAGTACTTGGTCATTCTGTCTTTGGTCTTGGTGGTCCCAAGATGACCTGACGTGCCTTCATGACACAATTTCAGTATCTTTTCTCGATACTCTATGGGCACGACGATGAGCTTCCTTTCGATATCACTCTTGTCCTTCTTGATCTTTACCAAAAGTCGGCCCTTCTCCAGTTCAAAATCTTTAGGAGGGTTTCCATTTTGGATTTGTTTTACTTGAGAGCTCATCTCTTCATCTTCACCTTGAGCCTTGATTAGCTGCTCAGTGTCCACTTTTAACAATTCAGTGATATCTTGATCTTCTGCCACATGAGTGAACTCGTCACTTACTTCCCCTGCTTCCGTTTTTTTCCAATGTAATGAATTCTTCGGCTGGGATAGGGTTTTCGGATTCTTTAATTAAAGATTGAGATTCTTCCCTTTCACTTTTTTCTGATGCCTTGTCAGTACTGCATTTATTTGATCCACAGATTGACAATCTTCCCTTTTTAACAAGGCAGCAGTCCGATTCCCTAAAAGATATCGTCCGCGGTCTAGTTCATCTGGAATCACAGCAGCTTTAGTGAGTGTTTTTCCAATTCACACTCTACCAAAACTTCGGCAAGAGGTAAACAAGTTGAACTGGAGTCCAAAGGTTGCTGTACCCAAACATGTTCACCCGTCATGTCAGCTGAATTCACCAATTTCCGACACACAATGTCAATGGTCGCTCCGGTATCTCTTAGTAAATTTATATCCTGACCGTTTATTTTTCCTTTCATGATATACGGTTCCAGGTACTTCTCAGGTTCTTTGTCCAAAATGTAATTTACAGTTTCCGAAGGTTTCTTCAACTTTGGACAATTTGGTCGGATATGACCAGGCTGATTGCAATGAAAACACCGCATCTGTCTCCTGCGGTCGAATTCCGGATTAGGGTCTTGTTCGGAAAATCTTCGTTCTATCTTAATAACCCCTTTACCATTCATGGTATCACTTCTCCTTGGTGGATTATCGGTCTTTTCAAACTTATTTTGAACTCGACCCTCGAACTTGTCTTTCGCAAAGACAGAGTTTCGTTTCACAGTTCGTCTAACGTCTTCAAACTTCTCCAACAGTTCCACCAAATCTGTAGGGGAGTTTATTTCTGTCCATTCTCTAAGATACATATCTTTAAATTCGGATGGTGTTTTTTTCTTCATCTGATCTGTGATGATCAAATCTCTCAGTTTTTCAAAAGTAAGGACCTGACAACCTGCAATCCATCCATCGAAATAAGTAGACAATTCATGATAGAAATCCCTCCAGTTCCGATCAACTGCTTTATGGTGTGAACTAAATAACCGTCGAAATCTTTCTGGTGTTAGTTTGAACCTTTTTAACAGAATATTTTTGATGTGATCATAATTTGTAGCTAGGTCAGCTGGTTCACGGGCTATTATATGAGCAATCTCTTGAGGGATCAAACTTAATAGGTGAGATACCCACATTTCTTTTCCCAACGACAGCAAAGTTGCCTGTCGCTCGAACAAGATTAAATAAAGACTCATATCATCTTTCATGTCGTATTTCGGAAGGATCTTGGTCAAGTCTCGATTCGTTGGTCTAGAATTATCAACTGC
The DNA here is from genome assembly GCA_947359465.1 of Metellina segmentata. Lineage (NCBI taxonomy): Eukaryota > Metazoa > Arthropoda > Arachnida > Araneae > Tetragnathidae > Metellina > Metellina segmentata. The sequence goes on along the minus strand of OX375873.1, from coordinate 40,151,111 downwards.
ACCTCGCTGGGTTTGACTAGTTGCTTCTATTCTCAATTTTTCCAACTCATACTCTCGTTCTCTCTGCTTTTCTTTCACTTCTAGGTCTTCAATTCTATGCTTTTCTTCCACTTCAAGGGCTTCAATTCTCCGCTTTTCTTCCACTTCAAGGGCTTCATTTGTCTTTCGAGTTTCTATAATTCTACCAAAAAGTGCTTTGGTGAATTCCTCATCATATCCTTCACTTGAAGTAATAAGATTCACTAATTGTTTTATGGATTTTTCTACGGTGATTTCTAAATCTATCTCCTCCACCAATTTGATCAAGTCCTCTTTCTTTCCCTTAACTAAATAAGTCATGATTAAATTCTAAACAGTTTCCCCCTTTGGACTCAAATATAACGTAAGGTACAAAATGAAAACTTTTCGAAACCGAAACTGTCCAGAATTCTGACTTACCTTATAGCCAAGCCACAAAAATATAACTCAAAGACAATAAAACAATAGAAAAAAAATAAATGTACAAAAACCAATTTTGTAACCCAAAAGACCTTCAAAAGAAAATTAATTAAAAAAATTTTTTTTAATCAAAATACCATTTCAAAAACAAAACAAATTTAAATTATTAATTAAGATAAATAATCATCTACGACGATTAAAATCTCTTAAATTTCTATTTCACATAAATTCCAAAACAATACTAATTTCTATTATAAAAGCAAAATTTGCAAATAAGAAATTTTTTGTTTCGAAACCTGTTACGATAAATGGAAGTTATCACAAAAACAGAAGTAGAATTGTTTATTAAATATAATAGTGCATAAAACTTTAGACTTAAAACCAAAACCACTTATCTGGAACAATTGCTTGATGGTACACAGGAAGTCCTTGAGCAGGAACCCAAAGTTCGAACTGGACTTTGCTGACGATGACAGGACGGGATGCCCAAAAAGTTCGGATCGGATGGCCCTTTTGCTGCTGAACACACACGCATTTCACACACAGGAACAGGACGGGATGTCCCAATTCTACTGACCGGATTAAGCTTCGTTGCTGGACACACGCAGAAACAGGCCACGTTTCATACACAGAAACAGAACGGGATATCCAAAAACATCGGACCGGATGGCCCACTTCGTTGCTGCCGGACGCACGCAAATACTCCGCTCACGAGGACCGGATGTCCACAAACTTCGGACCGGATGGCCCCTTCGTTGCTGCCGGACGCACGCAAATTCTCCACTCACGAGGACGGGATGTCCACAAACTTCGGACCGGATGGCCCCTTCGTTGCTGCCGGACGCACGCAAATACTCCACTCACGAGGACGGGATGTCCACAAACTTCGGACCGGATGGCCCACTTCGTTGCTGCCGGACGCACGCAAATATTCCACTCACGAGGACGGGATGTCCAAAAACTTCGGACCGGATGGCCCTCTTCGTTGCTGCAGGACGCACGCAAATATTCCACTCACGAGGACGGGATGTCCAATAACTTCGGACCGGATGGCCTCCTTCGTTGCTGCAGGACGCACGCAAATACTCCACTCACGAGGACGGGATGTCCAAAAACTTCGGACCGGATGGCCCTCTTCGTTGCTGCAGGACGCACGCAAATATTCCACTCACGAGGACGGGATGTCCAAAAACTTCAGACCGGATGGCCTTCTTCGTTGCTGCAGGACGCACGCAAATTTTCGCTGAACACAGGACGAGATGTCCACAGTTTTTTCTCAAATTAGGATGGGATGTCCAAGACTTCAATTTAATGGGAACGATCACAGTGCATGCCACCATTAATAGGTAGCTGTAACGTCGTGATAAAAGAAATAGCCTTTTTTAAAGAATTAAAGAAAAATTTATTTACAATATGGTAGCGACATCACCGTTACAACTACCTCTCATCATACGTTTTAAACATAACGGCTGAAACACACGCCATTCGAACACTGCACTCAGTCCACACTTCAACGAAGCATCCAATCGACTCTCCAAGCCGTTACAAAAAAATATCTTTTCACCAACGTTATACACATAAAAGAAAAAATGAACTTCCGGGAAAACCATTTAAGCTCACATAAATATGTCAAAAGAAAAGATATCCTTTCCAAGAGTATTAAGAAGTAAAAATAAACACAGGAAGTATCACAATATCTTGGAATAAGGAAAAAGAAATACTATAGAAATACATTTAAAAGATATTCCGGAAGTGTACGTTACACAATCCTTTGTTTGTCACCACCAGAACTATTCCAGTCTGCTCCAATCTTTTGCTGTAGAAACGTATCTGTCCTTTTTTACATTGCTGATGCTTGAAGAAATGTGATCAAGTTTACCACATTGCTTCACCTGATGACAAATTATAAATATGTTTGTTGAAAATTTTACAAGCCACATAGATGATATGTACTAGTAAACTACTTCTTTCAGCCACAGTCATTTGCTAAAAACAAAATAGAATCATACCTTTTCCAGAGTCATACATACTCAAAATGAATAAGCCTTGTTTCTATAGCAACCACCATCACTACCTAGATTTGGTGTCAAAAGCAGTTCTTGTAGTAAACAGACATCATCTGGTTTGTTTCTATAGTGACCACCATCACCACCTAAACTTGATGTCAAAAGCAATTCTTGTGGTAAACAGACATCACCTGGCCATGTACTTGTATTGATAGACTGTCCAATGGTTAAATCCCAATAGGGATGTGCTACTGTGAGATAGCAGTCTACTATTTGTGTTGTCTTATGATGCACACATTTCCATGTTTGATTCAATGGTTTTCTCTTGCTATGGGAATGTTGCTTTCAACAGCTTAAATAATTTACTGATACTTTTTGTGATTAGAATTGAATCATAAAATATTTGTGCTTATTGTTTTCACAGAAAAGAATCCATTTAGATAAGTTTCTGGTGTTTTTATTATCATAAAAGTATGACTGCCTGTGGAAGTGAATGAGATAAAAATATTTCTCATAATAATTTGAAGCCAGCCTAGGAAGCTATCACTTTGTCCTTTTTCAGGCAAGTTATAAAAGTGGCTGCAGCTAAGTTTATCTGTATTTTGTTTTTGTTTGTGGCTGTGTATTGTTACCAATGAAGACTTATCACCAGTTCCCCATGTCTGCACTGTAGATTCCAGGAACCAACTTTGAATTATACACTTCATGAAATATAATATGCATCCAAACTACTAAATGTTTAATTTAAAAATTTAAATTTTTTGCTTTACCTTTTACCAAGCTATACACTGTTATTTTAAACACAGTGAAAATAGTGATAACATTTTCAAACCTGTGAAAAGAATACACATTATAGAAAAAAAAATATATTTCATTAGACCCTCTGTGGTTCTTGGCACCACTACCGTAACATTGATGACCTCTAATATGGTGTACTACTTATACCAGTGTCACTTGGATTCTGTTTTGTACTTAGACTTCCTTAGTATTCTTGAATTTTGTTTGAAAAATATGATTTGGCAAATAATATCGAGCAAGTTTTTACATTTTGCTCAATTTTCATTGTACATTTTTTTATACCATTTTAGGTTCAGGAATTTGGTCAGTTTTGGATAGATCATGAAAATGATCACCTAAAAGGCAGAGATATTATTTTGTCATCCATTTGTCCTCAAGTATTTGGGCTTTATATTGTAAAATTAGCAGTTGCCTTGATATTGGCTGGCGGAGTTGAGGTATGTTTTAAACAATTTTAGAAACATTTCTAGTTTATTCAGCATTTCTGCTTGGTTAGTTTTAAATAATATTTCTTCTGTTAAATACTATGCATAAAAAGCTCATTCTACCATTTTTGTCTTTTTAAAGGTGTAAATTATATATTTACATATACCATATTGATCATGTATTTTAATTGCTGGAATTTTGTATTATGAGTGACAGTGTTTAATTTGGGTTCCAGTAAAACACCATCAACTATTTACTACTATTAGAAAATATGTATTCTGATGTGAAATAAGATTTGTTAGCGAAGAATATTATCAAGAGATTATTCTTCGAGAGTGAGAATTTTCTGAGTGGATTCTCTAAGTATTGAAATTTGGAGTTTATTCAAGAATTTTCTATTTACAACCTCATTTCTTCAGGAAATTACAGTTTGTTGATTTCATGAATGTGTACCCATGAAGTTTGTTTTATGTATAATTCACAATTATAAGCACTATTGTATACAAATTATTTGTAATTGCTTGTTTTTATCGAAAAACATGCAAGATTTTCTATTTTTATGTTCAAGAAAAGGAAATCTGCAATTTAAATCACATGAGAATCAAGTAAATGGTTAACTGGCAATGCAAAATTTACATAGCATTGTTTATCATAATTAACAGCATTATTTGGTTATTTCACTTAATATGCATGTTTTCTTATAAATGAGGTAACTTACTAATATTACATGAAATTAATATTAATTTTGTTCTGTTATTTTTGTTTGGAAATTTATACTCAATATAACCATAACAATGTAATCAAAAGTAGCTGGTCATATATTGTCTAAGAAGTAAATAATTTGCACTTCAAGCAAAATTGAAAGCATTAGAAAAGAAGAATATTGAGCATTTCTCTAAAAATAAATGTGAAAACCCAATCAGGATCAACATTAGAGTTTAATTGTTTGCTTGATGTTAAGTGCACACTTAAAATCATTCTAGAAATTAGACTAGAATTTGAGTAAATGTAGCAGTTGCTTTATTTTGCATGATTCTGTTTTCTGGCTCCGTCTTGCCAAAGTCCATGACTTGTTAGCCCCTATTATATAATGGATTGCAATCATTGAATTGGATAATCCTAGAATGAATGTGGTTTATGCATTAAGGATTTACCATCTGTTCCACTTCTAAATGGTAAAGGAAAGGCAATTCTTGACATGATAATCAAATGGCAAGATGCAATCTTAAAACCAATCCACTATGTTACAAACATCTTAGACCCTTAGCTCAGTGAGATAATTCTTAAGGATGAACTAGTGATGGAATCTGAAATTATTTACAGCATGAGATTATTTTCCCAAGGAAGTATCAGTTTTGTTAGTACTAGCGAAATACCAAGCAGAAGAAGATTTCCTTATGGAATCATGTCCTGAAGTTTGGAAAAATTATTAATGCTGTTGCATGGTGGAAAGGTACTTTGGACTGACTCTATCTAGTTTAGCTCTCAAGATCATAGCAATGCTAATCACTGTTGCAGCTACTAAGCAAAGTGCCATTATTTATGGACTAATCCACTCTGCTCAACTGAATAAATTATCTGTTCAAAGAAGTAGTTAATAAATTTATGTTACACGCAACTTGAAACTTCTGAAACCAAGCATATAAAACCTAGTCAAGATTTTACAAAAGCTGTAGATAATGAAAAACAATTTCAGGTTCAGAAAGTGATTATTAGTTACAAGTATTGTAGAAAAGAGAAAAATACTAAAAGAATGAAGTGTGTACTTTTCCTTATTTTTAACATATCCTTAGTACTACATTTTTAAACTTATGATTTTTTCATTAGTGTTCATCGATTAAACAATATATTGTTGCATGCCTTTATATTTTTATACCTTTTAATGAAAATTCTCAATTATTCACCACTTGGGTAACATTTCCCAAAGGATTATTACCTAGAATTCTACCTCTCTATGAAACAGTTGTAATGTATTGTTGCTATATTTTACTTCCTTCTTGGCTGTGGCAAAGATCTGAAAAAAAAAGTCAAACCTCATTAAGACGAACTCGCTCAGAATGAATTACAGACGATAGAAACTAAATTCCATTCCCCATCAAATTGTATATTCAAGTAATGTTAACTCAATCATTTAAGAAGAATTCTTGTTACACTAATATACAGTTAAGATTGACAAATTTTTGAAACTTTTAAAGGCAAACAGATTCTTTTCAGTCATCAAATACATTAATCACACAGAAATTATAAATTCATTTGTGGAAGAGAGTGAAGAAGGAATAAATGAAGATTCTGATGAAGTTGAAAGAATGGATTGGATATGGTTTTGTTGCATTGAGCCCTCTTGGGACATATTATGCCAGACTCAAGATAAAAAATCTATTATATATAGTCTAATAATAAAATGAAATGAGTGATGTCGTAATAAAATGAATACTACATAAAATTATATGTGATGGACCAATGACATATAAAAAGCTAAGAATATTTGGATGAGGATTCTCTCCAACCATGTCTTCTAAAGCCAAGCTATAAGAATTAAAATGTATAAGTCATTGACTATTAAAATGAGAACATTCTATCAAAATGTGTTTTACTGTTAGTGGGCAAATACAGTAATTGCAAATAGGATGATCTTCTCTGAGGAGGAGGTGTCTATGGGTTATCCGAGTATGTCCAATACAGAGGCGTGTTATTACTACCTGCTGCCTTCTTAAAGGTAGCGATTTCCTTTCAGATATATTTGGTTGATGGTGTGAAGTTTGTTCTCCATTTGTTCATTCCATTCGTTCTGCCATTTTTCCTCTAAAAATTTGTTAGTTAACGAGGGAGGAAGGAAAAGCAAAAAGCAGAAGGGTAAGAGAGAGGGAAAGGTGGAAAGATCATTCAGGTACCCTGGGATTGTGAAGCCCACACAAACCTAAAGAAGGAATGCCCCTGGGGGCTGAAGTTGATAGAATGTGCTTCTTTAAAAGAAGCTGCTGCTGACTTAGAAATTGTTCACCACTTTTTGTAGAAATCATCTGTAATGAGAATTGTCTGTATAATTGATAAAGAATACCATTTATCTGTAAACCATGAATTGTACAGTAAGTAATATAAATACATTAATATTTTATTTGATTTTAATAATGCTTCTTTTCTGAATTTGAATAACGCAAACTATTGTTGATACAAGATTTTTTAATCCAGTGAAATTCACACAAACAATAATTAAAACAAACATTCATAACACAAACTATGGTCTGTACAAATTTTTTTTTTTTTACAGTCCAGTGAAATTCATCTTAATGACAAAATATATATTTGACTAATTTAAGGTTATTTTTCATACTGAGTAGTTTAGTAAATTGTTCACAGGTTTTATTTTAATCAGATACCTTTTTTTTCATATTGTTCTTTAGAAAAAGGATGCAAATTCTAGAATAAGGGGTGATTCTCATCTTTTGCTTGTTGGGGATCCAGGTAATCACACTTAGTCAAATGTATTTTTTCATTGATGGTTTATTTATAATTATTTTTCTAATTTCTTGCATAAAAGTTGAACTTTCTCAAGAACTAATAATTACTTACTTACTACTAATTACTTCCTTCTTTCTTAGGCACCGGGAAGTCCCAGTTTCTGAAGTATGCCACTAAAGTGTCACTGAGGAGTGTTATGACATCTGGCATTGGAACAACTAATGCTGGGTTGACTGTATCAGCTGTTAAAGTAAATTTCATTTGCAATTCTTTTAGCAATCTTGATATTTTAATATATTAGAGTTACAGTGAAATATCTAGCACCAGTGATGTCTTTTTAACATCTAGATACATTTTTTTCACTGTTGTGACAGCTCATATATTAAAATGCTATTTCAAAGTGGTAACAGAACCTGTAAAACCGGGAATTCTCAGGAAACTTTTTAATTCTGGAAAGATCAGGGAGATTTCACAAAAAATCAGGGAAATTTTGATAGCTTAAACGGCAGCTAGTATAGTTGTATAGCTAGTATATTTTTGAATGAAAAAAAAAAAAACATGATAAATATTAAGAAAGATAACAGTGCAACTAAATATTTGTCAGATATGGCGACATCTGTCCCATCAATTTTTCCCTAACTGGTGGGATAGTTAGTGAAAAAAAAAATTGGCTTAAGGTGGAGAAAGTTAACAAACTTCTTTTTGTACAAACTATAAATACTAAATATTGGCCATATAATAATTATAGGCCCCAATATTTTTTATTTACAGTAAATAAAAACTAGGTTTGTTATGTTTCTCCCACATAAGTTTATAAACAATTAATAATAACTAACATAAATATTGTTATGTACCTACCTAATTATACTTATAGTTAAAATTACCTATGTCAAATTGTTGTAAATCTATTACTTTTTTTTATACTATTCAATTTGAACATAAATATTTTGTTAATTGTTCGTATTAAATTTTTTGACTTCGTTTTGACAGTTCAAAAAAATTTTAGTTATAAATTAATAAACATAGTAAATGACAAATTAAATCTCCCTCGGGTAAACATTAATGTTGATGCTCAGGGATGAAAATCCACCACGTTTACGTGGATTTCCTCTTTTGTTTCCTACTGAAAAGTTCCGATTTTTCTAAAAAAATTTTTTAGACATAAATAATGTCATCGAATTGCAGCCAAAGAATAAATGTAAAAAATAATAAGGATAGTGCAAATATTTTAACTTAACTATAAAGACTATGTTTGAAAAGATGCAAAAGTGAAAAACTGAATAGTGCTTTTGAATTATAAAAATGTATGCTTGTCATAAATTCATATTCTGTACCAGTGAAGCAACCACAATGAGGGGATTATGGGTTCAAGTCCCCCCCCCCCTTTTCGAAACAAATTTCATTGTTAATAGTGGACTTTATAAAGCTAAATAATAGGCAAAAATACATGCTTATCATAAACACATATTCTGTACTAGTGGCACAGCCATGGGAGGTTATGGGTTAACCTCCCTACTAACAAAGACAAATTTTATTGTTTTTAGTGGACTTTATAGGGTTTTATCAGACTAAATTTGCCTACCCTCATCAGAAAAAAATTTAGAGCTGCACCACGTTTCTGTACACATTAGTACACAAATATACTATTCTTATTCAGCTATTTTTGTAGTTCAAAATAACGCTGCATATATTTTCCTCTTTTTTACATTTTGACTGTTTTTACCCCTGGATGTTACTAAACCAGTTTTAAGAAATGGTGGTGGGGGAAGTTAAAATACACTGATGTTTAAAAACATCGAAGGTTTTGGGCGATGTATTATCAGCATTTTTAATTTTGAATGTTGATGTTTCAAAACATTGATGTTTTGTTGTCGATGGTCACATCCCTATTTGACACCAGGGATAGCCTCCTGGATTTTTGCAACTCTGTTGGCAACAAATGGAAGCCAACGACTAGGCTCAGAAGCAATGCATGCAAGTGCAACCTTTGAATCAGACCAGGCGAAGGATTTTTTTACTGGCATCTCTAAAGTTGAGAGGACTGTTTCTAATAAAGATGACAACAGTAGTGTAGAGCATAATTCAAATCTTTTGGGAGATATTGGGGTTTAACTGGAGCATGTCTGGTTTTAGATGTTAAAAGTAAAACATTAATTGAATGATCACAATCAACTGTGCGAATATAGATGTATACAGTATGCTTTCTCAGAAGCATCACAGAAGACATGTAATTGAATATTTGCAGGATGTGCTGAGAGATTGAACCGAGAAATTTTAAAATTTACAAGTAAATGTAACTGTGACAGGAAATTTTTTCAGTGGGTTGCAATGGTTTCACTGATTTTATCATCCCATCCTAAATTGCAGCTTTGAAAGTTCTTATAGAAAATTCTTAGCAAGAATGATGGTGGGTGCAAGCCATCCCAAGGGATCAAATATCCTTGCAATCTCTGACAGTATTTTACGTTTAGTCAGTTCTTCATGTTCAGATACAGGTATAGAAAATGGAAAAAGATCATCACTTGGATGCCAAACAATTCCAAGAACCTTGGTTGTCTTGTCATCAATTTTCAGTGAGTGGTTGATTGTATTGGACTCATCTGGCACATACAGTACCATAGATGGACAATTTGAAATCCATTTACGTTGTTGAAATCCTCCTCGCTTCATCATTTCTGGCATCTGCTTTGTGAGTTTGTGATCTGCTTTCTAAGGCCTCTTTTTTAGTGAACATTGGACATATGAGACATACTGCCAAACAAAATTGCAGCTCTCCTTGTCTTGTTACCCTAAAAATAAACTGTTAAATAGCTTAGGTCAATTTTAGGCCTCTTGGGAGTCGAATTAAAAAAAATCTTAGAGTAATCACTACAGTATCAGAAAAACCACCATGCAAAATTTCAGCTTCTCATGCCTTGTTATTTTTGAGACACAGTGATCATAGTGGTATTTGGATTTTATTTATAAAGATTTCAAAAATATTCAAATATGGGTAAACAATGACAATTAACCATACAATTAAATGTTCCCTTGGTTTGATTTTGGAGCTCTTTTTTTATACAAACAATTGGTAATATATGTATTATGATTGTCTGAAAAAGTAAAATTATCTAAGAAAAACATTTGAAACATTGGATGTTTAATGAATAATTATGTGTTTCCATTAAGTATTCCCGATTGTTAAATATGCTCGTTTAAGTATATATTATATACTATTTTATTTTCCTAATTTCATTATACAGTTTTGCTACAGTGTCATTGTAATGCAACATATTAAAACATTTTTTAATCAAATAATTAGATTTCTAGCAGCATAAAAATATAATTTGTGTTATTAGGAAGGTGGAAAATGGCAACTTGAGGCTGGTGCCCTTGTTTTAGCTGATGGTGGAATTTGCTGTATTGATGAATTTAGCTGTATAAAAGAACATGATAAGACCTGCATACATGAAGCTATGGAGCAACAAACAATTAGTGTAGCAAAGGTATAGTTAAATGAAAAGAATTGGTTGTAATATTTTTGATTTTCAAACAATTTTCTATTTTAAATACAGTCCTATCCTCTTCAAACTATAAATTTAATCACAGAGCAAATATATTTCTTTGTATTTCTGCCCAAATTCTGTGCATATTTATATGTGGTCACTTGTAAACATGTTCAAGTAGACTCACTGTTATGTGAAACATTTGTTCTTATCTTAACTTATTTGCTTGATATTTTATCTTATAAATGTGAAAATAATGTCAATTATATGTGAATTTCCTGTGATTCCTTACCCCCATAAAATTCAAACAAAATGGAAAGATTTTTTCTTTTATTAACTGTTAACAGAAAAATGCAGTAACTTTTGTGTATGAAAAGTAACATCTTGTGCTATAACAACATTTGTACTTTGACACATTTTTAACATCTAGCTTATTCCAGATTTATAAGTCTTAGTTTAATTTTTTCCCATAGTTCAGTTCATTGTTATCACATAAATTTATTACAACAGATTTATACCCTATATACATTATTTTTCTTTCCCGTACCATCTCAAAATGTTATATATATATATATATATATATATATATATATATATATATATATTGTGGACCCAGATAACTATAGCTAATAATTTTTTCTTTTGCAGGCTGGTCTTGTTTGTAGTTTAAGTACTCGATGCTCTATTTTAGCTGCAACAAACCCCAAGGGAAAATACGATGACAATTTGGTACTTTGCATTTTTATCTTAATTTTTATGTTAGCTCACATATTGATTGGCTATTGTGCTTTGTTCTCTTTTTTTTTATTTTTAACAAATGTATGTTTGGATTTCTTTAAAGGACTAACTACTCCAGTATTTTAATTCTTAATTTTTTCATCAAACATCTCTTTTTATCCTTCTGTACTTGATATTTGACAGTTTGATTCCTCTTACTGAAAATGCCATTGATGCATGATTTTAGTTGACTCTTTGATAATGAAGGACTATTTCTTATTTGAAAATCTTATTTTCGATTAAAATTGGAATAGAATAAAATACTGGAAACTTTTATCCTTTTAATAAACCTTAGTTGAGCGTGTGTAGCAGCCTTAACCTCCTGTAGAATGGTTTGTGGTTGATTTAACTGGCTGATTTGCCCTGAGCGGTAATGGTTTGTTAAGAAGAATGAAATTATTTGAAAATAACTTCAAGTACGATAGTTGCCCTACGATAATTGTATGATAAAACCCTTTCAATACATTTTATATTTCTTTTCATGTGAAAAATTCCAGTGCATAGTTATTCACTGATATATTTTTCTCAACTAAATAAAAATTATATTACCCCAGTGGTTATATTACAAATTAGTGTCTAAAAGAACAATTTTGGTGTTTAACATTAAATATTTACTTAAAATGCTTTTAATTTGAATTTTTGTTCAACCTGAATTATTTAATTGATTGTAAAATGCTATAAACTTTCCATACTAGTGAATTAAACGTATTATAAATATTGTATTCCTTAAAAATGTGTCTACATTGTTAAGTGACAATAATGGTTTGTACTTTTGGCAGCATTTATTTCTTTACTAGGGTTTACTACTTTTTCTATATTGTCTAAATCTTGATTATTATAGAGTATATCTGAAAATACTGCTCTTGCCAGTCCATTGCTTAGCCGATTTGATATAATTTTGGTGCTTTTAGACACCTGTGATGAAAATTGGGATAGACTGGTGTCTTCATTTATTTTGGAAGGTCGTGATTTATGTGGTAAGTCTATGTGTGTAACTGTCTTTAAATTAATCTATTCATTTAAATTTTATTTCACAATATTGATCTTAGTTTAAATTAAAGTTCTTTTATTAGTATTAGAACAATTCTTTATTTTAATACATCATTTGATATCAGTATCTAGAAAGCATTTTAATCGTACCATTATTGGTGTAAAAGATCCGAGTTCAACATATATGCTTTAATACTGGAGTATATTATTTGAGCAGAGTGTCAGGTTTTGAAATGAAACATATTTTTGACTATTGTAGATCTTTGTTTTTACAAATTTCAGTTTTATTTTGATTACAGTGAAGACTTGTAATAAATTGACGTGGTCTTTAGAAAAGATGAGGCATTACTTCAGTTTGATTCGATATATTTCTCCTAAAGTCACTCCATCTTGTGAAAAGTAAGTGAATTCCTATTGGGGTAAGATCATGCTTTCATATTGAAATAAGGAAATTAATATGAAGCAATTCCAAAAAATTTTTTCAGAATTTTACAGGCTTATTACAAAAGGCAACGGTGTATGGAATCAAGAAACTTTGCTCGTACTACTCCCAGATTACTTCAAAGTCTCATTAGACTTGCAGAAGGTAATTTAAAAAATTCCCATTTGTTATTAGGCACATTTAAAAAGGTCAGTAAAGAACAATAAACTGTCAAAAACAGTAGTTTTAATTTCATTGTATATAACTATTTTCCTTGACAAAAATTAGTAAACTGAAATTATTAATTCAATATATTAAATAAAAGTATATCCTCTCTTTACTGTATTTCATTTATTGTGAGACAAGGAAAATATTTTATACAACAAAGGGAAGTGATTTAATGAGAGCTGAAAACATTGTACAAATAAAAAGTATACATTAAAATGCACTTCTTTTGTTGTTTTGATAGTACGTAAAAATACAGAATTCCAATTATCTTGATCAATTGGGACCAGACTCCAACCAGATAATTTAGGATAAAAAGGTTATTTCTTTGCAAAAAGATTAATTTTGCTTTGGTTTGTAATCTAATTTAAAGACTATGAAAAACAATTTTGTTTACATTTTGTATTTCCATACTGTATTAAAATGTATTATTGCTTGAACATATCGGTCAAAGTCAGTTGTTTCGCTGTTTATACTAGTTTTCGTGCAGCCAAGTTTCCCTGAGCTTGAAGCGAGTAGCTGTAGATGGTCACACTTAAGCTGCTGATCCATTCATTTTAACGTTGTATCAATGCACTCAAACGCCTTACTAGCTGATGGTCTCACGTCTAGTTGAGTAGCAATGTCATCAATGAGTTCTCTCACACTTTGAATAAGTTCATTGTCTCTGAGAATTTGGAGTCCAGGGTCTGAAGAATCACACACTAGCCACTCGCTTACGTCCTCTGCACTGCACTCGGAAAATCCTGGAATTTTCATTACAATGTTTCTTTTATGTCCGGAACACACTTTGTCCTCTTCGTTTTTATCATTCTTTCATAAGAAAGTTTTAAAATGCAGATTTTGCTGATTTAATTTATTTCTCAAAACGGATCTGGATAATGGGAGTTCTACTGTACAAATAAAACAATAGATGTTAAACCATTTCAAAATATTATACTTAGAAAATGTAATAAAAATCCATCAGATAGTTAATTGTACCTGTTACTCATGCATTTGTCAAATTAAAAAAATTGCCAGATTAATTCATTTAAATTTCAAAGCATAGGAAGAGCTTGAGTTTCTTCATCAATGGACGAGTAGAAAAGTAGTATAACCAAATTCACTATCGAATTGGATCCATTTAAAATATTTTTCAGTAAAATTCTTACTGGAGCATAAGTTTTGTTGCTCATCTCACAGTCTGGATTTCTAAAGATGTTTCCAGAATCTTGAATTACTTATCTTACATATCCATAAACTGATACAATTTGATAAATAACTGATATGGAGGAACAACAAAAATGAAGGCATTTTCTTTGGCAACTGATGATGTGGTGCCTTCAAAATTACCCCAAAGTTATGAGCTACTATAATAATAAAAATGAGAAAGTAAAATCAATATTCTTTTTGAAATCATCAGTTTTAACATAAAACTGAATTTTAAAGATTAACTTATACTTTTAAAAACTGCTTTGTGGTGGCGCTTGCTGATTTTTTTTTTATCCAATAACCTTTTCAAATCTTTTTTTTCAGGACATGCCAGACTCATGTTTCGTGATCAAGTATTTGTTATCGATGCAGTAATGGCCATTATTTTGATGGAATCATCGATGTCTGGATCATCTGTTCTAAAAGAATTAACTACTCTTCATACTTCCTTTCCAGATAATCCAAAAGATGACTATGGTGGCATAGGTACCATATATAATGCAAACTAAAGCTATTGTTTTACAACAGTTGGATTAAAATGCTTTGTTTGAACTAATTTTTTCTTAATTTATTACAGAAAAATCAGTATTGAAACTCTTAAACCTGGATACCATTTCCATCGACTCTGAAAACTGCATTTTCTTACCGAGAATCATATGTGAAGAAACTTATATCAGAAATGAGTATAGTGTGCAAATCAAGCAAGAAATTAGATTTATTTGGCAATTCTGAATCTGGGGAATCTTCTAAAATTAGTTCAGTTTCTAGATGGACTCAACACTATGATGATATTGCAATGGAATCTGCCAGGGATACTGACCAACTTAAAAACTTTGTTGGAAGAGATAAAGATGGATCTTCTACAACCAATAATTTAACAAATGAAATAGGAGATTTCAGTTCATTCCAAATTCCTAGACTTCCTTGCAATATTACTACAGCTGATACTTTGTTCCAAACTGAAGAATGTGAAAAAATGCAACATGATGGTCCCTCTTTACAAAAAGAAAACAGTAACAGGCTTGAGTTATTGAGAGATGAAGTTTCAAGCTTATCAGATGTAAGGAACATTTTCTCCGACAATCTTGTTGAATCAGACGATATAAGAGAAAGCTATGTGGAAAACAAGATTAAACAAAAACTCAAGAATAAGAGAAACTTAAATGAATTATTTGACGAACCACCTAGGAATGCTTCAAGTGATTCAAGCCCTAATCTGAAACATAATGGCGTACCAGATACAGATATATCGAAAGAAAGTACTAGTCATTTAACTGAAAAAAATACTGTGAATTCACCTTCAACATCAAAATTAAAATCGTGGAAAGGATTTAGCTTTCAACAGTTAAAACATAACAAAACTGATGTACAAAGTAATTTAAGCATAGAAAACTTAAATGGTGCAATCTCAAATGCCAATGTTAATTCTGCAACAGTAATTGATATTCCAAATGATCCCATTACTATGAGTAAAAGTTCTGGAATACCCTGGCTGACTGAAAATACAAGCAGTTATTTTGAAGTTGAGAAAGCTATTCCCATAACCACTCCAACTGAATCTGCAAGATCATATTTTCAAAATGATGTTACTAATATAATTTCAGATGCAAAGTGCAAGAGTTCTGCCAGGGGAGGTTGTAGAAAGAAAAAGACAGCAGGAAATCGTTTTCAGAAATTTTTATTTCAGACCCGTCCATCTAAAGATAAAGATTCATCAATTTCTGAAAAAACATTGGATAGTAATATGCCATCTGTATCCAAGGAAAATTCTGAAGCTTTTGATCGAAACGCTAGATCTTCTCTTAGTCATACCCAGACTTCTCAATCAGTTTTTAAAAGAATTTTTTCCAGTTCTGTTCAAAATACAGACTTGTTGGATTTAGATTTTGATGGCCCTTTGTTTTAAATTCAAATGTCCTTAAAAGAGGAATAATAACAGTATTCACAAAGATGTCTCAAATTTTTGTAATTTGTTTTTGTGAAATCTAAGAATCCACTGTTTACAATGGTTCAGTCTTTTTCCGACTTTAAACTTTTCCTATTGGGAAGCCCCAGTTTTATCAAGACATTCCCCTAGAATTATGGGTACAGGTGGTTTCTCTGGACAGGGAGAAAGAAGTGCCTTGCGCAATTCTCTTAAAGAGGAACATTTTTCAGAGAGAAATGTTTTTAGTGCTTCGCACATTGGGGGAAATGTCACTCATGAAACTGAAAATCAATAGAGGCACTCACAAGTACCATATTACATTCAGGCTAGGGGCAGTACTTTAAGATTAATGCAAAATAATTAGAAGCTGTGGTAGTTATTTTATTAATTTACCAGTTTCTCTAATCAACTATAAATATTAGCTAATTTCTAACCTTTGGTTTTCTATAATGTATTCAAATTCTTTCTATCTTCCATAGATGTGATTTTGGAAATTAAAAGAATAAGTCTTTTATTTTCCTTTTTAATCGAGCTTTTCTCTTAAAAAATTAGATATATTCATTTTAATAATTAAAAAAAAAAACTAATGTGTACACGAGCATGGATTTTAATACGTTATATTTTCAGCTGAATATTGAATTTCAACAGATTCAGTTAGCATTTAAATGCCAATGGCATATTAGTACGCTATGGTTTGGATTGACAAACAGATTATATTTATACATACATATTTATTTTATAATGAACATAGATTATTGTTTTGTAATGTACATAGATTATTATGACAAAAATCTTCTGAGTATTGTTGCAGAAAGGGTTTCCTTTATGCAATACAATTATATCTAGTCCTTTTTTATGGTAAACATTTTATGAATTTGTTTAATCTAGGCATAGTTGGACAAATGTGTTTTCTTACATCAAATTCATTGGTCATTGTAAAAAATTACTGAATTTGCCCTACTTATTTGAAATTAAGCACTCTTTTAGACTAAAAAAATATTAAGTGCTAAAGCCAATATAAAAGTACTAACTTCAATGACACTAAGTGCAAATTGATATAATAGATATTTACTGTTAAAATACATTTGATGTAGATTCAAACACAAGAAAAAATTGATATATTAATTAAAGTGATATATTAATTTAGTTATACAATAATTAGTATGTGTTTTCATGTATTTTGTATATTCATTTTTTACTGTATATGACATATAATAAATTTACTTTACGTTGTATTTGGAAGTTACCATTTTGTTAATTTGAAACAAAGGAGGAACATATTCACAGTACACAAAATAACTGAATTCATAAGCATGTACTGCATTCAAGAATTTTAACAGTATTTAGATTCTTAATCAGTCGGTATATAGTTTTTGCACAAAAGCTGACATTTAATGAGCGTAACTAACACTTTTGCAGTCTGTTTTACTGTCATAAAGAAAATGTTATTTTTTCAAATGTTAAAAATGAAACTCTTCTAACCCTCTTAACTTTTTTTTACCAATGAGTCTTTAAAAATTACTTTTTAAAGATACTTTTCAAACATACTACTTTATAATACGACTACTTATCTCCAAGTCAAAATAATGATTACTGCAAAGTTGAGTTAATATCTCAAATTGAGCAAATAAACCTGAAAAACAACTTGTTTTGAGAAAACGTTATTACTTAAAATTCGAGGAACCCAATAAAATCTATATTTTCTGAAGTCCCAACTAATTGAAGCAATTTATTCTAAATAACTCAACATGGTTCCCACACCTCTATCCAAAAAAAAAATTTAAGGACTTTTCAAAACCAAAAAAATATTTTTCAAGGACCTAAAATTTTTTATAACGAGCAAAAACAAGGCAAACACAAAAGTTGTCAATTAAAAAGAAAAATGTGAAACATATATATAAAAAAAATATTATTTTTTAAAACTACCGATAGTAAAAAAAAAAGGTTATAATCAATTTTGGTTATAATTTAGACTTTCTTTTCTCACAGAATCTGATTTTTTTTGCAAGGAGGCCTTCTTGACTCAATGCTAACTATCAGGCTATTTGCACACATGGATTTCAGTCATGCGATAAAATATCGTACGATAATTCTTTTGGTGGTAAGAAGAAGACTATGGCAGCTTGCACACGGTTCGATCAACACAATCTTCATTTTGCTGTCATCCACTGCCTACAACAGATGGTTGTCATGGTTTATTTGGTTTGAGAAACAAAACAAATCTAAAAGTTTTGACTGGTGTTGGAAACTTAAACTCGAGAATAAAAGCGCCTCATCTTAGAAATCGTTAAAGATAGAGTAAAATTTTTAAAAGATTTGAAATCTGCAGAAAATTTTACAACAGAAAAATATTTTAAATGCAATTTTTTTTTTAAATTGTTTTTTTCAATTGCAACTTTTATATTTTTGCAATAAGAATTTGGCTTTATTTCTTTGGACCCGTGCTAGGTTTCTAAAGAAGTCCTGACTGCTAAAGCTACGGTTTCCTAAGAAAGCGGTGCTGTTATCTAGCGGCCGTGATACGCCATGATGTGGCGTTCATAACAAGGCGGCCGTCTTAACGGAGACCAGAGGTGTCTACTTAGATGGATAATATACTGTGGAAAATGGACTATCTAGAAGTAGCATTATTAGTATATCACATAGTGTCAAACCGAAAAAAAATTGTCTTCATTCAGAATGATGCTCAAATGGTGCACCTGCTGTGGAGGAAACTTGGGACAAGTTCCAATGCAATACAAAACTACACAATCATCTACTAGTTAAAAAAAAAATCAAGTATTTTTCACCAAGTTCCGTAATTTTCAAGGGACCCTGGTAAGGAAAAAAAAAAATTCAAGGACTGTGGGAACCCTGCTCAAGGAATTTCCAATTTAGACTATGAACCTCATAGTAAAGATCTTTACTCCTTTTAATTGGTAAAACATGATTTTAGCTTTTGATTGCATTATTTATAATATAAAGAAGTCTCCGTAACTGTGTCATAGTTTGAGATTATTTAAATAACTAAGTTTTTAAGAATATAAAAATATGGAAAAACGTTTTAGAAGGAATCCTGTGACATTTTATGGAGCTACATTTGACACGAACTCAGATAAAATGTGCACCTTTTAATTTTGCAATTACGCATGAAATAAATTTGTTTTTAATGTCTTAATAGAACTATATTTTAGATTTTAGTGTGGGGTTTTAGAAATTTCTTTAAGAGTGTTCTAGTGTACTTTCCCCTTGAATGACCCAAAAAAGGTTTGAACAGTTATTTGTTCTTTAATTTTATTGATTGAACAAAAATTATACTATTGAGTTAGATTTTGTACTATTGAGTTAGAATTTGTAGATAACCAGATTCAATTAATTATTAGTTAATTGAATCTGGATGTTTTAGGTTTTCTAAACTTTTGAAATTAAATATACCTATTTATATTCCATTAATGTTTCTATATTTGTACTGCATCATAAATATTTATATTTCAAGAAATCAGATTGACTAAGTGTAAAATACAAAATAAGAAACAAGACACACAAATTTTAGTTTTCATCCAGAAAACTGGTCTTTTATTTAAGAAACGTATTCCTCAACTTGAGAATATATTTGTGGTTAAAAATAAATAGAAAATATGAAACTGAATACATTTTACGATAGCTAACTCTGGAACATCTAGTAAAAATTATTTCTCAGGTTGCATCAAACGAGATCCAACAATAGCAATCTTGGACTTTATTGCATTGTCCCTGATTAACCAGGTAAGTTTCTGGTTGATGTGCAGAACAGAATTAGACCATGCATTGCAAAAAGAGAGCAAACTTAACGCAACAGAATTTGTACAGTTAACTCAACTTATATGTCTATGTTAATTTGGGAAACAAGAAGTGACCTTGTACTATATTGTTTGAAAATATTTCACCTGCAAACATTTTTTTATTATAAAAGCAGTCAAACGTGATTTGTGCGCTTATTTTTTATTTCATGCACACTATTAGATGAATGTAAGGGCATTTTAATTTGTCAATATCCCTTTCTGGAGCATTGTTCCATCAGCTGAAGAGGTAAAAATTTTAGAAATGATCTGCATGTGTTAATATGTTCAATATGATAAGCTGCAAAGGATGCTCTCTTCTTTGATGATCTGTCTGTGCTAGCAGGCTGTTTCATTTATCAAATCACACTTGGTTCATTCTTGGGTGTGCAATGTCAGTTATCTGACATTTGTGCAATCACATAATCTTCTAGAAACTTAATAAATCACTGTTATCTGGATAGTTTCTTTTTCTCTGCTGAAAACTGCTTGCCATAACGTCGAGATATATCTCTAACAAATTCTGTTTTCAATACTTTTAAACATCTAGAAGAAAAGAAAATCATTGTTTTGTTTACAAAATGTTAGACTACATTATAAACTACAAGTTTAATGAAACAAAAATGTGTCCTGTTTATGTCCTTGACACATTCATACATAAAATAACGTATAGTTTAACAATTAATTTGAATGTTAGGTACAATAAAGCAATTGGCATTTTGTTTCAGTAAATAAAAGAACAAGATATAAAAACACTAGCAGTATTGCCCAGCACACACAGTATTGCCTGTGTCGAAGTTATGCTTTTAAAAAGCCAACCTAATCGATTCCGACAAAACCAAACAGTAATAAACAAAAAAATTGCATAAATGATAAAAATTAAATATCGTTATACTTTCAAAAAGTCTTAAAGCTAAAGAAAAAGCAAGAAAGTTATGCTCTTAAAAAGACTTCAAGCTAAAGAGAATGCAAGAAAGTTAATCTTTTAAAAAGTCAATGCTAAACCAAATTAAACAGTAATAAGTTATGTTTTTAAAAAAGCAAGAAACAATACAATCTGAAAAGACTGCACTCAGTCGTCACTCGAATAAAAAACAACAGAATTTACAATCTATTAAATATTAAGAAAAAATAAATAAAAGATCCAATGAAATCAAAGCAGAATCGTCAATCTCTTCCAACTTCAGTCTGTCAGTGAAGTCATTGGAAACTTGTCACACGTCCAAAAGAAATGCTATGGTTGAAGCTCCAAAAGAGGAAACGCTAGATTACACACTGTTGCCATTTTTGAAAAGCCAAATAAAAAAAATGCCAATAAATTAATTAAAAACTGTTCTAGATTAAATTTTAAAATTCGGGCTTCGAGGTGCATTTAGTCACTTTTAGGACTACTTGTATGCTACATTTCATGACTAAGTTGTATACATTCGTCTGAAGACATACAGACACGCAAACAATTGATTTTATAATAGAGAAAATTAGTGTACATTTATACTACCAAATATAAAGAATATTTAAAATTAAGTATAGATCTAATATCTAATAGAAGTACAAAGTTGGAAATTAAACAAATACTTTTCAGTCTGCCATGTACACAATTGTGTTATAATTTTGGTTTTTCAACTTTGAGAAGACTGAATATTTAAATTATTTTTATGGAACTTTACAAAACATTCCAATTTAAAATAAATTAATAACTAAAATGCTATTAATTAATTACTAATTTGCTTCTGAATTCCTTTTTCTTGTGATAGATTAGCCACGACTACAATTAACTAACGATGCATTAGTATAACATTGTAACATCTGCACTTGGGGGAAACACTTTTTGGTAGACAAAGTTCCACTACTTTCACCATATTCTTGTAATACATAAAATATTAATAAAGAGTTACATTAAATGGATTGTCAGTTGTATTGTTAATGCAAAAATTGATTTTTCTTTATTAATAACTAATTTTAGTTTTTAACAGAGTCATCCTTACAGTACTTAAATATTTGATTTATTCACATCGTGAGAAGTGAAGTAGCCTTGTGCATGTACAAGGTAAATTACAGAACCAAATTTGAGGTTTCTAGTAGCAAGTTGAAAACTTTATTGAACATGAACCGACATAAAGACTTTTTATCCACCAACTCTCTCTTATGAATGGTCAGTCTATAAATTGGTTTCCATCATCAATGCTTTAAATTACTTACAGTCAGTTCTATACATCCATTTAATTCACAAATTCTTAGGTTAATATACTCTAGTTCTGACACTCTAAAATAAAGTTGTAAAAATAAAACAGGATTTTTCAAAATGGGCTTTTAATTTTGTTTTTGCTAAATACCAGAAACACCTTGATACATCTTACTTCTCAGGGAACAAGATAAGAGTACGATTTATAACAAGCATCAGAAAAACCCACTCATTTCAAAATTAAATGGTAAATTATACTTAAAATTGGGTGTTACTTTTGTTTAATGTATAACAATTTTAAAAATCTGAGATAAAACTTTAATAATATAGTATAACGTTTTATTTAAAGTTAATATTCATTTTCTCAAACATGCTTTTGATCTTTACCAAATCAGGTTTGGATTTATGTAGATTCTGGGATATATGTTCCAAATATCAGCTCATCAAGTGCATAATTAGTTGTGCAATGCAAATATAGCAAATTGCAAAATTCGATGGTTAGTGTCGTTATTGTGGATTGTTCACAAAGTGAAAACAGAAATATCTGCCAACAAATCCTGGGATTCAATCAAAATGGATTCTGTCTTGTAGCACACACGCAAAATACTTATGGCTATTGGTGAGTGGTTGAGTATTAAAGAGCTTATCCATCTATTCAGAGCCAATTATTTAGTTAAGAATACCTGAATTCCACTGACAGATATTCTTAAGTAAAAGTATTAGGTTTAGATTACTTGCTTAACCTGAAATTTATACAGATAGCAATATTAAAACCAAGCGACCTTTGATCTCCAGATTCTAAAGAAAGGTTGTACCCCTTATTTGGAAATCGAAAATTTAACAGGAGGAAAGTAAAATATAACCGAATCATGATATATTGAGGCTCACCATAACTAGGGAGTTTTGTATATATTTTGGTAAAAACATACAATGCTTCCTGTTGAAACTCAAATACTGAGACCAGAGGGCGCTGCGTGCACTCTGACTTACGATTAATGTTGAAGCTTGTAGTTGGAACTGGTTTGAGAACAATGTGATAAGCCATGATATCCTACTCTCTGTTTTGTGTTGTTGTGTTTGTGATGTAATAAAACTTTAGAAATTCAAAGAACAAACATTGTGAATCCATGCGAAATAGAAGTTGTTTCACTCTCTACTACATATACAATATTCTATCTGATTGGTGTTTCAATATGTTTGCTTTTAGGCTGCCACATTACTTCATGTCCATAATGTTCCATGCCTATATCTGCGAGTGGCTTTTAATTTTTTGGAGAAAATAAATTTTATAACTAAGTTAGACTTCACTTACTATTGATTTTAAAACACTGATCTAAGTATAAAATGCTAAAGGGTTTATTCCTCTGTAAATGAAAATGAGAGGTGGAGTTTTCAAGGTGCGGAAAAATGAAAAGTAGAAGCATATACTTTTTCAAACTTACTTTCTATATTGGGAACTTGATCTGAACTTTGCAATATCAAAACTTGGTGCATGAGGCATATGCACAATGAATGCATTTGGAAGCACAACAAACTCATAACTGCAAATGATGAAAATATATATCTAATTAAGCAAAAGTATAAGACTAAATACAGTTACATTTTTTCATTTAACATTCAAGTAATCACATTTAAAAAAATATAAAATGCTTCTAACAAATCAACATACAGAAATCCTGTGTTAAATTCAATTCATTTAAGGGTTGGGAAACGCCATATTTGTAAAATAAGATTGAATGGGGCTTAAATGATTAAAAAATATCTGCATAAATTACCCATATTCATGCATTTTAACAATTATTCTACAGTTGAATACTTTTCATGCCCCTACGTTCTACTTTTAAAACCACAGAAGTATGCACATAATCTTTTTTTTTTATTCTTTAATGTATTGAAAGTCAAGAGCTAAAGATATTTTAATCTAGGTTGATTTTGTTGTATTAATCTACATGTATATTTATACATAGTGAGTATAACATTGATATGGTTTAGAAAACATTTTCTGCAGTCACTTTTCATTTCATTTGTTCTATACTTAGTGAAATAAATGCAATGGGCATTTATATTGAGGGTTATACTTTGTGGTGAATCACAGGAACTTTAGTAAAGAAATTATTTCTATCAATTCACAGTATGATTAGGAATAAAGGGAAATAAATATGATTATGACAAATATTAAGCTTGAAAATATATTTTACATAGTTCTTGTCAAAAAAATATTTTCACTAAAACTATGTATGAAAGGATTTTTAAATTTCACTTAAGACCATCAAAATTAGTAAAATTTAACCTGAGAGGTACATGCATAATTTCATTTTACAACCTGCACTTTTCCTTGCATGACATCTTACCAATTTTGAACTTTGTAAACCAAGACCTTAGAATAGAACCCTTCCAATAGATTATATTTTAAGGAAAAGAGCAATAGAATCTTTTCAAAGGATTGTACTCTAAGGAAGAGATCCATATCATTGTTCCAAGGAATTCTATTCCAAGAAAAAAGAGCAATAGAATCTTTTCGAGGGATTCTATTCCAAAAAAACCTGAGTAATAGAATCTTTCTAAGGGATTTTATTTCAAGGAAAGGGCCATTAGAATCACACATACATAAAAAAAATATGCCATTCTAAGGAAATGGCCAATGGAATTTTTCTAAAGATATAAAGTATGTATAGATTCTTTAGAAAAATGTGGTTATTTAGTCATTAAGTGTGTTGTGGGGTAAAAACAGTAGTTTTTTCTTTAAAAAATAACAAAAATTAGTTTTAAAATAAATGCTTGAATTAAAAAATTGAGAACATTTACCCTTGGGCATAAAGTTCCATGATATGTGAGACTTTGTTCCAGCCAAATCCCACAAATCGTCGGTCATATTCAGGAACATCTCTACGAACAACAATGTATGGCTCAAAATCTAATTCCCACTGAACTCTATATGGCGTTGTGGCTGTCCTCCACTTGGCATAGTTAGTGGGAGCATGACCTCTGGTCCACACATGATACCTGAGAGTATTCAAAGGAATAAAATTAAAGTGTACATCAATTTAAAATTTAATCACAAGTAATTGGAACATTTATCAATATCTTATGAACTTTTTTGCAGTGTTGTTTCACAAAAAGCTTAATGAAATAAAAATGTATTAAAATAATTGAAAAAACTAGCAGACCCACACATATAGCATCTATTACTTTCACAATTTTCTATATCATTGCTGATAATCATATTTAATCTTACTTAAATAAATTTATAAGGAATGTATGTATTGCTGTGTACCAATGTGCATTTCATACCTTCAAATGTAATACTAAAAAACAAAAGAACATTTCTTTTACTTATTTTTACTTCCAATGAAGTACATGTCAAAAAGTGCATTCCTGAGTCATGTCAAAGTCACCAAGGCAATTTAGTATTTTTTAATAGATAAACCTATTTTAACGTTTATTCACATTTTCTTTCCTTAGCTAATTTCTATCTTCTAGATTTCTCATTGCTTTCAGTAATCAGATTGCTGGAGAATTTCATCAGTGATGTGTAATTTCTGAAGAGTTAGCAATAGGTTCTTATACCTCAAGCATAATTAAACAAAGTGGCAAATCCCTATGATTGTATTTTACATTGTTTATACACATTTGTTGCCATTCATCAACAAACACTCTACTTTTTTTTTGCCACATTGTTAGTAAAATATATATATTGATTATATTCTCATAACCACTAGTTAAAGATCATCTGTGATCAAGTAACCCTTGTCAAACAGAGAACGTGAGAAGCATTTAGATTTCAAGTTTCTGAAATAAGGTTTCAATCACAGTATATATTTTAAGAGGATTAACTTCAACATTGCTTATAATAGAAGAGGGGAAAATTATATGCTTTGGGTATCCACAATCAACAATAAAAGAGTTCTTAAATTTGTCTAACAAGAAATATTTGTCAAGAAAAAGCAAATTTCATTTAGTTAAATTGACATTTATATGGGAAAAAGTATATTAACAGTGTAATTTTTAATATAATATAATTTAGTGTTATGTAGAAAAAACCCCAGCATTATTTTACTATAAATCATATTAACCTTTTTGAATATAAAATTTAAAAAATTAACATTCTGAATTTAATTAACTATATTAAATTAAATATTATATTCCCAAACAAATTAACTTTAAAATATTTGCAAGTATTTTAGAAGTAACAATTTTTATAATTGTTAGACACCTCTTAAAAAATAATACTTATTAGATTTGACTAAGAGTATTTGTCAAAACAAAATGACTAACAGACATGTTAAATTTAAATTAGACTTAACACAATACAAATTTTTAAATGTTAGACAGTTAAAACTCGTAATACCTAAAAGTAAAAAGTGTTCCCATGTCCAGCATGGAAAGAAGTTCAGCTTTTGATTTTGGGAATGTTAGACGATATCTCTGGGTCTCAAAAGCTGGGACTATTAGAGCCTGAAATAAGCATTAAACATAAGTCAAACGCAATATAATATTAAACAACTTTTCAATTGATAGAATAACTAGACTCTTGAACAATTATCTGCGACAACCCTAAAGTTATTTCCGCTAAAAATATCAACAAAGATAATTTAGGCTATTGAATAATCCTAAACTCTTCATAGAGTAAGTTGATATTTTCAAAATGTACTTAGAAGTATTTTACAATATGTCAAGTTTCTGAGAACTAAAAGCTAAAAAAAAAAAAGCTTTTGAATTCAAAACCCAAGATAAATTTTACCCAAATATGTTGCTTTTTATAATGAAAATCCAAAACTTTTATTTTCGCACTCTTTATATTTGCTATTCATTTCTCTGTCCAGTTTCCATGGCACAGACTCATTCCTTCAATACCATTGCATCTTATGAGAAGTCCCTGAATTTTCTGTGTGTGCCATTTCCATACTCTCCTTGTTATTTTCAGTGTTTAGTTCTATATTCTGATTTTAACCTCCATCATGCTCACACATGGGTTATCAGATGTTCATAATGTTATATCTTAAAAGTCCAAGGCACATGACTGTTTCATTTCGTAAGAAATATGTAAATATTATATTATGTTTATTTCATACATAAAATACTTATTCATAGAATGTGGAGGTCTCTCAATAGTAAAGTGAAAATATTTTTATGTTTAGAAAAGCAAAACAATATAATTAATATGGTTATAAATTTACCTTTGTGGAAGACTCCAAACCCATAGAAGCAACTGACTTTTTAAGGTACTCATAGAGCCCATACATAGGAAGGAAATCTATGTCAGTCAGGAACACAAAGGGTGTAGTCACTTGTTGCAAAGCAACATTGCGCAACAAATTGACAGGATAAAATGGCTGAGTAGAAAAGAGAAAAGTTTTTAAGTAAACAAAACGTAGAAATAAATGTCTCAAATGCATTGAAATAAGGCCCTGCTTACCCCATCTCTGTAAACAATATGGTATCCAAGATTTTTCCTACTGCTGAGAATTTCTGAGCTCAGAGTATAGCTAAGAAACTGCTGCACTTCAGAATCAGACATATACAATGCTAAGCTGATAGGACCTGTAAGAAAAGGTTTTGATTAGTTATAAATTTATAGCTTTTCTTGACTATGTTATACAGTATAATTTAATGAGGTAAAACCTTCTAAATTTAAATATAACTTAAAAAATTTAATCTATTAATTGTACTCAAAATTTTTATTACTTGCAATATGAATGTGGATAATACTTTTTCCATAAAATATGCAATTACATATTTCTAGAAGAGATTAATTTTCCATTTGATATATACTATTTAATGTTGTATGTGCAATAAAATTTTACAACAGCATTTTGTAAAATGATGCAACTGATTTCAGCTCAAAGAAAATAACTCTAAACACAAGCTATAAATGAAGTACCAACAGGAAGAATTCAAAACTTTAACCTAGTGAAACAAATATGGTTTCTTATAAATAACATTAATGGTACTTAGTTACTCATAAAATGTAATTCAATGTATCCTGAAAATGGATGCATTAACTTAATCTATCGCCCCATATGGTGATTAGGTCCCAAAGTAGATTAAAATCTAACATAATGTTTAAGAAAATGCAAATTCACGCCTTTTAGTTTCATTAATATCAGGCATGAGAGTGGGAAAAGGACAAAAAGTCTGAAAATACGCGTAAACTCAAATTTTGCAAATAAGAAAAGGGGTGCTTGAAACAAAATTTCGCACAAAAAGAAAAAATATCTTGGCAATTCTGTAAATAGTATAAAATCAGTTGCATAAAGTTGAAAATGCTATTTTTATGCCTATTTTTGAACATTTCAAAAAAAAAAGTGTGACTTTTTTAACAGTTGCAATTTTTTCAAAACCTTGATACAAAAATGATATTAACAGGAAATAAAAACGCTGTCATACAAAATAATAAATCAAATAAATACTAATTTTATTAAATAGCATAAATGTTATGAAAAAAATAAGTAGACACTAAAAATAAAAATTAGCATAATAACAGCTTTTCATAGATATTACCTAAAAAAATCGTTTAAAATATACTTAATTTAAAACAAATCAAAACCTGTTTTGGTAAAGCTTGTCTTCGTTTATAGCGATGATAACGGTATTGGCGCTTTTTTTGGCGCACTTCTAGAAGCGAGTAATGACAGGTTAAGGTAACCCATTTGTATTACGGATTTTAAGACAAACTGGAGTAGTGGAAAGTTCATAACTTTCATTTTTAATATTCTAGAAAGTTCTTTCAAAATCCGTTAAACTGTCATTTGATTTCATTGGCTCATTTGAAATATTCTTTCCTTTGCGATTTAAGAAGTGCGCCAAAAAAAAAGCTCCCAAGGCCGTTGCCATTGCTATAAACAGACTGAAGCTGTAGCCCTGTTTTAAATAAAATATAACTTAATTCAGTTTAAATTAACCTATTTTCGATTATAAAATTACTTTTTTCAAAATCTCAAACCAATTTAAATCGGCTTATATTTTTCCGTAAATATTCTTAAATTAATATCCCCCATATTATCCAAGAAATAATTTTACTTATTAAAAACAATCATAAATATTGCCCTTAAAAGAAGCATCATTTTGAAAATTTCCGTTGCAAAAAATAGCTGTAGTCTATGTAAAGATACACGCGCGCATCTAATTAATCTAGTCAGTTAACATTTTATTATTTGTAGTTGTCGAGATGGCAACATTGTTGTAGTTTCAACAAAATGAAATGGTTTTATTAAAAAGGAATTCTTGGAATATATAAAACTTTCTTGTTATTAGGAGAAAGGAGAACGTGTAGTTCTTGCGAATCTCAATATTTGGTGACCACCCAGACGTGATAACCCGTAAGTGGAAATAAATTTATATTTGTAATGAAAATAAACTCTGTTGATGTATTAATATTCATCTGAAAATGGAAGCGGTAAAACGAACTCGGAAGTCAGTACGATCGTCGTTTACGAAAACGGTTAACTGTATTTTAGAGGAGTTACTGAAAGAAGTACGCGATAAAAAAAAATAATAAAAACCAAAACAGCTACTTTAGAGCGTTTATTTGCTGAATTGGATGTTCTTGATCGTCAAATTTTGAATGCAGAATTCGAAACAGATGAAGAATTTGATCTTGAATTTGCGAATATCGAAGCGTATAAGGAAAAAATGGATTTAGTGCGTGTAGAAGTAGAGATGCATTTAAATAGTGAAGTTTTACCATTAAATACTGCTGAGTCCATCGCTTCATCCCCAACTTCAAGTAGACGTAAACTGAAATTGCCCAAGATTGAGCTTAAACAATTCGGAGGAGAAGTAAAGGATTGGTTGACTTTTTGGAGTCAATTTAAACGTATACATGATGATGTTGAAATGGAAAATGAAGACAAGTTCCATTATTTGTATCAAGCAACTGTTCCTGGGAGTAGAGCTCGTGACATTGTTGACAGTTTCCCAGCTACGGCCGAAAATTATGGAAACGTCATTGAGTGTTTAAAAAATAGATTCGGCAGGGAAGAACTATTAATTGAGTTTTATGTTCGAGAAATGCTGGGTCTTGTAATCAGAAATGTTCAGGAGCCAAGGGGAAAATGTAATGTAGCGTCGTTGTACGATAAATTGGAGTCGTATTTACGAGCATTAGAGTCCATTGGAATGACAACTGATAAATATGCTGCCATGTTGTTTCCACTTGTGGAATCATGCATTCCAGAAGATCTATTTCGAGTATGGTTGCGTAATCAATCAGCAGTTACCTCGCAAGAAAATTCTTACTGTGACAAATTAAAAATGCTGTTATTATTCTTGAGAAGTGAAGTAGAAGGGGAGCAAAGGATTTCACTTGCAAAAGCGGGATTTAAATTATTAGAAGGTGGAATACGTAGAGAGAAAAGAAGCCAAGTTGAAGTTTCGGTTCCCACAGCCAATGATCTGTTTTCGAGTGAAGCAAGGTTTGAAAAGCGAAATGAGAAGATCATTTGCATTTTCTGTGGAAAACAACATGAAAGTAAAGATTGTTTTACTGCACAAAAAATGCCGTTGAGTAAAAGACATGATCTCATAAAGGAAAAAAAAGCATGTTTTATCTGTTTTAAGTTAGGACACCGAGCAAAACAGTGTAGGACCAAAGTTCAATGTTTAATTTGTTCAAAGAGACATTGGGCTATAGTATGTTCGGAGCTTGCAAATCAGAAAAGAGACGAGGCGAAAGAATGTGATGAAGAAGGAAAACAAAACGTATCTTTAGCGAATTATTGTGCCACAGAAGAAGTATTTCTGCAAACTTTGTTAGTAAATATCGAAGTCAATGGTAGAAAACAGACAGTCAGAGCTTTAATTGACACTGGTTCTCAAAGATCCTACATATTGAAAGAGACGGCTCAAAGGATGAGATGTAGACCAGTTGGTTCCGAAAGCTTAGTGCATGCTCTGTTTGGAGGAGTAACTTCTGGTAGGAAAACTCACAACTGCTACCAATTGACTGTCAGTAGTCTTGATGGCAAGTACTGTCGTGGTATCCAACTATTGGAGCAACATAAAATTTGTGGCCATGTGGCAAGATTACCCCCAGAACTTTGTTCAGAGTTGAATCGAATGCATATTGTAGTCACAGATGTGGGAAAAGGCGATCTACCAATAGAAATTCTTCTCGGAGCAGACATAGCTGGACAAGTTCTGACCGGAGAACTCCGTAAATTAGACAATGGTCTAGTTGCTGTACAGACATTGTTTGGATGGGTAGTCATGGGTAAAATGTGTGGACGTTCTTCCGAGGAAAATGCATCCTCGATCGTGACCTCCATGCTAATACACGCCGATCGTCTAGAGAACTTGTGGAAGCTGGAAGCCATAGGCATAACAGATTCATGTGAAATTCAACCTATAGAAGAAATAGAAAAGGCAGTATTAAATCACTTTCACAAGACTTTGAGAAAAAACGAAGAAGGGAGATATGAAGTTAGCTTGCCTTGGGTGAATGATCCAGGAAACTTACCTAGCAACAGAGAAGTTGCTGAGAAGAGATTAGTGTCAACCACAAAGAGGCTCAGATCCGGAGAACGCTTTGATGATTATAATGCAGTTTTCTTGGAATGGTTGCAGTTAGGGATGATAGAGGAAGTGCCAGAGAGTATACAAGAAAAGAGTGTACACTATTTGTCTCATCGAGCAGTATTCAAAGACAACTCCACAACGTCGGTGAGACCGGTTTTCGATGCCTCTTGTAAGCAGAAAGACTCGTTTTCCTTGAATGATTGTTTGGCAAAAGGTCCAAATTTGCTTGAACTAGTACCCACAATCTTGTTTAAATTTAGAGAAAAGAAGATAGGAATTATCTCTGATATACAAAAGGCATTCCTACAAATATCAATCAATGACAATGATCGCGACTTTCTGAGATTCCTCTGGTGGAAGAATTCCGAACAAGAAATTAGAGAATTTCGTCACTGCCGAGTAGTTTTCGGCCTGAACTGCAGTCCCTTTTTGCTTGGAGCTGTGATAAATTTTCATCTTATGCAAAGCAAATCCTCTTACAAAACTGTTGCTGAGAAATTGCATACTTCCTTTTACGTTGACAACTGTGTGACCTCGGTTGACTCAAAAGAAGAGGCGGAGATACTTATCTCAAATGCTACTGCAATAATGGCCGAAGCCAAATTTGATCTAAGAGGTTGGGAACAAACTGATACAAATAACATGAAAATTGAAACTCAGCCTACAAAGGTATTGGGACTATTATGGGACAAGCAGGAAGATTCTCTATTTTGTGATGTAAACAACATTAGTTTGGAGGGACTTCCATTCACGAGGCGGACCATTCTATCCATCGTACAGAAAGTATTTGACCCTATCGGATTTGTCTGTCCGTTCACGCTCCGTCCAAAGTTGTGGTTGCAGGAGAGCTGGAGGGAAAAGTTAAGTTGGGATTCTGAGCTGCCTGAGGAGATAAAGAAGATGTTTCCAAAGTGGATAAAGGAACTACCTTTGCTGTCAGTAGTGAAAATTCCCAGATACATGACCTTGAATGATGGTGCTTCACACAGCCTCCATATATTTGTAGATGCTTCTAAGTCTTCTTATGCAGCTGTGGTTTACCTGAGATCCGAAAACGCAATGCAAGTCAAAGTACAGCTTCTTCAAGCCAAATCGAGAGTTGCTCCGCTGAAGAAATCAACAATTCCTCGTCTTGAGTTGTTAGCTTGTTGCATTGGAGCTAGGATGGCTTCCTTTATCATTAAACGTCTTGAACTACTAGTAACAAGAACATATTTCTGGACTGATTCTTCAACTGCTTTGTGCTGGATTAAAGGAAACGAACCATGGGCGACATTTGTCTATAACAAGGTGAAGGAGATCAGAAATTTGACCAGAACTGAAGATTGGAATCACATCCCTGGAACTGAAAACCCAGCTGATTTGCCTTCGAGGGGATGTTCTGTAACAAAATTAATCACATCTAGATGGTGGGAGGGGCCTAATTGGTTGCCACTAACAGAAGATGAATGGCCTCACTCTAATCCTATTGAAAATACAGAGGAAATTGCTGCTGAAAGAAAAAAAAATATTGTAACAACATTGAGTTGTAAAGCTGAAGTGAATTCATGGATTACCGGATATTTCTCAAGGTACCACAAGATTTTAAGAATGGTTGCTTGGATGCAGAGATTTATTTCGAATGCAAAATTGAGAAAAAATAAAAGGGTGAGTGGAGAATTGAAGGTATTTGAACTTACTGCCGCTGAAATGGTTCTTGTTAGATTAGTACAGCAAGAGGCATTTACTTCGGAAGATCTAAAAAAATTGAAGTCCATTTGCATATTTAAAGATGAAGAAGGTCTTTTGCGAGTCAAGACAAAGTTGACGGAAAGAAAAGACCTAGAAAATTTCATATACCCAATATTGCTTCCAGGAAATCACAAGCTTGTTGAGTACTTGATTACTGATATACATAAAAAAATGTCTCATGCTGGCGTGCACGTTTTGATGGCAAAACTGAGAGAAACGTTTTGGATAATTAAAACTAGAAAGACCATCCGTAGAGTCCTGTCACGCTGTCTCATATGTAAAAGACACGAAGCTAAAAGAATGCAGAGCATTCCTATTGCATTACCTAAGAATAGAGTCAGAGACGCTTCGCCATTTGAGGTTACCGGAGTAGATATGGCGGGACCGCTAATGTTGAGAGATCGGAAGAAGTCCTGGATCATCCTTTTTACCTGTGCAGTGTACAGGGCCGTCCATTTAGAACTCATAGTGTCGCTGACGACCCAAAGTTTTCTGCTCGGACTCCGTAGATTCATTGCAAGAAGAGGAAGACCGAAAACTATCTACAGTGATAATGGAAGCAATTTTGTAGGGGCTGACAATCTCTTCCGGTCTCTCAACTGGGAGGTCATTGAAGCTGAAGCAGCTACACGAAGAATTCAATGGATCTTTAATCCTCCAGCCGCCCCTTGGTGGGGAGGATTTTGGGAACGAATGATTCAGATGCTGAAGAAGCTGTTACGTCGAGTTTTAGGACAATCTTCGCTTAATTATGAAGAGCTTGTGAGTGTATTGTGCGACTGTGAGGCAATTATAAATTCTAGACCCCTCACTTACGTTTCCGAGGACTCAGACGATCTCATTACATTGACTCCGGCGATGTTTCTGAGTGGGACTACAGAGGTAGGAGTGCCTGATTTAGATCAGCTTGACAAAGTAAATCTCACGAAAAGGTACAGACACCAACAACAGTTAAGAGATATACTGAGGAAAAGATTTAGAAGTGAGTACCTCAGTCAACTTGTTCAAGTATCAAATGAAGTTGATGGACGTCACAACATTAAAGTTGGGGACATTGTGCTCGTCGAAAATGACGGAAAACGCAGGATTTTCTGGCCTATGGGAAAAGTAGTGGAAGTGTATCCAGGTAAAGACGGAAACATTAGAGTGGTTCGAGTAAAGACATCTTCGGGTGAGACGGTTCGCCCTATTCAGAGAATTTTCCCTTTGGAGATATCTCTTCTTCAAGCGAATCCACTGTTGATGAAAGCAAGGTTCCAGCAATGGACAAAGGGATTGTTATCACCAGAAGTGGAAGAACTGTCAACGTTCCTTCCAGATTTTTGGATTGAACTATTCAAATTGAACTGATTTTGAATTTGATCATTATCTGACTGTCTGAATGTATTTGTTTTGATTAGTTTTGTTAACTTTAAATCAAAAGGTGGGAGAATGTAAAGATACACGCGCGCATCTAATTAATCTAGTCAGTTAACATTTTATTATTTGTAGTTGTCGAGATGGCAACATTGTTGTAGTTTCAACAAAATGAAATGGTTTTATTAAAAAGGAATTCTTGGAATATATAAAACTTTCTTGTTATTAGGAGAAAGGAGAACGTGTAGTTCTTGCGAATCTCAATAGTCTACGTTTAAAGCGATGTCCACCGCCTTGGCGCACTTCTAAAGTCGCCAAAGAAGTTTTAACGGATTTTGAAAGTACTTCCTAGAATATTCAAAAATAAATTTTAAACTTTCCGCTTGGCGAGGTTTTTATAAAAGACGACTTCCTTGGCGCACTTCTAAAGTCGCCAAAGAAGTTTTAACAGATTTTGAAAATACTTGCTAGAATATTCAAAGAGAAACCTTAAACTTTTCACTTGCCGAGGTTGTCAAAAAAGACGAAATAACTTTATCGGTTAAACAACCAAGCATCTTATTTTCTAGTAGAAAGAAAAACCGCCCATTAAAAGCTGATCAACTTAAAATATTTCATTTATACCTTTTCCGCCGCATAATGATGTACCACAGCCGCTAGATAACAGCTCCGCTTTCTTAGGAAACCGTAGCTTTACCTACGAAATTTACAGCAACAACGTACGTTAACTTGTTCAAAATCCAAGTTCTACAGGTTTGCAACTAAACTTATTTGCTTCTAAGGATTCTTTTAAAAGAGGAATTTGCAGACTTATCAGCTTGGCATAATTTAGGAGTGTAATGTTGGCGAGATATGGCGCATTTCACGTTTATAGAAAACAAAAAGGGCAGAAGTCGGAATTTTTTCTAAAAAAACGATAAAAGTCGGAAATACCGACTAAAGTCGGAAGAATCTCATCCCTGTAATATAGTGAATATTTAATAATTTACCTTCCCAATGTTTACAAAGAGCTTCCACCATTTGAAGCCTATCCATGGATAGCTGTGCAACAAGAGTGACATCATTGCCTTCAGGTGTCTAAAAACGGGGAAATTTTAGCATTACTGTTTTCTTACGGTATGTACGATAACATGTAAGTAAATTTGAACTTAATACATATAAGTTTGTAACATTACCATGAAAAGAAATAAAGTGATAATTATTTCAAACTTACAGGTTCATAATCATATTCAATATAGTATAAATGAGTACGGTGTTTAACAACTCGTGCTCTTCTGAATTCATAACATGAATCATCTTCATCTATGGCATTTAACTAAAAGAAACAAGAAACAACATTACTCCCATAGAAATTACTCTAGTTAGTTTACATTAACATAATTTAAAAAGTCAATGCTCGTACTTAGTTCATCATGCCAATAAATGATTGCAAAGAAAAGTATATAAATTTTTCAAATTATTCACTCATGACCTTAAAATATCAGATCGAATCATTAATAATGTGCACATGCATGTACACACATGCATATGGATGAAAGTGATGCTATGTTTGGTTAACTGGAAAGTTGTATTTTTTTCTGCTATTGATAATTTTTTTTGCACTGTTTTCCAGAAATGTTTTAACTTTAAAATACTTGAAATGTAAATTTACAAGCCTTAGACAATAGTGCTTCTAGAAAAAAACTAGTGTACTAAATAAGATATTTTCACTTTAAAATTTCTTCTCTTCCAAAAGTTCCTCCCGAGATTAAAAAAAAAAACTTTACCTTCTTTGATGAAACATCTAAAATAATCTTGTAAACGGAATTATTCATATAGAATAAGAAGCATTAGTTGTGTACATGGGACAAAAACTTAATTTTTCTTCTACAAATGACAGCAATTAGTTTTAAATTTAGCATTAACATACATTTTAAGAGATCTAAATTTTATGATACTCTGCTGCAACCATTGGTCTTTTGGAAACAGAAATCAGGTTTGTGCTTGTTATACAGTGTATCATGTGTGCACTGTATAACAAGTAATTTCCTTTAAATTAAGTCAAATATCATGAGTGAGGAATTAAATAGGAAAATGATTGGACCTTACTTTTTCTATTTTTATTGTTTTCTTTTAATTTTGTTATGATTGAAATATTGGCAACACAATGCACTTATGTTCCATAAGCTTCCACTACTGCAAGATTTAAAATACTATTATTTTGCAAAATGTACTATTTATAAAGATTTTAAAGGGCATAATCTCATTTTGTGCAACCAATTCTTTTGGAACAAAAGCCTATGATATGGTTTTAAAGTTATAAAATAATTAAATCTATGCAATTACAGCATAATATTAAAAACGATTGCACTATACATCTCCTGTAGATGATACAAAGTATTACTACTGGAAATAGAATCTTATTCAAGTCTCAGAGTTCTAATCAAAAGAGCCTTTATTACGAATAGAGCTAACAATGATTGAAATTGTATATGCAT
This sequence comes from Metellina segmentata, assembly GCA_947359465.1. Lineage (NCBI taxonomy): Eukaryota > Metazoa > Arthropoda > Arachnida > Araneae > Tetragnathidae > Metellina > Metellina segmentata. The sequence goes on along the minus strand of OX375873.1, from coordinate 40,113,909 downwards.
ACTCAATTTGAAATTCAATGTATTAAAGTAAAACATTGGTACTTACCGCTTCCTGGACATGAGTCACTTTACTATTATTGCAGCCAATTAATTCGCGCCGTAATAAATTTCCATCATATTCTAAGAATGTCAAATATAAGTTTCTGAAGAATTCCACATGCTTGTTTTTAACTTTTAGCTTCTTTGGAGAATTCCAGTGAATGACCTAAAATGTACATTTGGGGGTACTTTAACTTTTACAACAGATAAAATAATCTTTTTAAATTCAAGTAAAATGGGACAAAAGTAATTTCCTAAATTCGAGTAAAATGGATAAATTGACAAAAAAAAGTTCAAAATGTCGCAATTGCTTAAAAAATGAAAAGATATATCAAATAAACTGAGTTTAAATTTCCCAGAATTAATTATCTTACAATATTTAATTAAAAAGTCATCTAATAGGTGTATAGCTGTTCTATTTTTTTGTTGGAGGGCCATATTTGTTCATAGAACGTTAAGTTGTGTTGAGTTCGTTACTTAGAGAGAAAGTTACAAAGAGTTCTGCAACATACATGACAGGAGTTTTTCCAAATTTATTATCATGTCATGATTAAAATTCTGTATTTATCTCTCTCACTTTTCATACAAAGCTGAAAATTCGCTTACAATATCAGAAAGTCATAATTTTCAAAGAATGAGAATAAAAAAATTTTACTTTTATTATACCTAGTACAAAATTTTAAAAGTCTAATTTTTTACAGTTTATTTGGATACAAAACTCCTCACAATAAATGTTTACATAATTTTTAACTGGGACACGGTGTTGAAACACAACTTACCAGAATGCTTGATTTGCTTCAATTAAAAAAAAATTCATGAAAGCTTTTCTTGTTGCATTTAATAATTAATTTAATTTCCTAATTACAATAAGTAATATTCATTGATTAAATATATCAATTTAATTTTAGTAACAAAATATGAATGGTTTGGGGTCAACAAATTAGAAAATAATAAACGATTAGGGGCCTCAAAGTTATCTGTATCCAAGCCCTCAAAACAATTTGATTTGCCACTGATTATCAGTATTTAGGAAAATAAAATACTTTAATCTCAAGTGAATATTTTGATAATATGAATTTATAATCACCTTTAAATCTTGGACTTCTGTGTAACAAATCTGAAAAAAAAAAATAAGAATAGTAAAACGAAAGATTTAACATCACCTCAAAACAAATATATTTTACTTCCACAATTAAATCCTGAAAACATAATTTGTTATAGATTTTGTACTTACTTCACTTAATGTATTATCACTGAGCTGCACATTCCACTGGCATGGAAGTTTATATATGAGGTAGGGATGCTGTTTTAAAACTGCATTAAAAATGTCCTGCAAAGAAAATTTTGCACCAATAAATTTATGCATGTGACAATATGTTATGTAAATAGCAGTACAGATTAAAATATGCTACGTATGTTATCGGGTCAAGACAAATACAAATAATTTGAATAGCATTTGTTAATAATTTGAATAACATTTGTTACATTGTTGGCCTGCAAGTGAAACACATTATTCAAAATTTTCGAGATATATGACAGTTTTAGCTTTTCACAATGAATGCAGTGTTTAGTCTGGAAGACCAAAAGGTAATTTTTGTATGAAGTATAGATTTCTTTTCGAGAAACAAACTTAGTAAGAGTAGCATAGTGAGTAGGTTTTCCTTTCGTTTTCTCAGAACTAGGTTTTTGTCTTGGGTGTTTCATTTGCATACCAATGATATATTCTCCGCAAACAATTTCTATACCATATCACACATTTATTTATGAATAAAATGAAAGTAGATTCTTTATAACGTATATTCATGATTGTTTCAGTTACTAGTTTATAAAATCAACCAAAAATGGAATTTTCTTATTTCATACACATGGACAAAAATAGAAAACAAAAACTTACTGTGTATGTGAATTAATTAAATGATTGACAGTATAATAAATTTGAATTAAATAGGAGCTACTGTAAAAATAATACTTACTAGGAAAATATTTTAAGATTGAAAGTGTTAAATAATTTTAAATTTCATTCATTTAAATTACATTTTGAACAAATTTTTAACTTGACTCCAAAATAATCTGTAATGATCTATATTTGTACATATAAGTTCAATAAAAAAATTTGTTTAATAAAATTTAATCATAATTTTACCTGGTCAGCTAATGAGGTTGATAACATACTGAGTAGTTCTTTTTCAGCAATTAACCGCCACATCTGCATCCAAGAAATATCCCGTAATTTTTTCAAATGAAGAAGTATAACACCAGTATTAAAACCTCGGCCCTATTTATAAAATCTCTTTTATATTTACTGAAGTAACAAAGTATTTAAAAAAATACTCTAATGTCAGTTTCTATAATGAAAATAGTGAATTCTAAAATACTTAGTTTCTATGAAATTAGTACAAAATAATAAAATTAAAAAAAAAACACAACTAACTAAATAGGATACAATTTTCAGCACACATTTGCAAACATTTTATTCAAAAACAAATCTCACCAATGCAGGCCAAGGTCTATGATTTTTCCAAAGTTTCCCTAAGTACCAATCGCTTTGATTTTCAACTAGCCCTATAGCCTGAAATAAAATTTTTGTAACAATGTTTAATAAACACTATTTCAATCAATGATACTTGTATTTTTCAATAATGTAAAGTCTATTGTATAACTGAAAGTTTCAATTACAAAAATGCAAATTTTAGGTAATTGAAATTACTAGAATTACTGAAACTTGAATTCTAAATTCCAAGCTACTTGAATTTACTGGTTAAAGAGCCCCTGCTATCAAAATTAAATAATAAAAAAATACTCACCTGCTTGGCAGACAATTTTCTGAAAATCCTCCATAGTTCTGCAATGTCAGTAGCAAATGTAACATCTGTATCCAAAACAATTACCTACAAAGATATCAGTTTTTTAAAAAAGTATTAAAGTTGTAAATTCTTTTTATTATTAAAAATTCCTTGATTTTTCAGATAAAATTAAATGAAATATACATAAATTTGTATTATGCCACAGATAAAAAATTGAAATTATAGTTTTGAATAAATTATTCAAGACATTAGTAAAATTTCCCCCAAAAACTAAAAATATCAATTTTAAAATGTGTAAATATCAAACTCCATCGGTAAGCTAATGGTAGACAGGGGAACACCCACAATATCAATCTGTAGGGGGTTACATTAATATCGTAAGCTCTCTATTTTAAAAGGGTAAACATTTGGTGATTAAAATGTCAAGGCCAAGTGAGCCAGAAATGTGATACTAGGGTCTCTACTTTCAATTTTGAAATTTCTTCCAAGTATAGAGTAGTTTAGATTGTATACCATGGACACGTTTTATAGTGGCTTCATTTCAAAACAAGAAAAAGTTATATTGAAGATAAAACGATGTTCAACTCTATAATGTAGAGTACAAACTAGTTTTCAAATTCTTACATTACATTTTCCCATAAATAACTGACAGAACACTTTTATAAATGGGATAAAAATTGGATGAATGTTTGTTGATGAACCAAGGAGAAAACATAAAAGATCGACTTCATTTAAATGATATATCAGTTAATTGAATATTTATCCTTTTAAGTCTTGTGTGGGACAATCTTGATGGTTATAGGATTAAAAGTTCAAAATCAAACATAACATAAATTTGTTCAAAAAGAATTTTACTCAATTTTCAAAGCAGTAAATATTGATGAAGAAAAATTTTGGTAAATTATATTTTTATTTTAAATGCAGTGGTACCCTACTAAGGGGGGTATCACATACACGTACAACACATAATAAATATAAATTTTTCTAGTGGAAGGATACTATCTGAATAGCAAAGCGATAAGTTTGTATAAAATTCAGATTTCATGAGCAATTTAAATTTAAAAGTAATCTAAATGAAAACATTTAATTATCATCTCACAATAATTATTTTCTTTATAAATTAGTTTAAATGCAACTTGAATTCCTTAATAATGAATAGATAGGTGCTTACCTTTTCTAATGTGTCAGGCAATGCCCTAGGAAGGACTAATTTCATAAGGCCATACACTCCTGAATAATGCTTATTAGGAATCCATGATACTTCTGTTTGAAGATTGTCTGCCAAGTAGAAACTGACATCAACTGTAAAATAAAACATGTTGATCAATTGTTATATTCATTTATTCCACACATTTTAAGAGGTAATGTACGGATATACGATATATTGAAATGAGATAGTTGCATGGTTATTTTATTCCATGTAACACAAAATTCATGTGTAAAATCAAGGTGTTTTAGATTAGCATTGTGTACATGTATACATTTATATAAAATACTTAACCTTTAGACTATGGCCGGTACAGCAGTTGTACCATGATCGCGCCAAGAATTTAGACAACGGACAGTACATCAGTTGTACCTTGAAAGTTATAAGAATCACACCAAGAAAAAGTATAGACAGCTGTTACTGTTACAGAAATTGTACCTTGAAAATTATAAGAATCGCGCTTGCTATATCTATAGCCATAGTCAAAAGACTAAAGACATTTTAACATAATGTATAGCTTTACTTTTCAGATTGAGAAAAATTCTATAAGTTAATGTTTTTCTGTACTTATTTAGACATGCAATAAAAATAATCTGTCGGAGCTCTTCAATTGCATAGATACAAAATACTAAAACATTTAAGTATGGAAACGCAAGAGAGTGTTAAAGCTCTTTAGTTTAAACTATTATGAGCATTTTCATTTGAATTTAATATTAAAAACAAAACTACGAATATTGAAACTAGTATTTTTAGAACGTTTTAACATTTAATACATCTCATTTGAACAAAAAGGTGCATTTCAAAGAGATTTTTTCAGCATAAAAGACAGTTTAAAAATACTACGATATTATAATATATGCTTCATATTTGGTGGTAAAAGGAGTCAATTCTAGAAAATGGCCTCACTAAATTGGCTGTTTTATTATGGCACAAGGGTCAGATCTGTCAAGTAATGTTTTCCTTCAAGTCTTCTTTTTTTGTCGCGATTTGGTGAAGGATCTGGGTGGCACGTTCTGAGCGGCTGAACCGGTTTTCTTTCCTGTCAGGAAAAAAAACGAACTTGGGCCGTGTTTCACAAGTTGCCTCGTGTGTCACTTAAACATATTGGCACGGTGGCGGGACTTGAAAATCGCGGGTAAGTAGCCGATGGTCGACCATCACGCGCGATTTGATAAGCAGCTCTATCCCGTGTGACAGTACCAGTAAAAATGTATTAATCCACAAGATATCCTCTACCCACATGATCATAGAAAATATTATAGTTATTATAGTCATTAAATACGAAATCTGAAAAGAAAAAAAAACAAGGTACGAGGAAGGCAATATTTTACACCTTTCAAAGAGCAACTTACCCCCAGGTACATTCCAGGTGGACACCAAAGTCTGTAAAATGAGCTGTGCGACAGAGTCCGCAATGAAATGAAAGTGCAGGGGATTTTTGCGATAAAAAAGAATGCTTTTGATGAGAGTGACGACGGATCGACTGGAATTATATCCTGCGCACACAATGGCAATGTGTATTACTTCACACTTGGGCACTTCGGGTTCTTGGTTCAAACAAATAACAGTCTTCTGACTACTCTCCTCTTCTTTTGTGCCGAAAGTTTGGGAATCATTTTGGGTCTCAGACATTACACTCAGCAGGTGGTTTTGAGAAATGCTGAAAAACACAACACAATGTAAGAACAACTTCCAAATAATCAACAAATGTTGAAAAATACACACATGCCCCAAAAAATTAAAGATAATGCTGCCTTCGTATCAGGTGCCTACACAAGGTCACCTGATTTGAATCCAATAGAACACGCTTGGGACGATCTATTGCAGCTTACGCACCACCACCAAGGATGGCACAAAAGCAAAGACTTGCTCTAGTGAGAGAATGAGGCTCCTTGCAACGGGAACATTTGGAATTTGTGGAAAATTTTCTAAGGGAAGTCTGGATGGCTTTACCTTCTTAAAGCAGACTTACATGTACCCAAAATTAAAGCGAGTATGAACAGATTTTGGAGGACTGCTACTAGTACGTTTGCAGTCATTCCGGGACCTCCCAGGGTAAATGAGAAGCAGAAAAGACAAATTTTCTCTCTAGGCTTCGCAGAGCACCATTGGAGCCAATGAAGATCGAATTGGGTTGCAAGCGTTTCCCTCAGTGAAATTCAGCTTACACCTCATATGAGCTAAATTGTCTCGGTTGTTCCTAGGGTCAGCTTAGTCACCATCTTGAGAAGGTTAATGACGGCTTCTAGTTTCAAGGGTTAATAGAGAGGGTAATTTTATTTAAGCCAAGTGAGATAAGTAACAACACACTTGCAAGCCAAACTTAAAGATAAATTTTGAAGAAACAATTTAAATGGGCCCTTTAATGGTACTATTTTGGATACTTCAAACAAAATAGGATGAAAGAGTAAAGATGTAGTATCAGAGGCATATTTGTCGCCAAGTAATTTTTTTCTCACCAAATGAAGATTGCGGCCATCTTGGCGATTCGATTAGTTATAGATGGAAGTGAAAATGATAAATGAATATAAGTAAAGTATAATTGAATTAAATCGAAATTTTAACCAATCATAGAACGAAATTTCATTGCCATGATTTAAATCTAAGCAAACTATCCCGATATAGGGTTGCCTTAAAGCTGAAACAACTACTACATGTTTTTGATCATTTTGGACGTTTTGCGTCTAATAGGGATTTTTTCCACTATCATTTTTGTAAAATAGATATAACCATTTTATCGCACCCCGGCAAGAAAAGTGACACAACTCAAAAAATAAAATTTTTGATGTTGTCATTGAAAAATATGTATGAGGTGCCCCAGTGTGTTATCTGACTATTCTATAGAATTAAATAGAATTTAAAGACATAATTACTTACATAAAATCTAAAAGAAGCTTATACTATTTCAATATTAGTTTTACAGAATCCTTTAAGTAGATGTTTCTTAAATTCTGCAATTTTGAGTTTTTTGTGTCACTTTTCTTTCTTTTGATTATATTAATCTCTACATGTTCTTTGTTATAGAGTTTGAAGTTCACCAAGTTGCCTCAGATATTACATCGCACTCGAAATTAGTTATGAGAATGGTAGAAATAGTTACCTAAGCTGTCTCCGTAATAGCTGATTTTGCTCTTCCACTTCTCGGACGCGTTCTGCCAGTTTTGCCTCACGGCGAGTAAAGCCCAAGAAGTTGTCAGCTCCCATTTCTAAAAGTAAAGTGACGACATAGTTTAACAGACACTAATTATTATGCAAAGAAAGATTTAAACGCAAAGCCGTTAAAGACAAAGATTAACAAGCAAATTTAATACTGCAAATTCACACACACATTTGAAAAAATAAATTTTGCTTCAATTTCTATTAATTTTAAACAAAAAAGAAACTCGGACACATGCAGAAACGAAGCTAAACGTTATGTCTCATGTGGCAAAAAAGACAGATGTCACCTGTTGAAAACAAAATGGATATTTTTATATGAAAATGATTAGGATAATATACTAACGTCACAATAAATAATTTTTGTAAACAATTATTGACTATGCATAGACTAGAAAAAGACCGGACTTCTGTTAATGAATCTTCAGGACAAAGTAAGAAAAGGTGTCATGTTTTCTACTTGCCAGATGTTTGAGATAGTTAAAAAAAATATTTTCTCTTGTCTGAATTTTAATACTTTTACAGGGTAACATAAAATAATGACTTTTAAGCGTTGTGTCCTAAAGATAAAGAGCATGAAAACAAACTCATTCCAAATTCTAGGCACTGGAAAACACTTCTGTAAAAAAAGACAACTGTTTAAAATTTTAACCATTTTTACAAACCCCCCCCCCTTAAAAAAACCCCAACTTTTTAATAAATATTTCAGTTGCGTATTTAGATACTAGCGCTCTTATCTATGCCACTGGACACGTGTAATTTGTTTGAGAGAAAATACTTTTTAATTTTAATCAGTTTCATTTACAAGCAATGTTAGGTAACAATTTGTTGAGAAAAGCTTCAAGGCTAAAGATGAGTTTGAATAGTTAACAAGAAAAAAGTAACAGTCTTGTAGATTTAAAAAAAAAAACTGATTATTGAATAAAACCTATATTTTTCGATCATAAATTTATCAAATAGTATCCTGTTTTGTTATTCTTAGTATTTAAAACTTTTCCTACAAAATTATTAAATTTTTTTTAAAAATTGTTTTTCTAATAAATCTGGCGCATAGAAAGAAACAATTTGGATAGTTTATTTTTATGTTTCTTACTGAATTTAATTACTAAATGCAACATGCATCTTGTTCAGATTTATTCAGTTAAAAAACTTTGAAAAAATAACGCCATGATTCACACACAATTTTCTTAGAGCAAGAACAGTCTTTGTTTTCACCTATACAAAGCACATATAAGTTTCTTTTGTTTTGCCTAAAACATGAGATTTTGTTTAGCCTAAGTAAAGGCATTTGGGATTAGTTTTTAGAAAACACTTTCCCTCGTTTTTTATTGAATCTATACTTTTATACGCTTTTAATCACTCCTCTTTAAGAGATTTTAAACCGAGTCTTAACTTTTAATTAGAAGCGAAAAGCGTTAGACGATTGAATAAAACAATTTCTCTCAATTGACAACGGAATGTACTTTATTTCCCATTATTCACGCGATTAATTGAATTACGTGAGTAAAATTAGGGTTTTGAGAATATAAAGCTAGACAATTTTGAGATAGAATAATTATCCCAGATTTTTCACATTGAAATAAAGACTTTTAACACGTTTATGTGAAAAAAGGTTCCAAATAAAACAACCACCATTTCGATAAGAGTTTATTATTATTTCCAATAGTATATTCGTAGTTACACATTTAAGAAGGAGAAATGCATTACCTCAAAAACAGGAAAACTTGGTTACTTAAATATACTCTCATACAGTCAAAATATTTATATGCTTTTTCAATTCGTCAAAGCAACATACAAGCGAGTTAAAATTGTTTCCAATCTTCAACAGAATAATTGATTTTAACAAGTGAAGTTAAAGTGAAAAAGATTTACATCCGGTTGCAGTCTGGTTTGGCAGTTTTTTATTTATTCGTACCTTTACTAGAAGTTTATGGTTCAAATAGGTGCTAGCTCTCTTATTGTTTCGGATTTTATAACACAACTACAGAAAACAAAACTACAACTGCAAATAATTATGGTTTGATGCTATATAATTGTTTCTTGAAAAATAAAGTAATTAGGTAGTTTTACTTTTCACTTCAGGTAAATTTTTATTCATGTTTACACTTTAATACGATGAAGTCGAAAAGATTCCAAACAATATTTTAAATACTTTGTTTTATTCGAGTAAAACATTCATAGATTATGTTAAGCTACAATGGTATTCTGACATGGCTATTCTAATTAGAATGTGCTGTAACTTCCGCAAAATAAAACATATATTTTTCAGAATTGTTTTATTGCACTCGGATTGTTTGTTTTCCCTCTTGACTTCAAATCAATCCGAGGTGCTCTGTAAAATACGTTTTCTCCTACTAGTCTTTCTGTTGCAGAAAAGCCAAGAAAATATTGTGGATAAGTTACCACTAAAGCTCGAAAGCCGTTAATGTGCACATTACTTAGCGAATCTGCAGATTAACTGATTTGCTCCGTTAATCGACTCCGATTTGTTTCGTGGAATCAAGAGTTTTCCGCATTTAACCCAGGTAATGTGAACATTACCGGCTTCCGTATTGTTAAAGTTCAAAAGTTTGTTTCTCTCATTTCCTTTCCCTACACCTTCCCTCCACTTTGAGTTTGGTTTCGCCTGTTTCTCTCAATACCTTTCTCTACACCTTTCCCTCCACCTGTAGTCTTAGTTTGGTTTCGCCAGTGAATCTGAATTCAGTGTTTGCAAAGAAAGATTTTTAACGATAGAAATATCCCTGCTGTAGAAATATCAAGCAGCAATAAAACAATCCCTTGGTACTGAGCAGGGTTTCAGAAAATGCAACTGCAAATATAAATGTACCACAAAGAGGCAATTTTTTTTGGTATTTTTTTTTATAACTAGGGGGCTCCGCCCCCTGCTCGCTTATGCTCGCCAACCCCCGGGGATTGCTGCGCAATCCCATTTGGTTTGCTTCGCAAACCAACACTCCTTTCACAGATGTCATTTGGTTTGCTTCGCAAACCAACATTCCTTTCACAGAGTGAAACTATCTGAATAATTCGTATTATGCTGATTTCACTTTCCGGTACATGACGTCACAGCGAGGGCTTCGCGCCCTGCTCGCTTACGCTCGCCGACCCCGGGGATTGCTACGCAATCCCGTTTGGTTTGCTTTCTCAAACCAATACTTCTTTCGCAATTGATTTCACTTTTTTTTGCTTTAACACTTAATGCACCCTAAACTAATAGCCGCATCAGTAAAAAATCTTCTGTACCTTGTTCCCTGTACAATTTTAAGTAAACAGTGTTAATATCAAAACTTTACGATTGTACTTTGTCGGTAAACTGTCTTGAGAACAGAGGGAAAAAAGCGAGCCTTTTTCCTCGCCAAATAAAAAGAAATCGTTTTTATGGCAATTGTTGCTACGATAAATTTGATATCTGGCAAACCCGATAGTAGAAAATGCAACCCACTGCTGTTTGCGGAACCAGCTATGCGAACTGAAAAATACGAAATTTGTGTCACCAACTTTTGATTGCATCGAATTTATTTATGAACCAATTTTAAAAATAATTGTACCGTAAGAAAGAGTACATTGTGAGGTATACTGCAATATTTTTAAAATTAAAAACTAACAGTAATACTATATAGATATGACCATTTTAGTTTTGTATCGGAAGTTACGATCTGAAAGTTCCGAAAATTGTATGACCTACTTTTAATTGCATCGATTTTGTTTATTAACCAATTTGAAAAATAATTGTACCATAAGAAAGAGTGTAATGTAGTGTATTCAGTGATGTTCTCAAATTTAAAAAATAATGGTTTTTGCCGTAGACATAACGGTTTTAACAAAACGTAGCGAAAATATCCGAAGATTCCGAATATTGTATCACGAACTTTTGATCGCATCCAATTTAATTATTAACCGATTTTAAAAATAATAGTACCGTAAGAAAGAGTATATTCTGAGGTATACTGCGATATTTTAAAAATTAAAAACTAATAGTAATTAGATATAGATACGGCAGTTTTAAAAAAAAAGTAACAAAAATGTCCCGATTTTTCCCGAATTTCAAAAAAATATTATCAAGAACCACATTTAAATTTAAAAAAAAACTCGACGAGCTGCAAAAATTTACGTTGAGAGGTACTCTTAAAAAAAAACTCACGACTAAAGACTGAAATTTTGAATGTGTTTTGCTCACTCGCGGAAGAAATTTCACTTCTTCAACTTTAACACTTAATAAAACCTAAACTAATAGCTGCATCGGAAAAAAATCTCAATAATTATCCAGGGAATACGATGAAGAACAAAGCATGTTAATTTCATATTTTTCCGATCAGTACTTTCTCGGGAAACCGTCTAAGAATGGAGCTAAACAACAAAAATTTCAATTCTTCGGCGGCGGCGGTAACTTTTTTTAATATAGAGAGATTAGCGTCGTACTGGAGCAACACAACGGGCAATTGACGACGGTTCGGAATAAGTCACCTAAGGGAAAGATACGAAGACAGCACCACATAATTTTGAACCATGGTCAGATGACGAGGCAACACCTAAGCTGGCATACCACTCTCCAAACTTCCACACCAACCCAACGTGCGGACTTTCGGCCACGACAGATTTAAGGTGCCTCAACCGCCTCTACACCATACGCTTACAAACGTTCATGCACTGACCCATATTCGAACAAGGAACCTTCCGATCAAGAGGCTAACACCTTAACCACCAGACCGGTTGGTCGGCACCACAAATAGGTGTGCTTGTCGCAAAAACCAATTGCTATTTAATTCAAAGTGTCACCAATATTTAGATTGCAGTAATAAGTAAGTATAATTTTGTCATATGTATTGCAAATTCATTTCCTTAATTGTAATAATATTTTAAACCGTTTAATTCTTTCTATTATAGTTTTTTAATTGATTGATGATTGATTCTATCAACTAATTTGTCGATTGATTGTATTAACTTGATTCTTTAGGTATCAAAAAATAAATAAATATCATTATGATAATTTCAGCGTACAGGAACGTTGCTGTTCCAGCAAAGATCTTATTTTCACTTTAAAGAGTGTCTAGTAGGTAATCTGCAGATTATCTAGGTAATTTGCAGATTACCTACGCAATTTGAGAAATGAAACAATTTTCGGTACATTAACGGATTACTCTAGTTAATCTGCACATTACCTACATAATTTTGTAGAATAACTGATTACTGCACTTTAACATTAACAGATACACCATTTCTTTGAAAGGGGGTGCTAAATCATATACTTAACTTACAAGATTCAAATATTTGCATTTTATTTAAAAATATTTTATAATGAAATGGAACTTCGGGGTATGCTTTCATATTTTATTGAAAGGTGAAAAACTGCATAAAATAAGATAAAATATTCCACAAATATGAAACATCTATGAAGTATCTAGTGGATACGTTACAAAATATATTTTCATTGAATTCTTTCAATACTAGCTTTGGCCAGGATGGCAACAAAATCCTCAAAAAAAAAGTTCCTTGATATTTCCCTGATATGGTCACAAAAATTTCCCCGATTTTGTTATCCGTAATTGGTATCGATATAAAGTATCCACACGACAATATTTTTAAATATTTAGGGCGAGGTGGTGTAAAAGGATCACTCTCCACCAATATTTTGTGTTTTTTTCTCTTCAGATATTTCAATTGTTATTGTAGGGGTTGGAACCTTTAATGGAACTCTTACAAAAGCAATTTAAAAAACTAGAGAAAAAATACAAAATATTTTGACTATGAACTTTTTACACATGACCTTACATTATCGTGCTACACATAAAAAACAAATGCAAATATACATAAAAAAATGGCACAGCTTCAGACTACGTTTATAGCGGTGGCAACGGTCTTGGCGCTTTTTTTTGACGCACTTCTAGTAGCGAGCTATGGCAGGAAAAGGTAACTCATCTGTAATACGGTTTTCATGGCAACCTCGGCAACCGGAAAGTTTAAATTTTCATATTCTAGAAAGTTCTTTAAAAATCCGTCAAACTGTCGTTTGATTTCATTGGTTCATTTGAAATATTTCCTACCTTAACAACTTTAGAAGTGGAAAAAAAAAATCGCCAAGGTTGTTTTTACCGCTATAGACGTAAACAGAAGCTTTACCAAAAAATTCTACAAAAATGTAATTGCAAGCAAAAAATATTAATTTAATGCACAAAAAACCCCCATCATTAGTTACACAAATTTCCAATTGTATACCACCAGTTGTATAGCCGGCCTCCCGTCAACGAGATGTTCCTGCCGCGAGAACCACGGCGGTGGGTTTCGTGGTGTTCGGAAATTAAGACGTCAATTAAACCTTTATTCGAAATACAATTTCGGCGAATACGATTTATTTGATTCTCAAAAGTACTCGTAACCGCGCATTTTTAATTGAACAAACGACAGTAGTTGCTGTTATTATCAAAATTTTAAAAATTCCCTTTTTTGTGAAATTTGGAAATTTTCCCCCTGATTTCCAGAATTAAAAAGTTTCCTGAGAATTCCCTGATTTCCTTGTTCTCTTACCACCCTGTTAGCAGTGACTTTTAATTACATTCACTTATCAATATTATTTGTTTTACGAGGATAAAACAATGCAACGGGAGCCACCATCTTATTTTGCATTCAAAAACCTATTTAACAATCGTGATTACCTTTAATCAATTAAAAATATTTATTTGATTAAATCAATCAATAGATTTCGATTTTAGCAGTACGTAGAATATAGTACGAGTCATTAACAGCTGATAAATAATACTCTATTTCTGAATTCGTCTTATAAAGATTAAAAAGTTAAGATAGATTTCACCATTCATCAATAGAAAGTTAATATAGCTTTATTAAAATTTTAAAAGGGATATATCAATTTAACAAATATATGATTATCACTTTTATTTAATATTTTCATTTAAATACTTTTGTAGAAACCGTACTTGTTATGGCAACTAAAATTGACGAGTACAAAAAAGATCGCAATTTAAACATTTCATAAAACTATAAAATTTCAATAATTATATATACACTATATGGACAAAAGTATTTGGTTACTGCATATTTTTCAGAAAAAGTGCTTTATTATTCTATTTAAAAACGGATAGGCCCTCTTTTTGCTTGTATTACAGCTGCACCACGTCGAGGCATACTTTCCACGAGTTCTCTGTAAGTCTGGCCAGAAATATCTCGCCATCCTTCTTGAAAGGCTGTAAGAACAGATTATACTTCAGACAGGCGATACCGTACTTATTGTGAAGATGGGCGAACGTGGCGATACCGTACTCGTCGCTCCAGTTTGTCCCACAAGTGCTCGATTCGATTGAGATAGACGATCTGAAGAGGCCAGTCAAGCAAATTCCCCTCATTTTCAGGAAATCAGTCCAGAACACGTTTTGCAGTATAACATGGAGCTCGATCCTGTTGGAAGAAACAGCAATCATCGCCGTAGTATTACCATAGTGTAAGCAAAGGCCGAATTATCCAGAACGTCAAGGTACACGTCAGCGTTCATGGTATCAGTTACATAAAGCAATGGGCAGAGTCATAACCAGGAAAACAGCCATAAACACGGATGTATCCTCCCCTGAAATTCTGAAGTGTCCAAATACCTTTATCCATATAGTGTATGTACTAAGTAAGGAAAAAGTTACCTTCATCGGAGGATGCCAGGTAAAGTAGGAATAGGGCGGGGAGGCAACAAGCGACGGAGAAGACGACCACCCTACGCTTGCGCATCCTGCAAGCAAGTCCTCCCCTAACTCCCACATGCATCCGAACACCGCATCACTGAAATACAAACACATTTCATTAACATTTACACCCGTAACAGACATTTTAAACATTTCAATACGCTTCAATTTACTGAACGATTATGAAGCATCAATTATAGTTGGTATGGTTTCATGGTGTATGGTCCAGAAGTACGTCAGCACACAGGTTTTCACAATAAAGTTACAAAACAGATTAACAAGTCAAGAATATAGGCAGAAAGCGCAAAGCAGCAACTAAAACACAAGCAGTTAAATCTACTTAAGCAGTATACATATCATATTTCATGCGAAAAAAGCATATCATTTTATGTTTACCAGAATTTTTATATTTAACAGAGTAATAAAATACACGAAATCTAAAGCATATCCAGCATAAAAAGCCAATATATTGTGAAAGAAAGATAATATTAAAATCTTTCTCTTCGGGAATGATCCCAGAACGTCACCAATAGCCCATTGTGTAACTCCATTGAGACGTTAAATAACTACCTACTACCTATGGACATATTAGGCAGGGGATGTAGCAATTATGGATTTCATAAAGTATACAAATTCTATCTAGACAACAGTAAATTGGATAGTTAACAGGGTAAAGCTAGAGTTTAAGGGACCCATGCTGATACCCCGCCATTGGAAACAATAATCTACTCAGTTCTATATCAATCTTGCGAAAAAATATTGTCAACCAAATTAATATATGAAGGGAATTAATTATGTGATGGCATAAAAACTAACAAACAATAAGGTCTTGTTTGACTGTTGTGGATGGATGCAGTAAAGGCATCCCTGTCTTGTTTTGTGCCCTCTCTATACGATTGTGAGATCATTAATTTGTTTTGCGGTATCCTTATTATAAAGTAATGTGATTGGCTAGATGAAAGCACACTTTTTTCACCCGTGACACTGGAGATTACTTTTGTGGCAAAGTTATGCCCAAAATTCTAAAACATTGTCTACAAGTCATTTTCAAAAAAATATTTGAAAAACCCTTGGTTATTCGCAACCCAGATTTCGTACGTGATGAAACCATGAATTACGAGATGACCGACGTGCATCTAACGTATGAGGCAGCCAATGAAAATGGAAGAGCTGCTCAGACTATAGTGAACGCTTCCGCAACAGGCGAGAGCCGAATAGTCAAAACTTTCAGCGTTTGCACAGCTGTGAAAAGTCGGAACATTTCACACCAGCAGGCACGATGAGGGTCGACCGAGAACTCAAGAACACGTGTAATCAATAAATGTTTACTATCTCAACTTGGTGTAAAATATTTTCCATTTCAGGTGTACTCGAACTTCTCGGCTGAATAGCATTATGGCTGCTGAAATGTTCGGGTTTCACTCGCTAGTGGTGAAAACGCTCCAATTTTTGACGATTCGGATCTCGCCTATGGCGGAAGCTTTCACAGTACAATCTTTGAGAAGCTATTTTGTTTCCATTGGCAGTCACTACGTCAGATGCACCTCCGCCTTCTCGGAATTCGTGTAGTTCCGTCGTATACGATATCCGTGTTGCGAACGACGAAATGGAAAATAACAACTTGGAAACGCGTTAACAGGGCAACGGGAGCAGAGAGAGCTCAAAACTACGACGTACCTCGCAGAACAATTTTTCCTTAATATTATCAAAATTTTGGCCGATTTTTTAAAAAAAATCATAAATTACGATATTCTGTAGTGCAAAGCGCGCACCTTGCCACATCTCTTTTCTTTTCTAGCTGCGGAACAACCTCTCTACACCGCCCAAATTAATACGAACACTATTTGAGTAACACATCTTCTATGTCAATGACAGACTATTTAACTTCAAAAATTATCGACAGAATTGCAAATTCTGAAAGTATGCCTCGCTTTTAAATAAAGTAAATTAATTTCGATGTTTTATTATAAATATGTAATACATCTTGAGCCGATAATTGTGTTTTACGTATGTTTTATGATTTTACTGCAGTTTTTAAAATTCGGACAAAATGCCTGCAGAACAATTGCACTTGCTTGGAGTTGTGTTGCAGAACACTGAATATAATTCTGAACCTGGGAACAGCGTCCTCAATCACTTATACACAACAGATGGGGACATACATTCTTTGAAAAAAAATGTTAATTTGGGTGTAATCGTATTCTTTAAAGCCTGGCCAGGAATTTCGAATAGCATTATATATATCCCAAATATCCCGCACAGTATATTTCCCAAACGAATTTATTACACCGTTTAAAATAAGGTTAAACCGCCAAATGGATAGCTTACACTTTCAATCCAACTGAAAATAACTATATTTATATTTACAAATTAAAGAAATGTTTACTGTTTACTTACTAAAAAGGACATATTCAATCATCTTTTTAATAACATTTTCCAGTATCTAATTATCTGTTATAACCTTTACACAAGAATTCAATATGTTCCATTGAAAAACAGATTTCGATGTTTCGAGAGAACCGGACCTTTAACACATCAGACTACTTTATTAAAATCTAAGCTAAATTAGATCAACATCGATTTTGCATCAACATTTGTGAATCTTTATCAACCCTTTCTCGCCCCTTTTGCCAAACCATTAGATTTCCAGAAAAATATCTATTGGGTGCATATTTCCTTAAAAAAAATAATATTTACTTTTTGCGTTTATCCTAAGGAATAAAAAAGACTGGTTTCTTATTTATTTACTCTTCACAACCTTACACAAAAGAGCGCTTATAAAAACACTTTCTGTAATCTTCCCAGTCGACAAATTTGAGATTTAGTGAAACTAAATGCTAGTAAATTATTACTATATACTAGAAGTGTACAATTAATTGTATTGAGTTAAAAGTTATAGCTCAATTTATGGAACTGAAGTTGTAGGTCAAGAATCCGACAAACCATTAAAGACATTGGTATCATTGAACAGCTTACTTTTAAAAAACAGATAAAACCACAACCATAAGAGAATTAAACATATGATAGAAAAATAGCTGGAACTGTAGTGAAATAGGAATAACTCACAACCTTATCACACCGCAATTAGCATTTAAAACTTATCAAACTAGATCTTATATAGCTAAAGAGATATTTTCTTTTGTGAAGAACACAGGTACAGTTAAACAGAAAATATTTTGGAAAACTATAAAAAAAGCCTTAGGACAAAATTACCTAAAAAAAGTCGACAGATACATCAATTATGGAACTGATCAAACAAAATAATAGAGAATGCATTAATTTAATTACACACGAGATGGATGCAGATAACTTTTCAAAATAGTACAAACAATTTAAAATCAACCGCTGCTAATTTTGCTGATTTGTTTAAATGTGCTTGATTTGAGCTAGGAGCTACATAAAATTGACCAATTCGCACGGTATAGGTCTCCCACTCTAATGGAATTCTTCAGCAGTCTCATTACAAGAAGGCAATCACAGAAATCTAGAAGATAGATATTCAAGCAGAAAAGGAATCTAAGTTAAACCGAAAAAATAGGTTCAGAGATTAAAAAAAATATCGAATCGCCTTTGAAGTGAATGAAATGTAACTGAAGTAGACGTGCGGAGGCTGAACGTGGTAAAGTGACAGAGGAACGAACTTTGTTAACCATGCACTTTATTAGAAATACATAGTCCTGTCGGTGGAATACCTTAGCAGATGTGAACAAAATGCAATTTTCCATTTTTGACCAATTTCATTTGGTCATATATTTATTTCACTCAATTTCATTTGAACGTATGAAAAATGCACATAGATATTTATATCCATTATAAATGGATTTAAATAAGATATGAAATGTGAGTAACAGTACTACCATCAATGGTTGGTAGGTATTTAATTAATGTCGCACTGGAGCAATGACTACACAATGTCACACAACACAATGAGCTATTGGCAAAGATCTGGGATCAACCCCTGAAGGGAAAGATCGGAAGAAAACACCACGTAGTTTTGAACCACGGTCAGAGCCATGATCAGATTTAACGTGCACCAGCCCCCCTTTACACGACGGCCTTTAGGTTGGATTCGAACTCTCAACGCTCTAGTTGGTAGTCCGTAGCTCTTTCAACCGGGCAACGGCGGACCACTATGAATGGATATTAGCAATTAAGAAGCTAGCACAGATGCTATGTGTGGGTCTGTCAGTAACAGTAAATTCCGTATCACCATTACACACATCACGATTCTATTAAAAAAATTTACTTTATGGCTTTAATTCTCTAGATATATATTTCATTCCGTATCCCCATTACACCCATCACAATTCTATTTAAAAAATACTTTTTATTATATGGATAGAAATCTCTATAAATTCCATTCCATATCAGTGCATTCCGTATCACCATTACACCCATCACCATTATATTTAGAATATACTATTTATATATTTGTGGGAAAATAGTCCCATCACGATTCTATTAAAATTTTTATTTTTATTTTATGGATTGAATCCTTTCTCTATATAATTCCTTATGTGTCAGTACATTCCGTATCACCATTACATCCATCATGATTCTATTTAAAAAAATACTTTTTATTATATGGATAGAATTCTCTATAAATTCCATTCCATATCAGTGCATTCCGTATCACCAATATAATTATAATATACTTTTTATATATTTGTGGGAAAATAGTCCCATCACGATTCTATTTAAAAAATACTTTTTTTTTTATGGATTGAATCCCTTCTCTATATAATCCATTAAGTGTCAGTACATTTCGTATCACCATTACATCCATCACGATTCTATTTAAAAATAGTTTTTATTATATAGATGAATTCTCGATATATTCCATTCCATATCAGTGCATTCCGTAACACCATTATATTTAGAACATACTTTTTACATATTTGTGGGAAAATAGTCCCCTCGGTTCCCATCCCACGCGCGGATGTATACATTATAGGTGACGCGTCGCATCACATTGTAACTAATCAGACGTTGAATCAATGTAAGCCGCGGAAGCAAGAGCTTCGAGTTTTAATTAACTGAGTTATGACGAGCTCTGTTGAATGTTATGTGACGATGTTAACTGTCGATGTTTCTCCCTTATTGTTTTAACTGCTATTGTTTTGTCCCTTGTCCCTTTTAAATAATAAAGTTCCCACGTTTTAACTTGCAGTTGTCTATTTGATCCCATATATTATATGGATGCAAATCTCTCTATATTCCATTCAGTATCACCATTACACCCATCCCGATTCTACTTAAAAAATACTTTTTATTTTATGGATAAAATTCTCTTTACACATACATTCCATTCCATTCAAGAAAAAAAATCACAGAGTAATTAATGAGACTTTCTCATAGAAAAATTTAAATGCAACTCAAATAAAATATTAAAGGTTTCGCTGCTATAATTTGTGCATCAAAAATATATTCCGACTAAAGAATCTTCAATAAGATAACGAGTGAAAGTATTTATTAATAGTTAAAAAACAAAGTAACCTAGAATTAGAAGAGACTCCGTAGGCCGTGAAGCGTGATGTTGGTTTTATATTTTTCTACACGTGAGCTTTTGAAAGGTGGTTCAAATTTTAAAGAACGTAAAGGAGTACAGCTTTTAAAATTACCAATAGCTGAAAAGTATAAAATATGTAGCAAGAATTCACAGCGAGTGTGTTAAAATTGAAAAAAAAATGTCCTTTTGAAAAGTGTATTTCTAGCAACGCTGTGATTAAAAATTAATAACTTTTCCGGAAATGTTATAGGTCAAGAAAACATTAATTAAGATACATAAATCTGTGCTTAGCGTATTAATGTAAATACTAAAAAAGGACAAGTCACTTCAAACGTTATCATTTACGACTGCATAATTGGGTATTTTATCTTGGTATTTAATAATGTTATTTTTAGTATCGCCATTAATTCAGATGAATTTTGCTCATTGGGTTTTAGATAGACAAACATGAGAAAATGATTAAATCTGCTGTTTTTTTATAAAATTAATAAAAAACGACCCTTTCAACATATGTGGTCGATTAGTTTTGATAATACGGAGTACATCAGTAATTACGCACTAAAATCATGATAATTTTTTTTTAAACGGATCTATTTATGATTTTAATTATAAATGAAATTGTTTTATCGCTCGAGAACGATGTACATCGCCAACCTACCTATGATTATAATTAATTCATTGCCCTCACAACGTAACGTGCTGAACTTGAGCCAGACAAAACAGAGTAGTTTGTAAATAGATTTTATTTAAGTCAAAGGTTAATAAGCATGATGTTCACTACCCTACAATAACGAACCAGACGCCAGCGGATTTGGTTGGTTGGTCACCGCAGGTGACCCCCTCACCTCCCGACTTTAGTCAGGTTAAAGGGTTTACTAGTCACCCACGGAAAAATCGAGTGAACCCGTCAAAGGAAACCGGACTAATCCGGTCAACCCCGTGACGAAATTTCTTTAAATACATTTGAAACATATTTTGCATGAGTTAGACATCCTTTAGATATTACTGATTCTATATCCTTTTGAAAATAATGATAAAAAAACCTTTTGATAGTACATTTAAAACATGGGCTGGTAGGGTGTGCAGGATTTTCCCTTACTATTTTGCATGAGACTTAAATTAAAATTAGTTTTCCTCTTTTGGTAAGGTTAAAAGTTTCCCCAATTTTTAATTAAAATATCAGGTGCAGTCCTGCTTTTCCCACCAGCCTCACGTACACAAAATTGATTTAACGAAGTAAGAATTATTTTTTAACTAAATCTAAAATACACTAATATTTAAATAGTAAATAGTAAAGATTAATTGCATTAAATATGTACAGATAAAAGACAGAAACTAAAAATTAACAATAAAATACAAATGTACACAGTCTTCTGATTGTTAGTTGGTGATAATGTTAATGTTTTCCACAAAGAATTTCATAATATTCGTAATTTTTATTTGAGCCTGATTGTTGCTGATTGTGTTGGTGGCCCAAGCTTGGTATTGCGTTATGGCAGGTTTCTTGAGGTGATGGCAACCTGTGAGTGGACACTCAAATATGTAATGATCTGGAGTGCCAACCTCCCCACAGATGCATAGGTCGCTGTTCTTTATTTTGAACCTGAATAGATAGCTGGGGAATGGGCGAACAAAATCCGACAGCTTGTTTGGGAATGTTTTTCGTGGTATGGCCTGGGACCTTTGCATGTTGTCCCTGGTGAATTGAATGCCGCCGCCAACATGAACACTTTGGACAGTCAGCTTCTTCCTACGCTCTGACAATTTTATGGAATGGACGAATGTTACTTCCAGAACGACAATGCTTAGTGTCCTCTGTCAAACTGTGGTATCGAGATATAGGTGTATAACGTCTTCCCTAGCCTGCTCAGAGTCCCGGTCTAAACCCCACAGAACATTTGTGGGACGAGTTAGAGCGATTTTTACGGACCAGGAAACCGCGTCCGAAATCTACAGCTGAGCTGGCGACATTCTTGCAGCAGGAGATGGACATAAATACCCATAGCTGTGTATCAAAACCTTGTTGAAAGTATGCCCAGAAGGGTTGCTAGTGTCATTGCAGCACCTGGGGGACCCCCCCCCTACTAAAGCATGCATTCTTTCCCTTATACCATCACATCTTGCTGTTCGGTCCGTTATTGTAGGGTAGTGTATACCATTAATGTGTTAGGAAATATACCTGGGTAAATTTTTAAAAGATTAAAACGCGACAGAGGAATAAGCTAAGTTAATCACTTGATAGAATAAATGGAACAGCGCCACAAATGCCAAATCTAAGCAATGTTTTCCATCTGGTTCCCAAGCGGTCTAGAGGCCGTCGTGGCTCAGTGGGAATGCCCACTGCGCTAGCAACCATCGAGTTGCAGGCGTCACAAGTTGGATTTCTGGCAGGTGCATTCCTCTCTGGGTGTATTTCTCTCTTCTGAGACAGCAAAACTTTCATTGTGTGTGTCAGTCTAACTGGATATTGTACATCTTGTGTCTGGTCATGTTAAGACAGTGTTTGGGTCACCCATACAGAGTTGCTAAAATAGGGCGGAATTGTGTCTTTTGAGCTTCTTAACTCAGGGATAAAAATGATTTATGCATCATATCAACGTGCAATAACCGTTTCTGGTATGGCCAAACATGACCAATGCGCCATAAATCCCTAAAAACACCAACCAAACAACCTCAAGAGGTCTATATTACTTTGATTTTAACCCATGACCAGGATGACGTGAAGTTTTTCACCAAGATAAATAAGGTTGCAGGATCCCACCGACACCACTAACTATACAATTATGTTCCCAAAGATGACAAACCAAATTAAGACTGAATGCAACGAAAACCCGAAGCAAAAACGATGACATAAATTTGAGTGAAACGTTTGTTTCCATTTTAGACATGATTTTAACACCAAGAAGGAAACCATGCAACATTGTCGACCGGTCATTTCAATCCACCTTTCTTCCCTTCTAGTAAACACGGGGATTGTGCTCCAGGGATACCCATACGATCTTTTTCTGTTTCCATACTACTCTCTGCCGGTCTTATGGTTAAAGTGTTAGCCGCTAGATAGGAAGGTTCCTGGATCGAATCCGGGTCAGTGCATGGATGCTTGTAAGCGTATGGTGTAGAGGCGGTAGGTGTACCTTCAATATGTCGTGGCCGAAAGTCCTCACGTTGGGTTGATGTGCAAGTTTAGAGAGTGGGGTGCCAGTTCAGGTGTTGCCTCGTCATCTGACCGTGGTTCAAAATTACGTGGTGCTGTCCTCTTATCCTTCCCTTAGGGGATTGATCCCGGACCCTCGCCAACAGCCTGTTGTTGTTGCTCTAGTATGACTTTAATTAAAAAAATTATTTTACCCCTACTCTCTGAGGTAATGTATTGATGACTAGATATCTCGTCATCAAGATACTGTCGATTTGGTTTTAGGATGACGAGACCAAGATCTAGTCAGCTTTACTAACGAAGAGGGAAACATCGCCGAGGCAATAACAATTGTTAAGACAGTGGAGTTTGGATCATCCATTTAGAGTTGCTAAGATTGGGCGCAATGGTGTCTTTTGAGCTTCTTCTTAACATAGGGGTAAAAATGATTTATGCATCAGATTAACGTGCGACAACCGTTTCTGGTATATTAACTGAAATCGATCGGGAACAAGAGATCGAAAGAAACACAACAAAATACCAGACTTATAAAGGTATCGAAAGCAAAGCATTAGAATTTTTTTTTTTCGATCTGAACTCAACATTCCCAGTTATTAAGATTACACTACGCTCAATTGTGTAAACCGAAATAAAAAGCATGCTCAAACGCAGCAAACGAACTACTCAGTACGCACGCAGAAGGAACGTAAAGAGCAATCAAAATTTATTTCTTCTTTTCCTTTTAAAGGGCGAATCGTTCAACTCGACAACCACAGCATTTGTCAGCAAGAGTGTTGCAAAAGTTCCTCGTTCGGAAGTGTACACAAATAAATCCTAATCTCTTGCAAGACACGCGACAGAAAATGGCGGCGGCTTTGAGGCGGCGCGAGTCAATTGAGATGGATTGAGTAATTAGGCTCCAATTATGCAAATGACTCTGGGGAATCGAAGCCGAGACGATTATTCGATGCTCCTTCTCCACCGGTGGAAGACTTTAGACAATGTACATAAAGATTAAGATGCGACAGATGGGGAAAAAGTTCAAACCCTAGAACAAAATTCATTCCAACGCACGCAAAAATTTTATGTTGCGAGGTTGCAATCCGGAAGATTAACATGAAGAGAAAGGTACTTTAATTTCAGAAGGAAGTCATGAAATACATTTTTTAAGAAACAAGGGATTCCACAGATAATTTTTCTCATTTCAGTACTGGTACAAATAGAAAAGAGGTTTAGAAATTTATGGGAAACATACGCATTCAATATATTTAGTACATATAATATATTCAGCAAGCATATAACATTTTTCCTTTAAGGGGGTCCGGGACACAGAAATCGTCAAATTTTCGATTTTTTTTTATTATTTTAAAAAATTCTCTCTGTGTTTTTCTGCTTAAAATGACGTTTAAATCATGTTTCTATCTTAATTAGAACTAGAGATATAATAATTTTTGTGGTGCGTTGTTATGAAAATCTAACACTCTTAACAGTTGTTGTCATGGCAACAACATCTATCTTTAAAACTTTAAATGCACTTTTCTCCATGATACATTTTTTCAAGATTTCCTGTATTCAAATTGCTATAAATCGAAAACCGATAAAGTTTAAGGGTTGAAATTTGGAATATATATTTTTCAAACATTATACTTTAATTTTGATTCAGCATATTTGAAACAAATATCTACTTAAAAAAAAGTACCTTATAATTTCCAAAATTTTTCATTCAAATATTTTTTATTTTTTATTAAATTAATATTTTTAACATTGCTGAATCAAAATTAAAGTTTATAAATTTGTGAATAATTTACTGCAAGAATTTTAAAAATTGATCAAGAATATTTTAAGTTTTAGCAATTTAAAATGACCCTACTTTTTTTGAAAAAATTTTAAAAAAACTTTTGGAAAAATTTTGTGTTGTGATTTCGTTTATTAGTTAGATGGGTAATCAGTACAAAAAAAAATTCAAAATTCTAAATTAATTAATAAAAAAAAAATTTCAATGTGTCCCGGACCCCCTTAATGCAAAAAAATGATTAATATGTTGGATATTGAGTCTGCTGGAATATATCTGGTAGGTAGATATTTTAACTAACGTCGCACTGGAACAACATCACGGTCTATTGGCGACGGTCCGGGATAATTCCAACGGGAAAAAATTCGAGGACAAAATCACATAATTTTGAACCACAATCAGATGACGAATATAATATCTGGATCGCCACATCCAAAGAATATGTGTAATA
The DNA here is from genome assembly GCA_947359465.1 of Metellina segmentata. NCBI lineage: Eukaryota > Metazoa > Arthropoda > Arachnida > Araneae > Tetragnathidae > Metellina > Metellina segmentata. The sequence continues at coordinate 40,088,136 of OX375873.1, read as the reverse complement.
GTAACTTAAGCATCGCAAATTCTTTAAAACAGAAGCAAAATAAGCCTTTTCTTAAAGCTCATTTTGATAATTATAAGCTGGTTTATAAGTATCGCACATTTAGGAAGTGTTTTTAATATTTTATTTGTGAAAAAGAAACTCGAAAAAAAAAAAGGGGGGGGGGTTCATAATCACTTGTAAAACATTGTGTATTTAATACATTTAGAGCTAGTAGAGCTAGTTATGAGAAAAATTACACTTCTGATATTTTTTAAAGTACACGAATACTTTTATTTCATTGGGTGCAAAAACCTTCAGCAATTCCATCTTGCTTAAGTTTACAAAACTGTCCAAGGTGAAATAAAAAGTATGTATTTTTTTTTCGTTTTTCGTGTAGGTGGTGCACTTTGTATATTTAACTCTCAAGAAACATTTAATTATAACTGAAAAACTAGAATATTTCTTGCTTCACATTTAAAAAGTGCAGTCTTAAAAGAATATGATATTAAAAATATAAACCAAGCACAAACATTAAACAAAATTTTGAAAACTTTTTCCATCAAGCAATAAACGACAACCCCCCCCCCTCCATTACTAATACATCTAATCTTTAAAAAAAATAAAAAGGAGGAATTATGGCTAATTTAACAAACTTTTCTGTTCTTTTTCAAGAAAAATGTATCATTCGAGGAAAAATGAGAAAAAAAAACCCCGACTTTTAGTTTTGATAATATGAGAAAATAATAAAATTGCTAAAAGTAAGTCATGTAAAAATCAATTCGCGGGGTTCCTGAAATGAATTCACAAAATTTAATAACTTTTATGTAACATGAAGGTTGAAACCAGCGTAATTCTTTTCGTATCTTCTCGAATCTATAGCATTTCTAAACCATCAACACGCGAACTTTTATAGATTTATTCAAGTACATTGATTTTAAATATGCATATAAAGAAAAAAGGTTTAATCTTTGGAAGAAAGTATTTTAAAAACTGTCATGTTTTACAATATACGAAACATTTGAAAATATTTTTCTTCTCACATAGTATTTTTAGTATGTTGATGTTACATGCTTTTAATATTTCTTGAGAATATTTTAAACTGAGTTTCAGTGTATAATTCGGTAAAACAAAAAAGTTTTTAATGGAATTAACTCTTTTAAAACTTTTGTAGAGAGATGTTCTTGCGTGCATATATTTAGTTTAACAATAGAACGACAGGAAAGTGATAAAAGTTAATCATTTTTCAACTTTGGCACTACATTAAAAACCTTCCAAGAATCTTTCTCTATCGGAATTTTTTAGGTGGAACAACAATTTCTTTGTTTTTAATACCCTTTTGTTACTTTATAGCAAAGGAATGCTAATAAAGACAAATGCATAAATTAAATTCTAAAACCGAGAAAATTAAAAACATTAAAAAATCGTTTGCAAAATTTTTAATCCTATCCCGTCCAGTTAACCAGAAATTTTGCTTTTGAATAAATATCGTTTGGTAAAATATATGTACGATATTTTACTCATAACACTTTTAATACAACAGAAAGGCAATGTACTAATTCATCTTCAAAACAACACAAAAATAAATTTCCAAACTGGAGTAGCATATTTTAAAGCGAATGCACACCTTTCTTTGTGAGAAGCGGATGTTCTATTAATAAGGAAGTTTTATTAGAAATATGCTAGGAATTGAGAGGAAGTTCGAAATTATCTTCAAAAGCGTGTTGAGCAAAAGTTTAACTTAATTTTATGAATTAATTATTAAGGATGCAGGAAATAAATTTAATTCTACTGCTTGCCACATTGAATTTAGTCATTCCATATATAACGTATTAGTCACGAAGGTAATATCTCCAAGTTTCGTTTCTAGGATTGATGATTGTTAAAATGGGTGTCTAAAACTATACGATGTGTCTCATAACGCTTGAGAACAGAGAACACTCAATTGCAAGTTGGTTGAGTGACCATACTGCAATTTAATGGTATCAAGTTCCAGTTAAAAAGCAAGCAACAACCATCAACTCAGACACCAAATATGGATAAACACTTTTGGTCTTTGAGTATGCTTTTCTAACTAGCAAGTCAGATATGCGATTTCACGACCTTCACACAAATCATCGATTTACAACGAGCTTTCAACCAAATGAGAAGCTTATTCATTCAAGATAAATGCAGGCGGTGGTAGTGTTTTGTGACGGAACGTGTTTTCTGTAAGTTCCGAATGTGACGTCAATTGGCTAGATTTTTAAAATATGATTTTAGCACTTCGCCAATAATAATTCCAAAGAATGAAATCTGAATTGATATAGTATATGATAGTCCACTAAACAATGCTCCAATCAGATTAAACGTCCCCAAATCGTCGATTAAACTACATTTTAAGGCAACCTCAATAGATATTATGCGACAGTATTTAGTTAGCGGAAGTAAAAGATCTGGACTTTTCGTCTGGTTTGTTTGATTTCAAAAAGGTTCTCATGCAATCGCCAAACGTTATAAAAAGTGGTGATAAGTCAAATTAGTTCTTAAGGCTTAAAGTCGGACAAGGGATGGCCGGGAGGGGATTCCTGTTCCACAGGAGCCAGCTTTAGAATCTAGGTCAAAGAAAGTTATACATTCAAAGATGTTGTTACAAACATAAATATTTACAATCATCAACTAGCTGGTACAGGACTTGACTTGTTTCCGAATACGATTTTAACACGTCGCCAGTAAAAATTTCAAAGAATGAAATTCGAATTGATTTATGGCAGTTCACTGGTCAACGCCAATTCGATTAAACACCAAACGTCGCCAAAACGGCGATACACTAGATTTTAAGAAAACCAGGATATGTATTATACGAGAACATAAGGGAAACAAGTAGCAAAATTCCCGTTTTCCGTCTGATTTGTTTTGCATGGAAAATTCCTCTTTCTGTATAAGAGAAATGAAAGTATATACCGCTTTTATATTCCTTTCAAATAACCGAAGAAATGAAATACATCGAGACAAAGCCATGCTTAATTTTTATTTTTATGTACACAGAAAAGAGTTGACAGTGTATTTTTTAACTACCAGTCACTGTGAACAAACAGCATAACAAAAGCAAATGAGCCGCGGTAGCTCAGTCAGTAGAGCGTTGGGCTCGCATCAGAAGGGTTGTGGGTTCTGTCCTCGGCGGAGCCTCCAATTCTGATGATTGCGAGATCGGCGCTTCGACCTGGCTAAAGACCGTCGTGTTCACTAATGGTGGCTGGGGCACGTTAAATAGGTCGTGGTCACAATGTCCCCCATGTTCCCATACCAAATCAATACCTCTGGGGGTACCTGATCAGGGGGTTATCGGCCTCTGATTGGGATCTAAATTACGATATGTGTGAGTGAATGTATGTATGAAAGGGACCTTCCTGTAAAACGGATGTGTCATGTATGTCGAGCAAAGTCGGACTTCCTCCCAATGGGACTCAATAACATGGCAGGCGCACCCCCCCTCGCCTCTTGCCGTCTTTGACGGGCCTGGCACTTCTCTGGTCTGCCAGTGTAGGCATAAGAAACAACAACAAAAGCAAATATCTAACTACCGCCGTAACGTGGTACTTCAAGTGTAATGAAAAACTCCAGGAAAAAAAAAAAGAACGTATCCAATTATTCAGCAGCAAAGAGCATACACACCCGAACATCAGCAAGGAGGGATAAACACTGCCTGAGTAAGGTAAACCTCCCATTTTCAAAGCTGCTAATAGTTCTATTTACAGTCCCAATTTGCAAGAGCCTGGATAGACGGCGCAAATTGTTTGAAAATAATCATCGAGCAAAGGAATCACGCATTGGAAGCGGAAGAAACGAACGTGCAATCCATCCATCATCTAAAGCAAAGTCGATGAGGACGCTTCCTACCGGGCAGGGCGATAATTAAGAGCTCAGTATATCGGTGCACGAAACAATTACCGCTTAGGTCCATTGGACAACTTAGACTCTACTTTGCGAAGAACGTGCCTCCAATCATCGGCTTGGGAGGGGTCGGTGACAAATTATATAAAATTCCACTGCATTGTGAATGGCATTTCAAGAGCTCATTTTCAAAATGCATTTAGTCAATTATTTCAGATTTTTCAAAGATAATTAAAATCCCTCTTGTTGATTGTTTTCGGTTTTTATGGCACAGTCGCCATATTAGTCCAAGCTTAGCCAGTCACCAGACAAACACAAGGACGGAAGAAAAAGAAAAGCAAAAGGGTAGATGAGGGTAGAAATGAAAGGGTGATAGTTGAGCCAAGTCACCCGACAAACACAATGAGGGAAGAAGAAAAAAAAAGCAAAAGGGTAGATGAGGGTAAAAATGAAAGGGTGATAGCTGAGCCAGTCACCAGACAAACACAATGACGGAAGAAAAAAAAAGCAAAAGGGTAGATGAGGGTAAAAATGAAAGGGCGAAAGGCCATTCAGGTTACTTCCGGGTTGTGATGTCCGTTCACATCTATAGAAGATATGACTTCGAGGGCTCAAATCCCAATGGAAAGAAGCTTGAATTTTCTCCATCTTTTTTCTACAGAAATAAATTTTGTTTGAACTTTTGATTTTGAGGAAATGCTTATTATTATACAAGGCAGCTATACCAATATTGAAAAGTCGATTTTTGTAATTTTGATCTACTGGCTTAAAGCACAAAAAAGAAAAGTAAATCACTGTTTCAGGCACACAACAAATCTGCTTATATAGGGTTCCCTCTTCAGCTTGGACATTTTAAGAACAAAAAAGTATGGCCATTTATAGTTACTTTCCAAAGCTGTTTTTCACTTTTAAGGCTACATTTTGTACAGCTCGTATATAGATTAAGCTGTAAGTGACCAAGGGAAGAAACTTTCCACAATGCTATATTTGGGTTTCGGACAAGTGTGATCGATGATTTTGGTTTTTGAATACAGGTTAAAAAAAAATACGCAAAGTTTTGTAGAAAAAAACTAACGTCTTCAAATCTTTCAACGATTATTAGCAAATATTGAGGCTTTTTAAGGACTACTAAAAACTAAACGAAAGTGCAGGTCTTGTTGAGACTGCTAAAGGTCCGTGGAACCCTATTACAACCTTATTTATAACAGGGTTCTACAGGGGGTTAACAATCTACCTTGGGTTAATTGTCTTATGTAGTCCATTCAGTAGTAGCATGAAAAGCAACGAGAGCACGGATTTAAACACCAGAGTGTAGTTTGGTGTTTAGGAGGAAGATTAAAACGTCAAATTTCGGCTGTCACAACACAAAGTGAAAAACCGTATTGTTTTCCGAAAGTGAAGCGATTAACGGGATAAAACGTAGTCATGAAGGCCAAAAAAATGTCCACCATCACCTGGAAATAATATATTCCCAATGCAAACAGTTGCTCACTACCTTCAAACTCACTTCATTTTTTGAAATTAATTTATTAGATTTTACTAACAAATTTAAAAAAAATAAGCGGCATCGAAAAATTTTGCTACTTTTACAACCTTAGTACTATATAACTTATTCTACCACAAATGTTTCAGAATTTTGTCACATGCCATTGCAATCATGTCATCAGCTGACGAGTCAACCAATAACGTTGAACCGAAGTATCAGAATGATCAATGGATGCAATTACCATTACCCAGTTTATTATTTAAATATTATCACACTGACTGATTCTGGGTTTTCCGAACAGCACTGTGTATCTATTCATTCATTACTTTGAACGCAACTACTCTTCCCCTACCATAGACATCTATCCAGTTTCTCTTGAATGTCCAATAACACAGTTGAAAAAATAATTTCAGTTTCGTCCAGCTATCAGTTCTATACTTAATAAACACATGGGCCGATGTAGGTCCAGTTGGCAGAGCATCGGATTAGCAACCGGAGGGTTGCGAGTTCGAAACGTGGTTCAGCAAAAGACCGCCGTGTACACGGATGCTGTGCTGTTGCGGCCTAAAATCTTCTTCTTTTGGCTAGTGGGGAGGTTTGGAGAGTTCTGTGCCAGCTCAGGCGTAGTTCTCATCATCTGACAATGGGTCAAAAGTACAAGGCGTTTTCCTTGGATCTTTCCTTTCGGGATTGATCCCAGACCATCGACATAGCCCGCTGTGTATCTCCAGTGTGACGGAAATAAACTACCTACCTAAAACCGCATTGTCGGTAGGTGTTTATTTCAATGAAAGTCACACTAGAACAACACAGTGAGCTATTGGCAACGGTCCGGGATCTAACCTGAAGGGAAACATACGAGGATAACTCCACGTAATATTGAACCACGTTCAGATGACGAGGTCACACGTGAGCTGGAACCCCATTCTTCAAACATCCACACCACGCGAACGTGAGGACATTTGATGCTACGACACATGTAACGTGCACCAGCCCCCTTTGTTCACGACGGTCTTTGGTTGAAAATCGTACTGTCGGATGTGTCTGGTGCAGAGCTTGAGAGTTGCGAACAGGCATGGAATGGCAGCGTATAGTGACGAATATGGCTTCTGCCTTGGGGTAAATAACCACAGCATTCGCGTCTAGAGCAGACCAGGCCAGCGGTACCAATCTAAGTTGTAGTGCAGGTTAGCTCAATGTATTAGAGTAGCATTTAACGTGTAATGGTGTGGGGACTGTCACTTAACACAGTCGGTCACTTCTAGCAATGCTACCAGGTAGTTTGACAGCATAGCAATAAGTACAGAAGATTCTGCAACCTGTTAGGCCTTTCATGCAACGTTCCAAGGTCCTATCTGCCAGTACCAGAACACACGGCCCGCTTCATCTAGGAGTGCCTCCATGGCGTTGAAACCCTTCCTTGGACAAATAGATCCTTCGTAATATCCCCCATTCAGCATGTTTCATATTCTAGGTCGTCACAATTAAACTACACCGAAAAAAAGACATCTGGAGCAGCAGCTGTATAACATAAGGTAACAGCAGGATATCATAAGAACGCTATAAACATTTTGCCACAGGATAGCATAAGGGCTGACTTCAAGTCAAAACATATATCGGCATGCATCGACACCGGAGGGGCTTTACATATAACGAAAAAATAATCTTGCTGATGTAATTATGATAATAATTTTTTTTTTGCCAGAGTGCATATAACATAGGGGTTTATATCGTTTAACGGGATAGACAAAACAACTCTTTAAACTTGTAATGGATCATTTAGGAGATTAGGAAGATAAATACGTATAATAAATAAAATTCTATATATCTTTTGTCTAAACCTTAAATAAAAGTAGAATTCATTTGAAAATATGCATAACATACATTATCCAATGCCACAAAAGCTTATCCACCTCAAAAAGAGAGAGGGCTGAAAAATGAGATTCACACTTTAAACTTGATAGAAATAGTTACAGTATTCTTATACTGAAAAAGTCTTAAGTTTTCAGCACAGTAGGAGATCCTGGTTGTAAACAGGCTCACTAATTCCGCAAACACCACTTTTATAATGGCTGAACATATTAAGTTGTCATAGCATAATCTTAAAAATTTATCAAAACTTAAGCTGTTATTTTTGAACCTTCTTCCATTGGCACAATGGAGTTCTCAGTCATTTTTATCAAGTACAGCTGATAAAATATTTTAGAAAAATTTAATGAGAGAACAGAGATTACATCGTTATTAAACCATATTTTTTTCGCCGAGACGTAATTGGCCAGGCGGTTCCTAAAGAAAAAAGATTGATAATACGAGATTCAGTCAACAAAGCCATGTCCAAGACACAGGGGTTCCTCAAAATATTTCCTCTCACTTAAGGCGGCGGAAATGTTGAGTAACGAACCAGGCAGAAAAAGTGTATTATCCCATACTGCACGGCGCAAGCTCAACTTGTATCCGTCCCCTAACGTGTTAAGTTAATTAAGTCATACGAACTAGAAAAGACGTTGTTTTGCAGCAGAAAAGAACATTCTCCATTCGCTCTTTTTCGCGCTCAATGTATTTTTTATTGTTTTACACCTCCTTTTTTTAATTTAATATTTTACACACCACCTCATCCCCTTCCCCTAAACGCGGCTATTTTTCAAATATTGCGCCAACTTCTCTCAAATTCTAGTTTTTAAAAGGAAAACGTATTAATTTAAAAGCAGAAGGGAAAAAAACAACCAGGGGGAGAAAAAAAGAAAAGCACGCACAACTCCCGAGAACATGTCGGAACAAAAAAGTCGTTTGTTTTAACTGCAACATGGGTGGCTGGCGTTTAGCGGCTAGTTTGTTGATGCCAGATCCTAATTAGATTCAGCAATTCCTTTGCTTTTCGGTGTTTTCTAATTTGGAACGAGTTTCGTTAGATTTGTGTAAAAGTCTAATTAAGAACTCGTGCGAGACGTGATTAGAGAAAAGTAATTACAGAAAAGGCGCACGCGGTGGATGGACGAATAAAAAAATACAAAAAGTAGGGGGAAATTAAAGGGGAAAAAGAGGGAGAAAATTGCTGCCGGTGTTTCAGTTTGTTTCAAAGCTCTCTCAATGACATCAGCGTTACCAAGTTTTCATTACGTGTTAACGCCTAACAGCATACTTTCAGTCGTCTGGCGAGAATTAAGCGTAGGGAAACGTAGGAACTCTTGAACCCGTAACAAGTATAAAAATGTTTTTATTCGCCGGAAATTCAATTTCACCTCTCTTTAACTAATGCCCTCGACAAAGCTGGACGGGAAGTTTCTTGATGAAGAATTGAATCGAGGTAGAATTAAAAAGAGGAAAAACAAACAAATTGCGAGTTTCTGGGGAACGAAGCAAGAGAATATGGAGTTAAAAGGCGTAATTTTAAATAACTTCGGAAGGCAAAAAGGAGAATTTTCATTTGGATATTTATTCGCATCCAATAATTGGATCAAGAGTTCCCTTCTACGATTCGTGGCGCAACTTTTTCTTTTCGGATTCACGGAGATTGGCGCACGACGCTGAATTACACATTCTTTTCCTGAATAAACCGAACTTTTGAATTAAACCTAATGGCAAATATATAAGTAGGTGCATAGAAATATTGAATAAACGCTGAATAGAAAAATAAAAATGGTATAGAAGTAATTGGAAACTTTATTCTCCAAGAAGCAAACAATTTAATGTAAAGTATTTAAGACAGCAAAGTTTGTTTGAAACCGGAGAAGGGTTCTCGTAACTTGAGTGTTGCAAGGATTGGAGAAATGTATATACATCTTAGCTGACTTTCAAACAAGGTAAACGTGGAAATCGAGTGAGGCATGTTAATACTGAACATATAGAAAGAAATTTGGTAAGCGTAGAAAATGAATTACACAAAAAGAAATGATAAGAAACGAAGTATTTTTAGGTAAGGTTTCAAATGAAAGCGGAGGCTGAATGTGAATTTAAAAAAATGATAATTAGAGATATTTTTACTATACATCAGGCCTCGAAATATATTTTTTAATACAGGTGCACCTAAGTTTTTAAATTAGGTGCACAGGTGAGCCTAGCGGGAAAAAATTAGGTGCACAATTTTGTTTTCACGTGCACAGTGCACCCGGGTATTTCGAGCCCTGCTATACATGCAAAAACTCACAGTAAAAATATCAAGGTATGCCTTTTTAATTCCACCGAAGTACTTTCCTGACTTGAGACGAATTAACAATACAAATCCCACGCTTGAGTTAGTTTTGAGTTACAGTCGAGCCCGCATATTGCGAATTCGCACGAAACACTGAAAATTATTCGCTATATCCGATATAATAAAAAATGGACTTATCCGCTATGTTCTAAAGTAAAAGAATTTCACACGACGGATAAAACTTTATTCCATAAGTGAGAAAAAGTCCGTAACTTTGTATTGAACAGTTGAATTTACAATGCAGTAGCACAATTCTATTTCAAGTGTACTAAAATTATAACGACAGTCAATGTTATGCGATTCAAAGTACTCACGCAAATTTTAAAGACTGTCCACGGCAGATTTTGATGTCAATAATTGTCTAATTACTCCAATCTTCCTCATCGAAATCATCAAAAGTATTTTGTAACACTGCTGCAATTATGTCATTGTCTGTTTGTCGTGCTTCAATTTCTACGTTGTAATCGCTATCAACATAATCAGTAAAAGTAACATCACCATCCAAAATTCTTTATCCGGTAAATTTTTCCACAGGGAACGTTTTTCAGGATCAGGATCAGAAATAAAATCCGAGTCCCCAAGTCCCCCTAAAAATCCTGCATGTTTCCAGCAGTTTTGGATGGTTTTCGAATGAACCAAACGCCAGGCATCTTGTAAAAATTGATAATTGTTGTCCACAATTGGAGAAAAAAAAGAGTTTTGGTTCCTTGCCGGAACCCAAAACTTCGCAGTATCTGATATTCACGCTCCAATACTAAGCTATATGCGATCTTTTTAACACTATTTAATATTGCACAGTTCCAAAGGGACATAAAAAAAAGTCGTAATATCCGATATTTCGCTGTATCCGTGCTCGCAATAAGTGGACTTGACTCTATATACAGGATGGTTTATTTAAACACGTGGTTGTAGAGCTTTCTGTATAGAAAGAATTATTACCAAATTCAATAAATTTTAGTATGCATACTTTTCTGATCAGAGAACTAAATTTTAAAATATAAACATTTACTTCCCTATAGGATGGAATATAGCGCTTTAATACGCATATTATATAAATCACGAAATATTTGGGACGCAAAGGATTACGAACACTGCTCCAACAATTTGGATTGTAGACAAAGCATGGGTAGGCACCACTATAGGTTCAGAGATCATTGCTAAAACTTAAATTAAAGAAGCAAGTGAGGGCGGCACTCAAGATTAGTTTGCCAGATCAAATATCACCAGGAAATTTACACACACACACACTATTTTCAACTTTAAAAACCTTAATACGTAATCTTGGATATTGCCCAGTCTCAACATCTCACTATAATACCCATGTCTCAATATCTCACAAAAAATAATACACCAACGATGAGAGACGTTGTGTCTGATCTGCGACGTATAAAGTACTGTACTAGAAAAAATACCCGCCCTCATAATTTCACAGTAGCATTTTCTTGACTTGAATCATGCACGCGTGCATCTTACAAAAACGGAGTAGGTTCATTTATAAACTCGTACTCCTATTTCACGGTAGTATTTAATTGACTTGAAAGGTTCACGCACATCCTCCAACAACGGAGCTAGTTCATTGATTTACTCTAAGAGAAATACAAGACTTTGTATTTGTCTTAGTAATGTTAGTTCCTTAACTCCATAAGCTTGGTTATGAATCAAACATCGTTATATATATATGTATATATATATATATATATATATATATATATATATATATATATATATATATATATATATATATATATTATATATATTATATATATATATATATATTATATATATATATATATTATATATATATTATATATATATATATATATATATATATATATTATATATATATATATATATAAAGACTACTTACTCTTCACAAACTTTTCCTACTCCATCACTTTTCTGACCACATAAAAAGAAGTCGTAATTGTGTTGAAATGTATTGTTGTTCAGCGCAGCTGGGTCAAATATGACCCTTGCGCTTTAACCCAACTCACCTGTCTCCGATGTGTTGTTCACAAATAAAAACCAGCATTATATATTCAAACTTTACCATAGTATTTTCTTGACTTGAAACTTATACGCAACTACACATATCCTTCCACAATGGATCAAAATCATTGATCATACCGCCCAAGACAAAAGACGCTGGAACCCTCAACATACAAACTTGGGTGGAAATCAAACCTGATAAAAGAGGTATTACTCCTCCAAACCTCTCCCAACTCACCCACGGTATTTTCTCTTACCACTTTTTCACATAAAAACCCCCCAATCAAGCAATCGTAACACGTGGAAAGTATTATACCTAGCTTCCACGCAAATAAAAGTACACCAGCGACAAAGCAGAAAGTTGTCACCCATCCAGCAACTTCCACAAGGATGATTTGATGTGTCAAAAGACGTCGTGTCTGAGTCTCCGATGCATACTGTCTCAACACATTAAAATCCGACTGGTATTCATACATTCCACGGTAGCATCTTCTTCATTTTGAACGCATAAACACATCCCTCCACAACGGAGCTAGTTGATTGATATGAAAATACTAACTCTACTAAAAATACTATACTCTAAGAACAAGACTTTCGAACCCTCAACTTTATAACTTGGTTATAGATCAAACATGGTGAAAGAGGACTTGCTTCCCCAAACCTCTACTAACTCATCAGGAGATTCGCTGTCATTGCTGTTCCACACTTGCGTTAAAGTAAAAACTTGACTTGAAATCCGCACTACACTCATATTATACCGTAGTATTTTCTTAACTTGAAACATGCCTTACATCCAATCCCTTTCATAAGGATGGTTTGACTGACTTCAAAGACGTGGTGTCCGAGTCTCTGACGAATGAATCATTGTCAAAACATAAAAACCCGCATTGCACTCATATTTCACCGTAATATTTTCTTAAGACTTGAATGTGCAAATACATAAAAAAAACTCAACTTCCGCAACGGAGCAAGTTCATTGATATACTGTAACAACAAGACTCTGGAACTCTCAACTTCCAAACTTGATAATAGATCAGACATGGTCAAAGAAGACTTCTTTAACCTCTTCTAACACACCACGATATTTGCTGTCATCGCTATTCTACACTTGCGGTAAAGCAGAAAGCTGCCTTACATCCATTCCCACTCACAAAAATGGTTTGACTGCCTCCAAAGTCGTCGTGTCTGAGTCTCTGACGAATGAAGTATTGTCAAAACATAAAAACCCGCATTGCACTCATATTTCAACATAATATTTTCTTGAAACGTGCAAACACATAAAAAAAAAACTGAACTTCCACAACGGAGCAAGTTCATTTATATACTCTAACAACAAGACTCTAGAACCCTCAACTCCCAAATTTGGCTATAAATCAAACATCGTTAAAGAGGACTTACTCCCCAAACCTCTCCCAACCCACCACGGGATTTCATGTCACCGCTGTTTCACACTTAAAAAAAAAACCTAATCACGTCATCGCAACCCTTGGAAAACATTGTCCCAAGCCTACACGCAAATAAAAATCCACCACCAGCGGTAAAGCAGAAAGCTGCTTCCCATCCAACCCCTTCCACAAGGAGTGCCTAAAAAGACGTCGTGTCTGAGTCTCCGAGGCATGCAGGAGTTGCCGAAAGTTTTGTTATCAGGTGGCACGCTCCAGAAGAAAAGGGGCGGGCGGCGAAACCCGATCGATGCGCCTCGTGTCATTAATCATAAACGAAACTCAAAGCTTCGGAGATTAGTGTCAAGAAGCAAATAGCCCTAACGAGCCACTAAAATGAACGCCAAATTTGTCGCCCTCCAGTGAGATAAGTCCGGATTACCTGGTGCGCGGGCACCTTCCCTCGAGCCGCGGACGATGCGTTTATAAAAATATGAAATTAGATTTGCTTTGTTTGACGGACAGGGGTTAATGCTTCTGAGGGTGGATCGGCTCGGTGTTAGTTGTTCCCAAATGAGCGGTGTCTGGGGTTCCACAGGCGGGACAAGTGTGGATTTTAGTTTTTGGCTTTCGGGACTTATTATGGAAATTTACTGTTATGCTTAACCGAGCGCGTCACGAAAACAGGCAATCGACTTGGCTTGGAAATGGTTGGTTTGTAGTTTTATGGGGGAAAAGTCATGTTTGGTCATTTTTAATTAACGTCGTACAAGAGCAACACAACGGGCCATTGACGACGGTCTGGGGTCAATCCTCTAAGGGAAAGATCCGAGGACAACACAGCGTAATATTTAACCACGGTCAGATGACGAGGCAACACCTGAGCTGGCACCCCGCTTTCCAAACTTCCACACCAACTCAAAGTGGACTTTCGGCTACGACAGATTGAAGGTGCACCTTCCTCTACATTATACGCTTACAAACATCCACGGACTGACTCGGATTCGAACCATTAACCTTCTGATTTAGAGGCTAACACCTTAACAACCAGACCGGTTGGTCGGCTATTTGGTCAAAAGCGCCAAACATGAGACAGCAATGAGGGGGGAAAAAAGCATAAAGTGAAGAGAAGGTGATGAGAAAGGTACAGATTACTCAGATAACTCGCTGGTGATGACCGTACACACCTTAAGATGTGCCACTGAAGGCGGCTTGAAAATGGTTAGAATTGCCACTTTAATTGCGAGTAATATTTGCTTAATTTCTTAAAATTTACAAAGCACTTTCTGCCGTCTCGGGCAATATGTCTATTTCCATTTTATTAGCCTGCTTAGTTGTGTACCATACCGACGACAAAAAAAGACCACTTTCTATACAAATAATCTTATATTATGACAACAAAAATTTACCATTCTATTAACAAAACCAGTTTAAAAATTTACAAATGGGATCCATCACCGATATAATACAGAGCAATTTTTAGTGCAACCGCACTCTTCTGCGATTAAACCAGACTGACGGAGATTCAACTCCTGTAGACATACACTCTGAAGTTACGTGAACAGCCAGACTAGGAGAGAGCGCTCCCTAGCAAGAGCTCTGTCCAGGATGACGGGGTGTTACAGTAGGGTTTTACGGTGCAAGAGCCATATTTGGCCAAGCTGCGTCAAACGCAAGATTGATAATATAATATAATGGACTTATAATACATATAGGGAATGTTTTAACGCTTCGACAAGCAGAGCAGTGTGAATGGGGCATTGTCGTCTTGGGACACAGGTCGTTTGCCAAGTGACAGTATGAAGCATACGACTGAAAGAATCGCCCAGAATGCTGAAATATTTCTCTCTTTTGATCTTCCCAAAGCAGGGCAAGAGGTTCACGAAATTGCACCCGACATCATCATAGAGCCTTCTCCATGATTAACAGTAGGAAGAAGGTAGAGTCAACGTGAAAAAGCTTCAACGGGCGTTCGCCAGACATAAACACGTCCAGTGGTCTGAAATGAATCGCTCAGAAGCCAATGAGGTTAGTCCATTTTTTGATTTTCTCCGATTTTTGTAAATTTTAACGGTATAAATAATATTCTTTTTAGATATTAAGGGTGTCCGGAACACATCAAAAAAAATTTTATTAATCAATTTAGAACTTTTTTTGTATTGATTACCTATCTAACTAATAAGCAAAATCACAGCACAAAAGTTTTCCAAAATTAAAAAAAAAAAATTTTAATTAAAATATTTTGAAAAAAAAAAATGTTTATTTTAAATTGCTAAAACTTAAAATATCCTTGGTCAATTTTCAAAATTCTTGCAGTAAATTATTCACAAATTTATAAACTTTAATTCTGATTCAGAAAATTTAAAAATATTAATTCAATAAAAAATAAAAAATATTTGAATGGAAACTTCTAAAAATGTTAAGGTACTTTAAAAAAAAAAAGTTATATTTTAACACTTAAGTAACACACATAGTAATTATTTGTTTCATATTTGCTGAATCAAAATTAAAGTATAATGCTTGAAAAAGATGCATTCCAAATTTCAACCTTTAAACTTTATCGGTTCTTGACTTAAAACAATTTGAAATACAGGAAACCTTGAAAAAATGCATCATGGAGAAAAACGCATTTAAAGTTTTAAAGACAGATTTACAATTAATAAAATGTTTAAATACCATTTTTGAGCATCCAGATGAGTATCTAACTCCTTCTTTCCTCTTAAATTTTTGGTTTAGTTTGATTTTTGAAAGTTCTACCTCTTTTTTTGCATAGTTTAAAGGTCTCCGTAGACTGAAATAACGTTTTTCACAGGTGTTGTTGCCATGACAACAGCTGTATGAGTGTTAGATTTTCAATACAACGAACCACAGAATTAATTCTATCTCTGGTTCTAGTTAAGATAGAAACATGATTCAGACGTCATTTTAAGCAGAAAAACACAGATAATTTTTTAATAGAGAAATTTTTTTTCTCGACAATTTGACAATTTTTGTGTTTTGGACCCCCTTAAGGGATTTAATTGTTGCTTCGTTTTTTTTTGGGTCAGAAAGACCCTCTTTCCTTAGCTTTTGAATATGTAGTATAATAATTCCAGAAGCCATTGTGAATCACTTTGTTTTACATAAACTGAAATTAAAACGAAGTTTTTTTTTTTATATATGTGTTGGTAACACTGCTGCCGCGTTCGTAAACAATTCATTGAAAAAAGGGTAAACCAGAAAATAATCCGCAATGTGTCCTTCGTTACACCAGTTCTGAAGTTGCATTTACGAACGCTTCCATACATTACAACATGATCCGATGAAACACAGAACAATCTATTGTTACATAAATTTCTTGTGTTTTTATTCGCACATCCTGTGCATAGCTTGTTTTGTTGTAGAGCCTATCTCCTTTGAAAAAAAACTTTATATGCTTTTCTAATCAAAGTAATAAACCAAAAAAAATTTTTTTTTAATGTTTTTTATGTATTACTAGCAGAATTACCCGGCTTTGCTCGGGTTGAATTAATAATATGTTGATTGAAAAGTCTTCAATTATTTTTCATAAAAGAATGTTAGCATCATTTAAGTGTACGGGGAAATACATTTATTAACAATTTAACTTCTCCGTCGCTTCTACAGTTTACTTCGGACGCAAA
The DNA here is from genome assembly GCA_947359465.1 of Metellina segmentata. Classification (NCBI taxonomy): domain Eukaryota; kingdom Metazoa; phylum Arthropoda; class Arachnida; order Araneae; family Tetragnathidae; genus Metellina; species Metellina segmentata. The sequence continues at coordinate 40,071,600 of OX375873.1, read as the reverse complement.
TATGCATATATATTGTATCCAACCATATAATCCATTTCATATTCTTCACACTTCTGCTGAAATTGATTTTAAGTTTTCGAGTTCCCGTGCATTCCATTTCAGTAAAAATGACGAATTTTCGGTGGATTGTCTTGCACTTAGTTTTCCTATGAATATGTTTTCATTGCGCCATTCTTTCATCTAGTAAGCGATATTTTCGAATTTCATCATCAATATGAGAAGATAGTAAATTAAATTTTTACAGCATTCGTTACTAATTTAACTTGAAGCAAATGCGCTTTTCCAGAAAATTCCATTCAGTGACATGTGTAATAATAGAGATTTTGTTTGAAATATATGTCACCAGAGTAGACAAATTAAATCCAATCGATAACAATTTTTTAATAAACAAAAGGTTGATTTTACACCGCTTTTACAAAAAGAAAATCACTTTCAACGAACGATTCACATGCATCTAAGTTGTGTAAGAACAGCTTCAATAAATAGAGCAATCAACCTTGACTTTTTGTCTCTTAAGACATAAAATTTCAATTTTTCAAAATTACTTAGTGTGATATTATTCCAAGATCAACTAAGTCTTGTTAAAAATTCCCGCTTCTCCAACACACATACAGTTTTAAATTGAACCCTTATGGTACTTTTTCAGATCAGAAATTTGGTTCCTAAATGGAAAGCACGTATCTATTTAGAATGATAGATGTAGTTACTTGACTATGGCGTAAGCTTTCAATAAAAAGCTAAAACAAAATTTTTAAATATATTTTGAACTACAAAGTATGACAACCAGTTTTAAATTAACGTAACCCATCTTATTTTAAAGTTATTTTTGAAATTTTTTAATGTCATTTTAAAATAATAAATTCACACTTAAAAATATTTTGATTTATAATTTTTATTATTTTTTTTACCTACACACTATTACGTATTGAACCAAAGATTTAAAGAAAGTTGGTGGAAATATACATATACCACCATGAAATTACTCATGTCTAGTGAAATTTTGCAGGAAATAAATAAATAAAATCCAACTCTTAAATAATATTTCTGGAATAGGTAATATACCGGAACACATAAGCAAACAGAAACAAAATTCCAATACTTAAAAAAGGCAGAATTCTGTAAAAAAAATCTGTTCTAGTATGTTGAAGTCTGATTTCCTGAATATATTCTAAAGTAAAACAATTCGACAAAAAACTTGAACAATATTGATAAAGACAATGATTTATAAGCAAAAAGAACACATATTTATAATACTTGGGAATCCCCAAACGTGACCGCAACCATCTCGTTTTCAACTCAAATACCCAATAAAGCAATTATAAATCAAATTAAAAAATTAAACATTAATTATGAGGTTGCCAGATACCGAGTAGCAAAATTACGCTTTTATGATCAATGAGTTGATCGTTTGGGCTTTTCGTGCTCCATAATAAAATTTAAGTAAATATAAAATTAAATGTTCTAAATATTCTTTCTTCATCAATCAAATATTTATAAATATTATTTTCATCAGGGAAATATGTTAAAATTCAGTTCAAACATGAATATTATAATTTAATTTATTTTAAGGAAATTGTTTTTCGATCAACACTGGTAAAGCAATCTGAGATGCGTATAGCAATCGTTTTATACTCAATGTTATTTCTATGGCGATTTCAAATTGCTTTTGGCTTAGGCCTTAGGTCAATTTTAGGCCTCTTAGGATTCGAATTTTTCAAAATCCTTTCTTAGTGCACCCCTACGGTATAAGAAGAATCACCCTGCAAAATTTCAGCTTCCTAGGACTTGTAGTTCTTGAGATACAGTGATGAATCAGTGAGTGAGTGAGTAGTATTTGAATTTTATATATATAGATAAAACATAAATTTTCTCAATTTTTGTTTTCTGGACTCGGAACAATTTGCATTGACTTCTGCAATTGTTGCTGAAGGAACTGCATTGACTTCTGAGCAACTCAAATTATGTAAAATCTGATTTGTCAGACCAGACTTGTCTCTACAATAGCTGTGACCAGTCTGTGCTCTTGGGGCTATTGTTGTCGCTTCGAAGAGTAATACGCGGTGTAACCAATGGTTTGGGAATAGCGGTTCTGCCATGAATGTTCGCAGAATGCAGCTTCCGTTGCATAGATTTGTTTGATACAGATTCTGGAGAAGGGTGATTCAGCTCGGAGAGATTTGACTTTCGTCCCGATTTCAAAGATGGAGTCCTACCACATTTTGTGTAGGCTATCATAACAATTGACGTAGTGTTTTTTGCAACGCTCATAAGATTAGCTGTGTTTGTCACTGATGCTTCAGCAATCCACGCTCCAATGATCATGCCATTTTAAATTTCTGAGATGTCGGACATAACGGCGTTCGACTGCTAGCAGAATGTTCACAAACCCGTACGATTGCTGCTAATAGACTGACACTTCTGGTTTCAGTGCCACTAGGTGTGCTAAGGGGTGTAGCTGTACAGCAAGGACGAACTACGGATTTCAAATGGATGTTCATATTATTGTCTACTACCTGTATATTACCACTTCTTTCGGCAATGTTCAGATGCGAGTTTAACATGATGAAATCCCTCCTATTTCCCACTATAATTCCTTGAGAGTTTTGTTAAAATTTATAATTGGAATAGTAATTGAGGAATCTGCATTCAAAATTAATTTTAACAGTCATTGTAAAATAAGATAAAAACTTCAAGAATTGAAAAATGTCCAACGTTTGAGAGAATTTTTATGAAAAGTTAAACGAGGGCGCTAGTGTTTTGATAACCACTTTCGTAAAACGTGGAGTAACTTGGCATGCCAGATGAATTTAATCTCAACACAACATGCTCTTCATATTAAAATTATATACCAAACATCGCCAAAACTGCGACAAATTTAAACCAGAGGTACTCGATAATTTATGTGTCAGTGTTTTCAACACTAATAATAATTTACATTAATCAACGAAAATATTTCATATTCTAAATTAAATATTCGCGAGTCATAATAATTTAAAAAATTATGACTTAGAAAATAGATCTTACACACCGATTGAACACTTTCTACGACTATTTTTCTATTTGTACAACACACTTGTAACACAAATTCAATCACTATTTCAACACAGTTCATACTAAATCGCACAAACAAAATATTGAAATAAAAATGGTAAAACGCATACACCAGTCTGTCTGCTTCATGAATACTGCATATAAAAAATTGGAGGTAAAAAAATATTTCACACTAAAACATAAAAAACGAAAAGGCGAGTTCACACGTCAGGAGCTGCTGAATTCGAAATGCTCGCAAGTAATTCGATTTAAGAATAAGAATAATTTCCGCCGATCTTTCGAGCAAAATCGTTCCAAAATTTCGGTGGCTTTTAAAGGAATTGAAAGCAACCCCTTCGATGAGAACGAGAAGTCGGGATCTGGGTGACATTCGAATCTCGTTTTATTCCTTTTTTAAAGCATCACGGAATGGCCAGAATTTTTTCTTTCATTCGACAATAAATCAGACTTAAAAGACATTTTGTAGCCGCTATAAAAAGTGAACATCCAAATGCAACGTTTTTGAATAGAAAAAGACCGAGCAGAAAGGACCAGAAAAATATTAAATAGACAAAAAAATGTTACAATCTAACATGATGGAATACTATTGGTAAAGACCTTTTAAAGAAATACATTATATGGCATTAGGGCTTTTCTTTCGTCAGTCATATTTTGAAGCGGAAATGGTAGGAAAAAATCCAAGTGAAGCGCATGAAATTGAAATAAAATTATTTTTAAAAACAGGAGAGTAACATACTTTATGTGCAACTAAATATATTTACAGAAAAAGATTAAAAACAATTTTTTTTCTGCGGTGAATTAATTCTACAGATTCAGCTGTCAGTAAATATTTTTTTACATTCTCTCGGACTCGAGTCAAGGAATATTAATCTTTCATGAATAATTAATCTTCCAGACACGGTAAATCTTTAAAACCGAGATTAGCTGCTACCTGAAAGCGTTTATAAATGGTTTTTCTAATATTAAAGTAGTAAAAAAATCTTGATTTATACCTGTCATATATGAAACTTATTGTATCGAAAGTGAAAAAGTAAGAACTAGAACCCCGCGTAAAGATAGATGTGACGACACTTGTGACAGGAAAGTAACGCAGAACAGTGCTTTAGTTACCGCCCTACAGATAAAAGTAATAGGAAAAAAAATTAAAATTTACTCAAGCTCAGCAATTTCTTTTACAAAAATATATTTCCACATCCTCTTTTGAAATGATTCACAACACAACGTTTAAACTGCTGTCTTCTAAAATATCTCTCAAGACTACATAACTAGTTTTATAAGGACAATTTGTAAAAACAGTTCGATATCTGCACTTTTACTTTTATAAACTGTCATTCCCTGGTACACTTTAAAAATTCTAGATGAAGGAAAAAGTGAAGTTTGCTTATTTTTATAAACCTATTCGGTTATGAATATATTTTAATTTCGCAACAATCCCTGAACTTTTGCAATTACAATCAGGACGAATAAGGATATATATTACAGGATACCCATACTTCAAGCAAAGGCTTTTAAAAGCAGTTTTTCATTTTTTGGCTACATTTCTGAAAAATTGTAAGTTTCAAACTCGCGAATTAACTCATGATTGCTATATTTCGGTCTCATGGACCCAGTAAAAACTTGTAATTTTTAGCAAACATAAATAAATTATGCCATTGATTTTTGATAACACTTGACCTTGGAGGAGTATCATTGAAATTGGATTTTGAATGCACGCAAAATAAAGATGTGCCGTACTCTAGCAAAAAATTAAGACGTAAAAACTTCTTTAAAAGGATATTCAGCAAATATTACGGTTTTGTAAGGGCTCTTATAAACACTAAAATAAAAAACTATTTCGAATGATTTTTAAACACCCGTAGGCTTACTGATATATACAGCTATTATGTCAAGGGTGTCTGGATTAATATTTGTTATTCCTTTGCAGTTCGAAAATCCCAATTACGTTTATTTTACAACCTATACTTCTTGACTCGGATTGAATCAAGAAGTCTAGAGCACGACAAGGTTAGGTTGGACTGTACACCTCGTTAGATTGCGGCTCATAGGGATACCACAGTGGACTACAAGTCACTCAGTTGGATGCCTAACGAATTAACATGCACATCATGACAACAGAGGTCCCAGAAAATGAACCGAAAGTTGCTTCATTTTGTTGTTGTTGTTGAAGTGTGTCTCCTGAACTGTGAAACACGAGATCAGGCCCAGTGATCTGAAGGTAGGACAGACACAGAAGAAGAATACAGGTTTTTATTTTACAAACACACAAATTATTGATCACTGGTAAAGACATAACGGGTGCAGCTATCCACTTTTTGGTGAGAAACCACTTGGGCGGGAGTCTGACTTCTTCCTCGGGCATCACATACAACCAGCCCTAGGGCAGTAGCCGCCCTAGTCGGGAATCGAACCACGAACCCAAAGCGTGGGAGCAGAGTGCTTTATCCACTATACCACTTGGGCGGCGTTGCTTCATTTTATAGCGCATTTATGCCAACTCTTAATGTTTGAACAAGATCAAGGCATAAAAACAGAAAAACAAATGTTTTGCAGTAGATGGACGGAGAAACAAATTTCATAAATTAAATCACGAAATCACCGAATATAGGCAATCATTTTACAGGGTCCCATTCTTCAGGCAGAAGAAAAAAATGAGGCATCAAGTCCTTCACTAAGCTGTTTTTAAGACAATTCAGACAGACTAAGCTGTTTTTAAGACTGCATTTCACATAGATCGCAATAGATTTACTTTCAGTTACGGTTGGGTGGTCTCGGAACTGATTTTAAAAATATAAATTTTTAGCTAACCTGCATACATTGTGCCCTCGAGTATTGACGACTAGTACAAGCATTAACCTCGAGACTATGGCCGGTATAGCAATTGTACCATGATCGCGGCAAAAAAGAACTTAGACAACGGCCAGTACGTCAGTTGTACCTTGAAAGTTATAGGAATAACGTCAAGAAATAATTCAGACTATGGCCGTTACAGAAGTTGTACCTTGAAAGTTATAGGAATAACGTCAAGAAAGAATTCAGACTATTATGGCCGTTACAGAAGTTGTACCTTTAAAGTTACAAGAATCGCGCCAGTTATATCTATAGCCGTAGTCAAAAGGTTTATGATGTTGGTATTTTAAAGGCAAGTGAAATTAAGTATGCAATATTTTTTTGTGGAGACGGAGAACTTTCAGACTATTTTAGAACTCAGAAAATATTAAGGAATTTAAAGGCTGTGAAAACCTTGTTTTAACATAAAACTTCATTCAAAATCAAAACTACATAGAACTATTATACATTTCACACACTTTAAAATTAAATTGCCTCATTTAACGGTGCGCACCTACCTCTTGCAGGTGCACCCACTTAACTTCACCAAACAACCGAATCCGACGTTCGGAGTCATGAAGATGACAATCCTAATAACCCTCCATCCGTTACGGGATTTTATTTACACAATGAAGTAAACGACTAAATGGATAAAAGCCTTCATCAAACGGAATGCGCGCTGCATTTCCTGTCTCCGTGCGCCCCATCAAGCGGAGGAAAATAGTGCGCGGGCCTACGCCGAGAAGGGGCCTCATCACCCACCTCTGCAAAACAAAATGGCCGTTTGGGTGACTTACGGCTGGGGCGATACGCGAATCGTTACGGGTAAAACGAGATTTCTTCCCATTTCAGAACTTCCCCATTTGGGAAGTGGATGCCCGGGGTCGTAAATGGGGCCGTTAGCGGGGAAATCTGTTTTACCCGAGAAAGCGATTTTTCACCACATTTACGGCACAACCTCAATATCCCGATGAACGGGAATCAAAGTTTTCAAATTATGGAAACGCGAGACTTAATGAAAAAAGGAACGGTGGAAAAAGAGGAACGGCCTTCCGCCTCGCTCGATGGTGGGAGAGAATGGCCTAATGGGATTAATTAAAAATAATCGGAGGTTTCGAGGAGTTTTTGGAGGTGGAGGTAAACTATAGGAGACACGAAGCACGTCTGATGTTAAATATGGAGTCTGATTTACCAAACGTAGCATATGAATTCGTCGATAATTCTCAGGTACTGAAAACGGGAATCGTTTCAGCAATTCTAACCAGGGGTTGAAATTATGGGCTGGAAGTCAAGCGTCAATGGCATCTAAAAAGGTGGGTGTTAGAACATTCTACTAGGTGTTAGAACATTCTTCTAGGATGAATTATAAAATTTGATTTTTACGGATTTGTAGACCAGCGATTTTCAATCGCAGTGCTGCGACACATTACTACGCCATCACGAATAACACTGATGTGCATTAAGGAAGGAAAAAATTTGAACAGATTAATTTAATTTCAACGGGTTTAGTTTTGAACTTAGTCAAGTGTATTTTCAAGTTAAACTCATGGAAATAATTTCGAATATTATGGTTTTGTTATAAAGTATTATAAATCGTTGGCATATATCATAGAATATTAAATTAAATAGAAGGACAATATGGGCGGAGTCACTATCTGCAAATCTTGAGTTTTGGTCCATTTGGTCACGGCTAGAGATGCCCATTTCTTGGTAATAATATTTTGAAAAATATTTTCCAGAATAATCTCAAAGAAGAAAATAATAGCGCATTGTCTTCTTTTGACATAAAAATAAAAAATGCCATGCGATATATTTTTCAATTAATGCTCGAGTACAATTATAAAAAAAAAACACCAATTTAAAAATGTAGGGCAAGTATTCGAAATGAAGAAAAAGTAACTATTTCAGCCATTTTTGTTGCCTGCTCTTTTCAAGTTGTGCTCAAAATATTAACTAATTCTTTGACAATATGAGTGCAGTTACTTTCTAGTTCACTCAAAGAATTCGTTTGTAATGAATCTCCAACCAATAGTTTAATACGTACGTTGCACAACTATATGCAGAAATATGGGGCATATTGACTGTCATGGCAAGGTAATTTTAATTGACGTCGTACTAGAGCAACACAACGGGCTATTGACGACGGTCCGGAATCAATTCTCCAAGTGAAATGAGGACCACACCACGTAATTTTGAACCACGGTCAGATGACGAGGCAACACCTGAGCACGGGGAACCCCACTCTCCAAACTTTCAAAGCAACCCAACGTGAGGACTTTCGTCCACGACAGATTTAAGGTGCAGCAGTCGTCTGTACACAATACGCTTACAAATATCCACGCATTGACCCGGATTAAAACCAGGAACCTACCGATATAGAGGCTAACACCTTAACAACCAGACCGGTTGGTCGGCATTGCATATCATTCTTCTAAACTTAGCAGTATAGTTCAAAATATACGAAAAAAGCATCATGGTCTTCAATATAAAATAATTGTAAAACAGCGCTTAATACATAAAACAAGCATCAGTTTCATTTTTATAATCAATAATTGCAATTTTCTGGAAATGAGGCTTAAAATAGAAAATTCTCGAATATTCTTTAAATTTTAATGATTGAAGAATAGTTTAGAATATTCCCTGCTAACTCTAGACACGGTCGTTGGGAATTTCGTAGTTCTGAGTTGCTAAATTAAAACACTATAGCTTGATAGAATCAGGAATGAATCAATTTTGCAGCTTATCCCTTTCCTCCAGTTTTAAACGAGAAATAATTTATTTAAGTTAAATATTTAGATGTCTTCCTAACCATCAAGAAATATTTAATGTCTCTTTAAAGCAATTTAAGTCACATTTCATTATACACGTCATTGTATCTGTTTTTATAAATGAGTAATTTCAATTCAACACGTCGTTTCAAAAATAAAGATATAACATTTCGCTTGCATTTCCTTGATCACATGTAAAGTTATTCTGATTTGCAATAATATAATACATAAATTCATAAGTGATAAAGTTCTTTGGATTTATGCAGAAGGCATTAAAGAAATTAACAAATTTTGAACAATAAATTACACACACAATACACAAATAAATATTTTTAGGGATACTAACCGTATGTGGCTCAAGGAATGAGCTAGTGTTTCTTGGTCCACTCTTGTACAGTAGTATTAAAATCAAAATTTATACTGTAGAACGTCAGCTGAAAAAGAAAAGAAAATTCAAAATCTTCAGCTAATAAGATTTTATAAATATATAAAGATTATCAATAACGCTAAATCTACCAAGAATAAATAAAACACTGAGTTATTTACTTTACGCGCTGTTATTTCACAAAATTATTTGTAAATAAAAACTGCATAAAAAGTAGTCTCGATTTTGTAAATATCATGGTTCTCACACCTTTAACCGTTCAAGAAATTTCAAGAACTTTTCAAAAGCAACAAAAATTTAAGGACCTGAATTTTTTTATAACGACCTAAAACAAGGTATATGCAAAAATCATCAATTAGAAAAAAAAATGTAGAAAAAAAAATGTGACAAAAAAAAAACCCAACAAGTTTTTTTTACTTTATTTTCTTTACCCATGCCTTCAAATGTGGTAAGTCTGATATATGTCACGCGGTGTCAAAGCGCTCAAATGGTGCACCTGCCATGAAGGAAACTAGTCTGGACAAGTTCCAACGCAAGACAAAATTACACAATTTTGTACTAGTCAAAAAGTAAAGTACTTTCAAGGACTTTTTTTTATCAAGTTCCGCACAGTCATTTTCAAGGACTTTTCAAAAGCCCCCTAATTTGGAAAAATAAATTCAAGGACTTTCAATGACCATTGGAACTTTGAAAAAGTTTCATCCTATGCGATAATTAAGACTTATTAATCTGGTGAATATATCAATATCCAATTACTAGTCAACATCTAGAAATCAATTGTTACTCTTTGGTATTGACAGATTCGAAAGAAGTCCAACATATACTAAATAATCCAGTGAATAAATAAATATCCCATTGATTATCCAACACTTGCAAATTTGGTGCCTGCGATTTTAGCCTAGAGCTATTACCAAATCTTAAAGCAGTCAACTTAAATTAAATAATCTGCAGAATTATATGAATCGGCTAACCGAAATTTACAAATCAATAGCAAAATTGCAGATACTGTAAATCTAATGGAAATCAACATAATAAAAAATATCCGGTGAAACTGGCTATTCGACATTTCCATATAAGTTCCAAAAATTGCTTATATATCAGCGAATAATAGTACAATTAACATAAACTAAATAATCCGGTAAACATGTAAATATTCAATTGATTATACGACATTCGCAAATAAGTAGCTGAATCGCAAATCCTCAAAAGTTTTAAACAAAATAAAACCATATAAACTATCGATTAACTTATTACAAATGGGAATATATGATTACGGTGAGGTAGAAGTACTAAAAGTATGATTGAAAACCTTACTGACTTTTTTAAACCCTTCACTTAACTCCACCTTTCAGACACAATTTGTCTCGCACGCCATCTAACACTCAAGGAGAGTATCTCTTCTGCGCCTAAGCACACTTAACCTACTAACATTGGGGAGCACCTAACCATTAAAATAATCATCTTCCTGCTCCAGCAACGCGTTAGAGGTCACCGTCTTTGCTTTAAATAAAGCGTCTTAACTGAATGAAACCATCTTGTAAAGGGGGTAAAGAAATCTGAAACTTGCACACGAACCGAGAAGAGTTTGATACCATTCAGGTACGGATAAGCAAAAGTATCCTCCAAGAGAGAAAGAAGTCCTTAAAGAGTTAAAATTCTCGAAGAAATTATACCGTAGAAAAATGGAATCTAGTCTTGAAGACGTATATGAGAGTCGCATATGAAAGGGGGAAAATAAGATAAAAAAAAAGCAATTGAAAAAGTCATTTCATTAAATGGTGTACAGTCCATTACGTAAAAGTGAAAGGCATGAGATTCTTTTCAGTCGCTGAATCATCATTTCCCATTGAAAGCCAATCCTTTTCATTAAAAAAAGTTCAAGAAAAATAAAGTCTCCCGTAAATTTAAAATTAAAAAAAGGTAAATGCTTCGACTCTTTTCTGCAGTCAGCAACATTGAAAGGACTTTATTTCAATTTGGGAGCTGAAGGGCAGCCCATCGCCCTTCTTTATACGGCAATTTGGAGACGTTAAGCGGCCACCGGATATCGGTTATTAAGCAGGTAAATTCTCTTCGGTATTCAGTCGCAGTTCAATATTTAAGTGATATTTAGAAAGATGGGTTTTCTTGAAAATTGTAGTGCGTTTGGATTGTCCCTCGACAGTCGTTTTTAACAACACGAAGGCTAATTTGGCCAACTTTGAGGTTTATCGGTTGGGTGTTATGTGGAAAGTTGCATACGCGGTAAACGCGCGAGCGTTTAGATTCTATAGTCAGTAAAACTGGCGTGCTGGATTGCGTTTTAAAGGCCCAAAGGCCATATTTTGCCAAGTCAACAACACTGAAAGGACTCTCTCAATTTGAGAGCCCATCGCTCATCTTTATAGAACTTGGAGACGTTGAGCGGCCAACGAATATTGGTTATTAAGCAGGAAAATTCTTTGGTATATTCAATCGCAGTTCAATATTTATCTAAAATTTAGATAGATTTTCTTGGAAATGTATAAATAGCTGTGTTTGGTTTATTTATCGATAGTCTTTTAACTACACGAAGGCTAATTTGACCATCTACTTTTCGGTAGGGTGTTATATAGGGAATTGTATAAAAGGTAAATGCCCTCAACCCTTTTCAGCAGTCGGCAGCACAGGATGGCTGGATTGGGATTTAATGGCTCAAGGACCATCTTTGTCCAAGTCAGCAATACTGAAAGGACTTTAATTTCAAATTGGGATACGAAGCGCGGACCATCGCCCTTCTTTACACAACAACGTGAAGACGTTAAGCGGACAGGGGAAATTGGTTAAGCAGAAAAATTAATTGGTATTAAGTGGTAGGACAATACTTAGTTGAAATTTAGAAATATGGGCTTTCTTGAAAGTTTCTGTGAGTCTGGATTGTCCCTAAACTGTTATTTTTAACTACACGAAGGATAATTTGACCAACTAATCGGCAGGGTGTTATATGGGGAATGGCATACAAGATGAAAGCCTCGACACTTTTCTGCAGTTAGCAACACAGAAATAACTTTATTTCAATTCGGAAAATGAAGGGAGGCTCATCACCGAATAATGGTTACTAAAGCAGGTAATTTCTTCTCAGGTATTCAGTCTCAGTCCTATATTTAATGTAAAGATGGTTTTTCTTGGCATAAGCGGGTGTTTGGATTTTCCCTCGACTATCGTTTTAAACAACACAAAGACTAATTTGACTTATCGGCTATTGGTTGTTTGGGGTTTTATGGCGCAAGTTTTAAAAACGTACATGTTGCGCCGAACGCAAGATGAAACACAGCCCAGTATGAAACAGATTTTAAATTCAAAACGATAATCTAATGAGCAATTAAAAGCACATTTAAAGGTAAGTAGATATGTTTCGTGAAATAATTGAAACATGAATAAAATTTATGACAACATTTAAAGGTAGGTATTATTACACTGGAGCAACACAACAGGATATTGACTAGGGTCCGGGTTGGTAAGGTAATTTTTGATTAACGTCGTACTAGAGCAACACAACGGGCTATTGACAACGGTCCGGGTAATGGTAATTTTTTAGTTAACGTCGTACTAGAGCAACACAACGGGCTATTGACGACGGTCCGGGATCAGTCCCTTAAGGGAAAGATCCGAGGACAACACCTCGTAATTTTGAACCACGGTCAGATGACGAGGTAACACCTGAGCTGGCACCCCATTCTCCAAACGTCTACTCCAAGTCAACGTGAGGACTTTCGGCCATGACAGATTTAAGGTGCACCAGCCGCTCACAAACATTCACGCACTGACCCGGATTCGAACCAGTAACCTTCCGATATAGAGGCTAACACTTTAACCACCAGACTGGTTGGTGGATACTGTCCGGGCTCTATCCCGAATAGAAAGATCCGTACAACATTTAAAGATCGAATGCATGCACATAAACAAGCAATATATATTCTCGTTAGAAAAATAAAAGAAATAAGGCTTTTCATTTGGTTGTTATATGGGAAATTACGTAGAATTGAATATGGAGATTAGCAAAGAAAAGTGCGGTAGCCATTATACCGATAGGAATTTCAGTAAACGAAAGAAAAAACTATACAAAGAACGTTAATTCAATATGCTTCTCAATTTAGAAAATGAATGAACCAAATGAATTTCGAGTAAGAAAGATAAATCGCCTGTCTTTAGGGAATCTAAGGTTCTATATTTCATTTTAAAGAGATAAAACGTCTTGGACGTCATAATATACGAAATGCAGTTTATTCAGTTTTATTTATATTTAGTATTGTATAAATTCATATATGCGTATAAAGTTCAGTATTCCAAGAGTAATTTTGAAGGCAATACTGTCCAAAAGACTTAATAATCCGTTATGTGAACCAAATGTGACAGTGGCCTCCACCACAGCCATTATTGGCTCCCTTCTACTACGAATAACGCTTATTCGGGGGTGTTTTTCTACATTTATTTATCTATAAGGGTATCACACATACGATTTACATTATTACGAGTACATATGAGTTCAAAAAAGCCTAGCTACGTCTTTCCTGGTCAGTGTCTACCACTCGAGTTACGTCTTCTCACCCCTATCATTCTGTTCTTTCCATAATGGCGGTCACTGTAATATCCTCACGGACAAACTAGAGATTATACTGAACTCCCTAAAACGAAACATTGGCAATTTTATTCCAGACGCAAAACTTGCCGAATCCCGATATTAGACTTTTCTGATGATGCGTGCGCATCCAGGATTCCTTTTATTTAACACATGCTGAAAAAATATTCCCCTTAAGAAATTTCTTTCCATAGCAGGTTTCAATAAGTCACTCTCAGACAAACTAAGAATGATACAAAACCTTCCCTAGAACGCACCATTGCCAATTTTACTTAGGACATGATACAGGTCGAACTTCAGACATGATTCGAGATTTCACTGGTGCTGCACCCGAGCTTCTTTATTTTATACCGTGTAAGAAAATATTCCCCTTTTGAAATTTCTGTCTAATGGAGGTGGCGGTCGTAGTAAGTTCCACACAGACAAACTATGAGTGATACAAAAGTTACCATTAGGACGCAACATTGGCAATTTTACTTAGGACGTGAAACAGGCCAAACCTCAGACCCAATTTGAGACTCCTAGTGCTGCACCCGAGCTTCCTCGTGTTATACAGGGTAAGAAAATATTTCCCTTTTTTAAATTTCTTTTCGTAATGGCGGTGGTGGTCTCAGTAAGTTTCACACAGTCAAACTATGGACGATACAAAACTTCCCCTTGGAACGCTACATTGGCAATTTTACTTAGGACGTGAAACAGGCCGAACCTCAGACACAATTTGAGACTCCTAGGTGCTGCACCCGAGCTTCCTCGTTTTATACAGGGTAAGAAAATATTCCCCTTTTCAAATTTCTTTTCGTAATGGCGGTGGCGGTCTCAGTAAGTTCCACACAGTCAAATTATGGACGATACAAAACTTCTCCTTGGAACGCAACATTGACAATTTTACTTAGGACGTGAAACAGGGCGAACCTCAGACACAATTTGAGACTCCTAGGTGCTGCACCCGAGCTTCCTCGTTTTATACAGGGTAAGAAAATATTCCCCTTTTCAAATTTCTTTTCGTAATGGCGGTGGCGGTCTCAGTAAGTTCCACACAGTCAAATTATGAACGATACAAAACTTCTCCTTGGAACGCAACATTGACAATTTTACTTAGGACGTGAAACAGGCCGAACCTCAGACACAATTTGAGACTCCTAGGTGCTGCACCCGAGCTTCCTCGTTTTATACAGGGTAAGAAAATATTCCCCTTTTCAAATTTCTTTTCGTAATGGCGGTGGCAGTCTCAGTAAGTTCCACACAGTCAAATTATGGACGATACAAAACTTCTCCTTGGAACGCAACATTGACAATTTTACTTAGGACGTGAAACAGGCCGAACCTCAGACACAATTTGAGACTCCTAGGTGCTGCACCCGAGCTTCCTCGTTTTATACAGGGTAAGAAAATATTCCCCTTTTCAAATTTCTTTTAGTAATGGCGGTGGCGGTCTCAGTAAGTTCCACACAGTCAAAATATGGACGATACAAAACTTCCCCTTGGAACGCTACATTGGCAATTCGACTTAGGACGTGAAACAGGCCGAACCTCAGACCCGATTCGAGACTCCTAGGTGCTGCACCCGAGCTTCCTTATTTTGTACAGTGTAAGAAAATATCCCCCTTTTCAAATTTCTTTCCGTAATGGCGGTTTCAGTAAGTTCCACACAGTCAAACTATGGACGATACAAAACGTCCCCTTGGAACGCTACATTGGCAATTTCACTTAGGACGTGAAACAGGCCGAACCTCAGACCCGATTCGAGACTTTCCTGGTCCTGCGTACGCAACTGGGGGTTCCTTATTTATACAGGCCGAGAAAATATTCCCTTTTAGAAATTTCTTTTCATAATGGCGGTCTCGGTAAGTTTCTCACGGACAAAGTGGCAAAGGCGGGAGGCCGATGATAAACGACCGCGTACAAAAGGAACTTATCCAAGGAAAAATGATTATTTATAAGGGTCGCGGGTCTGAAAAAGAAATATGGCATCAAAAAAAGTTATTCAAGGGAGAGATAAATGATTTAGGAAACGAGGCCAAGGAAGTTATGACTTATTTTCACCATTGGGGTAAAAACTTCAACGTCGCTTCCCCGGCGAATTTTTTCCGGGGAACTCTATTCCGCCAACCGATACAATGTGCGGTTTTGATGAGATTTAAACTAGATTATTTTCTTCTTTAAAAATTACTTTTTCTTTTACTCGCCGTTTTTCAAAGGAGGCAGATAGGCATTTCCCCGAAATTGATTTTTGATGGTGGACGACCGGTTTTTAATGACCGCTGGATTCAAAACATTCCTTTCTAGAGGATTTTTTTCCGTCCCTTTCTTTTTGTGGGTTTATAATCAAAACTTAATGATCTTTACTTGCGTTATTGAATGTTAATAAATCACGGCGGGTGAGGTTTTAGAAAACAGCGGCCGTGGACTATGAATTAAGATGAAATAATGCGGTGGGAAGATTTATTAAATCTTCGCCTCGTTAATGCTCTTAGAAATCGAGTTAGGCGTATTAAAAAATATTAACTCTTGTCTTTGTGTGACGAGTCAATAACAGTTTAGATTAATGCTTGGAACTAAAATGAGGGAAATTAATAGGTTGTTAAATGATCTGAGACAATTATCCTATTTCTTAAATCATATTTATCCTTTTCAAACAAGCTTCTAAAACAATTCTCACTTGATTTACTAATGAAATGCGGAAGTAGAAATTACTAAAAATATTTAAAAATACTGTTACTATTCGTATCAATAAAGAGTTAAAAAGTCAACGTTGTGTACATTGACTTTTTAACTCTTTATTGATACGAATAGTAACAGTATTTTTAAATATTTTTAGTAATTTCTACTTCCGCATTTCATTAGTAAATCAAGTGAGAATTGTTTTAGAAGCTTGTTTGAAAAGGTAGATTTCTTTTGAAAAGGATAAATATGATTTAAGAAATAAGATAATTGTCTCAGATTAAGGAAGCGAATTGATTTAATAAACAATTACAATATTAACTACGTTGTTTAATAGTAGCAAATGTGTTTTAAGTACTAAGGTGGTAAATTCACATTGAGGAATTGAATTATTTAATAAGTCAGTAAATAATTGAAAATGTTTTTTAAGACTTAAAACACTTGTTTCACATAAAGGAATTGAATTGATTCCATAAACATTTACACACAATATTTACTACAATAGTCAATAGCTCACATATGAATATTTAAATATTATCGTTAGGCATGATGTTACTTAAAATACTCTCGTCCTTTCACGATTCATACTTAGATTTAATCTTAGGTGTGATTTAATCTTACTTCTCTATTGAGACTCGTGGCGTTGTTCCGCCTTATCACTAGTTGTGACTGCTTGGTGGTACATCGCTTCCCTATCGGTGGTTTACTAAACCCCATATGTATCCTCGGCGGAAATGATTCCATTATGAGCGGCTACCACATTCTTCATTGCACAGCTTTCCGCGGTCGCCACAATAATGGAAAAGTCGCCAAGATTTTAATTTTAGTAAGCCCAGTATTATGGAATTCCGGCTTTGAGGAAAGAGTTTCTAAACTATCTCTCTCCTACCTCAAAGTCCGACCACCCCGTCTGGTGGTTAAGGTGTTAGCCTCTAGATCAGAAGGCCCCTGGTTCGAATCCGGGTCAGTGCATTGATGTTTGCAAGCGTATGGCATAGAGGCGGCTTATGCACCTTAAATCTGTCGTGGCCAAAAGTCCTCACTTTGAGTTGGAGTTCGGAGAGTGGGGTGCCAGCTCAGGCGTTGCCTCGTCATCTGACCATGGTTCCAAATTACGTGGTGGTGTCCTCGGATTTTCCCCTTAGGGTATTAATTCCGGACCGCATTCAATATCCCTCTGGTACGACGTTAATTAAAAATGACTAAATATGGCCTTCGCGCCAAACGACGTTAGTTAATTTCCATTACCATTACCCCTCCCTCAAAATAACGCTTTCAGGTGAATTGTCACAGGAATTCCAAGCAACGACCAACATGTTTTGGACTTTGATTCTGGATGCTCAATTACTGTTACTAAACATTGTCGTTGCAAATTGTTAATTTTTTGAAAGCGATGGGGCTGATTTTATTTCCCACATGTTTTAAAATAATACTACCGTTTTTGGTAATTTGGTAATACGAAGAGGTTGTTTTATTAACCTGTGATTCTATTAATGGCGTGCAGAGTTAAGAGATTTCGATGGGCCAGTCACAATGGGTAGAAAAATTCCCTAGGATAAGGATTCCCAACCGGTGGTACGCGGCAACGTTTCAGGTGGTACGCAAGGATGATATGAGCAACCCAAATATTCTACGAAGTTTGTTCGATTTTTAAGTATGTACAACCACGTTATGCTATTTCTTATGCCATTTGTTACTAGTTACTTGTGTGAGTGGTTTTTCTGAACTTTTGTACGTAGAAATAAATATAGAAACAGAGTAAGTTTGAAGAGGACTTAAGAGTGAAGTTAAGCTCCATTGCTCCTGATATTGATATTTTAACAAAAGACAAAAAACAAGTTTCGCACTAAAAATTGATTTTTGATTACATTAATCTTTGTTTGCTTAGTTTGTACTAATTACTTAAAATTATTTGTTTTTAGACCTGTGAGTAAAAATAAAACTGTAATTTTCAACAATCGTTTTATTTTTCCTTCATTAAAACATCATTGATACGAAATACAAGTGCACTAATCATAAAATATGAAGCTTTCTTAGTATTTTAATTAAAATAAAACAAGCCATTGGCACTTTTCTGACATTCGATATATGTTTCTAAAAAAATATAGGACTGGTGGTACGCAGTTGCTAAAAGGTTGGGAACCCCTGCCCTAGGGTATTACATCCCGTTTGCACAAGTGTAAAGTCTTGTCAGATTAGACATTAGCATAACACGAAAAGTCTTTCTCAATATCAAAATAGATATAAGCACAAATGAGTATCCGTTAGGAGGAACACGTCGAGGGTACTGTCGAACATACAATCTTCCATTGCAACCATTGGATAGTAGGAAACTAGACACCCCCGAATCTACAGAGGGCAAGCGATGAAGGATCTTATGCACTACAAAGAAACTGTATGAGACATGGAGAGTATCATAAAAAGCTTCCCACAGATTAAATTAGTTTTCTAATCCAGCCGCTCCAACTCTGATTAAAAACGACCCTTAAATTTAATTTTAGAAAAGAAAGTTGTAATAAATAACGTACAAATGCTTCCCTGCACCCTTTCTTTAATGGGTCAGGTTAAATAAATAACCCGTTTTGAGAAATTCAAAACCAACATTTTTTGTTTTCTTAGAAGTTACTAATGCAATTTAAAAAAAAATAAAAAAAAAATAAGCTAACAAAAATCAGTTTTTCAGTTAACAACGACAAGAAATACTGCGATTAGTACAATGTACAGGATCATGTAAAAATCAAACGGACAATTTAATAATCGATAAATCTCAACGTTTCCAACTAATTATTTTGTAGCATTCTCGGAAGAACGAGAGTATATCTAATCATCCAGCTCATTCGATACATTAAGTTAACGACACGATAATTAACTGAGACATTAACAATTACACTGTCGGATAAGATTCCGTCTTACCTAATAAGTGTCAGTTAACCATTTAAACATACGACGGGTATTTAGAGAATCAATTCTACAAGTGAATACTTTCAATCAATTATAGGAGAAACATGCAATTGCAACTTCAGGCACATTTCCAGAGTAATAAACATAACCCAGTTTTGCGAAGGAGGGGGCAATTATTTTGAATGGTTACCCGTTTGGTACAAGCAAATGCCTGCTCACTTTATAATTTGAATGTTGTTTTATTGATACTTCCAAAGAGTTTACATCTAATTGGGATCAATAGAGAGCCGATTCATGGCTAAATCCGATGCAATCAATCAATTGTACAAGTGAATACTTTCAATCAATTATAAGGTAATTGGTAATTTTTCAGTTAACGTCGTACTAGAGCAACACAACGGGCTATTGACGACGGTCCGGGATCAGTCCCTTGAGGGAAAGATCCGAGGACAACACCTCGTAATTTTGAACCACGGTCAGATAACGAAGCAACACCTGAGCTGGCACCCCACTCTCCAAACTTCCACGCCAACCCAACGTGAGGACTTTCGGCCACGACAGATTTAAGGTGCACCAGCCGCCTCTACACCATACGTTTACAAACATCCATGCCCGGGCCCGGATTTGAACGAGGAACCTTCCTATCTAGAGGCTAACACCTTAACCACTATACCGGTTGGTCGGCAATCAATTATACGGAGAAATATGACAATTGCAATTTTAGGCACATTTCCAGAGTAATAAACATAGCCGAGTTTTCCGAAGGAGAGCAATTATTCGAATGTTACCCGATTGGTGGTATACAAGGCTTGCCTATGTTATAATGTGAACGCTGTTTTACTGAATACTTCCGAAGGGTTTACATCTATTTGGGATTAATAGACAGTAGAAGCATAGTTAAATGAGATGTAATCATTACGAAGTAATGGGGTACTAGGGATCTAGGGGTACTAGGGTAGGGGAATTAAAGATTAACTTTAATTCAAAGTTCAAATTACATGACTTTGCATTTACTCTAGCAGGCTGAACTTACTTTGAAAAACCACTGAAATGTACAGATAAAAGATACTTATACACACAGGTTACCTCTAGACATAGATATACGCTGAATGCACACCTATATATATATATATATAAACCCAATCATTCGTAAAATTCCCGAATATTTCCGTCTGGTAAACCATGTGTTTTCCCGGAAAACTTCCGGAAAAGTTGTCAGATATGCACATGGTATTTATTAAAATACTATATTCCAGTGGTTCCCAAAGTGGATCCCAGTGGTCTGTGACAAGGTTTTAGTGAGTCCCCGGAAAACTTGCAATATTTCACTGGCCAAAATAGAGAACACTAAGAAAAAATACTTCATTACTTTCATCGATTCTTCTATGTACTGAAATCTAAATTTTATAATATGAGACAGTTAGCAGATGTTTCAAGTATTTATTGATTTGAAATAGATTTGTCGCGTGAAGTCGAAAATGACTTAATACTCGAAATAACAGACATTAAACCAAGAAATGCTGAGCTGATGGCTAAAGAGCAGCTTCATTGTTCCGATTAGATAATGTATATATTTTGATGTTTTTAATATTAAAATTTACTAGCTTTTTGATTTTGGTACATTCAAATTAACAAATAGGAGTTTGTATATTTAGAGTTAATTTATTTGATATAAAGGTTTTCATATTTTAGAAGTTCAAAATTATAGTAAATAATCCTTAATACAAAATTCAAGCACTTTATAATCTATATATAACATATATCTAAATATTTTACTCCCAATATTAAGGGACGACCAACCGGTATAGTGGTTAAGGTGGTAGCCTCTTGATCGGAAGGTTCCTGGTTCGAATCCGGGTATGGATGTTTGTAAGCGTATGGTGTAGAGGCGGCTGGTGCACCTTAAATCTGTCGTGGTTGAAAGTACTCACGTTGGGTTGGTGTGGAAGTTTGGAGAGTGGGGTGCCAGCTCAGGTGTTGCTTCGTCATCTGAGCGTGGCTCAAAATTACGAGGTGTTGTCCTCGGATCTTTCCCTTAAGGGACTGATCCCGGACCGTCGTCAATAGCCCGTTGTGTTGTTCAAGTACGACGTTAACTAATAATTACCAATTACCCAACATTAAGGTGAAAATTTAGGGTCTTATGCAGGTCTGATATGCACCATTTAATTTTTTAATCTTCAGGGGGATACAAGGTCTGAAAAATTTGGGAGAGAGAATTACAGCAAATATTCGTATTACTGAAACCTTTTTATTATTACCATAGCAACCTTTTAATTATTAGTTTTTCCCGTTAAACAAAAACACCATTGAAGCGATACAGTGACCGGAGAAAGATTATCATTTCTACTATTACCGCATTCAAAGCATTATCTCTCCGCGCCCGACACACAATCAGCTAATTTAATTAAAATATATTTTAAAAATAAAATACGCGACTTTTTCTTCCTTTAGTTAGACACACATTAATCTCTTTTCCCCGAATCCATTCCAAAGTCCTGGTAATAAAAAAAGAAACAGAAGACAGAAAACAATGTGCATTAAACCAGACGCAAGACCACACGAAACTCACACAATGTGCGGAAACCGTACCGTGGGTCTTGTTCATTTAACTGATAACTTTTTTACTCGCAGCTTCTTTTGAAAACGGAGCGGGTGTTTTTTCCCCCCCTTCCAAATGTGCGCAAACTGTCCATTAATTAGGCGCAGGGCAATTAAAAACGTGTAGTTACGGAAGTTTGGAAAAGGGTCTTTAATGAGTTTTCTCGTCTCATCTGTCGGGTAACAGAGCGCGATCAGTGCGCCGATAAAAGACGCCCGATTACACACGCGAAAACCGAGGGGCAGGCTACAAATTGCACGGGGAAAGGTTTTCGTGATGCGAATCCGGGTTTTCTAGGGGTTTTATGGCGCAAGGCACAACCAA
Source organism: Metellina segmentata (assembly GCA_947359465.1). Lineage (NCBI taxonomy): Eukaryota > Metazoa > Arthropoda > Arachnida > Araneae > Tetragnathidae > Metellina > Metellina segmentata. The sequence goes on along the minus strand of OX375873.1, from coordinate 40,049,485 downwards.
AGCACATGTGAAATAGTAGCATTACAAAATAGAAGAGAAACGTAACAATTACAGACTACCTACTCACATTTCTGGAACAATAGAAGGTGGGTATTTTAATTAACGTCGAACTGGAGCAACACAACGAGCTATTGGCGACGATCAGGGATCAATTTCCAGGGGGAAAGATCCGACAACAACGTCATGTAATTTTGATTCACGGTTAGATGACAACACCTGAGTTGGACACTCTCCCATACCACGCCAACGTGACGACATCTGAGGCCATGGTAGATTTAACGTACATCAGGCCCCCTTAGTACACACGACGGTCTTTGTTTGGATTCGAACTCTTCCGACAGGGCTACCGAGGCCCCCCAGGAACAATAGAAGGAAAGACAGCCAACTGTTGTAGCATAAACTGTAAATGTACGTACAAAATGAATAGACATCACACTTACCACAGCTTACTTTCACATCATAATTAATAAACCAATTATAATTAGCAAAATATTTCTATAAAAGAGAAGTTGAGAAAGTGTCGTTACGACAGTAATAAAAGGAAGATTAAGAATAGAATTTATATATATACAGGGTTATTCAGAATTCCCTCCCGGGTTTCGAAGCGCTATAGTAAAATAACTAAGACTAATACAGCAAAAAAGAACATTTGAAAGAATACTTGAAATTGAAAGAAAGTTTTACTGTCACCAGTTGCCGGAAGATGACTGTAGAATGAAGGCAGTTAGTAAATAAAAATGGCGTTTACAGGTGAACAGAAAACCTTTTGTGTTTTAGAATTTGTAAAATCTGAATCAGTGGTTTTGGTTCAGCGGGCATTTCGTGCGAAATATCGAACCCAGGGACCAACTAACAAAACAATTGATGCGTGGTACAAGAAGTTCAAAGAAACGGGATGCCTGTGAGATAAGAAACGAAATGGTCATCCGAAACTGGACGATGGCATTGATGTATGCTGTGTGACCAAGGGTTCACACATAGAACACCTGTAAGCTATGTAAATAAAACTTGAATTGTTTCTGTATTCATTCAAATGTTCTTATTTGCTTTCTGTATTCATTCAAATGTTTTTATTTGCTGTATTAGTCTTAGTTTTTTTACTACAGCGCTTCGAAACCCGGGAGGGAATTCTGAATAACCCTGTATATATAGAGTAATTGAAACACTTAGACATCCAATTCACACGCTCCAAAAGAGCACAGAAGCAGACAATCTGATCCGAAAGAGGTGGAAAAAAGCAAGAGCTATGGAGACTTTTGGTAGTATTAGTAGCATGTATTTTAAAACAGTAGCAAAAAAGTCTTTCTTAAACCCTATTTTAGTAGGATATTGAGGGACTCAAATACAAAACAAATAGGTTAAAGCACAAAATTTGTTTATTAAGCATGAAACACGTTAAGTCTCGCTAAGACATTTAAATTTTAAAATTAAAATGCAAACTATTTTCTTGATAAATTTTTCATGAGAATCTAGCAACTAGGTTCTGATGTATTCATCTCATTATTGCCTCAGACGGGTGCTAAAATTTTGAAAATGGGATCCCTTGGAAAATGATCTCCCTAAAGAAAAATTAGTAAAATATGTACAGATATACTAGTATTTTTTCCGTTGGCTACAAGTAGAGGCTAACTTTTGGATTAAACATGGGTGAATTTACAAAATACATTCGCCAAAATTTCAAAAATAGGAGGTTTTGCGACGATTTTGCTCTAAAGTCGCCAAGGTTGAAAAATAGTAGTAAAAGGTACTTTTTAGTAGACTGCGGCAGTCCTGCGCAAGGGCAAGATCTGGACAATCTGCGGCAAACAATGTATATATCTAATTCTAAGTGTTTCTTAAACAGAGAAGCGTAAACTTAAACAACCAAATATAAAATGCAAATTTAACAGGAGTGAAAAGAAGACTCAAAGCATAAAAAAATGCCAGGTAGGTAATTAACGTCGAACTAGAGCAATATAGCGGGCTATTGGCGACATAAAAATGTGAGGATAAAATTGAAAGGGATAGACCGCTACGGTACCTCTCGAAGCTGGGAATAACATTTAATTAAAATGTTTTGTACAATCTGCATAACCACATACTAGTCAAGAAGGCAGCACAGTGGTCCCAGGATATATCGCTTTTCTAGGTATATCGCGCGAGTCTTTCTGCCGACAAATCCAGAAAAATTTACTTTTTGAAAAAAAAAAGATTCAGGGGCTTGTGGGAGGGGTCACTGTAGCTTAGTGGTGTCCAATGCCCTAGTAACCCTCAAATTGTGGACTACGCAGGTTCAAGTCCACTCATGGGTGCATTTCTTTCTTATGTGTTAGTAAAACTTTCATTGTCTGTGCATGTCAATTTAGTTTTGTTCGGCGGCTTGGCAAAATTGGCTTTGTGTTACTCAAGAAGTAATGAGGCAATGTAATGAGGATTTAGTGTATCGCAAAGTTCTAAGGGTTAAGATGCGACAGGACTTTTAACTGTTAATATAAAGTGAGAACGAGCAAAATTTTCAGCAATAAAAAATCTATTATTCAGTGGAATTTTCAAATTTAGAAATTTTATAGCCTCGGTGTCATTTAAAAATCAAATTTTTAATTAGAATTAAACTAGTGAAAACTTTTAATATAGGAGTCAGTGCAACAGACCTAAGCTATGAATTCTTTTCTGGGGGACTGAAATTGTTTATATGTTTTAGCTCCAAGTTGTCTCCACTTGCTGCTACAACATATACGAAAAATTGGTAAAAGAGAACTGTCTACAACTACTACCATCGAGTTGTGGGTTAACTTTTTAGAAAGGCAAATGTTTCAAACAATATAGCTTGAAGGTCTTTTGTGTGTGAGTGGTATTAAGGACATCGCCCTGCTGCAATTTTACAGTTCTCTGGGGAAAAGGCAGTTTAGTCTTTTCAAGATTTAGAATAAGGAATTTAAGGCTTTTGAGCTTTTACATGACGTCATTCCTACGAAAAATGTCCAAAAGAAGCCTCGGATGAACATGAATGTCCTCCCACGATACTACGGAATCTTGCGCCATAAAACCCCAAACTATAATCCAATCCAACGATGCTAAGAGAGTACTCCAGGCAGTAAGTGGTCAAGACTAGCCATGCTGTCACTCTGACAGTTGTGACAATAAGGGTCAATCATATTTCATCGCTTTGATGCGCGACCAGTTGTAAATATCCAAAAGGTCTTTCTGTTCTACATAATTTAAAGCTAGCAATTTCTTCATGCGTCGTCACCAATGGTGTTGTGGTGCTATATCCGAACTTTTTTAGGCAGATCTATCCCAGAAAACTTACCATATGTGTGCATGTTCACTTACATGGCACTGAAAACTGTTTGGCGTAGCCTGGCGAAATATGGCATATACACAGAAACCCAATCAACTACACTGGTGTCCAAAATTAAGGTCACAAACACGTTTTTCAAAATAATTCAAAATTGCTACCAGGAAATTTAAAGAAATTTGTATTTAATATATTTTGAAGAACGGGTAGCACAATATTAGCCTCCAATTTGGAATAAATGGTGTTTGGCGTTAGTTTTGTTGAACAACGTGGAATTTCACCGTTTGAGCATCTGGGAATTTCTCTTGCAGTGTTGTGATTATTGCGTTAAACCCACAAGTTTGACTGTATACAGTGAGAATGAGTTCTCATCATCGTTTAGATGATTCAATGAGACGGAGAGCCATCGGCAGGCTTGAAGTTGGGCAGTCTCAAGCAGAGGTGACTCGATGGCTATAAGTGGCACCAAAAGTGGTATCCAGGTTGTGTAATCAATTCCAAACAAGTGGTACAATCACCAGGAAGCCCGGCCAAGGCCGCTCAAGAGCGACGACACCTGCACAGGATCGCTACTTAGCATTAAATGCACGATGGCATAGGCAGACAACGGCTATAGAGCTTTCTCGTGACATAGCTGCTGCGTCTAGAAAAAGAATTTCCAGGCAAACAGTATAGAAACGTCTAGCAGAGCAGACCCTTTACACCCGGCGTCCAGTGGTGTGTCTACCTTTGAGCGCATTACATAGGAGAGCCCGATTGTCCTGGAGCCGAACACACCATTCTTGGATACACCAAGAATGGGGGCGTGTTCTTTTCACTGATGAGTCGAGATTCAGCACACATAGTGATTCTCGGTGAGTCTTTATCTGAAGAGAAGGTGGAGCTCGCCATCATCCCTCCAACGTAAGGGAAATCGACCAATTAGGCAGAGGAATCCCTGTCTGGGGCGGCATCATGTTGGGCAGTCGTACACCGCTGCACGTCTTTGATAAGGGTAGTGTTAACGCACAGCTCTATAGGGATGAGGTCCTTGAACCCTATGTGAGGTAGTTCCGGGGTGCTTCAGACCCGGACTTCTTTTTTATGGACGATAATGCGCGTCCACACAGATATCACATTGTTGATGCTTTTCTTGAAGAGGATTATTCGCCGTACGAACTGGCCCGCGAAGTTTCCGGATCTCAATCCTATAGAACATGTTTGGGATGGTTTAGGAAGAGCCATTGCACGACGTTGCCCCCTTTCCAGGACCATCCAGGCGTTTAAAGGAGTGCTTTTAGAGGAATGGGATTTATCGCCGCAAGCATATCTCGACACCCTCATTAACAGTATGAGGTCTAGTTGTGAGGCTTGTATAGCAGTACACGGTGGCCACACTCCATATTAGATGTACCCATCCCGAGATAAATGCATTATGATTTGACCGTTTTTGATATAACCTGTATCTTAACTAACAATTCAACTCTTTTTCATATTGTTATGCTCTCTATGTGGTTTCTCTCATGATAATATATCTCTGTGCCAAATTTCGTTGCAATGAACTGAATGTTTATCCAGTTCTCTCATATTTTATGTTTGTAACCTCAATTTTGGACATCAGTGTAGAAGCACGTCCATGTTCCCCGCAATACAAAACGCAGAATGCCAAGGGCTGGAAAACAAAAAGCGCCACCTTCTAACCGGTCCCTGGGTTTAAGCTTTCGGAAAAGGGAAACGCGGAACAAATTGGCGAAATATGGCCTTTGGCCACAGAAACCCAAGTAACCCGATTCCTGAGATCAAGTGTTTAGAAAACTGAAACGTGGGACAAACTGCCGAAATATGGTATTTGGTCACAGAAAACTCAATTTACCCGATCCCTGGGTTGGTTGACCTTAACGGAAAAGAGGGGGGGGGGATAAACTGGCGATACATGACCATTGCGGTAGATACGCAACCAGCCACAATCGAGTCCCCGCAATAAAAAAAAATACAAAATTCAAAGTTGAAAAACAAAAGGCGCAACCTTCTACCCGGTCCCTGGGTTTCAACTTTCGGAAGAAGGAAAAGCGGGACAAACTGGCGAAATATGGCCTTAGGCCACAGAATCCCAACTAACCCTATTCCTGGGTGTAAGTTTTTGGAAAAGTGAAACGCAGGACAAATTATTGAAAAATGGATTTTGGCCACTGAGAACTCAACCTACCCGATTCCCTGGGTTGGTTGAGCTTTACGGAAAAGCGGGGCAAACTGGCGAGACATGACCTTTACGGTACAGAAACCCAACCAGCCACCAAGCGAGTCCCCCGCAATAAAAAATACGAAATTCCTAAAGCTGGGAAACAAAAGGCGCAACCTTCTACCCGGTCCCTTGTTTAAAGCTTTCGGGAAAGGGAAACGCAGGGCAAACTGAAACTTCGTTTCGGAGATAAACCGCAGTGGGATGATAAAAGCCGTTAATTGCCGTCGCCAAATATTGAAACGCCCCCTCCCCTTCCCGCATCCCTGGACCAGGAGAGGCGGAAGGGGGATAAAAATATTTGGGCAAAGGAATAAGGGAAGGGGTGGAGCGTGTTTCATATCGAAAGCTCCATTTCCGCAGCGAGGATCGAATCGAAGTGGGCTGTAATGTATTTTCGGCCGTCTGGGACGTCGTTTTCGCCTCGTGATATCTCTCTTGCCAACCAGACCGACAGTCTAGACTGGAATCCAACGCTACAGGATCACAGGCTGCATCCATTGCAGATTCAGAAAATTAATAGATTCAAAATAAGAGCTCCGGTTCTTTTCGAGTGATGAACTCAACTGTGATATTTCATGTGTAGCATCTCAATTGACTTAAATTCCTGTTTTGGTAGCCATACGTATTTTCCTAACCCAAGCGATTTTAAAGTCAGTGGGAAAAACGGAATGGGAATCCAACACTCCAATTCTTTCACAGCATACGCTTTCCAAAAACCGCTATTGGACATAAAATGATAGTATCTAATATTTGCACAAATGAAATCATTCTCACGAAATTATTCACACACTCTCCCTACATGATAAAATTGTCGATTCTTCCCAGTATTTTATTGAACTTCCAGAGTGAGAAAAGTGGAGAATTCCGACTGCATTCCTCTAGGAAATCGGAAAATTGAGAGCTAAGAAAAAGATACCTCTCTATGTAGAGCTCTTGCATTTAAGCTGAAGGATCCTGACTCGATAGCAGTTGAAACTCTAACTCAAGTAACAATCTCATCAATGATCACCACTTTTGAATTTTCAGAAAAGCCCGATTGACTCACTTCGATTCATGATACGAGTTTAGAATCAGAAATAGTAAAAGAAAAAGGCAAACAAACGTACATCCAAAGCTTTAAACGAAGATTTTAGCACATTTGCCAGTGGCCTGAGCTATGGAGACAGCATCACATGTAGAAGAAATCTACGTTCACAAAATATCAGCAAAAAGTATCCAGAATAAAGTTTTGTTGAACGGTCAAACCATTCAACGACACCTTATTCTGAATAGTAATTTCAGCTTAGAGCGACACGCATAAAGAAATTAAACAACTCCGAAAACCAAAACAGCAAAGTTCAGAAGAGTCGTCGACAACCCCCTAGTAGAGTTATTCATCCAATTCTTCCAAAGCCCTCACTCGTCTCAGAAACCGCTGTCGGACATAAAATGGCAAGAGGGACTATTTGCACAAACGAGATCATTCCCACGTAGCCATTCCCCCGCCCTCCGAACAAAACGACGCCGTACCCTCAAGGAACAAGTTGTCAATCTCCTCGACATTTTATAGAGCCCAGAGAGTTGGAAAAGTGACGAATCCCGACCGCATTCCTCCAGGTAATCGGAAAATTGGGAGAGGAAAGAAGAAACACCCCTCCAAAAAGAGCATTTGCATTTCGGCTGAAGGATCCCGGCTCGGGAGAAATACAATATCAGATCTATATTCGGGGAGCCGAAACAAATCCGGAGCTACATAAAAGCCGAAATGGAGTGAGAAAAGCGGATATTTCCCATCCGAATAGCGCAATAACGGTTTGGCACTCTTAAGTTAAAGGGAATTCATTTTGAGGGTATATGCGATTCCCCTTTTTTTGCTCTCCGGCCCTTGGAGAAATATTTTCTCTTGCGGAGAGAGGAACGCGCTTAGCGAGCGAAATTTCAGCACCGGGGTTATCCGAAAGCTATGAATTTGTGTAGGGGATTGTAGCAATCTTTCATCGCTCGTTTTCCATAAAAAAGGCCGGGGTGCTGCTGGAAATTCCCTCGTAAAATCGAATAACTGGAAGCGCCAGTCCGTGGACCACCATCGCTGGGCTTTTATGTATAATAGCGCACGTTGTAAAGTTTTTGAAAAATGTTATTCTGCATTTAGGGGGCGGCGAACCGTTATGGAGAATGGCGAAATTCGAGCCTAATATTTTAATACTAAAAAAATATCCCGAATTATCAGGATAGGTTGTTGCGGTTTTTTTTATTCATAAAAGGGATTATTTAGTTTATACACCCGGACATAGCTAACTGGAATATTCTTGTTGCGGCTTTCTGAATTTCTTTTCGGTGGCCGGTGGTTGTAGCTACAATGGCCGCTTGGAGCGCTATACGCACATCCGTATTTTATTTATTTGAAGTTTTTCTATGTTTAGGGTGCTAGGAATCGTTTATAGTGCAAAGAAGACCGACGAATTTTTTATCTTCGACTTTAACACTAAAAATGTCGTAAAATATGAGAATTAGTGGTTGCGTTTTTCATTCATAAAAAGGATTATTTAATTTACAAGACCTTAGCCAACTGGAAAAATCTTGTAGCTGACCTGATTTTTAAATCTCTTACCCGAGTTTTAAATCGTCTGCAGTTATAGTTATGAAGTGGGCGCTTCGAGGGCAGAACATCCCCAGTCGCATTTTTTTATTTAAAGTTTTAATGAATTTTGGGTGCTTTGAATCATTTTTGGGGAATGAAAAGTGGCAAAATTTTAATCTATCAATACAGAAATGTGAACTGTCAGAATATGTGATCGCGTTTTTTATTCACAAAGTTGATTTGCTATTAGCCATAGCTATATGGATAGGGCAAACTACGACCATCCGAATTTAGATTCGTCTTGGGTTATAGTTACGAAGAACGGCGGAAGATCTACATTTTGTGCATTTCTGTAAACTGTCTGATTTTGCAAAACAGACAGTGAAGAAAGATGATGAAAACAGAACGTGCAACAATAAGAAAAGAACATAGCAATTATATAAATAAACTGCGCACACATCATATAAATACGAAACTAATAATTATCCGGAATAAAAATTACGACAAAATGGAAAATCTCGATCGAGGAATATGTAGAGGAAAACAAATTAGATTCTTAGTTTCAAAATGTTAAAGTCATTAAAATTACTAAAATGTTTCTCCCCTTCTTCAAAGAAAACGTAAAAGGTTAGAGTAGATTATTGAACATTTTGATAAATTGGGCTATAGCGTGATTTCTTCAAGTAATTTTTGGATGAAAAAAGTTTCTTGAAACATAACATTTTTGTCAATATTATAAGAGGATGCATGATTATTTATCTCATTCAATAGGTTGATAGAATTTATTTTGTAACGTAACAAATTATAAAAAAAATTTCTAAACACGAAGACGGATTTGTATTCTAGAGACGAATAACTGCATTTTAATCGCAAAAAGGAATAAAACAGTTTATTTTCACACAAAAAGAAATGTCTTTAAAAATCTAATTTGAATTTCTTTAGTAGTAAAACTGAGATAAATATAAGATGGATTCCCCACATACACATTTGACAATACTTTTTTAGGATTATCCAAGAAGTACACCCAAAATGCTTCGGTTTCTGTCTCTATAGCTTTTATTTGAATAAAATTGTAGTACACGTTTTACAACGTAACCAATAAAACCCTATTACAAATATCAACACAATTGCTGTTAAACACGGACAGACCTCAGAGAAATAGTTTTATTTAGTTTTACAAACCAAAGCATATCTTGTCAACAAAGCGAGATGGCATTAATCAAACAAGGTACTTAAAATAAATATTTACAACTAACAACACGGACCAACTTCAAACACTGTAATATTAGAAAAAAATACACTAACAAAATGTTTCGTGCCACAATTATAACTTCTCAAATTCAATTTCGTTAATTTGTCACAATTCAAAATTTTTTAATGCAGTTAGACGATTGAATTAACGGCAAACAAGAGTAACACAATGGGCTAATGGAGACTGTCTGGAAATCAATCCCGAAGAAAAAGATCCGAGGACAACATCTCGTAATTTCAAACCACGGTTAGTTAACGAATCAAAACTCCAGCTGACGTCCCACTCTCCAAAATTCCACACCACGCCAACGTAAGGACATTTGAGACCACGACAGATTTAACTTGCACCAACTCCCAGTTACACAATAGTCTTTGCTTGAATCGAGTTTCGCATCAAAACCTTCAGATCCGCTACTCTTCCAGCTAGACCCCAGCATACCTTTAAAAATTTTAGAAATTTGCAAGAATATGTTGTACAATGTATTTAAACAATTCAAATGTTCCTATGTAATGTTTCCTCATTTATCACTCTCTAAATAGCGGGGATAAAATGGGGTCGCCAGTAAGCGTCCAGTAGCAGAAAAATGAAATTCGTATTGTAATCTCTACTATTATAAAAAGAAGTGTCTGTGTGCGTGTATGCGGTGTCCAGACAAATCTATTGAACTTACTGTAATGAAATTTGGCACACAGGTAGTCTTTATTTTATGCGAATTTCGTGCGAAGCCCGAATTTTAAAATTTAATCTAGAACATTTTTTAATAAATTTATTGGCATTTATTTATTATTATTAATATTTTTTTTTTAATCTCATCAGTGTGAAGAGATTACAAATTTAAAAATTTTCCTTTTTCATTTCCTGAGCACAAACGATTACAGCAAAACAAAACAAATTTTGACTGACGGTTTTATTTCTTTTTTATTCTTTAGTCCAAGTTTCTACCTTCCTGATAGTTAAAGATAAAGTGGAAACTTTAATGGATTTGAAAATCTTCGGATAATTTTACACCAGATCTATACCTCAGATAGTTCGAATTTTATGCGAAGCCCAAATTTTAAAATTTAATCGGGGCTGTTAACTACACAACAGTTTCCCAACACATTGGAGCCGTATTCATTCCACAAAAATCAGTGAGTTGGAAGGAAGGAGGTGACATGACTGTGTCATGTCGGGTGGAGACTCTTTCTTGGAATTATTGCTATCCTTTTTAATGTTTTCAGTATCAGGAATAACACGAAAAGAACTGTCACGGGCAACACCGTGCTGGCATGCCAGTATCAAATATACGTTTAAGGATAGCCCGCTTTTATGTTTCTACACAATCCAGTTAGTTTTGGTTGATTGGGTTTTATGACGCAAGGGCTGAATTTCACCAATCTGCGCTAATCACAAGACAGGCAATTTCAATTAATGGACATACGCACAAGGTAAGTTTTTCTGACACAAAACAGAAATACATCCAGGCTAAATTACAAGAATCGAACCTATGCCAACAACAACTCGCAGTGTGAAAACCCACTTAGACATGATAAAGGAATTTAGCAGATATATGGAGAGTTAAATTATGTTCTTTGAAAGAGATTTTTAAATATCTCCCACAGTATTTTCGTTATCTGAATGAAGGCTTTTTTGTATAAGCGTTGAGTATAATATATATATATATATATATATATATATTTCAATATTAGAAAAAATATATAAAAATAATGATGATCGGTAGTTGCATTTTTTATACATAATGAGCAGTATAAAAATGACAACACAGTACAAATGCAATGCGAGTCTCAAATAAAAAGTCATTCTGGATACAAGCATTTAGTCAAAAGACAAAATTCACGAGCACAATAATATTTTCCCATTACTGTTATACTTTCTTCCTCTCGGTATGCATGAGCTATTTTATTCCCGTTTGCTTACAGAAGACGATTCGCGCGCGTTCGACGATTTATTTTGTTCTACCAAAATAGAATGACTAGTTCTATCATCATGTTTTTATCTTCGTTAGTAGTAGTTTTAAGACTTTTAGACAATAACTAACAAATAGGCAATGCGACAGAATGAATCAAATGAATGCATGGATGGTTAACGAAACGAGCATTAAAATAATTCCTTTCATGCCAAAGTAGCATTAAAATATTTAATATTGCAGTTGAAGATATTTAATAAAATAAATAACCCATCATCGCCATAGCATGATAACGTTAAAAAAAATAACGTTTCAAAAACGAGCATGTACATACCAAATGATTTTAATACGAAAAGCTCAAACTTCTTTGAGACTAAAGAACCCCAGCATTTTTTAATTATTAATATAATTTTACCCACTTCCGTAAAAAAATACCTCTTAGCTTATTTAAAATAAAAGATAATATACACAATTTTACTTCCACTACGCGACCAAACGCTTTTTGAAACAAAAATGATTAGGCAAGGGATCACATTTAATGCTAAAATAATTTTTTAATCAATTTGTCAATGCCATTTTACCTATTCCCGAGAGACGAAAACAGAATACAAATAGGGCGTGGGACGAGATTGAAGTAGGAAGATGGCGTACTCTTCCCAAGCGTGTTTTCCCCGCATTAAGCATGATAAGGCAGAAAAAACAGTTTTACATGGGCAAGACGCGTTGAATGGGCCACACATAAATGCTAGACGTGTTTATGATGCTATTCTTTCGCCTATTTCGGAGGATGCTGCACATTACCGAGTCCATTAAGGGGGGGAAGGAACAATAAATGGGGGATGAGCGCATCACATCTGGTCTTTCATAGACACAAATAAAAGACTGCGTTAAGGGACCTGAAGAATGTTCAGCAGTTTTTCGCCCGTTTTAGCATGGTCCAAAAAACATAAAATGGAATGAATGAAAGGAATACATGTGTATTATTCTTTGTGACTAGATTTATCGGGTGAATATCCTATTTTAACTGATATAGCTGACATTTCAATCATTGAATGATCGAGTTGACGTAAATAAACTCAAAAATACACAGTGAAACTATTGTGAAAATTACAACTGCCAATCGGCCAACCGTACAAATTGCATTTGATGCGTCAGTTTAGAGAGGATATGGATAGAATAGTAACTAATTTTTGGTTCATATCCTTTTATTGAATGTTTAAAAGTTGGGGTCACTGTAGTTTAGCGGTTTTTTCCACTTCGCAAGCAACTTCCGAGTTGTAGGTGGCATAGATTGGACTCTTCGCTGGGTGCTTTCCTTTCTTCTGTCCATTTACTTGAAGCTGCTTGGTCCAGCTTGGCCAAATATCATCCACGCGCAATAAAATTCAACCGAAGCAACAAACTAAAAATTAACTTCACGGAATTATTGTGAAAATAACAGCTTAGTCAATCGTCTTAATATTTATTGTATAGGTTATACAAGTTAAACTTCATTCGGCAGCATAGAGATGATAAGGATAGCTTTATAGCTAATTCTTAGTTCGTACAACTTCGTTTCAGGTCCTACTGTTTAATAATAAAATTTATATTTTTGTAGTTCTAAATGAATTTCCAACCGGTATGAAGCATCCACGCCATGTTTGGGATTCTTACCCAGAGCCTCTTGAAACAAGGGCCAGAGCACTAACCACTTGGCTCAAGGCAACGTTTCATACAAAAATGTAAGAAATAATTCAGTCATTAACATTTTCCAATTTATGCCAAAATAATATTATATTAAATCATTAAAAGATTATATTATTATACTATTAAAAGAATATATTATTAAATTATTAAAAGAATACATTATTATATTACTAAAAGAATATATTATTATATTAAAATAATATATTATTATATTATTAAAAGAATATATTATATCATTAAAAAACATATTAATTTTTCAAAGAGTACATTACATATTTATTCCAAGTGCCGAAAGATTTCATTAAAGAAAATTATTACCTAATTTTTTCTCTTCACGATTCTCTACCTTCTTATCTCAAACCTTTCAATTGAATATGAGAAACTTTAATTTTTCAGGGATACCTCTACACCATTTCAAGATTTCTGTGCGATATACATACACAAAACCACCTCATTAAATTGAAAAACACGATAACAAATAATACCCTCCAAGATCAATTTTACGGAACTTTAACCAATCCAAAATAAACAAGCAATCAATGAAGAAACCCATCAGACATGATTAAGCACCCGGTCGAACCAACTACACAACCAAAACTCCACACCATCTCAGATTAAAGACACAATCCCCTTCAAAGGGAGCTCAGAAATCGCAACACTATCAGGCAGAGAACACGCAAATTAATATTACTTTATAAACTAAACATCACAAGAAAACGAGTCCACACATAACAGCAATCAAGTTCCCCATTTTTTCTCTATCTCTCCCCTTTACGCATTTAATCCCTTAAGCCTGCAGCAATCAACCGCGCATTGAGGGGGAGTTTTCGATCGTTCCAAATAAATCCAAGGCTTTGAAAGCACCCTCTCCAGCACCCCTCTCACCTCTTCCAACATCCCTCTCACCTTAATGAACAGCCAACCCAAAACGAAGCCCGCGCGCGCAAGAAATCAAACGCGGACACGCAAAAAACATTGTCTGCGACAGGACGAGTCGTAAAAGAAGCGGGTCGCCCAACACGGGTTATTCCGTAAAATACAGCCATAAATCTCAATTACGCCCGTTTAATCTCTTAAGCGCCATCTAGCGGCGCTGGCTCGTCCTTCATTATGCTGCCGGAGAAGTGCGAGGTTTCTTTCTTCCCGGAACCTTTCTTTTTTTCTTCCGGGAGAAATGGGGAAAATATACACGTGTCAATTCGCATTCCGAAAGGTCCATTAAGAATGGAGAGAAAGAAAGGGAGAACATGGTTTAAATGTAGAGAGAGGGAGAGCGAGCATAAAAAATGCAAATCGATCTTAAGAAGTAATCGCATTTCTTATCTGGAGTAGGGTAATAAGAAGAGACTTAAAAAGCGAGAGAGAGAGAGAGAGAGAGGTTGGGGTGGTTTCTGCCAGAGACGTAAGTCACACGTCGCGTAATCCGGCGATTTATTATTTTTTTAGGGGAAGGAAGAAATAAAAGGGGGAAGTCATATGTTCCCCTATAATTCATTCGTGGGGAGGGTAAGCAAAATTCCGCAATATTTCACTCGGAGTTAAAATGAAAAAGAAAAAAAAAATGTTCAGTTGAATTCGCTGGGTGTTTCTTTTAAAATTTAATCCGAACTACAGGAGTCAGCAAGGAAAACCTGACAGGCATATTTGATGATGAATATTTTATATTGCGTACAAAGCCATCATTGTAGCGAATCCCAAGAAAAGCTGTTTTGAAAACATAGCAATGAATTCAGACAGCAACCGATTCGTCAAACTTGGAATTCATAGAATTGTCGAAAAACTTTTGAAACATTAAACTTCCTGCAGGGTTTCCACTCTATTTAATAAATAAAATTCCCTTTTCCAGGTTTTTCAGACAAATTTTTACAAAATTCAGGTTATACTTAAGCAACTCGCAACAGTTTTAACGTCAAAAACTAAGAAATAATTTAGCATTCAATAGCCAATAATAAAAACCATTTTAAGAACTGTACACTAAAAATTAATACACAAAGCACAAGTTATTTTGCATTAAAATAACTTATTCAAATAATCCAACAAATTTGACTTAAAAATAAATTTGTGATTTAATGTAATAAGCATGAAATACTTCAATTTAAGCCAGTGGACGAAACAGAATTCTTTACCTGTTAAATATTAGCCGTTTTTTTTAAATCAGTTGATAAATTTAATTAATTAAATAAAGTGATACGAAACTGTGTACAAATCTTATTGGCTATTTTTCTACAAAGCTTCTGAGAAGCCGTGATCAATACTTTTCCAGGTCATTGAGGCACTTTTCCAGGTTTTAGATGAAAATTCGTAATTTTCCCTGATTTTTTTGGACAAAATTAAAATTCCTGACAATTCCAGGTTTTTCCTGACCCGTGGGAACCTTGTTCGTCGCATTAAAAATGCTGAGTGGTAGGTTGCTGGGTGTTTTTTACACGAATTGAATCCAAACTTCAAGAGTCGGTAAGAAAACCTGACAAGCGTATTCGACGCCTAGCATTGTACGTTGCTTACAAAACAATCACTGTAATGAACCCCAAAAAAAGTTGTTTAAAAAAATAGCAGTGACTTGAGATAACAACCAATTTATTAAGCCCTGGATTCAGATTAGTCAAAATATTTTTTTAACTCATAGCATTATGGATTTGTTGTACTATTATAGGATCATCTGTGCAAAAAAAGTCAGTTAGATATGTACCTAATTTACACTTGAAATATGCACTTTGGTGAAAACAAATTAAAGCAATGCACATGATTGCTATTACTTACACAACTTTTAATAGTTTAGTTTATAATAGTGACACAATACCCCCAAAGAAAAAGAGAAATCACTTAGATTTACTGCTACTCAAAAAGCACATCTTCCAAAAGAATAAATTTACAGTTGTCTTTAAAATTGGCTCACATTTTAAAAACAGTAGAAATAGTTTATCGGCCAGAACTCTAGTTGACAATTGTATTACATCGTCTAAGAGAATAAAATCAGATGCATCTTCGGAACTTAAAAATCGTATTCTGAAAGTACCAGATCTAGTATCTATGAGAACTCTAACTGCAAACTTTTTGCATCTTTAAGTGTCAATTTTATTACATCCTCCAAGAAAATGCAAAATAATTATTTTTGGAACTTCGGAGTATCATATTTCGAAAATAATAGAACAAGTATCTCGAAGAAAGCGACTGTCAACTTTATTGTATCCTCCAAGAGAATGCAATCACAACTATTTTCAAACTGACGAGCATTGTACACTGAAAACTGTCAAATTAGTATCACGATCAGATCTTTTATCGGTAACTTTATTCCGAGACTCCATCTACCGAGAGGGTGAAATTACAACCATCTTGAAGCTTAGGCAAATCATACTTTAAAGAGAATACAATTAGTATATCGACGAAAGCTCGAACTGTTACATTTGTCCAACGTTTACTCAGCAAACGTAGAAAAAGCTCACTCTAGAGACCTCATCAACTAGTCTGCAGCCTAGAAAAAGTGCATGAAAACCTACTCATCTAACCCCTCACACCCTTCGTTTTAATATGTACCGCTGACATTTTCAAACCCACGCGTTAGGTGAAAGCTCTCCCACAAAAAGAAACAAAACCCCAGGAGGTACCGAGCGACAGGATTTTTTACGCCCCAAAAATAAATCTACTTTTGTATTTAGCAAAAGAAAAAGAAAATTGAAAAGGAGGAGATAGAAAGGTGAAGAGAAAGGGAAAAAAAAGAAAAGAACAGCACACGCGAAACCTTTTCCAATCAAGTCCTCAGACACGAACACCAGATAAAGATTTGGAGCGCGGAGGATGGGGAGAAAAAAATATTTTATTTATGGGGGTCATTATGGGTGTAGGGGCCAACCGAAAAGGAAAAGTGGTCTCTTAAATCAGGTGGCGAAAGTGGCTCCTTGTTTTAAGAGTGTTTGGGGACCGGATTTACGACACCCTTGAGGAAGCGCCAACGGAGACGGACTTTCATCAATTAGCTCTTCGTCTTTCAAGGGTCTTCTCGAGACCTCGCTTGACAGTCTTAACTACAGCGCGCGACAAAGGATTAAGATGTCTCTATTCACGAAGCAATGGTACTTGCTACTTTTCGAACAACAAAAGAAACCAACAGTCAACGACGAAAATGAAATATACGGTGGAAACTGTTTGCTTCCCTTCTTCGAACAACTTCTATGTTAATTCTTTATTGAAAGAATTTATGAAATATTATATATAAGTCGCACTTCTATATATATGGCACACAATTCAATGTAAATAAACCAGTCGATCTCAACACCATACATCGTATACATCACGTGAAGCAGTTATGTAACACAAGGTTCATAATCAACTGACACTGCCCTATTTTAGGTAAATTCACCAAAGAATAATTAGAATATATATAAATATGTGTGAAACTTATTGACTGTGGTTAAGGCACATGTAAATGACTTGAAAACACGATGATTGGTTAGATTTTATGGCTAAGGGCCATATATGGACAAGCTGCAGCAAATAAAATCAAGTTAATGTTAAAGTTTTAGTGACACGAAAGATAGAAATACAGACAAGGAGATGTTGAAAACGATAGAAAGCGTAGTGACTAAAATAGCTAGTCATAAGAGAACAAGTACCAAGCCTGTTTCCCCCCTGGTAACTTCAGTGAATAAACTCACGAGGAAATATAAAAGTCGAGTGATCAATAATTACCTTTTTATATGCCCAAGATCACATGATCAAAACTAGTAGCAATGTGACTTTTAGCCTATTTTTGTCTGCTGGTTGGAAGCGAATATTCATCATCTGATTGGTCCATGGGACGGGAGAAGACGACGATAGTTTGATTCATCATCTTATTAGTCCGACGATAGTAGACTTTCTCGATTTCAATACTTTTGTCGCCACTGTATAAATGTACATTCGCACACCTACACTGTCATAAGATGTTACATCACCAAACGAGGCGACAAGAAGCCAAAGCGGCCCAAGATAAATTTTCAGTGCCGACGAGTCGACATATTGGTCATACCCTTTGAAGCTTCTCCTAATAGCTATGATCAGTCTACCTACATTACACGTCACTGAAAAACCAAAAACATTGAAACTGAAGAAATAATATTTCACCCGAATGATCCCAGGCGTTGTACTCGGATCGGATCCCTCAGGCGAAATATTATTTTTTCAGTTCGAGGCGTTACTCTGATCATTCTCTTCGGGACTGATCCCAAACCGTCGCCAATAGTCTCCCGGTGCGATGTTAATTCAAAGAACTACCTCCCTACCTGGACAAATAATAAACTCATACTAGTTACGGCTTCGCACATTTAATGACGAAATCCCGCGCGTTTGAAAAATAATTGAATCAACAAAAAACATCGAAAAAAACTTAACAAAAGTTAATACATGAAAAGACGAAAATAAAAAAGGCTTCCAGATCCTCAAATCAGAAAATGTTCTAAGTGACTAAGGATATAACACTCCTGCCCTATGACTTCCCCAGTCAACAAATAATATTTCACCCGAATGATCCGTGGCGTTGTATTCGGATCGGATCACTACTCAGGTGAAACATTATTTGTTCAGTTCGAGCCGTTACTCGGATCAGTCCCGAAGGGAATGATCCCAAACCGTCGCCAATAGTCTCCCGGTGCGATGTTAATTCAAAGAACTACCTCCCTACCTGGACAAATAATAAACTCATACTAGTTACGGCTTCGCACATTTAATGACGAAATCCCGCGCGTTTGAAAAATAATTGAATCAACAAAAAACATCGAAAAAAACTTAACAAAAGTTAATACATGAAAAGACGAAAATAAAAAAGGCTTCCAGATCCTCAAATCAGAAAATGTTCTAAGTGACTAAGGATATAACACTCCTGCCCTATGACTTCCCCAGTCAACAAATAATATTTCACCCGAATGATCCGTGGCGTTGTATTCGGATCGGATCACTACTCAGGTGAAACATTATTTGTTCAGTTCGAGCCGTTACTCGGATCAGTCCCGAAGGGAATGATCCCAAACTGTCGCCAATAGTCTCTCGGTGGGATGTTAATTCAAAGAACTACCTCCCTACCTGGACAAATAATAAACTCATACTAGTTACGGCTTCGCACATTTAATGACGAAATCCCGCGCGTTTGAAAAATAATTGAATCAACAAAAAACATCGAAAAAAACTTAACAAAAGTTAATACATGAAAAGACGAAAATAAAAAAGGCTTCCAGATCCTCAAATCAGAAAATGTTCTAAGTGACTAAGGATATAACACTCCTGCCCTATGACTTCCCCAGTCAACAAATAATATTTCACCCGAATGATCCGTGGCGTTGTATTCGGATCGGATCACTACTCAGGTGAAACATTATTTGTTCAGTTCGAGCCGTTACTCGGATCAGTCCCGAAGGGAATGATCCCAAACCGTCGCCAATAGTCTCCCGGTGCGATGTTAATTCAAAGAACTACCTCCCTACCTGGACAAATAATAAACTCATACTAGTTACGGCTTCGCACATTTAATGACGAAATCCCGCGCGTTTGAAAAATAATTGAATCAACAAAAAACATCGAAAAAAACTTAACAAAAGTTAATACATGAAAAGACGAAAATAAAAAAGGCTTCCAGATCCTCAAATCAGAAAATGTTCTAAGTGACTAAGGATATAACACTCCTGCCCTATGACTTCCCCAGTCAACAAATAATATTTCACCCGAATGATCCGTGGCGTTGTATTCGGATCGGATCACTACTCAGGTGAAACATTATTTGTTCAGTTCGAGCCGTTACTCGGATCAGTCCCGAAGGGAATGATCCCAAACCGTCGCCAATAGTCTCCCGGTGCGATGTTAATTCAAAGAACTACCTCCCTACCTGGACAAATAATAAACTCATACTAGTTACGGCTTCGCACATTTAATGACGAAATCCCGCGCGTTTGAAAAATAATTGAATCAACAAAAAACATCGAAAAAAACTTAACAAAAGTTAATACATGAAAAGACGAAAATAAAAAAGGCTTCCAGATCCTCAAATCAGAAAATGTTCTAAGTGACTAAGGATATAACACTCCTGCCCTATGACTTCCCCAGTCAACAAACAATATTTCACCCGAATGATCAGTGGCGTTGTATTCGGATCGAATCACTACTCAGGTGAAACATTATTTGTTCAGTTCGAGCCGTTACTCGGATCAGTCCCGAAGGGAATGATCCCAAACTGTCGCCAATAGTCTCCCGGTGGGATGTTAATTCAAAGAACTACCTCCATACCTGGACAAATAATAAACTCATACTAGTTACGGCTTCGCAGATTTATAGACGCAATCCCGCGGGAATTTTCGTTTAACAATTAATCGAATCAACAAAACACATCGAAAAAAAAAACTTAACAAAAGTTAATACATTAAAAGATGAAAATAAAAAAGGCTTCCAGATCCTCAAATCAGAAAATATAACACTCCCTGTGACGACCCTAGTCACCTATCGCAAACAGTAGAATTTCAGGGCAAAATATACCATGCCCGATACCACCAAAGAATAAGTCATCTGACATTTCTTCTGTCATGGTTCGTCGACTCCATCCAAAACCATTGCATGAATTCCATCTCTCTCTTACCACCAACAAAGGATTTCCACCAGCAACACCTCCACCCCATCGGCATGCGAACACACACGCTGGAGCCCACTCCAGGCAAAAAGAGAGCGGACGGCGGAAAGAAGGCTCTCGAAAAAGTTTTATTCCGCTCGGGAGACTCTGAGAACCGGTGGAAGCACTTCCCAAGAAATGCACTAGAAGAAAACTGACACTCCATCTACTTACAAACCTTTCGACTGTCTCCCCCATTGGGAAGGGAAGGGGATAATTTACGACCCTCATTTCCTAAGACGCTGGGACTCGGTGAAACAAACGAAAATGGAGGTGGGTTTTGGCTATGAATACGTGATGCTGGTAGGAGACAACCCGTGGGGTATTTTTCAAATATTAAAACTCTAGTTCACTTAAAGACGCAATATTCAAATTGACGTCTATTGCAACAGATCTTATCTTCCTTGAATGTTTAGAATGCTTAGATTTAGACTTGGCGATTCTAAAGGCTTTTCTTTTTAAGCTTGATCGGATCTTTCCCGAAGGGGATTGATCCCGGACTGTCGTCAATAGCCTATAGTGTTGCTCTAGTACGACGTTCGAGCAGCCTGAATTGACCCTGCCACAAGAGTGCCCCAACTCTAAGAAAGTTCAGGGAAAGAACTTTAACAATTCTGCATTCAAGTTACTCCGAAGTTAGAGAGCAGCTGCTCAGGAACTCCCGCCATTGCAAAACCCCGCCTGAAAATTAAAGTTACCTTACCTTTTTAAGCTTGAATATCGTTAAAATCCAGCTTGACGTTACAGTCCGTGGCGGTATTTCAATATTTTTTTTTGTCGCCGAGCTATTTCCAAATGATAGCGGACCGAAAGAACGTAATTATTCAAATGCTAATAAAATACGGAATAAAATTTTTGGATTGTTGATTCGTCAACTTAATGATCGTTTTTGTTAAAAAAAGTTTGAAGGTATCCAACTTGGTGATCTTTCTTCTTACAAAGGATGGCATGATTGAAAATGGGGCCTAATCTTTGGCTATGAATAGCTGATGCAGGTAGGAATCATTGCCCCATTGGGCTGGTTTTCAAATTGAAAATTGAGTTCACCTGAGGACACTTTATTCAAAGTGGCGTTTATTGTAACGGGTCTGTCTTCGATGAATATTTATAAACATATTTCGATTCCTTTAAAAAGATATACACTCTTACATCTCAAAATGTAATCAAGTGGAGAAAGCACGTTTAGAAAGCTTGGAAGTCTTTTCGATCTTGGCGTACTTAGTGTCCCTAAAATGTTAATAGTGATACAATCGACGCAATCAATATACTGATTGTAACAAATTATCACAATTTTTATTTTCTTAAGTTCACTATGACGTTTTTAAATGGATACCTTTTAGCTTAAGTGAATAATTAATTCCACACCACAATAATACTATACAGACGTGATTATAATGCATTCATCATTTGAGATTTTGTTTTCAATTTTACAAGAGGACACTTAAATAAAGCAAAATAATCTTACAAATATAGCATACATGAATAATTTAAATGAGGACAAGGATTCGAAAAGTTAAATTGTAAAGTGCTGAACCATTCATAGACATATCAACATGTGGTTGACCGTGTGGGGTTTAAGATGATTGATATTAAGTCAGTCATGCTTCAGAAATGGGATACGCAGAATTTCAGTAATGATTATGCTTAAACATACTTGATACTCAATTGAAGTCTTAGCAGAAATTGTTATAGAGAAATGAGTGATAGAAATATTAAGAAGAGAACATTCTTCAAGAAAATCTATAATTACTCTTTGTGGCTTATATTTACAATATCAGATTCAGTAAAAACTCAATTTAATTTTACAATACTATAAACACACAATAGTTCAAGTTATTCATGCTTATGAAAGCTACGTTACAGATGATCATAATCAATTTGCAAAAAATACAATGCAGAGATAATAACATTTGAAAGATGTTTCGGTAATGCAATTTTCAAGAATGTTTCAGCAATTTCAGTTTTAATCTTTTCTATGAATATGACATTCTAATCACGATTACGTAATATAATCACTACGTAGTAGAATAATCACTAATAATATAATCGTTAATTAAGAACTTACATAATTATATTTTATTATGTTGCTATCCTATTAGGCTGCATAAAGTAACCTTTAGAGAATTATTCTCAGAAAATAATTCAGCGGTTATCAAATAGAACTTTAATAATCTACTGTAAGCTTTATTTAAAGCAGGTTTTAACTGACACAGTTATCTTAAGTCAATACAAACATCGGCACTAGCATGGTTTCGATTTAAATAACAAACTTATTTAGAAATATGTATTATTTTAGCCACAAATGTATTTTATAATACGGAAATAAAAAATTGCAGACAAGCTGGCTTGACTACAAAAATTAGTCACCCAAAATACGATGTTACTTAAAAAATCAAATTTTTAAACTAGGAAATAATATAAATGACACATTTTGTTTATCGGTTCAATGGCTCAGAAAAGGAAAACCATGTTCCAGAAACATACTCCTTTGCATAAGGGATGCTTAAAAATTTCGATTGAAAAGTTTTCAAGATAAAATTGTAGTGTCTCAAAATTTTTTTTTCTCATATGGACACTGAAGTCATTTCATTCTATCAGCTCTTGAATGAGAGTGATTTTTAGTTTGGTGACTGGCTGGTTTGAGCTTTTTTGTAGCAAGGGCAATATTTGGCCAAACTGCGCCAGAAGTACTGTGACTGAGCTTTAGATTGAAATTCGGTATGCAGATGAACTTCCGTTTCGATGCTTAACTGAATAAAATCATTGTGAATGGCTTAATTTGACCCGATTGGCATTATAAGATTTAAAAGTTAGTGCAAATGTTATCATCTTTTTGCTGAAAACTTTTAAGATGCTAAAACCTTACCTAGGAAATGAAAATAAGTTGAAATCAGTTTAGGTGGTTTGCTTTAGTTAGACAAATTTATCTTTCCTCCTCTTCATATCGCGTAAGATCTATAAAAAAAGAGTAACATTTACACATTTGATGATTTAATACCCATGAGCAGATAATACATAACTTCTACAATATTGACAATAAAAATATTTGCAAAACATGAAAAATGAACTTTTGCGAAAACAATTTGCTGTAAAGTTCTAATTCGAAATAAAGTTAGTAAAATTTTGAATGACGTATTAAATGGAATAAAGTGTAAAATCCAGTACTTGGAACTGGACACGTTAGATAAAAATAACAGCATGAGCGAAATTGAATATGCGTCAGTTATTTCAGGTTCAAAAGAGCTAAATACGAAAATAATATGCTCAAAAATGGTACCAATACCTTACCACATTAATGCATTTTTTGAAAGGTTCGTAGCTCTACGGTCATTTATTGCTACAGCAAGTCATACCATTTTCCATCGAAATACAACATGAAGGACAAGAGATGTCGAATCCGTATTTATTACACAAATAATATAAGACACCAGGTAAATAGGATTGAAATTACAGATTTATATTTGCGGAAAGCGAAAAATCAGTATTTTGCGTAGACACCATTGGAGGTAATAACTACAATAATCAATTCACTATAAATTTCACGTCACTTCCCTTAACACAAGTGATTTCTAAAACTACGATGTGCCACGACGACATATCTCTCTTGGCGTAACTAGGTGTGTAAGTCAAGGGAAGGACATAAACGAACTACAGAACTTTTCGAAAAAAATCGTCGAACGTCAGTATGTGGACACTGTGGATGTTCAGGTAAATAGTCGAAAGGAACCAACAGGTGAATAATTCCCATATGAATGGGGAGGGATAATGAGTAGATTCTATTGACAAAGGATTCTGAATCAATATGGTCGCACAAGGGTTATTTAGATGTAACCGGTGTGTATATACACAGTATACTTATCAAATATCAATCTATGCATACCTGCCAATATTTGGAGTTTCTTCCTATCAAGTCACCTGGTTTGACGTCACTGCATACGACATATCGACCTTCTAATGAAATGGGCGGAGTATGTGGGCGTAGGCGCTGTCGTAAGATATCAGAAGTGTAGGTTCACCGCAAACTTGAGCCGATTGGTTCTAGAAGCGGTATTAGTCCATAAGGATTCGTACTTTATCCCAATACCACGTTACCTTCACACGGAGATCAAGCCGAGCAATAGAGATTGATTGGATTTTTATGACGCCGGACAAGCTGCCCGAGTGATAGGTTGTAATGACAGGAAGATTGAGTTCACATGCTCATTCTATTTCATTAGAAAGTCGTTGATGTGACATAACCTGGCGCCATAAGCATGATCTTACGCGCATTTCTAATTAATTTTCGAAAAAAAAAACCGGTTTCTGTTTTAGCCTTTGAAGGGTACTTAGTGAATAAACATCGAGACAGATTGAAACCAAGCGCAAAACTAAACTTCTACGCTAGCTTTTTGTCTTCGGCTAATGTAATGACGTTATCGGCAGTAAAAGAAAAAGTGGCTCCCATTTTCGGAATTTCCGATTCAAATAAGCACGTAAAGGAATATCAAAAACGAAAGATAAAACGACACAAACAGCTTTATACAGTTTCTAGAGCAAACCCTCTCTATTGGTGACGAGACCGGAAACAGAATGCAACCAAACAAAATTAAACTTCTACATTTGCTTTTCTCTTTGACGTTATCGGCAGTAAAAGCAAAAATGACTGCTCCGGTCTCCCATTATGAGAATTTTCGATTCGAATAAACACACAAAAGATAAACAATATAAATAGCTTTATACAGTTTATAGAGCAAACCCTCTATCCCACAATGAGCCATTGGCGACGGGTCCAGGATCAAGCACGAAGGGAAAGATTCAAGAACAACCCCGTCAAATGACCGTGGCTCAAAGTTACAAGAATTCACCACTTGAGCTGGAACCCTAATCCACAAACTTGCACAACTTGGCGCCAACGTGAAGACATCTGGGACCACGATAGATTTAACGTGCACCAGCCCCCACATACACGAGTCTTTAGGGAGGAACTAATCTCGAACTCAGAGTTGCAAATCTACAAACTGGGTCATCCCCCCCCCCCAAATCGATAGTCAGGTATTAAAACTTCCTATGATAATACTTGGTCATTTGCAGAACATTCATCATGGCTCTAACAATGGCTGATTTGTGAACCACAAACATTCACCCATTCTAGGCACAACCCGTTTATAGAGACATTTATTCTAGACAAATATTTATGCTCCGATCTCAGATTCGATCCAGAAACCAGCACTCTGACCACTAGACCGATTTGTCAACCTATTCACAAAGTAAATATCAAGGTAGGTTGGAAAGAGCTATAAGATACACCGTAGTGGTTGATAAGTATGGATACATTCTGCTTCACCACTCAACACATTTAAAGTATCGATCGTACGTGAGAACCGTCTGTTATATATCCAACAATTATGCAACATAAGAGCTCTCTACATGAAGGCAGATGAGGCTATTCAAATTGCAAAACACGGAAGTGCTTCAACAAGAGATTAGTTCATTACGCCCTATCATAAGAACAAAAGAGCAGGCGATGCCAAGTATGCAGAAATTGGTTTACCACAAACTTATTAACTTACGAAAAAAGTCGTGAGAGTGCAACTCCAAATTAAATTTTCTAGATGCTTAAGAATGCACGTCTCCCTAGAAGTTTGCTGATTAATCTGATTTCTCGAGGTAAAGAACTTCGCACCTTTGTTATTTGAGAATTTTGCTTTACATGGACACAAATCCTAATTTAAAATAATTTAGCTTGTTAGTATTCTGGATATCCCACACAACGAATCGATCTAGACAAGTGCAGGGATGCCACAGCCAAAGTACTTTCGAAAGTAGCATACATTGATAAAAATAGTCTAAAAAAAGTACCTTGTTGAGTCCTAAGTTAGTTATAATTTTGGTTGCTGATCAACATGTGTTATGAAACATGTTAAAATCCAGCTAATAAATTTATTTTTATTTATAACAAATTTTAAAATTCAAAATGGCGGGACTATAATGCCAAAGACCATGTGGGCAAACCAAATGAACCACGGCGGCAGTCAAAGATTGGACAATGTTTACTAACGAGTGAACAAAGGATTAAAATATCGCATTTATTAAGCCCTAGTACCACGATAAATGAGATACCCATGTGGCTGGTTGGTTTTATGACGCAAAGACCATATTGGGCTAATGAGCAAAACAGTTGAGCCACGTCGAGTCCCACAGAAGTTTGAACACTTATTTAAGAGTGAGCAAAGGATAAAAATATCGCATTTAATGGGCCCTTGTACTATGGTAAATGAGATATCATGTAGCTGGTTGGGTTTTATAACGCAAAGACCATATTGGGTCAGTGGGCAAAATAATTCAGCCATGTCGAGTCCCACAGAAGTTTGAACACTTATTTAAAAGTGAGCAAAGGATAAAAAGATCGCATTTAATGGGCCCCAGTACTATGGTAAATGAGACATCCATGTGGCTAGTTGGGTTTTATGACGCAAAGACCATAGTGGGCATAATCATTCAGCCTTGTTGAGTCCCACAGAAATTTCAACACTTATTTAAGAGTGAGCACAAGATAAAAAGATATTTAATGAGCCTCAGTACTATGAGTATCCCTCTGACTGGATGGGTTTTATTACGAAAGGACCATATTTGGTCAGTGGCCATCTAGCTACGGTGACTACAATATGAAATCAACGTGGGAGATGCATGATACAAGATTACTTAATTAAAAAAAAAAAGCTGTTCCAGGAGAGAGTGAGAGGAGCGCAACATATAATCTACACAAGTAACAATCACACATTTATGCACTGCCATACATAAAAATTAACGTTCAGCAAGCGGAGGTCTCCGCTTTAATAAAAAAACACACATTAAAAGCAGGGGTGACCATGAAGCTTTATCTATAGCTTGCACGAGCAGAGAAAAAATAGTACCATTTATTTTATTAAAAAGAACAAGGCGGATATTAAAAGAATAAAATACAGAAAAAACACTAATGGGAGACATTTAATCGGAGGCTTTTAAACTTATGATGAAGTATCTACCCAACCGTGAGGTAAAAATACATTGATAGATAGCTGTATGATCCTATGAAATATAATCCCCGATGATAATGATTTAAGTATCGATATAGGATATCCATCAAAATGTCTTAATTCATCTTCAATAATTTAAACCATTTTGAAGAAATAAGCGTAAAATATCTTTGAAATCGAAAACTTAAAAAATAAGATCGCAATACGTGCAAAAGAAAACTGAAAAAGGTTTAGAAATGCAATAATTTCAACGTTAACAGTTGATCGTTAACCGACAAGTAGCAAGTGTTATTGTCAAATGAGTGTTGCCATTTTTGTTAGGACTAGTATGGAATTTGATTCCTATCCATTTCGGCAACAGTAATTCTTGATGGATTTTCATCCGGAATTAGCAGTGCACAAATAAGAAATTAAACGTTGCTTTAAATTACAGAATATAAGTTGTAGAATGTTTCTTTCTTCCACAGTAGGTTTAATTTATAAAATCTTGTGAAAAATGAATTTTTTGAGCTAATCAAAATTCCATCACTACTTGTACTGGGTTGGTTGGTTTAGGGGTTTGTGACGCAAAGGACCATATTTGGGCAAGCTGCGCCAAACACAAGACATACCATGTTAAGTAATTGTGAAAACAAAAGATGGAGTTAAGCAGAGAAAGATCGTTTGTGTATAATGGGGTCTCGACCCCATGGTTACCAGAGGCTGTAAACTAAATGTAAAAGTAAAAGAACATTAGGGTACCTCGGGACCGTGAAGCACGTACACACCCAAAGAAGATATGCCCCCGAGGGGACTTATCCTGGAAAATTATCGCTTTGGTTCTTGAATTTAAAGAGAACCGTTTTCTGAGAGGACTATTTATGACTGAGAGGACTACAACCGTTCGATAGAGGACTATCTGTGGTTGGCGAACCTTTTGTAGGAGTGAGCCACTTGGAGGATTAGGAAAGCAGGTTTTAGGTTTATCTACACGATAGTCGTATAGTGTGTAGTTTTAAAAGGGCTGGATAATTTAAACTTTAAGAATTAATAAAAACATTAATTATTGTCCTAGGACAGCATTCTGCTTACAAGACCTCAACTGATTGTCAACTCCGAATTCTCCCACCTTCTCGAAAGACCCCTAATATCTTGATGACGAGATATCTTACCCATAGCAAAATTGTTCAGATCTTCATGGACGAGATATCTCGTCGAAACCACCTGGAGGACTAACACGCTTTTTCTAAATTACAAAACGCTGAATGGAATGAGGACCCATGTGGAACTTACCTACATAGTACAAACATCAGAAATATTATTGAGCGGTTTTTACGCCTCCTATAAAAATAACTAGAAATGACGCAGTTTTATAATCCGGATTGCTTTAAGTTTGAATTGAATAATTGTTCAAACGATCCATGTCACAAATATAAAAACACTTTCACGACCAGAGAAACAAATCGACCAATCCTCAAAATATGTGAGGCAATAATGAGAGAAATAAAACTGCATTATTGATTAAAAAGTATAACAAAACACCCATGCCACAAATATAAAAGCACTTTCACGACCAGAGAAACAAATCGGCAAATCCTGAGCATATGCGAGACAATAATGCGAGAAATAAAACTGCATTATTGTTTAAAAAAGTATAGCGTTTCTCAAATTGAGCAAGGAATATTTCATCCATTAGAAACGTTTCAGCTAAAACAGCAATTATCACTGACGCAAGACAAGCTCATATATGGGACACAGCGATTTATTTTTAATCTTTCAATTTAATTGCAAAAGACAAAAAAAGATTCCATCCCACTCCCCGCAATCATCTCCCACAGCGCGATTCGCCAGAATTATCCGCCACCCGAAAGAATACAAAACCAATTCCGGACAAATTTGCGTTTTAATAACGCGCCCGCTTCATTACGCTGCCAACGCACGTCAGCAAACAATCGCTCGGAATGCCAGGTAATTCAGGAATGGAAATCAGCCTTTTCATTTTTCTACACAATTACCTTCGCCTGAACGAAACATTTAAAATCGTTTGCGTTAAAAATTAAACACTCAGGAAATTAGTCGACACTGCGAAGGGCGAGAGGGGTGGGTACGCGGTGGCGCGTGACGGCGCGCAGACGATTAAGCTTTGATCACTTTAATTGAGCCGTAGTTGTACGGCTTTACAAGATTCGGCTGGTTTGACAATGAGCCGACATTTATCTTTTAAATAATATCAGGCTTTTAATGGAATGAGGACGGCACATGCGCAGAAAAAGACGCGTGGTCAATGATGGGATCGAAGAAACTTTTATTAGGAGGCAATCCACCAGTTAATCAAAAAGCAGCAATATCTAAGATATAAAATTCGTCTCTCAATGGTCTTTGGGGGTTCGTCAACTGTGATGGTGAGAATGAATTTCATAACACTTAATGCCACTATGGTTTGGTTTTATGGTGCAAGGTCTAGAATATATATATATACGGACAAACTGAACATACGCAAGATTGTAAAAATTCTGAAATAGTCTCCTAATGAATAATTAACACTCAAAAGTTGATTTCGTTTAACTTTTTAGAAGTACTCAAAGTTCTATCAAGATATGCCATTATGAACCCCCATAACAACTGTAAAAGAAAATTTCAACTTCATTTCAAAACAAAACTTACTCTAAACCTCATTTTTAAGACAGTTATATGTTGCTTCTCAAACAACATGGGAATATATTAAAGTATGAAACAAACATGATCATTTATGTTTATCAAGTCATACGATTTATTCTGTTTACGAACTCAAATACCATGGAAAATAAAGCAAAGAAATATTGTAATCTAATTCAGCTGAAATAGTTTTAATATTTGGGCTACATCGAATTTAACTTCTATTCCATGTCTATTTCATATCAAATGGCGATTTTAGTAGAATTTCCCCTTGGCTTACATATAACATTTCAACTCTAAACTTCTTTATCTCATCAAAGATCGAAAAGTGACGTCAACTGCAGAAAATTGCTTTTGACAGCCGATAAATCTGTACATTCAACTGAAAATGTCTAAAAGGGGGCAAAAGAACGTTATGGCTTGTCACTGCTTTTTTGCATTTTTGCTACTCAATAAAAATAAACCAAAGCATATGGCGAAACATGAAAAATATTCTTCACTGCATTTCACTGTTTCATACAATCATGGCAAGTATAAGAACAATGAAAACCAAAATAACATGTTAGTACTCGTATAATAAGATACATATATTATTTATAACGCTATTCTATATATAATGATATCTATACTTAAAGGATGCGAGTGTATAATTCTCTAATCTACACCGTTTCTACACCGAAAATCTACACCGTACAAATCTACACCGTTTGATAAATCCACAGCAAATTTGATACACTTATACTTCAGAGCCCTGCGGAAAACATAGGGTATTTCTTTCCTATCTTCAGACCAATCTGTAGCCATGGAAATTGGCACACAGGTAGTACTAACACATTGGCACATAGGTAGTACTAAAAGTGACACCTGAAGCCCCAATTTTAAAATCTAAATATTGTTTTCATGCAATAAATGAACGTGTACAAGGAAACACGTTCTACAGGGTTTGTATATTTGTGTTAACGCAGGGAACTGCCGCGCTCATATTTGACAGCCGAGCAACGCCGCGTTATTCAGCTGGTACTATATATAGAAAGTTATGGTTTGGATTGTCGCTTTTCAGTCATTTTTGTGATACGAGATAATTGGTATGTGAAAGAATATGACCGAATTTAGAAGATATACATTCAAAAAATAAGTAAAAATCACAATATAATAAGAAATACTACATATAACGCTATACCATAGCGTTCTATGAAAACAAAAAATATAAAGCATTATGGTATACGATATATTACATAAAACGTTATGGTATACATTATACGGTATATCGAAAGTCATGGTTTGGCTTGACTCTTTGACGCCATTTTTTGTGACATAATAATAACAATATGAAAGCCTTTGGCCAAATTTTGAAAATATTCTTCCAGAAGGCCAAGCAAGCATTTAGGCACGCATATAATGCTTCTAAAGAACAAGACAAAAGCGCAATACAGCTAAGGTCGAGGACAACTGACAATGAAAAAACAAAAGCTGTGTTCATACAAAACAGTAAATTACACATTTCTTTTGTTTAAATTACATAAAACAATAAAATATATCGATTTGTTGGATTCGGTATTTATGGCGCAAGGGTCATATTTGGCCATACTGCACCAAATACAATGCAGACAACATCGAGTAATGGACATTACACATAAGGAAAGTTTTAGTAACACAGGAGAGAAAAATACACCCAGGTAGGAATCTAACCTTTTTCCTCCTACAATTCGCAGGTTACTAGAGCTAAGGTTTTCATGACAATCTAACAATCACAAATGTGAATATTTTCTTTCATGGTTGCAACGGTTTGGTGAAAACATGTCGGAAATTGGTATCCCTTGAAAAATATTCTCCCAAAAAATATTATTTCCACTATTAGTTATAAAAAAAAAGGAAACAAATTTTCGTTGAGAGCAACCAAAACTTTCGAGAGGTCGCCGAAATTCTAAAAAAAAAAGAGGTTTTGAGACGTTTTTGCTAAAAGATACCCTATTCACACAAGTTGAAAAATAGTTGCAAAAAGTCGCTTTTTGTAGCCTGTGGCAGCCATGGGATGAACTATGGTGTTAGTAAACCTGAAATTCTTCGCGGACGAAGTAAATAAGACCGCTATATCAAACAAACATCTACTAACATTTCAGACTATCATCCAGTTAATCACATTAAATGTAATACAAACATATTACACATCGTCAGATTACAAGTGAAACATACCAAGTCAAAACCTTCGTGAGATATGATATTTTTAATCTTTTCTAGACCAACATATCTTTGGTGAAGTCCACTAAGTCATTTTTTAAAATGTCGATATTTCTTCTTGAGAACCACAACTTTCCCATTTGTTCAATCAGAACTGTTTTTTTGACCTAACGTGTTTCACTTGTACACCGACCACATGCAACACGAGTACCTTTTAAGATAATTGGTTCTTCAATTTGACAAACACAATTTAAAAGTTATAAAAAACACTTTCAAATTAAAAAATAATACGTTTTTCAAGTCCTTTCCTTCCATAAGTCCGTGCATTTCTTAAAGAGAGAAAATATGTATTGAATCGAAAGATGATCGAAACTGCAAAACTTACCTTGAAAGCTAAATGTCTGCATACGAAAAAAAAGACCGAAAAAACTGCACCCAGAGGTATTTATAGACAGCACAGAATTATCCATCCTTTATGCACCATCACGATTAATGACGAGCAATAAGAAACCAAAGAGAAACAGATCACGACAATAGCTATGATTTCAAAAGCACCGACATCATCAAGGGCCAGACAAGAACCCACCTAACATGGGACGGCACGACATTTTCCTTGAAAACGGTACTTGCAGCACGCAATTCGTGCATTTGCTGGGGTCGTCTTCAAAAGGCGCCGACATTGAAGCACCGTTTTTCTCAGTGGTAGGGCCAAACGGAAGTTCTCTTGTTTAAATTTACAGCGCCTGGATTAGAATGCCCAGACTTTTCTCACAGGACTAGATCCACCAATGGGTAGATATGAAATATCCTGAACGTGAAGGTGGTCAGTGGCGTAGTTAAGGGGGAGGAGTTATATGGGTGGTGACCCCAGTGCTAGTATCTGAAAGGGCGGTGTTTCAGAAGTATTTAGTAAAATTTGTGAGGGGTTGTCTGGGAAAAAATGTTAAAAGTGGCACAGCGACTAACGATCATCCAGAAGCTGGACTACAGGTACATCAATACATTCTGAAACATGGGAAAGTTTGTTGATAGAGATTTAACCGCGCAAAGGTGCCACATCTGACCAAACGTCGCTCAACACAAGACACAAAACGTCTAGTAACGGATATAAACAAACAGAAGATATATAAAAGACAGGAGAGAGAACTTATTAATTAATCGAACAGAAGAGAGAAATACGAACAGGGTAAATTGCAGTAGTGGAACTTGCGCCACCTACAGCTTGTAAATATGAGAAGGTTGTTTGATTGGGTTTCTGGCGCAAAGGCCATACTTGGCCAAGCTGTGGCAAACAAAGCCAGTTAAACAAATAAGGGAGCATGCACCAGTTGGATAACTTAACAATATTTTTCACATTGGAGCAGTTATTTTAATTCTTACTACCCCACGGTACGAAAAATAGACATTTTATGGGTTGCTAAATATTAAAACCATTTTCCTCTCCCAAATATAATTCAAGGGAGGCTATCAGAGCAAGAGTGGCTTAACCTAACAACAAACTCAATTTAGAAAACCGCGATTTTCTTACTTTCATTTTTTATATATATTTTTATTTATCAACAATATGATTTAAGATTCTGAAAATTTATCTATCAGGGATCAATAATAAGTTATTTATAATTTTAGAAGACTTGAACCAGCGCATTTCAGTAACAGTGGAAGGTCGTAACAAAAGGTAATATTAACATTTTCGGGATTTTGTGGGTTAGGTCACTCTTGCTCTAATAGCCTCGTATACCGCTGACATGAGTGTGGGATATCAACAGAAATCGTATTAAAGGCTTAGACATTTTATGAGTTGTCTAAATAATAAAACATTTTCCTTTCTCAAACAGAACTCAAGGATATAAATAGCTGACATACAAGGGACATCAACTGAAATCGCATTAGACGTTTAGGGTTACCATGGCTAAGTTTGCTTGGTGGGGTTTTACGGCGCACTGTCCATATTTCGCCAAACTGCGCCGTCAACTACTAAGTACTTTCATAAATCCTTTTCTCACACTCAATACGAAACATTATCGCCCCAACAATAAAACAGCAATTTCTAAACATCTCAAAAGGTAGTAAATGACAAAATTATAGGGGGTGGCTACAACTATTTCACTTGAGACCCTCTCAGTCGGTAAAAGCCCTCTCAATCGAGTCAAAAGCAGGCAGCATCAAGTCTCCGTTTTTGTAGTGCGTCGTGAGCAGGAGACAAATGTCCATTAGTGAAGTATTGACCCGAAGGGTGTCACCGTCGTCTCCTTTCTGGGAAAAACGAGGACTGCGTGTGACAGCTGGCAAAGATAGATGAATCAAGGAAATTTCGCGACACAACCGCACTAAGCCTCTTGTGACAGATAAGGCGCCAAACACTGGTCACAATTTCCTCGTAATCTCAAAACGCGCAGCCCAACAATCCCATCGTTTACACCTCATTTGCAGATGCATGTGAAACCATTTTTCGTTTTTGGAATAAATTATTGGAAGCATTTTCCTAGTGAAATGCAGTCGATCCTCATGTAAAGAAGTTAAACGATCCCATCTAAAAGTGTCGTTGAAAGGAAAATGCGTTCCATGTATTAATAGTGTTCGATTATAATTCATATATATATATATATATATATATGGGAATTATATTCGTATAGAAGATAGAAATCAGAAAACAAATTTGTTGCGTATCACATTATTTAGGCAGAGAACGGTATACTAAGAAAAATGTTGGGACTAATACATTCACTGCAGGCCCTGCAGGAATGTATTTATTTACCCCAAAAATAAGTATTGGGAATAGTAAAAGCTTGAAAAATAAAGGGCGAATTTAACCAAGGGGTAATATGAAAGTTTTATATTTTGTGCTTTAAACTGGATTAATTTAAAGTCCCAAGCAAGAATCTTTAAAAACATGAAAGTCGAAGTGTTCAAGTAATTTTCTGATTATGTTTGTGCAACCAGAAACTAATTTCTTAGAGGATAAACAAAAATCTGAACACAACGAGGGTAAGTTAATAATTAATTCCTCACGGACCAAGAACTGAAAACACAAGACACAACCATCACTTTACGAGGTTTCGCAATATCACTGTTGCACAGATATGCAGTTACTGTGACAGTTCCATTGTCATTGCGTGATACTAACCACGGTCATTCTGCTTACACGCACCAAAGGCAGTTGGCTGGGTTTTGGGTTCATGGAAAAAAGAGCCATATTAGATCAAGCTGTGCCAAAGAACGTCAAGAAATGGACATACATATAGAAGGAAAGTTTTAGACACATAAAAGAGAAATATACACTGCTGCGCAGTTGCTAGCGCAGTCGTTCAACTCACTCTGCAACTGCGACTCCTCTGCACCCTTGAAGAGCAACGTTTAGTGATCCATTTTTCATGTTCAAAAAGGTGTATCAGGGTCGAAATCCATCAAAGACTTTCCACAAAGTACGGGAACGGTGTTTAAACGCAAAAAAGTGACTACAAATAGATAGAAAAGTTCAAAAAATGGTCACGCATGAAGAAGCCAGACGGCCACCAACTAGCATAACTGACGACAACAGCGATTTTTAGTGTACTAACATGGTTCACAGATGAGTGACTATTGTTGAGGAAGTGACAAATAAGTCATGTCCCTGAAGAGCTAAAAGATGGGTGATTGGGGTTGGGTTTGATGGCTCAGGGGACATATTAGGTCAAAAAGCACCAAACACAATGCTAACAACATTAATTCAATGGACACACACAATAAAAGTTTCAATGTGTGTGACTATTTTTGTGGAAGTTGCAAATAAGTCATGTCCCCGAAGAGCAGAAAGACGGATGATTGGGTTGAGTTTTATTGTTCAAGGGCTATATTAGGTCAAGCTGCACCAAACACAATGCAAACAACATTAATTTAAGGGGACCTAGCACCTTGTAAAATGACAAAAATACAGAATTATTTTAGCAAATTAAAATCTACACAGCATGTCAAGTGTCCAAAGGAAAATTTTATGCAAAAAAAAAAAAAAAAACGTATCGAAATGGCCACATCAGAAGCAGTTTGTGAGTATAGTATAGGGGTACTTTCAACTATTCAACATATTCAGAAAGCTGCTGGGATTACGTTAGGATCTGATACTTAAAACTTGGACAGATAATTGATGCTCGAAAAAATTATCAGCGAAAGAACCGTTTAAATACCACATTTCAACGTGCTCGAAAGTTAGTGAAAAAAAATCACAACAAAGGAATTGTCTCTTAAAAAAAAAGAAATGATCTCTTATGGTCCAGGGAAGTTTTAAACTTTACTCATATGTAGAAAGCAGCTATAGTAAAAATTTTAATCGTTTTTATTTATAATTTTTGGCATAATTTTAATTTTTAAACTTTAAAATGCCTTTTCTCCTATTTCATTTTTTGTATACATCTTATAATTGAAAATGCAAGCGCTTTTTTAATTTTCAATCATATGTCTTAAAATTTTTTGTACATTATATACTGCTGTTTGTAAACAATGCAACACCATGAATGAGTCATCAGAATTAAATGAAATTTAATACACAAACGGCTTGTATTAGTACAAATAAATGAATACATTTTCAAAGCAAAAAAACAATATTAAGTGTCCGAAATCAGTATTTGGTGTAGCCACCACGCGCTGCAATAAGTGCTGCTATACGACATGGCATGGAGTGAAACAAATGTCGAATGTCTGCTTGAAGAAGATAATTCCATATTGTTTGTATGCGCACCCAAAGTTCGTCTTTTGAAGCTGTAGGACGCGGATCACGAGCGAGACGCCGACCAACCAAATCCCACACTTGCTCAATATGCGATATATCCGGCGAATAAGCAGGCCAAGGAAGAAGTTGCATGTGTTGGGCTGAAAAGAAGTCTCGAACATTCGTTGCAACATGTGGGCGTATATTATCCTGTTAAAAGATAGCGCCAGGGATGCCTTGAGGGAAGGGAACGACTTCGGGCTCTAGCACTTTACGGACGTACCTGATGCTATTCAGATTACCCTCAATTCGTAGCAGCTGAGTGCGTCGTCCATGATACGATATCGCACCCCAGACCATAACTACGGGTGTTCGGCCACTATGACGTTCGATAACGAACTTAGGAAGGCAGCGTTCACCGGCGTAGCGTCTAACACGAATGCGGCCATCATGGTTCCACAAATTAAAGAGGGATTCGTCAGAAAAGACAACTTGTTGCTAATCAAGCCCGTCAGGTTCTGTGCTCACGAGCCCATTGCAGACACAGCCGTCGATAGTTTGGCGTGAGGGGGATCCTGTATAAAGGAATCCTTGCACGCAGTCCACGGTGCAGCAGACGTTGGCAAATTGACGAAGCCGACATTAGTACACCTGTAGCAGTAGACCAAAGTGTTGCCAACTGCCTGGAGGAAGCTGTACGGTTATTCACCGCCATGTGGACCAGGTGTCTATCATTGCGCGCTGACCTCACCTTCCGTCGTCCACTCCCAGTTTTTCGAACTGTCCGGTGCTCGTCGGTCCACTGCTTCCTAACTCGCATCACTGTGGAACTGTTCCGTTGCACACGAGCTGCTATTGCGCGATAGGAAAATACTCCTTCATGAAGGCCGATGATTCTCCCCCGTTCAAACTCCGTAAGTTGCTGAAATTTCACCCTATTTCGTTGTGGAGGCATACTTAGGTCTCACTAAACGTTCGCCACTAAAAAATAACCATGCACTATTTTCAACGTCCCGCTACAGCCCTCTATTTATACGCTTTTGTCATCAGTTCAGAGGGCGCTGCTCACACCACGCATGCGTGGTGGCTCTGAAACTTTACTACTTTGTATAACATCCTATAATTGGCATTTGCTGCAAATTTTATTTAATTCGGATGATTCCTTCATGGAGTTGCATTTTTTACAAACAGCAGTGTATATAGAATCTTATTATGAAATACAGGTATGCATTTTCAATAATTGTGAGTATAATTTTTTTTAAAGTATAAATGTGCAGTAAAGTGGCGTTTTTTGTGACATTTTACATAGCGTTTCAGGTTTTTATTTTTTATCTCAAGATCTATTCAATGTATTTTCAATTCCATACCTGTAAATTTAGATTATAATTAAAGGAATATTATAAAAAAATCAAGCTTATATCATAAAAATTAAAAAAGAAGATACACTTTAAAAATTCTTGAATTTTTTAACTTTTTTTAATTAAATTTTTTTTAAACACATTTTGAAGAACATTGATGCTTTAAATTTTTATGGACACTTCTCTGGCATATGTAGCTGCAAAAAGTTTGCCTAAACGTGCTGTCAGTAAAAAAAATAAATAATTTTTAAGGTGCCGGGTCCCCTTATTCATACACAATAAAAGTTGGACATACACAATAAAAGTTTGACTGATACAGAACAAAGAAGTGCACTCAGGTCAAGTTACAGGAATCGAACCTACGCGCGAAATGACTGACGAATAACTGAAAGAAGCCGTGGTAAGGAAGTCAATTTTAATTAACGTCGTACTAGAGCAACGCAACAAGCTATTGACGACGGTCCGGGATTAATCCCTATAGGAAAGATCCGAGGACAAAACCACGGTCAGATGACGAAGCAACACCTGACAGACACCCAACTCTCAAAACTTCCACACGAACCCAATGTGAGAACTTTCGGCTACGGCAGATTTTAAGTGCACCAGCCGCCTCTACGCCATACGTTTACAAATATCTATGAACTGTATTCGAATTAGAAAGCTTCCTATCTAGAAGCTAACACTTTAACCTTTAATGCTGCCATGGGTCTCACAGACCCCGAGTCATTTTTGACAGGTCGTTTCCACCGCTTAAATTGAATATTGGTCCCTGTTTTATTCAGTACCTTCCTACTACGTCTAACAGAAGCCACATTCCAAAACTGATTTGGTTGCCCTAACTATTTCGTGTTTTACCATATTTGCATTTCCAGCGTGGTCTCTTAGACCCCTTCACAGCATTTGCGTTACCGTTCTCGTTGAATGAAATCGTCTGTTTGAGTAGGGAATTTCGACAGAGAGCTTAAATTGGCAACAAACTTAACGAAAAAGCCGACCAGTGTATCTTACACAAAAAGAAATTCAGGATATTGCTGATAATTCGTCGGAAATAGAGTACTGGGACAGTGAAATCTCGGATAATATTATTAAAAGCGAACACGAAACGGATTCGGAAATTCAGGCAGATGAAGATGAAATAACCTTCACAAGAAGAATATTTCTACTGAAAAAATAACTTCAAGAGGGAAGCCGAGGGGGGGGGAGGAACGTAATCGAAACGTTAAAACACCAAAACACAACATAGTTTTACAGTTCCCAGGGTTGAAACGTCCAGCAAAATTAAGTCCGAAAGCTGAGCCTGAAAAGACATGGAATCTACGTAACTTATATAGTAATATATAAAATGTATTTCATGTTAAGAATTGAATTATCTAAGTTTAAAATGTATAAATAATAATTATCTAAAGAATCTTTCATAAATGTATGATATTAATCAAATTTATACACTCTTTAGTGAGCGAGGTCTGAGAGACCCCCTCCACACTAGTTACGATACGGTTTGTGACACAGCAGTTAAGGGTTAACCACTAGACCGGTTGGTCGGCGAAAGAAACTGTGCATACGTGACTGTAACCTGAGAATCATTTTCCGGTGACATAAAAAGCTGTTGCAAGGGAGGAACAAGTAGAGTTGAAAAGCTGATGGACAGCGCGGAAACATTTTACCAATGCACTTAGTCTGTTTTCATTGAAATGAAGTTTACAGCTGCTCAGCGAATAATTAGATTCGAAGACTCAAACATAAAAATCCCCTACAAAATTAAAAAATCGAGGGTAAAAAAAAGTGACTTCAATAATAAAAATAATTAAACTTTATTCAAAGCATTAACGGTTAAGACGGCCTTGATGTCTTCATGAACTCAAATTCTAAATGCTACAGAAGCCGAGTAAGTGACAAAGGGTTGAAAAATTGTTTGAATTCAAACGATGGAGGATACGATAACCTGGAATTTTAATTTAACATGTTGTTACCAAGGCTACAGAATGTCACTCTCCTAGGTGCTAGGAGTAAGTGGGTGAATGGCCTTATACGCAGTAGTAACTTTAATTTACGTGCAAAGTTATTTCATTAGATCGGTTTAGGGATTTATTGAGCTGGGAGTTTACGGAGTTACCGTTTATAACAGATAACCTTTTATTCGGAATCAGTTGATTTTAAATTTGGGTGAAAATTATTAATTTCAAGTGGAAGCAAAATTGAGCTTGATTTAGATCAAATTATATGTAGACTTTTTGACTGTACAACGCAAGTGATTATTTATTCATTTTGTCAAATATATTACTCCAGTAGCATGTGATAGCAGAATTAAATACATAACATTTAACAGACAAAACAAAAACGTGAAAATTATACTTGAACTTCATCGTATAAACGCAAAACACAAATCACATAAGAAAATACCGACATATAAAAGAAAAATCACGATCGAAACATAAGTCAGACCCAGTCATCAAACCTTGCAGTTATAAAATTACTGAAATGTATCAAATCGTCAAAGAAAATATCAAGGGCTGGTTTAAACTATTGATCGTTCTGACAAATTGAGCTGTTGGTAGATTTTTTTCAAATAATATTCCTGGAAATTTTTTTTATTGAAAAACAATTTTATTGAGAGTATTATATGAGGTTACACGAATATTTATTTGATTGAATAGGCTGGAACAATTTATTTTGTAAGATAACACATTATAAAAATATTTAAAAACGAATAGCTCTTTTGCATTCTTCGAGAGGAAATATTTATGGGAATAGCAAAAAAGACAAAGTTGAATTTCACAAATTCCAGACACACTACCCTACAATAATGGACCGGAAAGCAAGATGTGATGGTATAAGGGAAATAATACATGCTTTAATAGGGGGATGGTCCCCCACATACTGCAATTACACTAGCAACCCTTCTGGGCATACTTTCAAAAAGGTTTTTATACACAGATATTGATATTTGTGTCCATTCCTGCTGCAAGACTGTCAGCAGCTCAGCTGTAGATTTCGGACTTGGTTCCCTGGCCCGTAAGCGTAGCTCTAACTTGTCCAACAAATCTTCTATGGGGTTTAGGTCGGGACTCTGAGCAGCCCTGTGAAGACGTTTTACATCCATATCTCAATACCACTGTCTGACAGAGGCTGCAACATGACATGGAGCGTTGTCGTTCTGGAAGTAACATTCGTCCATTCCATAAAGCTGCCAGAGCGAAGAAAGAACCTGACTGTCCAAAATGTAGATGCAGGCGTCGGCGTTCAATTGACCAGGAACAACATATAAAGGTCCCAGGCCATACCACGAAAAACACCCCCAAACAAGCAGTCGTATTTTATGAAAATCCGCTGGCGTTCAATCCATTATTGGAGGGTAAGTGTATGTACTTCACAAGGAATAGAACGCTTCACAATGTACGTATACTTCTCAAGGTACGTATACTTTACAAGGTACGTATAGAAAAGCAGTCATCTTGCACGAATTTCTTTCCCATTATAGAGTTCCTAGAACCTTTACCATGAACAGAGCACTTCAATCTCGGTACGGAAAAGAAATTAAACACACTCAAAAAATATCCCCACAAACTAATAAAAACGACAAAAACACTGAATAAAAAATAAAGTCCCCCTAAACCGTTCAGGAAGGGAAATTAAAACTTAAAATATTCCAAGAAACATGCAAAACAGGAAGCAACTGAGTCGAGGGGAGCGAGAAATGAATAAACAAGAAAAAATAAAGTACCAACAAAAAAGAGAAGAGATAGAAAAGGGATTTCGATAAAATTCCGCATCATTACTGAACATTGCTCCCCAGAGAAGATACACCCGAGAGGCAAAGAAGGCCAAGTCTCCGCCTGTTTGCCGACTTGTAACACTCGTATCTGAAAGTACGATTACTTAATGGCCAGGGCATAAAAGGATCTTACTTATTCTCCAGGTCACTTGGGATAGAGTTAGGCAGTGTAAGATCCGAGACTAATAGTATTAACATTGAAACATTAGAAATTTGTGGTTTCTTCATTGCTGCAAATGCACGATTGTGGTATTGGTTTTAGTTTGTCGCGTTATGGTCCCTTAAACCACACCAGAATTATAACGATTAGCTTAAACAAATAAAATTGTTCCGTCTTCGTCATCAAAGAATTGGCGCATACCCAGCTAGGTGGATTTAAAGCCTCAAAACCAAGTAGATTTCTGTTAGATGGTAAGCGACTAAAATTATCGTAATGATAGATTTTTACGCGAAATTTAAAAAAATAAGTATGCGATAAAAATAGAAATATCTAGAAACTATCGAGTACGTGGCCCAAAAATCGACGTTATTTGTATATTGGCGAATGACAACGAAACGGATATAAACAGTATAAAATCGGCCACGAGATTAATTCGCCAATTTTTTGTATTCGTTTTTAGGTTACAGTAGGCTCTAGTGCGACGTTAATTAAAAATTACCAAATTTCCAATGTCACAGTAAAATTTTCTTGTTATAGCAGATGTAAATTTCCTGAAGTATAATTAGTGTTCTTAAATAAATGCCTATTGAATCCATTCTTGTTTACGGGCCATTATATTTGAAATTTTTTACAGCCAGGGTAGGTAATTTAATTAACGTCGTACTAGAGCTAAACACAGGGCTATTGACGACGGTCCGGGATCAGTGAAAGATCAGAGTACAACACCACGTAATTTTGAATGACGGTCAGAT
The DNA here is from genome assembly GCA_947359465.1 of Metellina segmentata. Taxonomy (NCBI): domain Eukaryota; kingdom Metazoa; phylum Arthropoda; class Arachnida; order Araneae; family Tetragnathidae; genus Metellina; species Metellina segmentata. The sequence continues at coordinate 40,006,429 of OX375873.1, read as the reverse complement.
GACGAGGCAACACCTGAGCTGGAACCCCAATTTCCAAACTTCCACACCAACCCAACGTGAGAACTTTCGGCCCCGACAGATTTAAGGTGACAGACCAATACCTTAACCACCAGACCGGTTGGTTGGCGGTAGACGTCAGGAATTCTAAGCTAATAGATACAGATTCACGTTGCGTTGAATTGCGGCATATTTGAAATTGCTGAATAACATCAAACTATTGAACCAGTAGTTTTCAGATACTTTAATCAAAGCTAATTTTCAGCAGTTAGTTCAGAAATATTTGGGTTAAGGCGGGATAATTTCCAATATTGAATCTCCCAACTTCCAAATGAATAACTACCAGAACGCACACCATATTGTTTTGGGTTTCAAACATTAGGATTTAAGAACATAAAATACCCGAAAACATGATGGAATATTTAATTTTATCTCGGAAGTTCTCAATTTTGGCTAGTGAAATATTGCATGATTTCTTCGAACCTCTGAAAACCTGGACGCGGACCCACTTTCGGAACCACTGTTGTAATTATTTTCATTTTGTACTAACCCCTGGTTTTGACGAGTTATCTCGTCCTTCAAGGTCTAACTAATTTTGCTAATGACAAGGTACCTCTTCATCAAGTTATTACCAAATATTTTATGACTACGAGATCAAGATCTGGTCAGTTTTTTTTCCAATGACGAGATCTGGTCAATTTTGAAAATGACGAGATACATCGTCAAGACATCCACCAGAAAGGTTAAACTACGTTTTCGTTATGGAATTTTTCATCTCATCACAAAAGCCACTTATGTTTTCCTTAGATGGAGAAAACTATACACAGAATCCCCGCTTACACTTCGAATTCTTTAAAAATAAAAGCATCTACAAACACGTTCCAGTGGTGCGTTTACAGCAATTCCCGAGAGACACTGTTCCTTACAGAGAACTATCTCAATAACACAGTATCAAATTCAACGACTACACAACCCCAGAGCGCGAAGAAACAGAGTCCCGCAATTCATCATCCTTTCCTCTCTCCCCCACCTTTTTGGCAGAAAAGCATCACGCAGCGGCTCTTCTCAAATTCATCAAGTTCACCAAGAGTCAACACCCATCAACTACAACAGAGCGGACCCCATTTCCGACTGACGAGCGAACAAGCAGGCGGTTAAGAGCCAATAAAGCATTCATCCAGTAATTATCACCACGCAATACCTAAAGAGTTCCTTCAATCAGCCCTTTGTGGTTATAGATCTTAACTAGGACCCCTTCCTTCGCTTCGCAAACGGCCATCCATCTTCACTAGGGGGGACTAGGAAGCTTTTAAAGGCGCCTAATTGAATCGCACCGCAAGCAGCAGACAGGGTTGCGGCGGAGTTTGAAGTTTATTTTGCATGGAGACGGTTGGGGAATCGGGGTAATTGTGCCTGGATCAAAGCGTCAGGTACGAGGATTAGGGATTGTTGTCTTGTTTCAGGAGGACAGGGTTCGTACTCTTGACTTTAAGCGAAATCTCTCGTGTTTTTCGGGAAGATGCTGGAGAAATCGTAGAGAACAGACGTCAGAAAAGTAATGAGACGAATTTAGCAAACTACTTCTATGACTAAAATATAAATCTGAGTAAAATTGTGTACAGAGGAGTAATTCCAAATATTAAGTTATGGTCTTTTCTAAATTTGAAAAAGAAAAGAGGCTGCTCTCAGTTCGTTTAAATTGGTCTATAGCTCTACGATAATTGTTTACGCTCAAGGATTAATTAGATATTTTTATGTATAAATATTATACTTAAGATAAAATTACATATAGGAGTAATTCCAAGTTTTAGAATACGGTATTTTCGAAATTTGAAATTTTTTTTTTTAAGGAAAAGAGTTTTCTCAGTTTGTTTGAAATGGTTTGTAGCTCTACGGTAATAGTTTCTGCTAAAGGATTTATTAGATAGACACTTTACTGTATAAATATTACCGCTTTAGGATAAAAACTAAATTTTCTCCCACATTCTGAGAATCCATGAATTCGCTTTGCAGGTGACGCGAGATTTCGAGACGCGATTGCATTGCATCCATATTTGGCCAAACTGTAACCAAACACGGGGCATAACGTCAAGTAATGGACATACTTTCACAAAACGTTTTACTGGCACAGAGATAAATACACCCAGGTTAAGTTACATATAGAAACCGAGCGTTTTTAACAGTAGAAAGTAGCGTTTCCGCCATAAATAACCAAGGAAAAAATTTCCTTATTCACTCCCAAATTCTGGTATTCAAGCATACAATGGTAGCCATTTGGATTGGATAGCGTAAGAAGCCAAACAAACGTGGCGTTAAAGCAATGCAAATTACAGTTCGGCCAGAATTTTTTGTGATCAAACGACCATAAAAATTTCACATTCCTGTTGTGAAAAATAGTGGTTATGGCGGAAAGTTATATTTACTTGAGAAAGAAAAATGTCATGTATCAAATACAGAGTAAGTTTTATTACAGAAAACAGAGCACTTTTTAAATCCAATTCAAATAACTAGCATTCTATTCCTTTGTAAATCCAGCAAAAGATGGCAGCACGTTAGACAGCCGGGAAAATCTTTTATTTCAAATATTAAGTTCCAAGATTTTAATTTATATTAGGAAGCGTAGGGGTGAGCATGAGCTCGTGTGTGGGGTGAAATATGAAATAATTTTATACCTTGGAAATAGCATTGGAACTGCCAAATTAAAGCATAAAATATTTTGTTTTGTGCCAGTCACATTAAACTTAAAAGTTTCAAACGTTATTCATGATTATTCTGTAAAATATTTGTTTCGTTCAAAAACTTGTCATCCGACAATAGTTCAAAATTACGATGGTGAACTCGGTTCTTTCCATTCAGGATTGATCTCTGATTGTCACCAATAGCACGTTGTGTTTCTCCAGAGCGACGTTAATTCAACCATCCACCAACTTCAAAACAATTTTGAAAAAAAAGCAGCATAAGCAAAATAGAAGTGAAACTCGTTGTACATTGTCGAACGACATGTTCTTAAATAAAGCTAATTTAAACTAAGGACAATGCAATTCTTTTTACTTATTTATGGTTACTGATAGATTAAATATAATGAACACTGAATATACATACTATATATCTTACCCTTTCAATGTAAACTAAAACAATGTTCAATGGCACTGGGGTTGGTGATCTAAACACACACTTATCTAAACAGTTTCTGGGACTTGTCATCTAAGCTGATATTTGGGCCTGTCATTTAAGCTGGTAGTAGCCCATCAAACTTATATCTGTTTGGATGATTACGTCCTCTAAACTGTTACTGTGGAACTTAATCTAAACTCGTATTGGAGAATTCAATCTAAACTCGTACAGGGGTACTCAATAGAATTTCGTACAGGGGTACTCAATAGAATTTCGTACTGAGGTACTCATTCTAAACTGGTACTGGGGAACTCAATCTAAACTCATAAAGGTGTACTCAATCTGAACTGGTACTGGGGTACTCAATCTAAACTGGTACTGTGGAACTTCATCTAAACTCGTATTGGATAATTCAATCTAAACTCGTACAGGGGTACTCAATGGAATTTCGTACTGGGGAACTCAATCTAAACTCGTAAAGAGGTGTTCTCAATCTAAACTGGTACTGGGGAACTCAATCTAAACTCGTAAAGGTGTACTCAATCTAAACTGGTACTGGGGTACTCAATCTGAACTGGTACTGTGGAACTTAATCTAAACTCGTTTTGGAGAATTCAATCTAAACTCGTACAGGGGTACTCAATCGAATTTCGTACAGGGGTACTCAATCGAATTTCGTACAGGGGTACTCAATAGAATTTCGTACTGAGGTACTCATTCTAAACTGGTACAGTGGTACTCAATAGAATTTCGTACTGAGGTACACATTCAAAACTGGTACTGGGGTACTCAATCTAAACTGGTACTGGGGAACTCAATCTAAACTTATACAAGGGTACTCAATTTAAACTATAGTACTGGGATACTCTATCTAAACTAATACTGGAGACAGGATTGCAGATGCAAAGAGCTTGAATTCAATGTTTTCGTCACATTTTCTTCAGACAAAAATAGAAAAAGAAAAGCAAAAGTCCACTTCACGCCACCTTCACGAATGAATTTGTTGGCTGAAACAAACACATGACAAAATATTTATTCAATACGCTCTTTTGAACGCTTCAACCACATCCACGAAACCCCATAAAACGCAACCGAATTTCTTCCATAAAAACTTTTTTAGACCCCAGGAACGCAAACAATTCAATCAAAGCTACAACACCGCAGGAGCTACCGAGGGAAAAAGTAGATGCAAATACCAGCGCATCGTGAGAGACAAGGACATTTAAATTGAAATTTCATGTAACCGCCAAAGTGGAAGGGTTCCAAGAATTCAGAGGAAAACGGATAGTTTGGATCACCAGTTCTCGGTGCGCGGAAGAAAAAAAAGAAATACAGGGGCGCCCTTCTAACTCGAATGGCGGTACAGGGCGCAAATAAAAGTCGGCAGCTGTCAACGTGCCTTCAATGTGAACGAGTCTGATTTCTTTCCGGAAAGATTTGAGGTTACATACCTTCCGACATTTGCCATACCTGTGTCCGTAACATCCCTTGACATCTTTCCGTCCACTTTGCCTTGCCCAAACCAGGGGTCTTCAAAATTAAATTGCCATTAAAATATAACTCACCAAAAATTCGATTAAAAATAACAGTCGATTGCAGCGATTTTCAACAAGTGTGCCACGGCATAGTTTTGAGTCACTAGAATGGCACTGGTATGCCTTACTTGCTTTGAAGTGACTTAAATGATGTAAGATTTATTTCAATTCAAAAGTTTAGCTCTGAACTTTTCACAAGTGCTTTTTATTTCAATTCAAAAGTTTAACTCTGTACTTTTCACAAGTGCGTTCACAAATATTTTTAATATCCATATGAATAATATCCATTTTAATAATTTTTAGTATTATTTTTTTAAACAAAAAACTTGATCATCAATAAGAATTTTAAAAAATATTAAAAAAAAAAACAACGCTAGGAGCAAAAAGGCTAGGCAATTACTTATTTTGCAAAATAATGACATTTACACTGCTTTTGTCGGATCGGCAATTTTTTTTTTTTTTATGTGCTGCAGAATTTAAGTAATTAGCTTATGTGTGTGCTTTGGATGAAAAAGGTTAAAATATCTAATGTATTGAATTAATTTGCAATTTAGTCATTTATAAAATCTAAGCACCATTTTTGCAACAAAAATATTGGAAAGGTTTAAAGCAATAATATAACAAATCACTTGTTCCAAAAGAACTATAAGATATTTTAACAATAATGAAGTTATTGTGTATTACACAGTCCAGTCACATTAATGTGACCAACACCTACTTTCGACGTCAACGTGAAATAACCAATCACAAAAGGCAGGTGGCAGCACATTGCAGGGGAGAGTATATAAAGGATGTCCTAGGGCATCGGAAAGCATTTCAATCGTTGGCGTAATGCAGAAACGTAACGATTTATCCGACGTCCAAAAGGGCATGATTATTGGCTTTCGGGCCAAGGGTGGAAGCATTTCGGAAACGTCTAATTTTGTGAACTGTTCGCGTGCCGCCGTGGTAAAAGTATACCGTGCATGGCAAAATGGCACTATCCAAAATCAGCAGCACATGTGGTGCACCACGGGCTATAGATGACAGAGGCGAACGAAAAGGCTACGGAGATGCGTTCGGGCGAATAGATGTGCAACTGTCGAGCAACTGACCGTCCAGATGAACCAAGGGGCTACCAAGAGGGTATCCTCAACAACGGTTCAGCGAACGTTGCTGCGCATGGGCCTCCGCTGCAAACGACTGGTTAATGCACCTATGCTGACTGCTGTTCATCGGCGACGAAGGCTGGAGTTTGCACGCCAGTACCGCAACTGGACGTCCACAGGGTGGCGACAGGTGGCTTTTTCCCGATGAATCACATTTTATGCTCCATCGGACAGATGGACGTTGGCGTATACGGCGTGAAACTTCTGAAAGCAAACATCCTGCAACAATTGTCAGAAGGATCCAGGCTGGAGGAGAGAGGTAATCTAGCGCAGCTGGCCACGGCACTGGAGTCGGCATGGCTCAACATCCCAGTGAACACCTTCAGAAACCTAATTGACTCTCTTCCTGCACGTCTCGCAGCGGTCCGCTCTGCCAAAGGTGGTTATTCTGGCTTTTGACAGGTGCTCACATTAATGTGACTGGACTGTGTATATAGACGTACACTCACTGCCAAAAGTCAAGCCCGGAGAGAGAAATGTTAATTTCCAGAAGCCAATTTGAATTAGAGAGGCTGCAATTTCTGCAGATGTAGATGGAAGTATGCAAATGTTTTATGTAACAGTCAATCACGGTTTCGTGTAGAAAAATATGCAAAAAAGACAGTCGTATAAGAAGCCAGCATTGTGAAGGGTTAGAATAGTTGCATGTCAAGTGATGATAAAAAGTGTTTAGAACTTTCGTACGATTAGTTATTAAGACAGACGTGTTTCTATGGCTTCCAGAAAACGAATGGCAGATAGTGAGCGCTGGCGTTCTGTGGGACGCCTTGAAGCAGGGAAATCAATCACTGATGTTGCTCTTTTCTTCGGCGTTCATCATTCCGTCATTTCACGATTATGGAAACAAGTCAAACAGTTGTCCGGAAACCTGTGGCCGTCCGTCCAAGGGTTACGACCCCCGCAAAAGATCGATATATTGCTGTTGTAGCGAAGCGGAATCGAAGAGAAACCTCCACACGTGTGACATCTATGGTTGCAACGTCCATTGGTGAGACGATATCTGCCACAACTGTGCGCCGAAGGCTGCACATGAATGGACTGTCCGCCCGGTTACCAAGAGTTTGTATTCTTTATTCCGTCCAATCCAGAGGGACACAATTAAATTTGTGTCCGAAACATGTGAATTGGACTGTGTCTGAGTGGGCTAACGTTATGTTCACGGATGAGACGAGATTTGCCCTGGAGCCAGATGACAAACGTATACGGGTCTGGAGAAAACAAGGCATACGCAATCGGCCCCAAAACATCATCGAGCATCACGCATTCCGAGGTGGAAGCATCATGATGCGGGCCGGGATTTAGTTGAGATTTCGCACCAACCTACACATCTATAGCCTGGGTTCTGTGATGGCTGTTCAGTATCAGGATGAAGTCCTAGAACCCACTATGAGATTGTAAACTGCTCTACAGGAGGAATGGCGATTATTTGGGTATGGGGTGGCTGATGACCTCATGGAAAGCATGGTCACACGCTGTAAACTTTGTATGAGGATAAGGGGTGGTCACATACCCTATTAATGTCGGTTTTGTTTATTTGTTTTGGATTTAAACATATTTTTGTTATTGACTCCAATATGAGTTCATCTTATTATTTAGAAAAATTCAATATTGTTTTCATCTTTGTATCTAATTATTTGTTCTGTTTCATGCATAAACCTATTTACTACTTTCCTGCCGCATTTCGTGTTAATCAAAGCTGTACTTGTCGTTTTTTTCGCATTTTACCTTTCGTGCTTAACTTTTTGCAGTGAGTGTAATTATCGCTTTATGAGAAATTAAATAACAGTGTCCATGTATTACATCAGGGCTCGAAATACCCGGGTGCACAGGTGCACATGAAAATAAAATTGTGCACCTAATTTTTTCTCGCTAGGCGCACCTGTGCACCTAATTTAAAAACTTAGGTGCACCTTGTGCACTTGTATTAAAAAATATATTTCGAGGCCTGTATTACATGATACATTTTTATAAGATTATGGGGTAAAAAAAGGTTCTAACAGAGAAAGGATTATAGGTTCTAATGATCCGAAACTGCTGCGATGCGTTTAAGACACATACACCCTTATTAATTTTAAAGTGTAGCTTTCCTTGTTGATGTTTTCTATTATGAATCCAAAGAATGAATCCTCTCACACCCACGAGAAATTGGTCAAGACATACGATCTGCATTGCACTCGAAAACTTACTCCTCATTTCACTTGATTTTACTGTCTTTATGAACTTTCATTCTAGTTTCCATGCGAACAACCAAGCGTATTTTTCTTAAAAAATATATAAGAAACACTGTATTTGCGCAGTACCTTTGTAGGACTGCATGTTACTGAAAAAAAAAATTTTGAAGCAAAAATACGTTAATAAACAAAGAAAAATTGAAAAACAGGGACGGAAAGACCATTTGTTTATTGCTAAGAAAGCTCGTTCTTTGGCGTCTTGCTAAATTGACATCCGCGAGCTAACAGATAGCAGTTTACTACATGCGGGAGACTTAACATTACATTCTACTAGAAGCATTTTTTTGTAAAATTGCTCCAAAATTAAAACAAGGGCTTATGAGCACCCATATATTGAAAATCAAAAGATAAAACTTCCCTGGATATTTTAAATAAATTTCCAGCTTGTATAACCAGAATTTTATTTTCTGTCTGTCCCCGATGTTTAATACGACATAATGTTGTATTTACACAGATGTAACTAAAGAGAAAGACTGGAACTTGTCTCAAAGGTCTCAATTGCAACTAAATCTACCAAGACATAGGAGTCGCTTACTTTCGTGTTCTCATTGGACTCGACTACCCTTCAAAATCTATTCTATTGGCTGGTTAGACTTTCTAACTTGTATTCTGGGTAGTCTTTCAGACACGACAGGAACCTACCTCAATAGCTGCCCAAATCTTCCCGAGGTCGCAGCAAATAATACTGCTGATGGTTTCATATCAAATGTTGGTTCGAAAATACTAAGCCAGATCTTGTAGCCAGACCATAAGATCTTGTCGCCTCAGCCGGAGAGAAGTTGACTTCTCTTGGTCTTCCGCCAATAAATTCAAACTAGGGGGCCCGCCCCCTGCTCGCCAACCCCCGGAGGATTGCTTTGCAATCCTCATTGGGTCGCTGCGCGAACTGTACTCGCATCGCTCGCATTAATGAAGACATGTGTCCTAGCAGAAGGGATTGTTTACAAAATATGATACTCCAAAAAAATATTTTTCAAATATAAATTTGTAGTACTGCAGAAAAGTTATACAGTACCTCTGGAATCAGAACTCGAACAATTTGGAATTCAAATGAAAACTTTGAGCAAATTTGGACTCGAAATGTGAGCGCCGCTTTGGAAATCGAATACCCAGCATGTTGTTTGTGTATAAGCTACAACAGCTCAACTAATATCTATTTATTTTCAATAAAATTTCATCCAATAACGCAATAATTTCAATTACGGCGCGAGGCTTCGTGATAAACAAACAAACGTACAGTGTTGCCAAAACGCGATAACAAATAACGTCTTTTTTGCGTGCCACGTAAGATAATTATATATATAGATAGCACCTGATGCAATCAAGGACGTGAGAGGGAATTGAAAGCGAGGCTATACAGTAGCCATAAGGAAAAACATTACACTCAGTAAACAAACTTTCGGAGAGCCTACTTCTGAGATTCGACAAAGCAGTTTCCAATGATCTGGTATCCCGAAACGGAAAGTGCAACGCTCATAGCTGGACACCAACGTTGAGTAGGGTGAATCCGAAGTTTCGCATTTTACCTCCGTGTAAAGACTGCATTGGGCTGCCAGAGAGACGTATGGTAAAAAGGCTGGGGTTAATCGCAGGATTAAACAAAACTTATATATTTTTTTAAGTTCCAAAGAACGAGTCATGGTAGACCAATTGGAAGAGCAAGGAATTAGCAACCAGAGTTGATAGTTAAAAACGCGGTCCATCCAAAGATCATCACGGACACGAAGGCTGGTGCACGCTAAACTTATTGCGGCCTAAAACATCCTAACGTTGGCGAAGAGAGGCAGTTCAGAAGGTGGGGTGCTAGCTCAAGTGTTCTCGTCATCTGGTTCAAAATTCCGCGGCGTTGTCCTTGGATTTTCCCCCATAGAGATTGATCCCTGACCGTCGCCAATAGCTCCAGTGCGACGTTAATTAACTACCTATTATAAAAATATTAATACCAATACGAGCACCTCAAACCGGATCAATTTTAAAGAACAAACGCGAGCACACAACCTTGACCTGCGAATACCCGGACAGAAAAACCCTGAAAATCCCACACAGAATATTTGTAAAAAATTCACCCACCCATAAACGCCAATCAAAACGACGAAATATTTTAGGAACGTGTCAACCACGCTTCGGAGGGCCAATCAAAGTTCCCCAAAGATAAGGAAAAGAATATTAAAAATGAAAGCAGGAAGGCCGGATCGCGCGTGAGGATATATTCGGCCTCTACTGCCACCGCATGGTTTCAATTCTGTCCACTGAGGAATGCACGGCATGCCGTAAGGGAGGGTAAAGAATGTTTTCGAAATAAGATCCCTCTCCCTTCTTGCTACAGTACATGAATACTAAGACTGAAGGGCTCATCTGAATGAGAAGGTATAGCCTTATAAAAAATATAAATAGGATATCCAAATAAGACTTTTTTTTATTATTATTATGCATGTGTGTACTTTTTTGTGTATTTTCTGGAGCTTAAAAGGGAGAAGGCAACAGCTGAAGCGGAAGATATGGAAGCAGATCCGTCATGCATGATCGCCGGAAGAAAGGAGGCGAAGGAGCCTGGCTACTTATTGCTTTCTTTCGACGATCGCCGGGACCCAAAAAGGGGTCGACCACTTATTGCGACATTCTGGGCATTCCTGTATAAGTTAAAAACAAACGTATAATCTTTCAATAAACCCTATGCTCTATTATGAGGTACTCTGTCACGTTAAATACAGGTAACGGTAGTGTTTCTGCGGTACTTCTTTTAGTTATTTTAATTAGGTAATTTTTAGTTGACATCCTACTAGAGCAGCAACACAACGGGCTATTGACGACGGTCCAGGATCAATCCCTAAGGTAAAGATCCGAGGACAATTTTTGAACCACGGTCAGATGACAAAACAACACTTGGGTTGGCATCCCACTCTCCAAACTTCCACACCACTTTCGGCCACGGTGCACCAGCCGCCTCTACACCATACGCTTAGAAACATCAATGCACTGACCCGGATTTGAACCAGGAACCTTTCGATATAGAGGCTAACACCTTAACCATCAGACCGGTTGGTTGGCTAGTGCTTCTGCAGTAGAACGTGCCGTCAATTGATTTACTTTTCAAATTCGATTTCAGTAATTCGCCAATAAAAATCCCAAAGGATGAATTTCGAATTGGTAGTTAGATTTACGTCGCACTGGAGTAACACAACGGGGTAGAGGCCACAGTCTGGGTAATTTGGTAATTTTTAATTAACGTCGCACTAGAGCAACACAACGGGTTATTGATGACGATCTGGGATCAATCCCTTACCGGAAAGATCCGAGGACAACATCACGTAATATTGAACCACAGTCAGATGACGAGGCAACACCTGAGCTGGCACCCCACTCGGCAACAGTCTGGAATTAATCACAAAGGGAATCATCACGCTTCGTAAATCTGAACAACTGTAAGATGAGGAATTTGGAATTGATATTAAATATTTGATTGGTCAACACCAATTAGATTCAACTTCAAACGTTGCCTAAACGGCGAGAACACTTCTACATCAGTATTGTACTTATATTCGTAGTCTGTCTGGTTTGTTTACACAGAAAGTATCTTTAAGATTCCTCAATTTAAAGACTGGTACACACATACGGTTTTTAAACGAGCGGTGCCGCTGCGGCAATGCAAGTGCCGTCTGAGATACATTAGATCCAATGGAGTAGTGCACACATGCCTCTGGCTACGCACATCCAACTTGCGTGCAATTTGTACCGCAGTTCCCCACGGCGACTCAGCTCGCCGCCCAGGCGTCTCCGTTCTGAAGTACCTTGTTTTCATAAATAAATGGAATATAAAAAATAATTATTAATTGTTGTATCCAGTAACGTCTATTTTGTTTCAAAATATACTATTTTTACACCAAGTGAAATTTTTTTTTATTTCCAATGGCAAGGCAGTACAATTGCGAAGACAAATACAAATACAATACAATACAAAGTACAGAGTTGACCGAGGTCATTTTAGCCTTGTACAAGGCCAGAAGTGATGGTCACTTCTGAAGGGGCACCCAATGGGTGGACCATCATTGTCCTTAACAAAGGACAGCACAATTTACATCCGTGCCCTAACCCCGGATTCGAACCAGGAACCTTCCGATCCAGAGGCCAACACCTTGACCACTAGACCGGTTGGTCGACACCAAGCGAAATAAACACGTTTTCTTCGATATAATATTTATCGCAAATGGCGCGAAATGAGAACGTCATTTCACGGTTATGTGTGCATAGTTGGGCTTCGGTGCCGCAGCGGCACCGCACGTTGAAAAATCGGATGTGTGTACCGGGCCAAAGCAGTTTTTGGGTTCTTATGGCGCAATATTTGTCCATGCAGCGCCTCACACAAGACAGACATTACCAATAGACGTACACTACAAGGAAGGTTTTACTGACACAGACGAGAGAAATGCACCCAGGGAGGAACCGAACATGCGGCACCTCGAGCTCGCAGTCGTTCTAGCATATGGTACGTTCGACTAAGCAAAGCAATTCTAGAATTTGAGTCTTCAGCGTGGTTTCAGTCTCCGAGTTTAGTGCTGTGTGCTGGAAACGATAGCAGTAATCACTAATGCCGAAACAAATTATAAATGGCGGTCACCATAAATCATATTCCGCACGGCAACTTCATCACTTGTCTCGCATGCGTTCACCAAACATGTTCCCTTAACATATAAGATGAAGTACAAAACTTCGGATAGAAACAGAGCGGAAGACCCTTTCCCCTGACAAATAAGCTATGCCGTCAAGAATTTGTTTCTGTTGTTCTAGCTGACAGGATGACACATAATTTCAAAGCACAAAAAATTACGTGGAATCAGCTATGGTTTGATCAATTGCTCTATGGTCATTTTTGCTATGTGAGGGCAAAATGTATCATACCGAATCACGAATTATGTTTGAATTTGGTGGTATAAATTTTATTTTAACAGTGTAATGGCATATTGGTATTGCAATATCCACAGATCGCAGTCTTACAATACCATTTTATCCACCTTAATTTGGCGCACCAACCGGCATAGAGGTTAAGATATTAGTCTCTAGATCGGAAGATTCCTGGTTCGAATCCGGGTTCGGGCATGGATGTTTGTAAGCCTATGGTGAAGAGGCGGCTGGTACACCTTAAATCTGTCGTTGCCGAAAGTCCTCACGTTGGGTGGACGTGGAAGTTTGGAGAGTGGGGTTCCAGCTCAGGTGTTGCTTCGTCACCTGACCGTGGTTCAAAATTACGAAGTGTTGTCCTCGAATCTTTCCCTTAAGTGACTGATCCCGGACCGTCGTCAATAGCCCGTTGTGTTGCTCTTGTACGACGTTAACTAAAAATTACCTTACCTTATTACCGTACCACTTTAATTTGCCAATAGCCCGTAGCTCGACTGCGACGTTAAGTAAAATACATATCTGGGAATTACTGCGTAAACTTTGATTCACATTTAAAGGTAATCACAATTTGTAGGACGCAACATCTGTTTAGCGGAAGTAAGATCTTCGCATTATGTGTCGTTTCTTTACACTGAAAATCCTTGTTACAGATTTGGAAAATTAATTTTCCATCATGCCATTTCTACACTAAGGCCCCCAAACCAATCGAGAAATCCCAAGGATAAAATGACAATAAATTGTAAACATCGATTCCACGGGAAAACCCGAGAATTAACCCAAATTACCACGATGTCCTGCACTTCAATCAGCGGCTCCTCTAAAAACAATAGCCATCAAGCTAAACCCGAAATAAAAACCTCGCGAACAACTCTCGAGAAAGGGAATCGGTCGATAGCGGTATAATCCCCTTCCCATTAATCCTCAAAAACCTCCATTCCATTCAGTAGATCCCAATCGAAGGGAATAGATAACTCACTCAGTGGCCCGTCCCCCGGCGGAAGAAATGTGGCAAAAACCGATCGACACTGGGAAGAGAGAAAAGAAGACGGGTTTGGATTAACTACCACAAATACACACACTCGACCGGCCTTTGGGGGACCTGTGTATTGACCGGCGAGGGAAACAGACTCGGTCGGCTGGCACAGATATATGATACGGCGAGAACTCTGACCGCGGGTCCGGCAAACAATGAACTTCGCTGCAAATGAACTGGCGATGTATCCATTAGGTTTGGATATGCTCGGTTGAGCTAACGTGGGGTGTTAATTGATTTCGCGTTTATGGTGAGAGGCGTCAGAAAGCCGCGCTGTGGACATGGGTTGCGTTGTGTGGGGCCATCGGGCTGGCTATTGGTTTCCATGATTGTCAGAAGTAAAGAATGGAAGAAAGGCGATAAGTAATTCAATGTTTCTTGACCTTTACTGCCTCGGCGATTTAGTATGCATTATTTCTTTGTTTTCGATGCCTGGTGTTTCCATTTGGGATTGGATTTCGAAATGAATGTTAGTAGCAAAGAATGTGAGAGTGGTAAATACCGAATAAATAAGAGTGCCTTCCAGCTTTTCTGTGTTGTTTGGGGAATTGGGCGAATGGTTCCACTCTGGATTGGTTTCAAGTGTTTGCCATGATATAGCATCAAGGAAGTTTAGATATGCTGGGTTAAACTAAAGCGAGGTGTTAATTAATTTCGTATTTATAGGAAGAGGCGCCGGAAAGTCGCGCCGTGGACATGGATTGCGTTGTTTGGAGATTGGGCCAATGGTTTCATTCGGGATTGGTTTCAAGCGTTTCCCAAGATGTTGTAATTAGTAATAAATAATATGAGACTGGTGCTAATTAATTCCGATAACATGTAGGAATTATTTTATCGTTACTTTTGCGGCATTGTGTTGGTGGTTCCATTTTGAATCAGCTTCAAGAAGTTTGAAGATTATAAGTGACAAAGATTAAGGCTAAGTAATTCAGAATAAGTAGAAATCAATATCTCGCTCATCGTTGTTTGGGAGTATTGAGCTGGTGGAGTTCTATTCAGATTTGGTTTCAAGTGTCTTCAAGATGACTGTCAGTAGCAAAGAATACAAGCGGTGCTGATTCGGAATACGAAGGAATTATTTCTACAGTTTTCAATGTTTGGGGGTAGTGGGCTGTGAGGTTCCATAAGAGATTGGTTTCAAGTGTTTCCAAGATGATTGTCAGAAGCAAACAATGCAGGAGAGGCGATAAGTAAGTCAGTTCTTAACGACTTTACTGATTTGGGGATTGTACACAAATTATTTCCTTGTTTTTCGTAGTTTGTGTGTAATGGTCTGATGGTTTCATTCGGAATTAGTTTCAAGCGTTTCTAAGATTTTTGTCAGAAACAAAGAATGCAAGAGAGGTGATAAGTAATTCAGTGTTTCTCGATCTTACTGACTCAGAGACACTTAGTACGAATTATGTATTTATTTTCCTTGCGTGAGACTGACCTACTGTTTCTATTTCGATTGGGTTTCAAGTGTTTCCATGATGATTGCCAGTACCAAAGAATACGGGAATCTCTAAAAGTAATTAGGAATTAAGTAGGAATTGTATCTACAGTTGTCTTTGTTTGGGAAATTGGGCTGGTGGTTCTATTGGTTTTAAGAATTTCCCAAAATGATTGTTAGGAGCAACACTGCAAGAGTCGTTAAGTAATTCAGTGTGTGTTTCGACCTACTAAAGATCCGAAGGCAACACCCCGTAATGCTGAAGCACAAAATTTTCTGTGATGTGTGATATACATAGTCTATATCTATATAATTACATATAATTTGCACAGCCGGCATGATGCTAGTACTTAAAAAATGGCAGGAATTGTATTTCTTAACCACGCACAATATAACCTAAATTTTACGACCACTCCCTGCCTTAGAATAATAAGGCTGAAAAGCAGGTATTACGAAATCGGCGAATCGCAACTATAAACATTGACTTCCAAATATTCCACCTTCCTGATATATTTCAACAATCTTAACACCAACAAACAACGACAATAAAAAGACCCAATACCTCCCCCAAATCAGAAGAGCATTGATCTATCCCATGACTCCAAGCCCCACACAGCAACCGAGACAATATCGGCCACAGGTGTGTCACAAAATTCAATCCGACTCCTCCGCCCCTCCATATTGAAGAACACCAGACATAAAACAGCCTCCAATCGAAACGAATCATTTCTGCACCTCCCTCCCTGTCCTTTACATACAATCTCCAACCACCCCTCCTCAACGGATTCGAATTTCCATTATGGCAGCGAACAGTGGAACAACACTCGTGAATCTATCTGGAGGCGAAAAGTCCAATATGTCTCCGGTCCGGAGAAATATTATTGTACGCCGGAGCGTCTGGAGCCGGGGCGAAAGGATTGAAAGGGACGGTCTCTAGCGATTACATCGAATGCAATAATGTCACAATACTCACACCATCGATCCATGTCCGAGGGAAAACAAACGGCCAGAGTCCTTTCTTGGAGGCCGAGTCGTTTGTTCTTCTGGGAGGACAGCGGAATGCTCGCAAGAAAAGGGAAGACGGTGCTCTGCCGCCACTGAGGGGGAAATTAAGGGGCGAAAAATAAATTGTGGGGATGGATTCGTGTGTGATAGGTCAGGCGTGGTGTACACGGAAGCAAGACGCTGGAACAGGGTTAAAAATTGGGAAGTAGTACTGTCAGGCATCTCCATTGGAATATCAACATTTCCCCTCGGTTGCTAAAATGTTTAACTTAGATGAATTTAATTCTGTTTACGTGGATGTGATTAACACACCACACAGTAAAGAGTATGGCCTGTTGTAAAATTTACATTTGGGGATACCTTTTCTATTACGGACATTCTCAGCTAGCATTTTATGTCATATTTTAATGTAAGTTTCTTATATTCTGCTTTCAAATTGCAACAATCAAGGATAGAATCGAGAGATGACCTGTAAAGCATTCAATATTAACTTAGAAAGCATTTCTCTCTGGAACTACAGTCAGTACCGGCTATGGGATCACCCTGTTATAAGGTCACCCTTCAGGGTGGCAACAAAAGTTCCCAGATATTTCTATGATTTCCCTGATATTCTCGCAAAAATTTCCCTGATTTTATTATTCCTTTAAGAACTGTCGTGATCCCTAATTGGTATCGATATACGGTATCCACACGATAATATGTTCAAATATTTAGGGTCAGGTGGAGTAAAAGGATAATTTTCGACAAATATTTTGTATTTTTTCTCTTTTGATATTTTAGCTGTTACTGTAATGGTTGGAACCCTTAATGGAATTCTTACGATAGCAATTGAAGAAACTGGAGAAAAAATACAAAATACTTTGATTGTGAACTTACTGACCCTACATTATCCTACTCTACATTAAAATAAAATATTAAAAAAATATTAAAAAATTTGGCACAGCTTCAGTCTACGTTTATAGCGGTGGCAACGCTCACGACGTTATTTTTTTCTTTTGGCGCAATTCTAGTAGTGAGTTATGGTAGGTTAAGGTAACCCATCTATTACGGTTTTTGTGGCTTTTCATTGCAACCTCGGTTAACGGAATCTTTAAATTTTCATTTTGATTATTCCAGAAAGTTATTTCAAAATCCGTTAAACTGCCGTTTGATTTCATTGGTTCATTTGAAATAATTATTTTCTTAGCGACTTTAGAAACGCGCCAAAAAAAAAGTTCCAAGGCCGTTACCACCGCTATAAACGTAGACTGAAGCTGTACCAAACAATTATGCAAAAATGCAACTGCAAGCAAAAAATATTAATATAACGCAGACAAAAAAACATCATTTGTTGCACAAATTTCAAATTTTTTTCACATCGCCGGCCTCACGGCGACGAGACGTTGTTGTGGCCGCGTTAAAAACGGTGTTTTTCACGGTGTTCGAAAATTACGACGCAAGTGTACTTTATTCGAATTACAATTTCGGCAAATACGATTCATTCTATTCTCAAAAGTAATCGTAACCGCGCATCTCAAATATGACAAACGATAATAGTTGCAATTAAGGTGTCAAAATTCCCCGATTATTGTGAAATTTGGAAATGTTCCCTTTTATTTCCCGGTTTTTTCCAGAATTAAAAAGTTTTCTGAGAATTCTCCGATTTCCCTGTTTTACCGGTTCTGTTAACACCCTGCTGTTATAAGGTCATCCCGCTTATCTGGTCAGCTTTCTAAAGTCCCGTCTAGCTTAATAGGGAACATGTGTTAAAGCGCAAAGCTTATATAGTCATTTTATTTTCCTAGTTATCGGTTATAGGGTCGTTTTTTTATCTTTTCAATGAGGTTATCGATTTTTTGTTGTTGAAAAATAGTAATTATTGTAACATATGTTGAGGCGGGGAGCAACACAGGGAATGACCAGATGAAAAAAAAAAGTCCTCGAAAGATATGAATATGCCAACATTTTCAACGTTGATGAATGTGGACTTTTTTTTTTATCGGAATTGCCAGACAAAAACTCTTTGTTTCAAAGTTGAAAAATGTTTAGGGGAAAAGAAAGTAAGGAACGCTTAACCGAGTAGTGCAGTGGGCCTCGACGTTGAGCTTACTATGAATTTGGACCAAGATCCCAGTTCCATACCAGGAGAAAAACCCCCAGGCCACAATTCCACCTACGCCGAACTTTACTCTGGGCACAATGCATTCTGGCAGGAGGCGTTCTCCAGACAGACGCCAGACCCTGCCATCCGAATGGTGGAGGGTGAACCGTGATTCATCGCTCCAGGAAACCCGTTTAATAGAATTAATTTTTTAAATGTGCTTACAAGTTTAATTATTTGATTATGAGCACTATATTCTGATAGGTGAATATAATCCTACCATAATTAAATAGTTTAGTATTGTTCCGCATATATGGTCACCCCGCTTATAATGGTCTGATTTTTCCGGACCGCTGATCTGACCATACAACCGATACTGACTGTACTTGCTTTTGAGCTATTATCCAGTTTTGAGAATGACATTTTTAGGACAGTTCCTTTTCATTTGAGATCTTAAAGCGTTTTTTACAAAGCCGTCATAATCCTTTCTCGGAGGCCCAGTCGTTTGTTCTTCTGAGAGGACAAAATAATGCTTGAAGATAAAGGAAGTTGGGGTGCACTGA
The DNA here is from genome assembly GCA_947359465.1 of Metellina segmentata. NCBI lineage: Eukaryota > Metazoa > Arthropoda > Arachnida > Araneae > Tetragnathidae > Metellina > Metellina segmentata. The sequence goes on along the minus strand of OX375873.1, from coordinate 39,987,395 downwards.
GTGTAAAATTGCGCTGTGAAATATAAATTGTGGGGATGGATTCGTGTATGATGGATCAAGTGTGGTGTCCAAAAGAGCAATATGGTGGAATAGGGTTAAAAATTAGGAAGCACTGTCATGCATCCATAGTTGTAGAAACATTTCCCCGCGGTAGCTAAAATTTTCTATATTTAGATACAATTTTACAATATTTTTTTTTGATGTGATGAACACGACTATGATTAAAGCCAGCATAAAGATTTGCATTTGATGATCATTTTTCTCTTAGACGTTTGTTCTTCTCGGTTTTGCATTTCCTGTCATATTTTACCATGCGTAAAATTTCCTTTTGATTGTGCTTTCAAATTACAACTATCATGAATGGGGTCGAGAGTTGACCAAATTATAATCTTCAATAGCAGCTCATCACGGAACATTTATCTTCGGATCTATTTACTGTTATCCAGTTTTGGGAATGACCTCTCAGAGCGAGTTTCTTTTCATTTGAGATTTCAGAGTGTATTTTATAAAGCGCCGTAATCTTTTTTTTTGGAGGCCCACACGTGATGACGAGATACCTCGTCATTAGAAGAATACTAAACAAATCTTGATCTCGTAATCATAAAAGTATAGCTAGTATCTTCATGACGAGTTATTTCGTCGTTAATAAAATTGGTCAGATCTTGATGGACGAGATATCTCGTCAAAACATTTGGAGGGTTCAAAAGTGGAAAATAAATAGTGAGGATGTATTCCATTGGATATTGTAGGTCAAGCGTCCATAGGAGTAAGACTATGTAACAGGGTTAAAAATTAGTAGCACTATGTCACTATGTATCCTTTGCCACCAAAATATTGTTCTTCGATTGCAGATTCAAATATTTTGTTGAACGCTGGGAAGGGTACGACTTTTCCAACAAAGGAAAAATGAGGGCCTTTCTAAGCCTATTTTACATACTTTTAAGACTACATTTAACTCAGATTGAAGTAGATTAACCTGTAAATGAACATGGAACAAAAATTGCACGGGTGCCATTGTTAGAATCTACAGACCCAATGATATTTGTCCAAGGGCAAGTGTAATTGATGTTCGTTTTAGTAAGAGTAAAGAGAGATCTGTAATGGATGAAAACATCTTGAAATCGTTTAAATGAAATATCTGAGGTCACGAATCATTGATCTTTACCTTTGAAAGTAGGCGAAATAAAATACGTAGTGATTTGTAAAAAAAAAAAGGCTTCTCAAGAACCATGGAAAATTAGGTTTTTTAGAGGATAGTAGGAATTATGGTGGATCTAATAAACACACAAGTATGAATAGAGCCTGCATTGCGATTTGTAGATTTTGGGAGCCTATTTTCTATAAGGGCATTCTTTGTTTAACACCAGTTTTTCATTTCCGTATCATTTAAAAAAAATAAAGCTTTATTTTGATTATGTTATGGAATTGCAACAAAAGTAGAGTAAAAAATGAGCAACGGTAAACATGAAGTACAACAATCAATAGTGGCCTATTGTGGAACATTTTTCATTGGAATTTTATATACTGCCATTCAGCTTTGAAAATAAATTTACATTCTCCAGTTCTGTGGCCGACCAACCGGTATAGTGGTTAAGGTGTTAGCCTCTAGATAGGAAGGTTCCTGGTTCGAATCCGGGTACGGGCATGGATGTTTGTAAGTGTATGGTGGAGAGGCGGCTGGTGCACCTTAAATCTGTCGTGGCCGAAAGTCCTCACGTTGGGTTGGCGTGGAAGTTTGGAGAGTGGGGTGCCAGCTCAGGTGTTGCTTCGTCATCTGACCGTGGTTCAAAATTACGAGGTGTTGTTCTCGGATCTTTCCCTCAAGGGACTGATCCCGGACCGTCGTCAATAGCCCGTTGTGTTGCTCTAGTACGACGTTAACTAAAATTACCATTACCAGTTCTGTGTATATATACACTATCCAGTTTTTAAAATTAATTTATATTCTTCAGTTTGGGGAATGAACTCACATTTTCTAGTTTTGGGAATGAATTTATATGCTCCAGTTTTGGAAATGATTTGTAAGGTGAGTTTATTCTCAATAGAGATTTTAGACCATTAAAGCGTCATACAAGAAAAATTTTCAAATACCTGTCGATGGACGATTTGGTCAAAATTCGTGATCGCTTAACAAAATTTGTCAGATCCTGAATGTTGAACGTGTGAGACACGTGCTACTGTGTGGCACACAGGTTCGAAAGCATAAACTGCAGTTAAAAAAAATTGGAACATTATAAAACCTTTAAAATATACTTTTTAAAACAAAGTAATAAAAAATTATTCTAAAAAGGACATGAGCACACTGCAAATAGGTATTTGAGATCGCAAAGTCATTTCAACGCAATAGTTTCGAGTGTTGAAATAAAGTTGAAGAACTTTATTTCATTTTGAATCCAACTTAAATTATTAGAATGTTTCGCAAATAACATTGTTCACAAAGGACATAAAATATGCGAAACCTTTTTGCGCGCTCTGATTGGGTGAAATTTTGAAGTAAATATTCGGTTAACGTGGAATTGAATGGAATTCGGGGTTCTATCGGTCCACAACGAACAAACAATACAGGACGTGCATAAAAACAGTGTAATTAATGATTAGAGGCTGGATGGATAACTATTCACATTTGGGACTCTTTTTATGAACTTTTTTTCATTATTGGCTATTCTTTTACACTTACAGTGATGGTTATATTTACAGATCGTCTGGAAGGCAGATATGTTTAAAAGATAATAAAGGGTTGATTTCTCAGAATTTGAATCATACAATTGCTAGTCATTAAAATTGATGACTGCATCTAAACAAAATTTCAATGTGCAAAATACTACCGCTAGTTCGAATCCTGTATCCTACGATATTTAACCCTCTGAGGGGTTTTAAAGCAGACTGTACAGACTGCATTATTTTACCTGAAGACTTTATTGCAAGATTTCTAACTATTTTTGACCTACATGACCTTTTCAACGATCGTTCAACCAATGGATGTGATTATTTGATCGAAAATCTGTGATTGAAAAATGTTCAGAGGGTTAAACAGTTTTCCGTCTTAATAAATATTTCACAAATTGTTTTATAATCTATGTTAAGTAAAAATATGTCTACAGAAATTCTAAGGACTTTCCATTTTACAAAGCATTGTATTTAAAGAGACACTTAAGCTTCAAGAAGAATGATTTTCAACCTGTAAGCCTGACGGGCGGTGAAATTTTTTTTAATTGTGTTTTATTTCATTTCAACCGTTTATTATTCAACTTTTGACTGGCTTACTCATAAATAACTTCAAGTAATATTTGTATTTTTAATACCGTATAATTGAACCTTATTTTTCAAATATAAAGTGTCATAAATAAATTGTTTAAAACAAATTTATTCAAGATACTTCGTAGAAAAAAGAGTAAGTAATTAAGAATTTTTTTGTAAATCCATCGTCAATTATACCCATTTTTTATTGGATAGGCAAAAAATTAAATTTATACGTATGCGCCGTAGAATTTTGGTGATTGAGATGAAAAAGGTTGAAAACTGTACAAATAAAAATTTTGAGTAGTAATTTTTTTTATCATATCACTAATCAATAGTTTAAAAAAATTTCAAATCTACTCTGAATGTAGGTAGGTATTTAATTAACGTCACTCTGGAGCAACACAATGAGCTATTAGCAACGGTCCGGGATCAACCCCCGAAGGGGAAGATCCGAAGACAACACCATGTAATTTTGAACCACAGTCAGATGACGAGATCACACCTGAGTTGACACCCCACTCTCCAAACTCCTACCTACACCACGCCAACGTGAGGATATTTGTCGAGACAGATTTATCAAGCCCCTTTGTACACGATAGTTATTGGTTGCAACCCTCCCGTTACTCTTTTTAACCGGGCTACCATGACCTGCCACTTTGGAAAAAAAAAACCGCCAGGAAATAAAAAATGGGTAAAAATTTGTGATTTATTTTTTAAAAAAATCAACTACAATTTCATATATTTTTTTTATTGGAACGGCCAAAAATAAAATCATTTTTTGCATGCCATAGAGTTTTGGTAATTAGTTTATTAGTGCCATGAAATGAGAAAGGTTAAAAATCGCAGCTCTAGAGAGAATTTGCAAAGAACAGTTACCGTTCCGACGATGCGACACATCATCCTTCGCCTCGGCCACAGAGACACGCAATAAACGTATAAAACCAGTTTCAATTTATTCATCTGACCAACGTGTGAGCCCACACATCCCTCCCACACAAACCAGAGCCGAAACGCAGAGGACGGAAGATCAATCTGGACAAAGACCAACGCGTCCAGGAAAACAAGAGACGCCGGCGAATGGAGGAAAGAAACCAAGTAACGAAGAAAGAAAAAAAATACGAGAAGGGCAGCGAAGAGAAACATTTCTTTTGCTGCAAAACCATTGTGTACAGGGCACGGAAGACAGGTGGCAATTTTCAGGACCTACCGCTACGCGATAAGTGGGGACAGGTATTGATTAGTTTCACCTCGCTTCGTTGCGAGAAGCGTTTCCCACAACTTTGCTGGAAGCAAACCAGCTTGATAACACTTTCAAAACCAAATACGGAAAAAAGAGGGTTGGATGCAAATAAGTGGTATAGGGAGTTTAATATATGAATGGGCGTCGTTGAGTGTTAAATTAAAAGAGCGACAGCAAGCGTGAAAAGTTAATACATAATTTACCATAACTACTTCTAAAGGGCTACGGTTTTTCTTATGGCCCAAGGACCATATTCAGCCATCTTGGTACTTTTGAAACTAAAAACGAGCAAATTGGGTTGAATGCAGGTAAGTGGAGGAGTTTAATATTTAGATGTGTCATTGGCATTAAATAAAATAGCGGTACCAAACATTAAAAGCTAATAATTTGCGATAACTATTTTTAAAGGGTGGCTGCTTTTTTTATGGCCATTGCACTAAATTTAGCCATCTTGGCAACTTTCGAAACCAAATAGGCGCAAATTGGGCAGAATACAGATAATCGATGGAGTTTGATATTTAAATGGGTGTCATTAGTGTTAAATAAAAAAATCCGTCAGCAAGCATGAAAAGTAAATAGTTTACAGAACTCTTTTAAAGCGTGGTTGTTTGGCTATTTAAGGCGCAAGGGCCATATTTGTCCAAGGACCAAACAGCGTCAGTTAAATAGGCCAAACAGCCACAACTTTTTAGAGTGGACAACGGCCTCCAGTAAGCAATAGCAAACTTAGCGCTCCACGAGGTGTTTTAGGTAGAACTGAAGAACACCATACAATGATTACAACTTTGATATAGTGGTCTAATACAATTTGTAAGGGTGTGTACTGTGTCGGTATATCTTTTGTTTTTGAGTGTGAAAACCATAAGACCTTAATTCTTTCAACTAGTTAGAATTGTAGCATGCAAGAATCAAACAAGGGGTGCAGTCGATGTACCGATCAAATCAAGTAGCTATATGCGTTACAAGTTGCCAATAAATAACTCCAGTGGGTAAAATTTTGAAATGTATGGTTTTTTTATTTTTTTTTAAGATTTGAAATTAGATAGATATGTATTTCAATGTGCAGAATGCAATCTTCCTTGTATTTTATACATTGAAATGCATGGTTTTGTAGACATCGTTGACAATGGTGAATCTTCTTGTTCTGTTCAATTTAAGAGGGAAAGGGTGAGACTGACATTTTGGACTCGCATCTTTTTAGAAGAATATCAACTTTTCTACTGTGTGGTTGAATTATACTAGTAGATCGTGTTAATTTCCGATTTAAGAATACCGTTTACATTGTTTGCATGGGAGTCTCCTTTTCTCTTTTTACCATTTCAGATTTTCGCTCCACATACAAAAGTTAAAGGACTTTTTAAGGGTATTTTAAGAATATCTTAAAATTTTTCAAGGACATCATTCACACAAGTTATCTGGAAAAGCATTTATTGACAGAATATTAAATAAAATGACAAGTGAAGATTGGAAAAATAAAATTTAACACAATTAAAAAAAAATAGAATATTCGATTCCTTGGAGAATAAAAAAACTCGCTTTGTGTACAAATACGTAACTAAAAGGAACCTGCCGACTAACGACTTTATGTTTCAAAAAATGAAAGCATATAGAAGGCCCACGTTTTTAGTGTTCATCATTAAGCAAATAAAATAATGTTCAGCAATTTGCAACGTGCAATAAGAAAAAGAAAAGTAAAGATTCAATAATTTCAAAAAAGATAAAAACTGGAAAAAGTTTAGATTACAAGGAAAATTTGTGTTACGTTCTTGTAAAATTCAAGAATTTTCCAGGAACCCAATTTTGAAAAATAAAATTCAAGGACTTGGGGAATCGTGCATCAGCAGATAATAAAAATTAACGTTAAAAGTTGTGGACGAGCAAAAATTTAAAAACAAGCTTATAATTTCAACAGATAGAGAAAGACTTCCCCATATCAAATTTTACCAAATGAGGTACCACACCAGTATTATTGAATCAAGGGTTTTAAATAAAGCTGTTTTTTTAAGATCTTACGAAACCATTCATCGTATTGAAATCAAACCACATTTTTAATTTTTGAGCATTCAGAATTTGAAACGGTAAAAATAAGTCACTTAACGCGAGCAAAATGAAAAATGAATTTTAATTCCTACAAAAGCGGAACTTTTAACACCAGAACAAAAAATATTAATAACGAAACAAAGTACTGATAAGGCACACGAGTTAAAAATAACTTCGCTGGGGATTGCATTATCCCGGTTTAATCGTGATTTATATTAATTGAGGCAGTAAATTTACTGGACAACTCCAAAAAATACATAAAAAGAGGATGAAAAATAAAAACGCGAAATACACATTATTAATACCGCTGTCATTCTTCTGCGAAACTGCTTCGGCAAACAAGCCGTCAGAACTCTCTAGAGTAATAAAACTTCCTTTTAATTTCCACCATTTTAAAGAAAATAATTCGGCGAGTGACGTTAAAAAAGAGGGGAAAATGATTAAAACAATCACATAATAGAAGATGGCGATCAATACAGCCGACGGTGTAATGACAATTTAAGGCACAAAAAGAAAGATAGCATCATCATCGCTTTTTATTAAACGCTTACAGTATTAGTGTATGATATCTATCTACTCGAGATTAAAGTATCGCTATGGCCTTCATTGAAAATACAGGGGAATCATGGTGAAGGGTATGCGGAGATAGTGTATGTTTGGAAAGAACTGGCTTGCATCTCTTTTGGTTTGCCGTACATCCAGGTTTTACAGCCGCGTCGAAAGGGTTGGTAGTTTTGTCCAGGTCAGAAGAACAATATTGCGTTCTGGAAGAGGATACGTCAGTTCTTCCCACGGTACGAAAAAATCAGCCCGTTTTGAAAGTGCTTTGAGTGTGATGTTGGCCGATCAGTTGGAAGTCGCCTTAATTTACTCTCGGGCTTGTCGGTTGGTGAGAAGTGTTGAGGGGTCAAGGCATGTCGATTGCTTTGTTATAGACAGAAAAAAACATCGAGGCCTGCTTTTTTTTCAGTTGCGTTGGTAATTGCTTTTTATAATACGACAAAATTATCCCACTTGGTGCTTTGAGTGTGAAATGATTGATCCTTCGGAAGTCGTCTCAGTTTACTGGGATAGTCCTGGTTTGGGAATTGCATCGACGGATTCAAGACGGTTGTTCGCTTTGTTCCGGTCAGAAGAAAACACCGAGGCCCGTTCTTTTAGATGTTTTCATTAGTGCTCCTAATAGGAAAACATTAGCCCATTTCAGATGTGCCTTGAGTGTAACATTGACCTTTAGAAATCGTCTCGGTTTACTGGGATTGTCCCGGTTTGAGGGACGGGTAGAGCTATCCAGGTAGTTTGGTCCAGGTAGTTTTTATCCTGTTGGTAGTTTTGTCCCGGTCAGAAGAAAAATTTCGAGGCCTGTTCTTTTAGTTGTATTGGTCAGTTTCTCGCAAAATGACAAAATTAGCTCACTTTGAATGTAATACTGACTGATCATTTGGAAGACGTCTCGGTTTACCGGAATTGTCCCGGTTCGGGACGCATTGATAGGAGGCCCAAGTTGGTTCACTTTGTCAAGGACATGAAATATTTTGAGGAAGCGTTCTTTCAGATTTATTGGTCAGTGCTTTCCATATTGACGAATATATTTACCCGTTTTGCATGTGCTTTGAGTGTAATATTGAATGAACCTTCGGAAGTCGTCTCGGTTTACTGGAATTGTCAAGGTTTGAGAAGCAGGTCGAGGGGTCATGGACGAAGAAAAAAGTCGAGGCCGCGTACTTTTAAATGTATTTATTGGCCATTGCTTATCATGATATAACATCAAAAATCCATCAAAGAAATGCGTTTATTTTTAAGTTGCTTTGAATACAAATTCAATTCGTTATGTTTTCTTATGTGCCAGATAAGCACCTACTCGAATGAATTCCTTCGCTTTTTCTTTTTCTTTTCAAAGCCCTTTTTTGACACGACAGGAAAACAATAAAATTTGCGCGAATAAGGTTCTAATTCAATAATATTAAATATTTTAAAGCTTTTGATTTGTTTAGAAGAATAAACGATAAAGAGTGTATGTATAAAGAACTACTCCCTCCCAATGTGATACTAAGAAATAGACATGCTCTACAGTAAAAAATGTTTGCAAAATATCGATTTTTATGCTTTTGGACGTAAACACTTTAGAATATTTAAGCTAATTAAAAATTTTTTTATTTTTTATTTCAGTTGAAATATATATTTATATCTCGTTTTGTATAGTAATATTGCATTCAATTTTCTCTACTTTAAAGTTATTGCGTCCAAAAGTTCATCTACCTACTCCTTAATGTTGGACGCTCACATACAGCTGTCGGACAATCAAGAATCAAAATAAAGAACAAGCAAAATTGTACATCAAAACATGATTTTTAAATTCTTTTGATTTCAAGTCAAGTCTCTTCCGTTTTATGTGTCAGTAAGTTTCAGAATGATATCGAAAATTCTAAAAAATAAATTATATTTAATTCATTAAAGTGTATGATAATATAATAATTCGTCGGCGACATGTTACTGTTTTCTTGAGATAAAAAGCAGCTTCTGTCTCAGAGGTACACCGCTTAATCATATCAGATTTTGGCCAGGCTTTCTGAAAGCAAAAGGAGGATTAACTCTGAACTCATTCTGAGCCCATGTCACACCACCTTCTGGAACACAGTCATCACACCCCGAGTTTCAACCTCAAATCACGAGACCAAGGTCGTTGGAGATGAGAAAATGGCACGGGAAGTAAGCTCGGGATGAGAAGGTCTCAATAAATCACAGCTTATTCCACCAAACGTTCCGAGACTTATTGCCCTTGCTCAACTACTACGAAATTTCAAACATCATAAATCACCGTTCCAAGAATCGCTGGCAAAATATATAAAAAACTAATAACGGCGTGCTGAAAAAACAGCAATAAAAACTAACCGGGGTTTGAAGTTCTGCCATAAATATTGGAGACAATAACCATTCGTCTATTTTATTTTTGATATTGCGATGGAATAACGGTGCGAGATCAAAATACTAGGTTAAACGTCCTCTAACACCAGATATTAAGCAAGAAATCGAACGCGTTGTCCAGTGTTGAAGCCACCTGGGCTTGCCTTCTGCGCTAGCAACATGCGAGTTGTAGGTCGCAGGTTTGATTCTTGTAATGTACCCTGGTTGCCATTCCTCTCTTCTGTATCAGTAAAATTTTCCTTGGGCATTTGTCCCAAACTTGTATGCTTTGTCATAAGGGCAGCTTGGCCAATATAGCTCTTGCATCACAAAAAATAAATGGCTTAACCACTATTCAAGAGGTCGTGTTATCTTAAGCTATCTAGTATTAAGCACTCATTCAAGCAATCAGAAATTCTCTTGATCCTCTTGAATACTTTTTCTTTTATTTATTTTTTCTTTACAGAACATCTATTTCTGTGGAGAGCCACAATGTTGCGCGGAGTACTCCAATTTAAGCGTCGCATGTAAGTAACATTTTAAGATAGTCATATTATTCATTATGCCGACCAACCGGTATAGTGGTTAAGGTGTTAGCCTCTAGATCGGAAGGTCCCCGGTTCGAATCCGGGTTCCGGGGCGACCGGGTTCGGGCATGGATGTTTGTAAGCGTATACCAGCTCAGGTGTTGCTTCGTCATCTGAACATGGTGCAAAATTACGAAGTAATTGTTAGGAGCAATGATGGTCCTCCCACTGGGTGCTCCTTCACAAGTGGCCATCACTTCCGGCCTTGTAGTGGCCAATGACTTCGGTCAAATGTGCCCGCCATTAGAAAAAAAAATATTATTCATTATTATTGGTATTTATTCGTAAATGAAATATACCATTACGAAAGTAGTCACAACAGCAGAAAACGCCCGATGCCATTTGATATGAACTATTCGTATGCATGCATAAGCCAATAGTAGAATGTACTCCAAAAGATTCAACGGATTTGAAATATGCGCAAAACTTTACATCAGATCGATACCTTAAATGTGATTTTTTTAAATGGTAATCCGTGTTGTCCAATCCGTCCAATTGTAATCCGTGTCATGTCACTGGGTGGATTTGGGACTCATACTTAAAATTATTTTTTCTTTGTATGCTTCAGCATCTTTTCATGTTTTCAGTATTTGTAAGGTCACGAAAGTAACTGTCATGGGCAACGACCGCGCAGGCCTGCTAGTTTATTCCAAAGCTACTTATATGTGCAGCTTGTCAATTCAAACATATTTGCGTAAAATATCAAAAACACGCACATCAAATTGGCTCATTTGTTATTTCGATTATTACTTAATTTATTAATAGTAGGGATGAATTTGACTTTAGTACATTACTCAATCACGCCTTGTCTTCCTAAGTATAACATCGATACGCAATTAAACTGCCTTAAATTGGTCATCCGTCACTTTTCCCTCGGTTTACAGTTCAGTGTTACGCAAGTCATTTCAAAGCAATTGAAATACTACAAAATGAAGGCAAATTAAACCTTCGCAATTAAATTATTTTATCAAAGCTATTACTTGTCTTTAAATTAATCGGAATTAAGACAGAGTAAGTAATACGTGATGTGCAATAATTTATCGATTGCATATGCGGGATAATTGTAAATTTATGCGTTCTGTTAAACAGCCACAGAAACAAATTTTATCGTCCATATGGAAACTTACATACTTTCTGTTGAATGAAGTATGACAGAATCTGATTATCTCATAGATAGTGATACTTATTGCACTATCATTGCAATTTAATTACACAAAATGGAATTATTCAGCTTCTCTCATCTGATCAGTAAATTGGTATGCAGACATTATGCCTTTTATAAAATACTAGGGGGCTCTGCCCACTGCTCGCCAAACCCGGCCGCCCTCCGCTTCGCAAACCAACACTCCTATAGCAGAGTTAATCTCCTGCGACGGCGAAACATACACCCCTGCTCGCCAAACTCCATTGATTGCTTCGCAAACCAACACTCCTATCGCAGAGTTAATCTCCTGCGACGGCGTAACCTCCGTCCCTGCCCCTGCTCGCCTCCGCCCTTCGACATCACGGCGCATTTTATAGAGGCTTTCATTCCCGTGAGTCTCGGTTTCATGAAAGCCGTTTGACGTTGTATGTATGCGTGTCTACGCGAGGTACAATTTGTACACTATCGCGAAATTACACTTTTCTCCAGGCTGAAGACTGAAAATTTGTACGTCTTTTGCTCACTCGCGTTAGAAAAATTTCGCTTTTTCCACTTTACACTTAATACATCCTAAACTAATAGACGCATCGAATTTTTATTTATTTTTCATTTTGTTACCTATACAGGGCTCCTAACAGGTTTCAAGGTCCAAAAAGGTGACAAATTAAACCAAAAAGGTGACAAATTAAACCAAAAAGGTGACAAAAAGTGACTAATCGAGAAAAAAAAGTAACAAATAACAATAATGCTAAACATATTCTGGTATAAAGAAAAAAAATAAAAAGATCCTCCCAAGCTACCCCTATCTTTTCTTTTTCTTTCTTTGGAAGGATATTTTTATTTTCTTCATTTAAAAATTACATCATTTTAAAATATTAACATAAATTTTAAAAAAAATCGGAATTATGATTTTTTAATTTGTTTATTTTTGAAAAAGCTTGAAGAATTTCTTCCTTTTCTTTGAAAAATTATGTCTTAATTTTTGTTGTTGAAAAAGACTAAAATTAATTTTGTCTTTTTCTTCTCAATAGAAGAATGTGCATTTTTCAAAGTCTGTCTTTGCTGACCAGCGTCATCTGAGACTTTAGCCGTTCCTTCAATCATTGCCTGAACACGTGCTGCTTCCTTTAATAATTTTGAAGCACTATCCAACGGCTCATCCTCTTCCTTACGCATATTTTTAAATTATTGTTCTTCTATCACCATTCTTTTCTTTACCAACTGCTTAAAATTTTTTTCTCTGCTTCCAGTTTATATTTTTCTTCCCAGTCCATCACTAAATTTTCTTGTGCCTTACGTTTTATATCTCTCTTTATTAAAAAAAAAGTTTCCGCCGCCGCAGGATTGAAAACTGTGCTGTTTAGCTCGATTCTTAGACGGTTTCCCTAGAAAGTTCGGATCAGAAAAATATGAAATTAACATTGTTTGTTCTTTATTGTATTCCCTGGACAATTATTAAGATTTTTTTTCCGATGCGGCTATTAGTTTAGGGTTTATAATGTGTCAAAATTGAAGAAGCGAAATTTCTTCCGCGAGTGAGCAAAACACATACAAATTTTCAGTCTTAAGCCGTGAGTTTTTTAAAAAAAGTACATCTCAACGTAAATTTTTGCAGCTCGTTGAGTATTTAAAAAAATTCCAGTTTGGTTCTTGATAATATTTTTTTTGAAATTCGGGAAAAATCGGGACATTTTCGTTATTTTTTTCTTTTTTTACCTGTTACATCTATATCTTATTACTATTAGTTTTTAATTTTGAAAATATCGCAGTATACCTCAGAATGTACTCTTTCTTACGGTACAATTATTTCTAAAATTGGTTCGTAAATAAATTCGATGCAATCAAAAGTTAGTCACAAATTTCATATTTTTTAGTTCGCGGAGAAGGTTTTTCGCAGTCAAGTGTGGGTTGTATTTTTGACTATCGGGTTTGCCAAATATCAAATTTATCGTATCAACAATTGCCATAAAACGATTTCTTTTCATTTGGCGAGGAAAATGGCTCGCTTTTTTCACTCTGCTCTCAGACGGTTTATGGACAAAGTACAGATTGTAAAGTTAGGAGATTAACACGGTTTACTTAAAATTGTACAGGAAAAAAGATGTAGAAGGTTTTTTACTGATGCGGCTATTAGTTTAGGGTGCAATAAGTGTAATGTAAAAAAAAAGTGAAATCACTTGCGAAAGGAGTATTGGTTTGCGAAGCAAACCAAACGGGACTACGTAGCAATCCCCGAGGGCGGTCAAGCATAACCGAAGAGGGGGCGAAGCCCTCGCTGGACCGGAAAGTCAACTCAGGATTATACGAATTATTAATTATACGAATTATTAATTACAGGATTATACGAATTATTTCTTTTCCCTGCATCAAAGCGATTTCCGGAGTGAACCAATGATTATGTGGAGTTGCGGATTTTCGATTCTTTAGCGTAGAAACTCTGGAAGTTTCGGAGCACTTGGCAACTCTGCTAATGTCTCGCAGTCTGAAGAAATGGTTCCAGTAAACATCAATATGCTTCATTCTAAATCCTTCTTCCTCAAATTCTCTTGAGTAATTTCCACTCATCCAGTAGTATGTCTGTTGGGACATCCCATAGCATTGCTCTTGCAAATTCTAATACTTGTTGAACGCTCTGGCTACTGAGTCTCTCAAGAGGACCAAGACAGGATAAACTTTTAAGGAGAGATGAACTGAAGGAGGACTTCTTCAAAATATATTTAACACTGGCACTGTAATGATTCTGAGCCCTTAGAAAAAATAAATTCCTTTCCTTCTCTTTCATATTCTGTAGCGCTCTAGAAATTTGATCTCCAATCACAATATCTGCCAGAGGCAACAGTTTCTGAGGACATTATCTTCCAATTTAGCCATTTTCAAACCTCGAATAAATTCCTCTTTGTAGATCCTACCCAAAATTGTTCTTGTCAACAATTCAAGTTGAGAATGCAGGGTTTAAGTTTTAGAGGTTCCTTTTTCTGAAGAAATATATTCGATTACACGATTAAATATACTTGTACTTGATACGACAAATATCACTTCAGCCTTCATAGTTTCTCTTCTAAGTAAATGAACAATATTTTTATTGCCTGATCTTTGTATCAGGTTTGGCTTCTTTATTGGAATATAGTCAAGGAAATACTTTCGCACTGCAATCCACTGTTCAAGTAACCTTTCAGCAGCTGGCTTTAGGCTTAGCCACCTGCTTGAACAATGCTTTATGAAATGGTGAGTGGGACGTTTCAAGTCTTCTTGAATTTGTTTGTATGTTGACCAACGCTTAGGCCACTGATTAAAAAATCTGTGAATAGTTAAAACTAGTTCAGACACATCTTTCCCAAACTCTTTTAGGCCTTTAAGAAAAGCCTTATGTATTGTGTGAATATTACATGTCCCAATGTTAATTAGTTCTTTTTTTCGGGTAGAAAGTAATGAGTCATTAATAGTTTCTGACTTTCACTAAAAAAACTCAAGAATTTGTAATAATCAACTTCACAGGATAACAGATAATGATTTTCAATACGTTTGCAACGCTCTTTTAATATTTAACCCTCTGGATACAGATATGGACGAAATTTTGCAATCTCTGGTTACGGAGGGGTTTGGAATCTTTCAGATCTCAAGCTCCTGAAGAAACGGCTGAAGTCCATTAAGATTTCCATGCCCTCATTTCTGTGCCACAAAGAGAGCAGCGCGTGAATAGCCTCCGTTCCGTAGACAGGAACGTCGGGGTTCTCGATGGGGAGCTTCGAGCGCTTAGAATGCGTGAGAGGTTGATGACGTATTCAATTAAAAACTTGGCAGAGGACACCTTCGAGTGTAAATTATCATACATATAGAAAGTTCCACCGTCCTTTCAGAGTTTACCCTAACGTATCTATACCTTCTAGACCATAATCAGACCCACAATATACCTGGGATCCTCATGGGTTAATGTTGCGTTAATATCAGCTTGATCCATCCGGTCTCTTCACCTCTCCATTCTCGTCTTATTCCAGAATCCGAAAAAAAAAATGGGTCTGTTGAGACCGCTCTCAGATTTTTGTATGGAGGATGTTATCCCCCCTTTTAAGTGACCACTGGCATTGATTACCATTTACGAAATGTCAGCGTCTGACCTCCTGGAGGGTTACTCCTATTGTTCGACCCTGACGACCGGTGATATCTATCTTGCGCCAAATGATACGCCACACAATTCTATGAAAGGAAAACGTTAGTCGTAAATGCCACTCAAGTTCTATCACTCAAGTTAGGTAAGAAGGGTCGGACATGCAGATGGCCCTGCTTCCCTTAAACTTCGCCGCTTCGTTTTACTGATAGCTTTTTTTTGTGGGAAAATTTCCAGAACTTGCTGCTAATACACCGCAAGCAACATGAAGTATCCTTTTACAATTGAAACGGTACGCTTTTGAATCCATTCTTGAGGTGGAATGTAGCGCGCATTTCAAAATTGAATTCGTACGAACCCTGTTTTTTTTTTAGAGGAAATGAATTTTTTTAACTGTGTGCCAAAAATGTTTCTTCTCTAAATAAGATTTAAGAACTTAAAATCCCTGAAAAGGTGACAAAATGTCAAAAAAGTGACAAAAAATAAAAAGGTGACAAAAGGTGACGTGTTAGGAGCCCTGCCTATACAACTTTGAACACATCATGTTAATTACGTAATTTTCTTTCACGTACTTTCTCGGGAAACCGTATAACAATAGAGTGAAAATAGCGAGGTCTCAATCCTGCAGTGGCGGTAACTTTTTTTAAAATAGAGACTTGTATTTTTTCATAAGCCAAGTATTAGAATAACCCAAAATAAAGTATTCCTTGCGTATGAACATCATAGTTTAACACGTTCCCTGCAAAGCTGATATGGCGGGTTGATAGTTATGGCCCGCCGTAGAAATGGATTTTTCCTAGAAGCCAATATCAGAATAGATGGGCTAAAGCTCAGCCAACAGATTTGCAATTTCATCTCCTGTTAAAGGCTTATTAAATTACATTTTTCTTTCTTGGGGGCGTGAAGACCCTGCAGAACTATCGTCTCTACAACTCATATTCGAAACCACATACCTATACAACTAGCTTCTATCCTTTACTCCATGCCAATACTACGCCAATACCACGCCGACACCTAACATATAATGCCAATTGAAGCGGAGAGTAAATGTTAAGGCGCAGCTCTCCCCGCGCGAACCCGTGACTGGCTACTGAGACCTCATACAACACCCCGCGCTAGCGCGTGATAGGCTCTTTAGCGTTGACGCTACATCACGCGCTGCCGCGAGATTGGTAGCAAAAATTTTAAGTGCAACAGGAAAACAAACGAGAAAAAAATAAAGTTGTAGAAAATATAATTTCGGTAATTGGTAATTTTTTAGTTAACGTCGTACTAGAGCAACACAACGGGCTATTGACGACGGTCCGGGATCAGTCCCTTAAGGGAAAGATTCGAGGACAACACTTCGTAATTTTGAACCACGGTCAGATGACGAAGAAAACACCTGAGCTGGCACCCCACTCTCCAAACTTCCACGCCAACCCAACGTGAGGACTTTCGGCCACGACAGATTTAAGGTACACCAGCCGCCTCTAAACCATACGTTTAAAAACATCCATGCCCGGGCCCGGATTCGAACCAGGAACCTTCCGATCTAGAGGCTAACACCTTAACCACTATACCGGTTGGTCGGCTAATATATAATTTCGGACCAAGGGGCCTTGGTTCAAGGGATGCAAGTCGCGATCATCCAGGTATTGCATCCTGATATGAACCTTGATAATCTGAGCTCCCATTAACCAAGTGTCCGTGCCGAATATGATTGCCTTTGTAAGCTTTAAATAAAGCTGCGAGCTAGAGTGTGCGCACTTTTTCCAAAGAGTAAACGAAGTTCTATCAGAACCGGAACAGAAAACAGTTTAAAGACTTATCAATTAATAGGTATCTAACTCGACATCAGAATTTATTGAAAAATTGTCACAAATACATACTGCAACACAAACCTGAATATGGATTATTCCTTAATCATTTCAAAACAATCTTTGTGAATCTTTATAGTAGCACGAGTAGTAAATTGGAGAACAATTAATTTTTTTCTGTATTTCGTTTAGACTGTTGTGTTACAACGTTCGTATTATCTGAGTTTCTGGTAATTGGAAGTAATCTCGATCCACAGCACTTTGGTAATATTGGTAATTCTTAATTAACGTCGTACTAGAGCAACACAACGGGCTATTGACGACGGTCAGGTATAAATTTCTTAAGAGAAAGATCCGAGGACAAAACCACGTAATTTTGAACCACGTTCAGATGACGAGGCAACACCTGAGCTGGCAACCTTCTCAACAAACTTCCACAACAACCCAACGAGAGGACTTTCGGCCACGACAGATTTAAGGTGCACCCCCCCCCCCTTTACACCATACGCTTACAAACATCCATGCACAGACCCCGATTCAAACCAGGAACCTTCTGATCCAGAAGCTAACACCTTAACCAACAGACCTATTGGTCGGCCCACAGTAACTTCGGACAGTTAATGTTCTGCCACTGTACTTTTGATTTTGCTTCCAACAGTGAAAGAGGCCGGTAATGGTAATTTTAGTTAACGTAGTACTAGAGCAACACAACGGGCTATTGACGACGGTCCGGGATCAGTCCCTTGAGGGAAAGATTCGAGGACAACACCTCGTAATTTTGAACCACGGTCAAGTGACGAAGCAACACCTGAGCTGGCACCCCACTCTCCAAACGTGAAAGAGGCCGGAGTAGCCTGATTGGAAGAGTAACGGATTATCAACAGAAGGGTTGCGAGTTCGAAACTAGACCCAACCAAAAAAACACGGCCAAAATGTGGGGTCTGGTACATGTTAAATCTGTTATGCCCTGAAATGGGTACAGCTACACTCTACGTTTATGAGCAGTGGCAACGGCCTTGGCAGTTTTTTTGGCCACTTCTAATAGCGAGTTACGATGAATTAAGGCAACCCATCTGTCTTTACGGTTGTTGTGGCTTTCATGGCAACCTCGGTAAACGGAAACTTTCAATTTTCATTTGGAATATTCTAGAAAGTTCTTCCAAAATCCGTTAAAGTTTGATTTCATTGGTTCGTTTGAAATTGTTTCTTTGCTCCCATTGGTTTGTTTGATTTTAAAATATCCTTTGATTGCATTGGTCCTTTTAAATTTTTTTTCTGTGATACCATTGGTTCATTTATTTGCATTTCTACAATTGTAGAATTTTTATTTTACTACAATATTTTTCACAAACCGATTAAGAGTTTTTTTTTTTTTTATGACCTTTTCGTTTTGATTATTTTTTCCCGCAAGAGTTCTGACGATATCAGATTGTATTACTTCTTACTTTCTTTTCTTTTAAAAATCTTTCTCTTATCGAACAGCCTACTGTATTTAGTGTAATTGATAAATTTCAGGGTACATTCTTACCCAACATTCGCAGCTTAGTTTTTCTGCCAGTACACTTATGTGTTTAAGCTTACTACTTTTTGTGAAAGTTTTTTTAAAAATATACTTTTTAAATGTGTTTTCAAGCTTTCATTTTCCGATGTGAAAAGAAAAAGGGTTATGCTATTATTCTTTCCTTGGCGACTTTAAAAGTGCGCCAAAAAATAGCCAAGGCCGTTGCCACCGCTCATAAACGTAGAGTGTAGCTGTACCCTGAAATGTTCTCAGATTGACGTGGTGAGGAAGTCTGAAGAGTGAAGTGCCAGCACAAGTGTAAACCTTGTCATCTGAACGTTCTGTTTAAAATTACGAGGTGTTGTCCTAAAATCTTTCCATTCGGGATCGATCACAAAACGTCACCAATAGCCCGGTGTTTTCTCTAGTCCGACGTTTAATCAACTCCTTACCCACCTACCCAACAATAAACATCATTGGAGCAAAAGTAAAACTGCATTTGATAAATAGGGCCGACAAATTCGAGTTAACCGCATACCTCTGTTTGTTATTGTTACTAATCCCCGACATGGTATCTTTTTTTTTTTAATTAGACCAAATCCATAAACCCCCCAAAAGTCCAAGAAAAGTAGAGGTTCCGAAAAAACCTTGTCTCTCTAAATACTGCAATAACAAAACAAGGTAACCATTTTCTAAATTTTCTTAAAAAATAAGATAAATAAAGTTTCTTAAGAAAAATGAAGGGTAGACAATGTTGAGCTACACCCCAGTCGTCTCGAGAAGGAGCGAGGTTTCTGTCAAGGGCGCGTACCCTCGAAGCGGGGGGAACCGTGGCACCAGGAAGGAGGGGCGCCGAAGTGAAAGGAAGCGAAAGGACTGAGAAGTGTAGTTGTCGAAAAGAGCTGAAGTGGTCCTTTTCTCTGGAACGGGACAAAGAAGGAACGGGAAGAAAAGACGCAGCTGGTGCAAAGGGGAGTAAAAATGCGTAGGGATGAAGATGCCATTTGTTACCAGGAGAAGAGGGGATACGCATCATAGATCGCAGTTAATACCTACACGAGCCCCACGTGGCCGCTTGACAACGTAAAGCGTATTTTCACAACCACATTCTCACTCCCTCACTCGGCACTCCTGCGCGCGCCATTTTTTTTTTTAAAACATCCATGCTCGCTAAGCGTTTTTCTGCGGTATTTAGCTCAGAATCAGTGTAGATTCAGGCACCCCACGGAATATTCTTGATGGAACAAACGTAAATGCAAAAGTCAGCTTGATCGGAGTATGGCTGGGGTTTTCAGAGGAAACATATCAGGTGATGGTAATGGTGATTTTATCCATAATCGAAATAATAATTAGCCATTAGTAATTGGTAATTTTTTTAGTTAACGTCGTATTAAAGCAACACAATGGGCTATTGACGACGGTCCGGGATCAATGCCCTAAAGGGAAAGATCCGAGGACACCACCACGTCATTTTGAACCACGGTCAGATGACGAGGTAACACCTGAGCAGGATACCTACTCTCCAAACTTCCACACCAACCCAACGTGAGGACTTTCGGCCACGACAGATTTAAGGACCAGCCGCCTCTACACCATACGCTTACAAACATCCATGCACTGTCCCGGATTCGAACCAGGCACCTTCCGATCTAGAGGCTAACACCTTAACCACCAGACCGGTTGGTCGGCTCTCCTCTATGGAGCGTGATTACCTTAAAAGTGTTGTTTATCGCCGTTTTGGAGACTTAGGTATTTAACCTAATTCGTAAAACGTTTGACTACGGCAATAGATATGACAAGAGCGATTCTTTCTTGGCTCGATTCTTATAACTTTTAAGGTACAAGTGATGTACTGGCCGTTGTTTAAATTATTTCTTGGCGCGATCATGGTACAATTGCTGTACCGGTCATAGTCTAAAGGTTAATTAATCAACAATCCAAAAATCGATTATGAATTCATTCTCAGAAATTTTGTTGTCGAATTACTAAAATCGTATTTGAGAAATAAGCCGACTGACGTCATCTTCAGATTGAGTTAAGGAAACACGTATCGCCGCAGAAATAATACCGCATACAAAATTTAGTTTCACAAAAAATGTCTCTTAAACTGAAATTTTATAAACCCCTTAGGTCAAATATATTTGCTAACGAACTGTTTGTTTACTATTCGGTTGCTAAAGAATGGGGAATTTCCATCCACGTTCCAGGTAACTGTCTGAATGAGAAGAGATTGGACAAGATGAGAAAAATCTGGACAGAAGTGGACGCTTCGGTCTACCGAAGTGTTAATTGTGGCTGTTAACAATTCTATCACCTGCTTTAATCATTATTAGTCATGCTCGGAAGTTTTTACGTTTTTAACTAGGGTTTGGTCAGGTAACTACTTTTTCTTTTTATTTCACTTTATTACAGTTTCGTGGTTTTAAAATATCACTAGGTAGGTCATCTCAAAAAATTACAAACTGCATGGACACACAGCTTCGGCTAACAAGATACCAATTTCACAATACTTGCACTATTTATAATACAGTGAAACCCCGATTTAACCTTGAGACTACAGCCGGTACAGCAGTTGTACCATGATCGCGACAAGAAAGAATTTAGCCAACCGTAAAGTACCTTAGTTGTACTTTGAAAGTTATAAGAATCGCGCCAAGAAAGAATTTAGACTACGGCCGTTATACAGCCAGTTGTATCTCTAAAGTTATAAAATCAAGCCAAGAAAAAAAATCGCGCTTGTTATATCGATATCAGTCTCGCATTTAACGATTTCCTGCATATAACGTCCTTTTTCATTGATCCCAAACAATTTCCTATACTTTCAATGTTAAAAAATCCAGTATTTAACGTTATCACTTCGTTTTCTTATTTCGTATTTAACGTATCACTTCGTCAACGAGAACTCAAAGTGATTTTTTTTTAAATAGTGAGATACTAGCAGGCAATCACGACTATGCCCGTGACAGTTCTTTATGTGTCCTTACTGATACTGAAAACATTAATAAGAAAAAAAATATTATTATTTTTTAAGAATGAGTCATACCACCACCCGACATGACACGGGCATGTCGCAATACGCATAAAATTCGGCCTACCCGAGGTACCGATCTGGTGTAAAATTTTCCGCTGATTTCAAATACGCTGAAATTTTTACTCTATCTTTAAAGATCGCGACGACGGATAGAAAACCTCAAATAGTCTTTTTTTGTGTTCGTAATGAATATCTTCGTCAAATGCGTCAATTGCAAATCAGATATACTAAAAAACTTACAACTCATAACTGTGGAAATGGCTCTTGTGCCATAAAACTCTGTGGATAATGTTATGATTTAGCTAGTAAAAGAGCAAAACGCAAACCAATATAACAGATTATCTTTAAACAAATTATTGTAAATAAATAAATAAAACGTATGTTACTTAAATTAGTCTTTATTTCATGCTCTAGGTTAGGGGTGCACAACCTATTCGGGAGAAGGACCACTCGTACCATTGATGGAGACATGGGGGGGGGGGGAGAGGCCGCAAATGAAGTTACAGCAAAGACACAATGTAAGTGTTACTACCCAATAAAGTAAAAAAATAACTACTTATTTTTTAAGATTAAACTTACAAATGTTTTCTCAAAAATTCTAGGAGCTTGTTACAAAGCTAAATGAATGATATTGTGAATAGTTTAAAAAAAGAAGTTAACAAACATTTTTAATGATCAATCACTTAGAATTACTTTTAAGAATGTGTCTCAAGAACGTCATATCTACTTCAGCAAATTATTTTAGGTTACAAATTTAATAACAGTAATAGTACAATGAGCAATAAAGATGAGTATCAGAAATTTTAATGATATCAGTAAAATTAGAATTAAAAATTACAGCATCAAATATATTTAAAATTAAAATTTCAAAGCATAAACAATAATTATGTTACAGCTTGCTAATGGGATGACCGATACTGAGTTTTACAAACTAATTTAGGTATGTTAGGTTTAATACTGCTAGTAGAAACTCTTAAGACTGATTCTAAATGTTTGTCAGTCAATTTGCTTCTTAACTTAAATCCTATTGGAAGTTTAGTCAAAATTAGTTTGTGGGCCGCAAATTGATGATTCGCGGGCCGCATGTGGCCCTCGGGCCGCAGGTTGTGCACCTCTAATCTAGGTTATGTTTTTCTCCGACCCCGATTTAACACTCTCCCGCTTGTAACATTATTTCTTTCCAGTCCCTTGAAATACGTTAAAACGGGTTTTCACTACTTCATTTTACATTTTACCACTCCGTTAATTTAAAGCAGCTAAAACATTTTTTGTGGCCAGTAGAGAAACACCTGGGCAACCAAGAAGCATAAATGCAAGTTATTGCAAGCATTATACGCATAACACTTTCATTAAATTCATCATTAAGGCAGGTCTCGAAATAGATTTTTAATACAGGTGCACACTGTGCACCTAAGTTTTTAAATTAGGTGCACAGGTTATATGTTAGGTGCACATTTAAAAAAAAGTAATATAAGAGTATTAATGTAATTTTAACTACTGTATTAGTTGGGTATGTTTATATAGGTTCGTAGTAGATAGTAAATAAAAAATATTTTCACATATCGAAATTCTACGGCACACGGCTATCGCGATAGTCGCTTTAACAGAGCCATCTGGAAAATGTTTCGATCATCGGAAAGTTCTGGTGTCAGTGACACAAGTAAACCTTCCTCTTGTATAAACCCGTTACGGCACAACGATTTTGTTATCGCTTAGTGTGTATTTAGGAATTTTAATTACGTTCTTTTAGAGCGAGCGATGTCGATACTAATATTTTGTTCAAACATCAAAATAACATAAAACACGTTCCACCCTTTTATTTTAACGTTAGGTGCGCTGTGTGCACCTAGCTGGAAAAAATTAGGTGCACAATTTTATCTTCATGTGCACAGTGCACCCGGGTATTTCGAGCCCTGCATTAAGGTAAATATTCGAATTTCAAAACCGCAATTTTCTACGCCATACAAATTAATGGACTTTCTTAAGAGAACGTTGCATTCAAAGTCGATACATATAGCTCATAATTTCGAATATTTACTAGAATTAATACTTTAATTATAAAATAAGATGAATACAGATAAAATATTTTCACTAATATAATCAATAATTAGAGTCTTCAGTTGCAAAATGAAAATATCTCGTAGTAGATAAACAATTAGTTTGGCTCATTAATTTCTCTTTTTAAATTTTAAAATAAAAATAAATTATTCAGCGCTTGCAAAAAAAATTTGATAGGCAAAAAGTTTTATTTATTAAAGTTTGAATTATTAAAATTATACGACAGTAGAATTTCTCAAGATACCAGCTTTTTAACAAAATTTGGAATTCACAATAAACAAACTCAACTTTTGAAATTACTTGAATTTTAATCATCTTCAGTGTTAATAAATAATGATGCGAATTAACACTTACCTAAAAGCATAGAGAATCGTAGAAGCTTTCTTGCACCACTTCACAATCCAGAACTTCAATTATATGCAAACCAATGCTGAAATATAAAAACTGACGATTAGAAATTCGAACCGAGAATCTAATAAAAATTAAGTATAAATAACATTTTTTCGAACAGATCAGCGTGAAAATGAAGAATTGCATAGTACGTAACAAAGAGAGCAAAGTTTTAGTAGGTTACTGATGTTACTTCCAAGAACAATGAGAAACTTTTTTATTTTAAAACAGCCTAGGTTAATAACACTAGAACTTGGGATTCACTAAAGGAAGCTTAATTTGATTTAATCGTTCAACACCGAAAATCCTCTTAAGTGCACACAGAAGACTAAATAGAAACATAATTAGATCTAAAACTGCAGTTCTTTTGATACTTTAGCATGACTGGATATATTTAGACATTTCTCTGGCGTTAAAGACTAAATTATAAAGTGTGTGAAAGCTCTACTTTCATTTTCATTGATTTGATAGATGGAATGACTGAAATCGTTCTCTAATTTTTGGCAAGAATGGAGCATATATTTAAGAGGCCAGCATCGACAACGTTGAATATACATTCTGTGCCAAAAACATCGATACACACCAAAGCTAGGGTTCTATCGAAATGAAGCTTAACATGTGGGGTGTCCGTGAAGAGATATAAAAGAAATTATCAGAAATCTAGAGGACAACAGATGCGTCATAAATAAATAAGTTACAATTCCTTCTGGCAGTGAACATGCCTATATATATCGCGGCATTAATTCAAATAGAGTCCTTAGGCTGAAATCAAATAGGAAGCGTAAGGTGCAGACCAAATCAAGTTGAAATGATTTCAACTTGAAGTGAAACGGCAGCCGCGCTGGCACCTCTGGTTTGTGCGTGTCACTTTGCACTTCATATTTGAATTCAGTTTTAAACTATTAAGTGGCTACTATGCCACGTATTGTTCAACTTCTGCTCCAGATCACTAACATTCAGGGATGTGTGTATGTGCAATTGACGGCCCAGCATTACAGACATGCTCAATTGGTGACGGATCTGGAGATCTCTTGGCAATGAATAGTTTCAGTACCATGGAGGTACTCCTGTGGGAGAGGCGAGACATGAGTAATCGGCCGTTCTTATGTAGTTAAATACACCCTTAAACACGTGACATGAAATGCAAAAGACCAGGCTATATAATCCGCTGAAAATCGTTGTGCTGTCAAATTATCTAGTATGACTAATATAATTTTAATTCACTTTTTAAATCAATGTATGCAACTATGACGTTCAAGGCAGTGCTTATTGCCAAACAATTCAGTTTAAACTTACAAAAAATTCGTTTTAGAAAGTGACTGAACGAAATTCTATGGTGATACTGAATACTTTTAAACGTAGTATTGATGGCTATTATAAAACATCGTGCAAGTTGGTTAATCAAGACATTCTGGCAAAGGAGTACTTTTAAACCCTACTAGAAATAGGACAAGAGTTTGAGTCCCTCCACGACTCAGTTGAAAACAGAATCAACTTTAAATAGGAATGAAAACAAGACGCACAAATCAGAGGGATAGATATTCAATGCGAGCAAGCGGAGATTTTACTTTCGCTACAAAAACGATCTTGCATAACATATTTGGGGCAACCTTCAAATGTATTCTGTCACCGCTTTGGCGACACCTGGTAATCAAACTGTCGTTGATCAACGAACTGTTACATATCAATTCGGAATTCATTCTTTGGAAATACTGAAATCCTGTTCCAAAAACAAGCCAAATAACGTCGCGTTCGAAAAAGGTAAATGGAACACACGGTCCACCACAGGAACACTACGACCACCCACGTTTAGCCTGACAGAAAATGCCTCATACGCGACATACTGAAAAATGAACACGGCAAATTTCGAAAGAGGTTACCAAAACACCACTACCTACGTTTAGCCTGACAGAAAATGCCTCATACGCGACATACTGAAAAATGCACACGGCAAATTTCGAAAGAGGTTACCAAAACACCACCACCTACGTTTAGCCTGACAGAAAATGCCTCATACGCGACATACTGAAAAATGCACACGGCAAATTTCGAAAGAGGTTATTAAAACATCAGCACCCTGCAGTGTTTATCTTAACATAAAAACCCTCTCATTTTTGCCCAGGTGATTGGAGAAAACAAAAACTATTAAATTACAAGAGGATACAAGGAGATTAACTAATATTCTTGATAAGTTATTATTGATCCTAAGACAAATTACAAATATTTTATCGACATTTTTCTTTGGATAAATAGCTTTAACATCTAAACATTAATTATTCCGTAGAATACCTTCTAATGATTGATAATCACGATTTTTCTCACAAGAAATGAAAGTTTATTGCGAAATGCATCAAACACGGGGTACAAGAGTAAATAATTACTTGTAATGAACACGAAAAGAACAACTAGTTCTGAATAGTGATGAGGAACAAAAAAAAAACACAACCGTTAATCTGCCGAAAAAAATACTAATTACTGAAATTAAAGTGCAGAGTAACTAATTGAGTTGTACGACATACCTTAAAGGTAGAACAATTCTTTATTTCATCGGGAATAGAGTACTCTGGAGTAATCATAGAACGGGAAATTTTCTGTGCTATAAATTAAATAATTTATCATTCGCTAATAAGAACTCCTTCGCTAGAGAAGTTGCGAGAACTGTATCAATATTTAAATACAAGTAATTAACAGAACGATGGAAGTTATGGTAAGAATTATGATTTTTAGGGATATATTCTTCGAACTTGCACCGCTGAGTGTTGTTTCTCAAAGCCCCCCCCCCCATAAATCAGTAGAGTGAGTGTATTTAGAAAATTCTAAACACTTGTAAGACCATATCTAAGCGTTCGATTCTAGAAAGGAAAGTTCTTAAGAGGACAAAACAAAATTTTTAGTTACCATCCGATTGTTGTAAAATTTGAACACACTGTTTGTATTTTACTAAAAAGCGTATACATAAAGTTTTGTCGAAAACTAATAAATTCTGCGAAAGTTATTGCGAAATATTTGGTAAAAGTTTTGACAAATTAGCAAAAATTGATAGATCCTATGTTCATTAATTTTCAATACTGCAATTCACGTGATAGTTTCTATAGATACATAAAATTAAATTACTCTATTACGAGCATGTAATTGTAAAAAGGTATTTTGTATAGTTAGGTCGTACACCTAACTATACAATAGTCGTACCGTATCAATCGCAATCATCAATTCATTCCATGATGATGTAATCAAACAATAAAATACCCCTTTCGAAAATTTCAATTTAGATAACTAGTCATTTAACTAACCAGCAACTGCGATTTACAGGTATCATTTCGATAACGACATATTGATTTTCCATAACACGATGCTTGAGATGTATTGGTTAAAAAACACCTTTAAAACAATCGCAATCATCAATTCATTTCATGATGATATAATGAAATATAGATTTTCGATTAAACAGCTATTCGAGAAAAGCACTTTCCGGTCCTTTAATCATAGTGTGTTACGAGATATAGGAACTAGAGCTATAATTTCAGCCGATACATTAGTAACGCTTGTTAGAAAAGAAAAGGAGTTATAGTATAATATTTCTACTCTGCAAAGCAATATTGGCATCATTTGTTTAAAGTTTGAGCAATATTTCGTCGGCTTGCAAATGAAACACTGTCATGGCGGCATGCTTCATTTTTTGTCACCATTAATCACATTAAATGAAATTTAATGATACCAAAACTGAATTATATAAAGATTACACATCATCGTGTAAGTGGAACATACTAATTGTAAGTCACAATTTTTAATATAGTTTTTGTGGTGATGGGGGGTGATATTTCAACAGGTGGGAAAACCACATCTCCATTTTCCCCCTTTGGGGCCGCGGTAGCCTGGTTGGAAGAGTAACGGATTCGAATCCAACCAAAGACCGTCGAGTACAGAGGAGGCTGGTGCACGTTAAATATATCGTGGCTTAGAACGTCCTCACGTTGGCGTGGAGTGAAAATTTGAAGTGGGGTGCCAGTTCAGGTGTTACAAAGGGCATAACATAAAAACTGAGATTGAATTTTTTACGCAGTGGTAACACCACGAAACAAAAAAAAATAAAAGTGCAGCCGATTTTTTCAAACTGTTAACTGTCAATTATAAATATTCTCGACGATTTTATTTTCCTAGTTTCGTGCTTGTTTAAAGAACTGTTTTTATTTGCCCTACAGAAATGGAGGTGAGTGAATCAAAATTAAAAAAACGAAATGCGTTCTGCTTTAAAATTTTGCTATCGTTTGGACAAAACAACTCCAGAAACAGTTAAATTCATGAAAGAAGCTTACAAAGACAAATGTTTTGGTGAGTCTACGATTTTTGAATGGCATGGTGATTTCAAAAAAGGACGTTTGTCTACAGAACTGGTTCCTAAGCCTGGCCGACCAGAAAATGTCGTGAATGATTGAAATGTTAACACTGTGTGTGCAATCTTGCAAGAAAATCGGCGAATGACATGTGAAGAGATAGCGGCATCAACTAACATTTCGAAAACGTCGATATTTCGCATTCTACGCAATAATTTACAGCTTCCTCATGTTTGTTCCAGATGGGTCCCTCATCACCTTACTAAAGAACAAATGCAAACAAGAATTCACCAATGTTGTGAGTGGAAACAGATGCTTCAAAATGATCCGAATTTCCTAAAGACTGTAGTAACAGGTGATGAAACGGGTGCATCATTTTGATCCTCTTACCAAGTCCGCTGCAAGTGTATCGAAACACACTGATTCTCCGCCTCCGAAAAAGTACGACAAACCAAATCTGCTGGAAAGGTCATGATGGTTATTTTCTTTGATCATAAAGGTGTAATCTATCAGCATGCTGTGCCTCCAAAAACTACTGTGAATGGTGAATATTATATTTCAGTTTTGAAAATTTTGCGACAACACATATGGAGAAAGCGACATGAACTGGTAGGGAATTGGACATTACATCACGATAATGCTTGCCCGCATGTCGCTACTTCTGCTCAGCAATATCTTAGTAAATGCAATATTAAAATCATGCCACATCCCCCTTACAGTCCAGATCTTGCAACATGCGATTTCTGGCTGTTTCCGACGTAGAAGGAGAAGCTCCGTGGTAGTAAATTTAATACAGATTCTGAAGTTATTTCAGCAGTGCAGGGTTCTTTGAAACAGCTTCCAGAAAAAGGCTTCTCTTCTTGTTTTGAAAAGTGGGTTGAACGATGGGACCGTTGCATATCATTTGAGGGAAGGTACTTTGAAAAGAATGATGTATTTTTTTTTCTGTAAAGATATTTCTTGATTTTTTATGATTTTACTCACAGTTTTTATGGAACGTCCTTTGTATTATAATTTAAGAAATTTTGAAACATCAGAAATCTTGTACAAAAAACCAACGGGGTTTTCTGGACTGGGCCCAATCTGCCATCTCTGGTTGTCCTCCGATTTTTCCCTTTCGGCTTTATTCCGAACTGTCGCCAGTAGTCCGTTGTATTGCTCCAGTCTGGCGGTAATTAAAAAATACCAAAATACTGGGTTTTTTCAATGCATGAAGGTTAGATTTCATCTCGAAAAACACACTTTGTGAGTAAATTATAGGGTGTAGAATCTTCCCCCATCATTTTCACAGAACTCTTTTTTGATATAGTGTGATTTACTTGTAAGCCGACGATATTAAAATTAGACTAGAACATTATTCTATAGTAATTAAATAGTATTAACCAGCTAGTGAAACTGCTTTAAAGAACATTGTTACTTGTAGATAGTTTAAAAAAAACGAAGAAAAATAGTTCACAGGGTTTCTATTATTTTACATCTCAAACACAAGTAGTTCTAAGAACATTTCAAGAACTCGCATGAAAAAATTATCTCAATTTGTTAATGACAAGCGTCTATCGTCAAGAGATTAAATAAAGTTGACGTATAAGACTAGGGAAATAAAATGTACTGCAAAATACAGTAAAAAAAGTAAATATTGTGCACATAAATTTGAATATAATAATAAAAAAATAGCACAAAGAGGGGAGGCGGGGGGGGGGGGGTAGTACGAAAAAAAAAGGAAAACTCTTTAAAAAATTGTATAAATGAGTATTTTTAGGCAGCAGAGTAAATTTTTTGTTGAAATAATGTTGGGATAAGATTCAAGTACTTTTCAAGGACTAAACAAAACTGCGAAACATTTTAATTCCTCTGCGTTAAAAAAATAAAATTCAAGTACGATTTAAGGACCTTCAATGGCCGGAGGAGTCCTAGTCCGTACGTCTTTCAAAGCGTTTATTAATGCTCTTTGACGCTTGAAACTTTTAAAACCATAAAACAATACAACATTTTCTATAATTGGATTCTTAGCATTGTTTGTAAATACAGTCTCAAAATTTAACCACGAGTAAAAGAATGTTTCGTTATTTCGATTAAAATATTTCTGTGTGACAAGCTTTTTACTGAATGTCTCAAACAAGATTGGAAATACGAGAATTTAATAACTACTTAACAATTCCATGATTGGTAACTAGTTGTATATACGTCATACTATAGCGGCGCAAAGGGCAATTGGTTACCAATCTCGATGGAAAACATACGAGGACATTACCCTCGTAATTTTGAAACAAAGTCCTCCCCATTCTCCAAGCATCCACATCAAGCCAAAGTGAGGACATTTGAGTTCACAACAGATTTAAGATGCAGCAGCCACCTCGTATACGATGGTCTTTGGTTCGATTGAGTCGTATTTACCGAGGCTCCGGTTGCTAATCCGAGACTACCACCTGGGCTACCATGGTCTAAGTAATGTAAATCTAGGTGGCAGAATTGTTTTTGCGAGTAGTTTCCCGCCTGTGTAATGAACATGACGTCAATTGGTTTGTTTTTGAATAGGATTTTAGTACTTCGCCACTAAAAATCACAAAAAAATATATTCCGAATCGATATATGATAGGATGTTAGGAAACGTCAATCAAAATAAACACCAAACGTTGCCAAAATGGCGAAAAACTTCATTTTAAGGTAACAGCGATTTTTCATAAGAGAATTATTTGTTTACACAGAAAATTTATCTCTTGCATTTCCACGAAAGTAAAATGAACTTAAATTCTATCCAAACAGAACATTTGGCAACTGAAGGAAAATGTTTACGTGCCATTGACGCGTGATTTTCTACTCTTAGTTTTTAACTCTACATAGTACCAAAAACAAAACACAACAAACGTAAATCTGTACGAGAAAATCATAAAAGCCATCCAGTTTTACCTTTAAAAATTAACCTCATATAATAGCTTCGTAAAGTGTCCTCCGCTCTTTACTTTTTCACAGCAAACATCTGTCGCTGTTATGTAAAAAACCCATCTTAACACCGTAAAAAGTGTTTTAAAAATTACCCATCACTGTCCATTATTTTTTGCCCTCTTCCAAAACCGGCACCAATTTTTCCCAAAGAAATTCAATCAATATTCAAACCACGGCCATTTCGCGAGAGAATCTATCGAAATTTCGACCGCGTTCAACATTAATTATCCTCAAAATTTGCAAGTCAGCCGCATGATGATCTTTCCAGGGAAAAAAATGGCCGAGCCCAAGTCCACTCCATGTCCATGAATAATTTAAAATAAAGGAAAAACCCGTGCCTGACCGTCAGTGTCACCAACACGCGCGTCTCGCTTTTCGAAAGTGATTAAACTATGCTCCTCCTATTAATATTTATAGGAGAGGTACCTTTCATAAACGTTCGGGCTCCTATGAATATTTCATTAGGAGTCGGAAATTTCCTTTTCGGTCAAAGAAAACTAAATAAAAAAAAACGAACGGAAAAAATTGTAATTAAGTTACGAGGACCCGGTTCATCACTCAAAACGGTTTTTGTGTGTTGAGGTTCGGTCCTCTTCAAAATCGACGTCGTTCCAATTGACGCCACCAATCGGCTGGAAATGGAACTAAGAAAAGCTTTGAAACACGGGACAAGTAATAATAGATATCCAAGACAGGTGAGTACAGATGCTTCCGAGACAATTAAGAGAGTTGGAGTAAGGAAGGTGGTACTTTTGGCGATGGGTGGGAGTGAATAAATTTAATAGCTGAATGGCCACTTTTAATGATTCATTACTACAGAAGGACATTTCTTTTTGGGTGTTCAAAGCAATGCAGTCACAAGCGAGATCGGAGTACGTAGGGGCGTTTTTTTTTCTCGTCATGCTTCCATGTGTCACTTCATTTAGTGGAGTAATAAAATAATTGAACTAACTACAAAAGCGTGGAAGGACTTCATTAAAAGGCTCCCGTTTCGCGCTGTCACACTTGATGGTAAAAAATAAGTGTCTAGCCATTTTTTTAACAATTATTACAAAGTTACGCTTGATAAATTGCATATAGATGTCTACGAATTTGAACAAAGCAAATGCTTCATGTCTGTCTAGGTTAGCTACTCTTTATTCCGATTCGTGTTTCCACACACTGGTGTCTGTGCTGCCAGATTGATCTGTAGACTAACAATTAAGGGTAACTTGAATTTATATTTGATAGAATCCTGGACATACATTCTCAAAATTTACTCATTGTCATAACTTGTTCCCTACCGAATGCCGATCCAAGAATGACAAGTAGATATAGAACTTTCCAGAAATTTAAATTATTACTTAATATAGGACTGATTTGGTTTATCACAAGATACAGAATTAATATTCTAAAGAACAAAGTACAGTATTCTACACAAAAAAATGCACCAAAATAAATTTTAACTGAATACAAAATTTCCAAGTAATGCAGATCACTTACTTCAGTTTAGGGAACAATAAAATAGTTGAACACAAAAGCGGTGGAGAATTTAAAAGACAGCACTGTAACAATCGATAGCAAAATATATCTAGCTATATTTTAGAAGCATCACAAAACGAGGATGTTATACGAATTTAAACAAGGCAAATGAATCATGTTTCGTCTATGTTAGAATAGATGAAACTATTCTTCAGAACTTAATACCGTTCGTGGTTTCACGTGCAGGTGAACCTGGTAACTAACAATTAGTACATTTGACGGTCATTCGAATATGTGTTTAATAAATCTTGGACTTACACATTCTCAATTTTTACAAATGGACATTAATTATTTCCCCCCTGAAGACCGAGAACATAAAAAGCTTCTCCTAATTTAAATTATTAGTTAACGTAGAATTTATAAGTTTATCAATGCAGGTAACAATCTGTTGTTACCAATTCCCTTGGTTTAAGACCATGTTGTACAAGTCGTAATGCCGCGATCAACTGGTAATCCAGGAACTATCTCAGGTCCGCCAATAAAGAATAAAATTATCATTAGAAAATACCATTTTAAAGAAAAAAACACGTCGTAAAGACTGTAAAATGTATCAAAAGAACAAATTTCAATTGGAAGCTAACATTCCAAGTTATGGAACCATAAGTGAAACCGCAGCACGTATGTACGTTACTTCTTTCACGTATCGGTTCATTTTGGGGAAAATGAAATAATTATACAAAAACGCGGAAGAACTTTTGAAGATTTCCATTCTGCGCTGTCACACCCGATGGTAAAATGAGGGTAGTCACTTTTTATAATTATTGAACTGCGTGCTTGATAAAATGTGGAATGCTGGAAACATTTTAATTAACGTAATACTAGAACATGCTTCTATATTAACTATTTATGTTCATCTTTCCACACATTGGTAACTATTTACGAGATAGATCTGGTGGCTTTGAGCAGATTTGATGGTTAATTGGGTTAAAAACACATATCTATCTTATCCTAGACATACATTCTTAATTTCGTAGTCGATCCTTAAAAAGAAATTCGTTCTTTAAAACCTTCACACGGCCTATTAAATTGAAATTATATTTTTATTTGTAAAAAAGTATATGGAGTAATATTTTGAATTCTAACAACAACTTCACTAAATACATTTATCAAATTATTCTGTCATATTTCATATGATTAGACCGGCCAAATTAGTAGATGCATTTTAGTATTTCAGATCATTGACTTCCGAGAAGAAACATCTTAATATGACTCAATTATTGTTGCAGTAAATTGTCTAACTATACCAAAGAAGACTTCTAAACAGATTAATGTGCGTCTAATAAGTTGGCCTGGGACGGTATAAACCGTCTTTTTCGCATGGCCAATACCAAATGTATGTGTCTTTTCACATTTGCAAGAGAAAAAGAACAAGAAAGCAGACAGTACAACAAAACAAAAACGTTAAAATTTAATTAACCTATGAAAATCTGAACGCCAGGGAGTGAAAATAACAAACAGAAGCTGTCCCTCGCCATCGAGGACTCAATACAAATCGATTCCGAGAGACTAAAGGAAGAAAAACGAAAATAAACCAAGTTGTGTAAAAACTCGATAACGCTTTATTTCAATCGTTAAAATAACAGACCGAGTTCAAGAAAACCAGCTATCCACACACCAGCTGAACGCACAAGGGACGCGTAAAAAAACAGGACTCCACAGTTTTCAATACGTTCGACCGTCTATAGAAGACAATGGCTGTACATAGTGAGCCAGACACAGGGCGATCTGCATGCTCAACAAAGGGGCTTGGATAAAATCCAAGAGCCCCCAAGAGCATCTTAGGGGGATGATGAAGCAAGTTTTGGACTCAGGAAATGGGATTATCCGAGGCTTGTGGGATATGGCATAAAGAAAAGATGCAGGCAAATAAAAGCAAGTTCAGAGATCGCTTCTGAATGTTTTGATGCAAGTCGAAGTGGATGGCTTGAGCGATGTCGGAAGAAAGGTTATGAGCCCGATACGGTTTCATGTCTTTTCATTTTATGGTTTTCCTTATTCAGTGTGTATCCTGACAGAGATCAGCGGTAATCGGAATGTTTCATTTCCAGAAGCATAGTCAGTATCCATTTCGAATAATGTCAGTGGAAGCAGATGGAATCAGCACTATTTCATAATGTAACCATAAAAGTTTATTTTTGTGTGCATGAATATAAAACCTTAAATTACCAATATAAAGAACTCTTTCATATTATCTGTTTTGTGTTAGTACGTCCGTAATATCCGAGGTGGCCGCGATCCACACTACCTCTCGAATAATCAAGGTTCTTTTGTTACTACAGTAGAACCCTAATTATCCTGATAAATTGCGACCGGACCCCATCCGGACAATCAAATATCCGTATGATTGGATAATTTACGAAAAAAGTTATTTCTTAGTAAAACAAAAAATGAATTTTGCTTCAGTATGCAATGTAATTTAATGACTATGAAAACAATTTTTCTACCTTTTGTACTCGCATACTGTATTAAAATGTATCACTGATGGAACATACAGTCAAAATAATTTGTTTCGCAGTCTTTACTGGTTTCCGTGCATCAAAATCTCGAGTGCGTTTGATGGTGAGTACGTCCACTCACTGTACTCGAAACATCCAGGAATTTTCACTCTGATGTTTCCTATGTCTTCAACTGACACTACTTCGTCTTTGTTTTTATCACTCACCGCTAAGAAAAATGCGGATTTCGCCGAGTTCTTTATTTCTCAAAGTGATCCGGATAACTGGAGTTCGGATAATTGATTGTACAGTACATACTAAATGCCATGGATTGTGTAACGTTTCTAAATGTCACACCATGAAATAATTCCGAAAACTTTATGGAAATATAATATTCCTCCACACTTACAAATCGGAAATTCAAAAGCACACAAAAGTAATATTCGAATCTCTGCTGCATGACGAACTAGCACTAAGTAGCTATGGGCAAGGTAAAATAGATCCTCCACCAATCCTCCAATTCAAATTAAACTGGAATCGCCCACTTTCACACAATCTCAGTGTCAGCGTAACGCGCGCTCTAATATTAAATCAGAGCCGAGTAATTCTTTTGTCACGAACCTCGTGTCAGCGACGCTGCGTCCCGAATCTTGCCTCAACTGCGTCCTAATCAGCATAATTGCGTCTAAGTGCCCGGCCAGAGCACGACAAGACTTTTCGCTTCGCGGCAGCATCCTCATGCGGAGATGGATCCCAACCTTTCGAGGCGTCAAATTAGTTCCTCCGTTAAAAAGAGCAGCGACGTGTGACCCTTTTGAGTGTAGTTAAACACCGTGTTTGTGCGCGTCTCCAGAGATGACAGGGTCGGAAGAGGCCTCATTTATGGTCACTCTGAGGAAGACAGTAAAGGTATGCTCAGTGGAACTCCCAATTGTCATCTTCGTTTCAGGTGTGGGACGTTTGCTTCTTGAAATCCAACTGAGCAGATTTCTGTTTCGTAACCACGGATTTGGGGTTACATTTGCAAATCTAACCACAAATTTGCACCTGCAAATCTAACGAAAAATTCACATCGATTCAATTAAAAATGCAGCAATATACTGAGAGTCAGTTAAACTCGTCAGGTCGTGGAGGTTCTGATGGTAACTGCTGTTGAATATAACTTAAGAAATGCTATCACACGGGTAGAATTAACTACTTTGGTGAAATGAGTTCCTGGGAAACTGACGATTAAAATGATGTTGTGACATTCGTAACTATAGATGTGAGAATTCAATTGCCAAAAATAATATAATTTCGACCGGTATAGCCGCGGATTTACATTTACAAATCTAATCACAAATTCGCACTTACAAATGTACCGAAAAATTCCCATCGCTTCGACTAAAAATGTAACAATGTACTGAGAGTCAGTTAAATTCGTCAGGTCGTGGAGATTATGATGGAAACTATAGTTGAAGATAACATAAGATGTACTATCACATTGGCAGAATTAACTACGCTGGCGAAATCAGTTTCTGTGTTCCAGAGATGAGAGAATTTTATCATCAAAAATAATAAATTGAATGCTGAAATAATATAATTTAGGTCGATAGCAGTCGACCGGAGAGAAAATGAGAAAAAAGGTGTTTTACGGTAAAGAAATATAAAAGAGGCTGACACTTTCAGAATTTTAACAAAAAATCAAATTTTCAGTTCCTACATATATTTTACTAACGCGAATAACACAGAAATAGATATTACTTGTATATTGGCGAATAACAACAAACGTAACTAGAGAATATGAAATCAAAGCCTTACTGAATTCAATCGCTAAATCTACATAAATTAAAAATATGAAATCAAACCCTTACGAGATTTATACTCCAAATTAACCATTTAGTTTAAATAATGCTTTATTCGAGCTATGGGGCGGCACAATATTGCTGAAACTACACATGGCAACCCACTGCTTGAAAGAATATCATACTTCATACAATAGATCTGATTACAGAAGGCAGTGACAAATTTGAAAGACAGAAATCAGTGCAGAAAAGAAAAAGTGAGCAAACACGAAAAAATGTCTAGAAGTCAGAAAATGTAGAGTAGCATTTAACAAGTAAATAAGAGTACAAGTGAACACTCAGAAGCTATACGCTTTGACTTGTTTTCACTTTGTACGAAATGAAGAGGCCGAAACAACAAGATCAGAGACGAATAATGGCAGAAATTAACAATTTTACACTGATAAAAGTAACAACAGCGACCTACAAATACTTTACGGAATCGAAACTACAATAACCAGAGAGAGATAGCTGGTAATTCAACACACTTTCTCTTGCGTTTTATTTTGCATGAAACAAAACTACCGAGAAACACGAAATCTATAATAGACGCTCAGAACTCTCGATCTACATTTAGACATAGTTCATTTCATGGTAAGTGAAGATATTAATCGCAATTCGTAGGCATTCAAAGAAATTATTATTTTACAGATAAAAGTAATCCTCTTGAGTAATTCTAGGAAACAGAAACGTAACATATGACAACGTAATGCGCTTTTGTTTTGATCTTTGCCTGAAAAACGAAATCTCAGAGAAGAAAACTGTCTTTAAACGCAGTCAAAAAGAGAGCTATTCCAATAGCTGACAGGCGAAAGACCTACCAATCTGTCGTTGTTTACAAACCAGTCCCATTCTACAAGACTCTTTGGACTTTTCAAAAGAAAATAGGAACGTCAGAACTTGGCTCGTATTTAAACAGAAAAGAAACCTATCTATCGTAAAATCATACAAATGGAAATAACAACGCATTGATGATTGTAACATTATTTAAAAATATAAAAACAACCACAAAGAACTCAATACGGAACAGACAGACGACTTTCGCTATCATCGTACCCAACAACTTTATATTGTCCATAAGAACAGCTTCTAGTGCAAATGGGCAGTAAACACCTTCATAGGATGGCAATCTTTAAAGAAGAACCTCTATGCAGGAAATGCAATATGGTGGAGGAAACAGCCCACCATATACTTTTTGAATGCGAAGCTCTGCTTCACATAAGGCACTCAAGTCTAGGTCTTGGAACAGAACTTGATACAATTCACGAAGAACTTATCAAAAGCCTTTTGGCCTTTCTTAAGGAATCTGGCTTTCTTTGACAGGAGTGTCGAAAAACAATGGGATTTGGTGCAATATTCCCTAGTGGAATCAGCACATAGGACTTTCCTGACCTCACTATGACTATGACTATGACCAATGGGCAGTACAATGATGACGTCAACCGCGCGTCTACACCAACAGAACGATTCCCTTAGCCAATAGCTGACTGGCAAAAGACCAACCGATTGGTTGTTGTTGTTTACCAAACGGTCCTATTCAACATGCTTTGAACTTTTCAAAAGTTAATTAATGCGTCAGGACTGGTAGAAATGAAAAAAAAAACTATCCTACCTATCGCAAAAGCATACTCTCCAACATCGGTAACCCAGTCATCAGTAGCACTTCTTATCGACATATTCCATGCGAATTAGTATCAATAAATTATTGATTAATTAGTAAAATTAATAAAAAGTTACTAAATAATACAATAAATAATTAATAAATAACTAAAATTAATAAATAAAAATTTAAAAAATTATTGAATAATTAATTTATACAAATACTTTTATACAATATTCAAAAATGAATCTTATTTTAAAAGCCACACAACACAATTTTGTTAATCAAACTAATTACCTATTTATTAACATCTCATCTCAACTTTTATTGCATTGAATAGCAAGAATTGTTTTTTAAGTATTCATTGCTTAGTTTGACATTGTAACAAACTTTCATATTCAGTTTTATATTATTTCAGAGAATGTTTTGGCGTTTTTTGTACGAGATCCGTAGTTTTTCATAATACATCCGTAGCTCCGTAGTTTTCACCTAATTTACGTAGCAACTACGGAAATTCCGTAACAGTTGGAGAGTCTGCAAAAGCATATATATGGAAATGACAATGCATTGGTGATTACACTCTCTCTATATATATCTATATATATAATTCTCTTACGTGGCTCACGAAAAAGACGTTATTTGTAATCGCGTTTTGGCAACACTGTACGATTGTTTGTTTATCGCGAAGTCTCGCGCATCGATTGAATTTATAGCGTTATCGGATGAAATTTTATTGAAAAAAAAAAAAAAGGAAATTTTAATGAGCTGTTGCAGTTAGTTTATAATAGAAATCAAAGAAAGCGGAGGATCTTTTCAGGGCCATTTAAAAAACGGTCCTTTTCAGGGCCAACAATTATAGTTCAACAAGACGCTTGCACTACAACTTTCGGCAACAAACTCAATGAAAAAGTGTGGGTCGTTTGAGTGCTGGGAAAATGTACACACAAACAACATGCTGGGTATTCAATTTCCAAAGCAACGCTCACATTTCGAGTCAAAATTTGCACAAAGTTTTCATTTGAATTCTGATTTTAGAGATACTGTATATATTTTTTCTGTAATACAGCAAATTTAGATTTGAAAAATATTTTTTTGGTAACATATTTTGTAAACAATCCCTTCTGCTAGGACACGTGTCTTCATTGAGGCAAGCGAAGCGAGCATAGGTTCGCGCAGCGAACCAATGAGGATTGCGAAGCAATCCTCCGGGGGTTGGCGAGCGTTAGCGAGCAGTTGGCAGGCCCCCTAGTATATATATAATTCTCTTACGTGGCACGTAAAAAAGAAGTTATTTTTTACCGCCTTTTGGCAACACTGTACGATTGTTTACCACAAAGCCTCGCGCTTCAATTGAATTGATAGCGTTATCGGATAAAATTGTATTGAAAAAAAAATGAATATAGTCGAGCTGTTGCAGCTTACAAACGACATGCTGCGTATTTGATTTCCAATGCATCACTCACATTTCAAGTCAAAATTTGCTCAAAGTTTTCATTTGAATTTCAAATTGTTTGAGTTCTGATTCCAGAGGTACTGTATAATCTTTCTGTAGAACAACAAATTTATGTTTGAAAAATATTGTTTTGGAATATCATATTTTGTAAACAATGTCTTCATTGATGCGAGCGAAGCGAGCAAGGTTCGTGCAGCGAACCAATGAGGATTGCAAAGCAATCCTCCGGGGGTTAGCGAGCAGGGGGCGGGCCAAATAGTATTATTTAAAACGAGGTGAGAAAACACAACTACAATGTTAATTCAATACGAGCCAGTTACCACGACAAGACGACTTTCGTCGACCTCGAATCGGACTCACCAACAGCTGGCAATTCAATACGCTTTCTCCTTTTTACGCCGAGCGAAACCGAAACTGACGAACCACGCAACTCAACAATCCCCCAGACTAATACCTTTTCTTAGGCCCAATTCCCACGCCACTCCCCTTCACAAATCACATAAAGGGATCAAATCGGGACAGAAATGGAGGTGGGTTAATGCACAAGGCCGGACTCGGAGAAGGCATCGCCCGCATGTATATAAGATAGGAGAACTCGGAAACACACGGAGATCTCTAATACTCTACGGAATTTTCCACATGAGGGCATCGCCTCGTTACGGTTCACGCTCCCTCCTCTCCCGGCGTCTCCACCGCTGCCCCTGGAATCTAAATGGAAGTGTAACCACACACACACATTCAACATGCGCCCCGACACGACTTGTAATGGAATTGAGAAACTCGGGCGAGGCCTGGGGATTCGGAGTGTCTGAAGGGCTGGGCTTGTGTTATTCCGCGATTGTTGGGGTGTGATGTTTGCAAACGGCTTAAGTTCTTGAGCCTAATTTCCAACTGC
This sequence comes from Metellina segmentata, assembly GCA_947359465.1. Taxonomy (NCBI): domain Eukaryota; kingdom Metazoa; phylum Arthropoda; class Arachnida; order Araneae; family Tetragnathidae; genus Metellina; species Metellina segmentata. The sequence goes on along the minus strand of OX375873.1, from coordinate 39,946,355 downwards.
GTCGAAGGCGTGCGTTGAAAATTTCCAGATGAGATGAGAAAGAGTTGGACTTTCGTAAGATGTCGGCAATTTTCCACGGTCTGTGTCTTGGTAACTTAGGCCGCGAATCGGTCAAGGACTCCCCCCCCCCAGTATCTGCATTGGGGTCTCGTTGTCAAGTTAAATGACGGGCATTGGTACTGGAGTTATACTGGAGAACCCTCATGAAAAACACATGTACTCCAAACACACAATGTTTAACTTGTTGATAAAGTTAACATCAATTCAAGAGACGTGCATAAAAATAGGCTTGAACTTAGCGCATTTTTTTAAAATTTAGTACTGACTATATCAGAATTGTTAACCCACTGAAGGGTATGCTGCCTTATTCCATCGCGCAACATTTGGTTTCAACCGATTTTGGCGTTTAAACCAACAGAAAAATTTCTGAAATTATCCAAACCAATGAATGCGACTATTTTGTTATTAAGCGTGTTGTAGGGTATGTAGATATTTCATTAGCGTCGTACTGGAGCAACACAACGTGCTATAGATGACGGTCAGCGATCAATCCCAGCGGGAAAGATCCGAGAACACCATCAGGTAATTTTCAACTACGGTCAGATGACGAGGCAATACCTGATCTGGCACCTCACGCTCCAACCTTCCACACCACGCCAAAGTGAGCACGACGGATTTATCTTGCACCAGACCCTTTTGTACACGACGGTCTATGACTGGATTCGAACTCACAACCATCCGGTTGCTAATCCAATGCTCTTCCAACCGGGCTACCGCGGCCTGCGTGTTATCTGGGTAATGGAAATGGTAATTTTAGTTAACGTCGTACTAGAGCAACACAACGGGCTATTGACGACGGTCCGGGATGTCCCTTAAGAGAAAGATCCGAGGACGACACCTCGTAATTTTGAACCACGGTCAGATGACGAAGCAACACCTGAGCTGGCACCCCACTCTCCAAACTTCCACGCCAACCCAACGTGAGGACTTTGGGCCACGACAGATTCAAGGTGCACCAGCCACCTCTACACCATACGTTTACAAACATCCATGCCCGGACCCGGATTCGAACCAGGAACCTTCCGAGACGACGGTCCCGAATCAGTCCCTTAAGTGAAAGATTCGAGGACAACACCTCGTACTTTTGAACCACGGTCAGATGACGAAGCAACACCTGAGCTACGTGTTATCTGGGGTAAAATCAATAGTATACTCGAAAGTTACGCGACAGTCAGAGAATTGAGGAATACTTTAAAAATCAAATTGTGATGGTAGTTGGTAATTTGTAATTAACGTCGTACTCTCTCTCTCTCTCTCTCTCTCTCTCTCTAGAGCAACGCAACGGCTATTGACGACGGTCCGTGATCAATCCCTTAAGGGAAAGATCCGAGGACGATACTTCGTAATTTTGAACAACGGTCAGATGACGAATCAACACATTGAGCTGGCACCCCACTTTCCAAACTTCCGATCCAGAGGCTAACACCTTAATCAACAGACCGGTGGGTCGGCTCTCCTCTATGGATCTGGATTACCTTAAAAGTGTTCTTTATCGCCGTTTTGGAGACTTAACTTTTGATAAAGGCAATAGTTATAACAAAAGCGATTCTTTCTTGGCTCGATACTAATCACTTTTAAGGTACAACTGCTGTAACGGCCGTAGTTTAAATTATTTATTGGCGCGACAAATATCCATGCCCGGACCCGGATTCGAATCAGGAACCTTCCGCTCTAAACACCTTAACCCAAATTGTGATGGAAATTTGGCTTTAGACTCTTACAGGGGGCGGGGGACAATTCGCTATGCAATGTACAAAAAAAAAATATTATAAATACGTTAAATATTTAAAAAATGCAAAAATAAAATTATATTTTTAAAGTACTAACGCTATTTTCCAGACACATAGTTTGCATAGCGAAGAAAGAAGCTCAACATAATCATACAGTTCACCTTAATAATCTGATACTGAAATCTGAATACAAAAGAAACGCATTTAAATCCATTCGTATAGACACCGACAGGTAATGAACGATCACGAAGCGAATTTTAAAAGTTTATTTTATTTTCACAACTCTCAAATGAGTCTCGAGTAAAGACAAACGCGATAAACTGTCATTGATAATAACGATCAAACAAAAGTTTATTCCAAATCGCGATTATAACAATGCTCTATACCATCATTAATGACGACACCAGAAAGATAATTATTAGCCTCCACACATGCATCAAGTAGCCCAGAGGATTATAAAATCTCATGCGAGGCCCACCATTAATCTGATACTTTCCAATTTACGGACGAAAAAAACCCAAATGAGGATTGAAAAATATACGTTAATCTCGTGTGCGAAACATAGATTGCAATTAGCCGGTTCGCAAAGAAATCGATGTGGTTTTCTTTCAAGAACCGCAGCGCTTCCCTTAGAGAAATAAACACTCGGATTCTTTTTCTCCGCCGAGATTTGTAACAGGTTGGGGGACAATGAAAGAATTCCAACACCCACCTGCGTAAAAATGCGCGTCTCGTCGTCGTTGCTCTCGATAAATCACCTGACGCGCCTTAAGTAATATAAATGAGAGCTAATTTCCACTTAAAATTCCTCAGTTCTAAAAATGAAGAGATCGCACTCCCCGCTAAATAACTGCAGAGAAACATTATGCTAACGAGACCCCAGGCGGTGAGGGCCACAGTGGAGCAAGTCTTCGGTGGTTCTCGAGTTGCTGGCCTTTGTGGCAGTCGGCAATATGCGATGGTCGATTCATTTAACAAACACAACAAACCGAGGCCTATTAAATTTTATAGAACTACTCGGTTCTTGTTATCTACTTTATGTTCGCTTCTTCGTTATCTTATTTGGCCTAGTCTGAGATGGACCTGGTCCAAAAGACTGTTAACAATTGAGAGACAGCAGCAACCTTTTTGGGAAATCCTTCCTGATGACTCCAACACAGGAAAGGCGATGCTCAGATGAAGCAGAAGGGGCGTTGTACTGTGTGGGACCCAAAGTTTAAAATTCAATTTTTACCAATATAGTCTCCTAGGATTCTTGAATTGCTGGCTTTTATGGTGGTCGACAACATGCGATGCGTTGATTCATTTAACAATCTGAGGCCTATTAAATTTTATAGAACTGCTTGGCTCTTGTTATCTATTTAATCTATGCTTCTTCTTACTTATCTTATTTGACCTAGTTAAAGATGGACCAGGTTCGAAAGACTGTTAGCAATTGAGAACACGCACCGGAGTTTTTGAGAAATTATTCCAAGTGATTCCAACACAGGAAATGCGGTGATCGGATGAAACAGAAGCGGCGTTGTACTATGTGGGCCCGAAGTTTAAAATTCAATTTTTGCCAATATAGTCTCCTGGGATTCTGGAATTGCTGGCTTTTGTGGAGGTCTTCAACATGCGATCCGTTGATTCATTTAACTAACTGTGTGTGAGGCCTATTAAATTTTATAGAAACTATCGGCTCCTGTTATCTATTTAATCTATGCTTCTTCTTTATCTTTGAAGTGTGTGGGTGCAAAGTTCAAAATTCAATTTTTGCCAATAGTGTTTTGGGATACTTTAATTATGGCTTTTGTGGTTGTCGGCAACATGTGCTGCGTAACAAACTAAGGTCTATTAAAGATTTATGGTACTCTTCGGTTCTTGGTATCTATTTTGTATCTGTGTTTCTCACTCATCCCATTTGATCAAGTCTGAGAAGGACCAGATCCAAAAGACCGTTAGCCTAGAGTTCATTGAGACTAGCATCGGACTTTTAAGAAATCCTCCTTAGTGACTCCAAACCAGGAAAGAATATGCTCAAGTGATGCAAGAGCGGGTAGGCACTGGGTGCAAGTTGAAAAATGATTATTTTACCCATATAAAGAGTCTTCTAGTATTCTTAAGTTACTGGCTTGTGTGGTTGTCGCATTATATGATGCATCAGTCCATTCAACAAAACAACTAAGGCCTGTTAAAATTTTTATATAATTTGTCGATTCTTATTACCTCTTTTATCTGTGCTTCTTACTTATACGCTTTTGCCTAGTTTGAGTTCATTGAGCGCCAGATGAATGAACTCTTAAGAAATTGTCCCTAGACTCCAACACAGGAAAGAAGATGCTCACACAAAGCAGAAACGGCGGTGTTAGGCGGAATTTTTTTTTTTTACCGATTTAAAAAACTTTATGGGTTTTTGTCTTCAAAGTTATAACGATTCTCCAAAATTTTGATGCTTTATTTCATGCAATTTAGTGATGAAAGTACACACCTCGATGAGAAAAGAAAATGTTATGCTTGCATTCTATTTATAATTACTGTGCAAGGTATACTTTCAAGAACAAAAACTGAATTACAACAGAAATGTTATATAAAATGCAACTAAACTTCGATCATTACTTTTTGAGTCTTCCTTCGATACTGAATACTAAAGCAGACAGTGAGAATTAAAGTACCTAGACATGCTTAATTAGGTTTACTACTTTCTGATCAGTCTAATCTGATTAAATTTTATCATCCTACACGAACAGCGATGACATCTACTTTTCTTTGAGGTACAGAATATTTTTTTTCAAGAAAAATAGCTGTTTTAATAAACTATATGTACTGAATATTTATTTCCGTTTCAGAAGCGGTCTGTTCAAACGTCATTCACAAAAGTAATTTTAGCAATACAGAAGATAAATACCTTCGGCGATTCGTTAAAGTTTGACGAGTTCCTTAAATTAAATTGTTTTTTAGCAGTGTACCATCTGATTCAATCGAGGGACTCTTCACAGAATTGATTACACAAAACGCGACAAACATTTGAGTGGATATTGATTGCTTAAAGAATACGAGTTTATGAAACCCTTTAATTCCGTTCGGAAATCTATTATTCGACGAAGTCCAATATTTATTTTCAGCGGCTGATAAAAGTACATAAACGGATTGTTGAATCCATAAAACAATCTCTATTTGAGAATAACCCAGTATAATTTTTATAACCAAGAGTACATTCGCCCCAGCAATGATAAATCATTTTCCAATGGAAGCAAATATTTATTAAATTCTCTGCTTACCATTTAATTCAGTTACAACATGTTTTTTGGGGGATTAATTTATGTGGCAGTCTTATCTTCATTATTTTCCTACACGTGAGTGCTTTATCGATAATTTATGGCACTTCATTACTTTTATCTGTGTATGCAATTTCCATACGGAAGAATGATCTTATCCTACACAGAATACTCTAAATGGCGCGATCGCCATTTTATTATTCAAACCCCATAATTTAAAAATGACTTTGTGTTCAGCACATCTGAAATTGCATTGGGTTGCTTTCACACAAAAAAATAGTAGACCAGAGACCAATAAATACGAGAATAAACAAAATTCTAAATGGACCGCCGGCTGGGTTAAACTGTTTGGCCTTTCGCCCATTCAACCGAATTCCTCGACAATGGACGATGGCCAAATGTACATTTTAGAATTGAGGTTTTAAACTGCACTGAAACTACATTTGAAAAGCTGTCTTGAATCCAAAACACAAAATTTCCGTATTCCGTTATCGATCAAATTGTGTGTGACGATCAACACTTTATTCAATGGTTTGTTTCCCAGACTGGTTAGAGCTGATACTATCGGTGCAGCTGGCAACAGTTCGGATTCGATCCTGTTTGATTTTGTGGTTTGGCCAAATTGGTGAGTAGGTAGGAAATAACTGGAGCAACACCACGGGAAATTTACCGGCAGTGGAAAAGCCGGTAATTTACCGACGGAATTCGCAACCCATATTGAAAAATCACCTATACATTCCACCATTTAAGTTTCGAAGTGTTTGTTTTGATCCAATTTTAATCACACAAAATACGGAATCTTCAATACAAACTCAAAACGTGAAAGACTCCCCACATTCCCAATACCTTATTTAAAGGCGCGAAAGATTCCGAACACAACCGCATCCCAGCGAATTTTTGCATGCAAAATTCACCGGAGCCAAAACAACGCGAACGGCATCAAGTCACGCAAAACATTCGCCTCACGTGATTCGATCATTTGATTTAAAATACAAAACGAGAGTTAGGGAAACATTGTTCCGATTGTCTGAGGGATTGGGTGAACTGCCGCCATTGAAAAGAGATGGGAAAACGTACATGGACGAATGAACTGGGGAGGAAAATTCCTTGCGACAGAAGCGAATTCCGGGTAGATTCAAAAGTGGAAGGTAAAACTTTATATTCTGGAACCTTTTTAAACTCGGCACAGTAGAAGAACCGTTTAATTTATCATCCTATGTAACATTAATCCGAAGACAATATGTTCTGACAGTACATTTTCGCAAGGCAGTGGCTTTTTACGCAAAACACGAGAAAAGTTCGAATGCCATTTACTTTTATCCGTAATGGAACTAAAGATAATCGTTTTTTGTTTTCGAAAATGTTAGTCGTTAAATTTCGCGCGAAGAATGTTCGATTTAAATACTACTCGACAGTCGAATGATGGATTATTTATGTCCGAGGCTGGTTTTTCGGAGCTAGACTGGTTATAATAAAATTGCTCAACTGAAAAACTCGGCTGGAATTGTACAGCATTTCAAATGAAGGAATGTTTCGGTGGGCCCAGTTTTAGAGGGTGAAATCAACAACTGACTTCAAAAGTTTTCAAACTGTATTTTATATATACACTATATGGAAAAAGTATTTGGACACCACAAATTCGGAGGAGGATCCATCATAGTGTGGGGTTGTTCTTCCTGGTTAGGACTCGGCCCATTGCTTTGTGTAACTGGTACCATGAAAGCTGAAGTGTACCTCGAAGTTCTGGATAATTCGACCTTGCCTACACTATGTTAATACTACGGCGATACCATACTTTCTTGGAAACTTGAACTGTTGGAACTGTTAAGCAAATAAAAATGTAGACTTTTATGGAAAATAAAGAATAAACATATCTAAATTATTCACAATCAACGGGACATAATTTCGATCATTACCAATAAGTGATTTGATTATAAGTACTAAAGTAGAACAGGTTTTGAGCATTGTCACCTCTAGAACATTATGCAAAGCTCTTCCAAATCAGCCACTCAGAGACTGATTTTCTCATTTCCTTGAAAACGTCCACACAACTGGTGTAACCATTTGTTTGCAAAAATGTAGATTCGATTGTTTAGTTTATCTGGAAAGCGCTACTTAGAATATTCTTTCCTGGAAATGATTTTTTTGTTCGAATTGTTGTCCAAACAAGCATAAAGCATTTTTTTTAATAATCAATGAACAAAAGGAGAATAAACAGGTCTTAATTCCCTGCACAATCTTCGAAAATAAGTTCTTTCATCTTATCAGCGAAGCGCATTTGATCATAAATAGTATCATTGTTGAAACACGCACATTTTGAACATCGTATGTCTAGAAAGATAAAAATGACTATAAGTCATGACGTGATAGAAAATACACGAGTGTATTTTCAACACAAACGCGCCATTATAAAGTAAACATAAATAACTGGATAATGTGTTTCGCTGTGGCTTTGTAATCTTTGAGCCGGAATCACTTCTGGTGGTATACAGACAGTAAATATATAAACCTCCAAAAGAAAACGGATGCTTCTTAACCGTGGAACCTTTTTCCATATAAATCATAAAAACACAAAATTAGAGAATCACTATTCGAGAGGGGCATTTCCTAACTGATAATTGTCGTCCATATTAAGTTTAGGCGGCGCTTCACACCATTTGCAGCTACTTTCGTCGTATAAATTGACCTTTGAAGTAGGATCTTAAAAATACAAAGCAAAAGAAAACTTTTTAAGAAAATCGGTTAGGATTTAATTGCGGTAATTCTCACAAATCCCTGGTTTTTTACATTTTTGAACCCTAGTTTTCGTCACTTAACAAACAGGAAATGGAAGGAATTCTTTACGCTCCCTCAGAGTTCCTAGCCAAGGGAAAAGAACGGCATCAGAATAGACTGGTCAAAGGAGAAAGCCGCTTAATCTCCAGAAGGCATCAGGTTAGCACTTTATCAGAAACTCGTCGTGTGAGGATTTATGTCCTAAACCGTCTCCAAAAGGAAAAGTAGGGAATGGTCAACACAGCAAAAAGTAATCAGGAGTATATCTGCTCCGTCATCTAGCAGTTTCAGAGTTGAATTCATTTTAGTTTGGCTTGGAAGGACTCATACTTTTATGTTGTTCAGTTTCGTACAGTTTAAATAATAGTACAATTCTGTAATTTTTTTGGCGCAAGGTTCAAAACTAAACAGATTACGCGAGACACAAGATAAAATATGGTCCAGTAGAAGAAAATAAAACACTCTAACGAAAGTTGAATCTACAAATAAAGAGTAGGTTTCGAAACAAGTATTACTTAAAACATATAAACCATTAGGGGACCCATTAAAACGTTTAATCAGACGAATAAACAGGGAATATAAAACATTACTGTCGTCAGCAATATAAAAATATTAAAAAATAGTTTAAAAGTTTTGATGACTCGAACGTAAAGAAATGGATGAAATGATGCAGTTTAAAAGCATGACATATAAAAACTCTATATGGGATTTAAAAATGTAATGCAATGACAAATTTTTAAAGATTTCGATAAGGATTTTCCCTTGCCAAATCTTGCAAGTTTAAAAGTGGAAATATTTAAAAAGTAATGGCATGGGTACTTAAAACTGAACATTCGACAAAAATATGACGAAGAGTAAAAGGAACCACACACGAATAACACAGATCTGTAACTAGAAAACACTTAGCTCTGTCTGTTCCTAAGTTTACATAAAAAGATATAAAAAACAAATAACCTATTATAATACCACAAAAATAAATTACTGTTCCAAATATTTTTAAAAATCGTTTTCTGCAAGTCTTAACAATTGAATTTCATAAAACCGTTCTTTCCTCATTCAACAATCGCTTACACCTCTCATTAACACGCACCAGAAAATTACTTGGATTTAATCAAGTCAGCATGAATGAGAAGAAAAAAAGATAAAATGACCAATTCAAATTCTAATACATCTATCAGTGTTGTAAGTCTCTTTTAAAATGATGAATAAATTATTATTTTCTTTGAAAAATAGACGGGTTGGCGAGCGTAAGCGAGCATTGTGCGGAGCAGTATTTAAAAAACAAGCCAAGTGTGAAGTAACGTCCGGAATACGTACAGGAAGCAGGCTCCTCAACAAAAACACTCACTACGGCACTTACGTTTAGCTGGACAGAAAACGCTTTTAATTTGTTTTGATTCCAGTGGGAATTTTTGTATTATTAAAAGGCATTTTTATTCATTACAATATAAATATACAAATATTTATAAAATACAGACAGTACAAATCGCATTCTTGCTTCACATATCTTGCTAAAATTTTAGCAGGTAAACGCTAGTGTTAGTATTAAAGTACATATATCAAGTTTACGTATGCACCTGCATGATATAAATTCGGCGAATTAATAAAAAAAAGTAATGCTACATAAAAATTAAACCATCAGCACAGCAGATTATTCCGATGCAGCTTTTTCCACAAAATATTTAAGCCTACGAGCTTCGTCATTATTATGATGAATCTACACAGCTATCGCCAGAAACGGCCTGGCTTCTGATATGAAAATAAAGCTTTTTTGATAACAAAAGGCAGCTCCAATAAATCACATCGACAAAAAAAAAGCCTATCACATAACAGGAAAGACACCCGGAAAAAGTCCACAGACCAAGCCATGAAGATGAATCTTCGGAAAAAAGGAAAGGGACACAAAGAAAAACCTCCCACAGAAACAAAATATTCTTCCATCGCGAGTAGATTAATTATTCAAAGCCTTCTCACACAGTAGGGGAAAAATAGAGTTGGAAGAGAGCAAAAGCGAATTGAAAATAAAAAACCCAACTCAACTCCTTCCAAGAAGACGTCTGTAATTGAGGGAGGCGGATCCACAGAGTCAAAATTTGTGCCGAAGAACGATCTGTTCATTACAAAAAGAGAAGGGAGGGGAGAAGCGAAGAAAAACGTCTCGCCCGCTAAGAAAAGAACAGGCCTCTGTCGGTGACGTCACGTCCTGAATGGAAGGGCTTGTTTTCCGCCTTTTATTACTGAGGTTTCGACTACCAGGCGCTTGTTAAAATAACGAACTCGGAGGGAGAGTAGCATACAACCTACGATCGACTAAAGAGGGCAATTTAAAACTGGCAACAAATGAGGGATGTTGCGTTCTTTTAAAGACTTTTTCATCTGCGACAACATTAGATCTTGTTTTCGGTCGAGGACTTGGATTTGGAAAGGGGGGGGGGTGAAATATAATTAAGCGGTGCTACCGTGTAGAAATGTTTTCGTGTCATTGCGCTTAACCCCATGATCGAAATTTTCCAGTGGGGAACAACAATTAACACCATTGCACACTCCCGTGCCTAGTGTTAAGCATTGTATCAGTTTAAATGATTGTGGTTTAGATGGAAAGAGCATGCCATCCACAAGGTCTATCCAGAAAAGTTAAGGTTTTTCGCTTATTAATTTAAAAAAAAAATAACTTCTGTACATCATAATAAATTGAATCTCCGTTGCACTGTAGCAACACAGAGGGCAATTAGTGACGGTTCAGGATCAATCCCGAAGGAAAAGATCCAAAGACAAGGCCTTTAAGATTGAACCACGGTCGGATGACGTGGTCAACATCAGAGCTGGGACTCCATTTTCCAAACCACGCCAACGTACATCTTACTCTAAATACAACATACAAAAGAAGGTCAATATATTAGGATTATTCAGTCCGAGCGAATCTATGAATTTCACTATGCCAAGAATTTTAACCCCCGAGTCTATTATAAAAAATGTTCCTGAGCCACGCGATTTCAAGGTGGTCAACGGTTGTACTCATATGCCATAATGTTGTATGGGGGTAGACTGATTAAATGCAGGGATATACCAATTTCATCACAGGGGCAATTTTCCAAAATGATTAAAAAAAACCTCTTTAGGTAGATGGGAATGATTACTGCACATCAATTCTTTTGGCACTTCATGATCAGAATCCGAATGATAAACTGGAATAAAGGCATGCGATAAATGTAGCGGCATTTAAAAATATTTTCAAAAATATATCGAATAGATCGCAGTGGTTCAGTGGGTTCACCATCTGCGCTAGCAATCTGCGAAGTGTATGGAGGCGCAGGTTTGATTCGCCCTGGGTGTAATTCCAGAGCTGTCACAAATTTCTAAAAATATCAAAACAGTCTTCTCTTTCATTGTATTTTAGTAGCACAAGTTTAGTTGGTCAGATACAAAAAAGAATCGGCGAAAACACAAAATGTGTTTAGTAAGTATGAAACACTTTTAATATCTTGCCAAGAAATTTAAATTTTAAAATAAAGGCTACATATATCCTTAATAATGGTTTTCATGAAAACCGAGCAATCAGAATCCGATGTTTTTCTTACATAGTAGGCGCCAAAACTGCAAAATTGGTGTGCCCCAAAAAAAAATTTCAAAGAAAAATCGAAAAAAATATTTTTTAGTAAGCTATTATTTAAAAATTTGACCAAATATAAGTAGACCATCGGTAAATTTTCAAAAAAAGGGCCAAAAACTTTGAGACTTACAGCTTTTGAGATGATTTTACAGAATACGTTCGCTGCCGATCTCGCGCCAGCGCGTCATGTGGCGTCAACACTAAAGAGCCAATCACGCGGCAGCGCTTGGCTTTAAGTATCAGTGGCCACTCACGCGTTCGCGCGAGAAAAGCTGCGCCTCGACATTTATTCTCCACCTCAATTGGCATTATATGTTAAGTGTTGGCGTGGAGGAAAGGTTAGAAGCTAGTTGTAAAGGTATGTGGTTTCGAATTTATAGCTTTACTAGTTATTAAAAAATACTGTAATATGAGTTGCAGAGACAATAGTTCTGTAGGCCTTCACGCACCCAAAAAAGAAAAAGGCAATCTAATAAGCTTTAATAGATGATGAAGTTGCAAATTTGTTGGCTGAGCTTTCGCGAATCTATTCTGGTATTGGCGCACTTTTCAATCATATTTGTTATAAAAAGTCGGCTTCTGGGGAAAACCCATTTCTACGCGGTGGGGTAATAATTATCATCACATCCTAACGCGACCATTAGGGAATGTGTTAAACGATACCCTTAATCGCCAAGGTTGAAAACTAATACAAAAAAAACTGCAATTCTTTCTTATGTATTATAAATAGAGCTCGGATTTTGCATCTTTTGCATGTCATTTTTTAGTCCCTAATGTTGATAGAAATCATTATTGAGTGCTTTTTTAGCAATTAGAAACCAAAAAAAACCCGAATTTATTTTGCATGTTTTTGCATATTTGGGACCATTTTGCATATTTTGACAATTTTTCTCCATTTTAAAACTTCAAAATTTTTTTATATTATTTTTTTTAAAGAATTTTGCTTAGCGCGCGCGCGTTTGGAAGGAAGGTTTTCAGAAGCAGTCAAATTCAAATAAACTTTGACTCAGAAACAAAAAGTGGAGACAAAGCGCTAAAAAATAAAAATATTCAACAGCCTTTCATCGCGTCAAAAGTTTGAGTCTGCGTCCTAATCTTCGGACAAGAACGAGATGTACCAAGATCAAGGCAATGTCGAAATCCAATTTTGCTCTTTATAAGTTGGAGAATGAACATTTTAGAGCCTTCTTGAAGAAGAACACAGGTAAAGAAATTCCTCTTGAATCGACACGCAGAAAGTACTACATTACACCAGTGTACGAGAGGGTGACACAAAGAATAAAAAATGAGATAGGTAATTCCCCCATCTGGATGTGGATGAAACGATTGATCCCTGCTGGCGATACCTAATTTATGTAAAGAGTTGGAAAAAACAAATCACTCCACGATCGCTAGGACAGTGGGTGAAGCAATTAATAAATAAAATTGTGTGTAACTGAGTAAAAGTGTGGCTCATTTTCACTTTATCCTACTCGCTAACCTTTTTGTAAGAATAAAAAATTTTTTGTTGTTGCAATTTCGCATATTTTGGGGTTTTAGTGCATATTTTTGGATTTTGTAATGCATATTTCAAGTCACATTTTTGCATATCGATCGTTCCCTATGTGTTTGCGTCCATTTACATGACATTGTTGGGAGCAGCTTGGCCAAATATGGCCTTAGCGTCATAAAACCCAACCACCTTCCAAACCTACCCACATCAAATTCACCTAGGAAAAACTAGCAATCAGGGTGTGACATAGCTAATTATCTTTAAGTAAGCACTCTAACTAAAGAAACATCCTATCTGCGAGACAAATAAAAAAATCCACCACACGCTCCTATGAATAATTTTCCTCTCGCATCATTTGATCCTTTGTCCTTTATCGCGTCTGTTTGATGTCGGCATACAGAGCGCAACACAGAGAATCCAGATGCACCAATCAAATTATGCAGTTACTAAAGACATCCGATGCATACAGCTATAAAAAGAATTTACGACCGAGGTGGACTCCGTAACTGGGTGTATGACAGAATTGATACAAGAAAGATTTTCCTGGAGAATGAGCTTTCTTGACAGACCGGAAAAACAATAATTTGCCGTTTTTGCATCTTCCAGAAAGAAAATTTATGGTATATTCATCGTCTAATGTAATCAACCCACAACCTTGGTGATTTATTCCATTTCCTCTTTTTTTAGAGATGGTAATTTTTTATAGAGCATGTTTTTTTCAGCATTTATCTACCAAGTTAGATTTATTCACGATGTTTTAAGACAACACAAGGAATTAATTCACTGTATTAGGAAAAAATTGTTGAAAGAACAATAAGGATCAAGTAAGTGAACTATAGTATTTTCAAAATGGCAATGAAAGTTTCAAAAATTTCTTGAGGAAGGTATATTAGAGATATCTGGATTAATCTTTTCCGAACCGATGGATTGCGAGGTGGTCTTGTAGCTTGGCCACCACGCTCACCAGATCTTTCGTGTAATGATTTCTTTTTGTGGGAACGGCTGAAGGCTGTTGTCTATGAGACCCTCGTTGAATCTGCAGAAGATCTCGTCGCCAGACTTTCGGCCGCTGCAGGGGAAGCACGCGATATGCCTGGCGATTTTCAGAAAGTTCGCCAATCCTTTCTTCGCCGTTGAACCTCATGCATAGCCCCTGCTGGTCATCGTTTTGAACACTTATTGTAATCACATGTCATTAAACTTGCTTTTGTCACTTATTCTCTCTTTGTGTGTTTATATCTTTTATAACAACAGCACCTTCAGCGCCCTCTAGCACCTCGTTTTAATTACGACCATGCATTCTTTGATGAAAGTTGTTTGTGTTGATGTGTACTATCAGCTCTTAAAGTTTTGCCCATCTTTTAAGAATTCACCTGTATATTAATTTTTAAACATAGTCGACAGATAACTTAATACACTTCCACCAACCATGAACAAGTTTAGTGAAGCATCACGGAAGAACTCCAGCTTCTGTTTCCACAACAACCTGCTGACAGCTGTCTGGATTTCAGCATTGGTCTGGCAGTGATTTCCACCAAGGTATTATTTCACTTTAATGAAAAGATGGAAACCACACGGTACTGTGTCGAGTTTCAACTTCTTCAGCTTTTCTATGGTGACACGTGAAATGTGCGGCCTAGCACTGTTGTGTTGCAGCAAAACATTTCGTTTCTCCATTCGAATTCATCTTACGTGCTTGTTTAGAAATTGCCGGTTTTCTCGAAACATTTCGTCCACTCATTTCTTGTAAAACTCAACGGTTGCAGAGAGTGGTATTTGTCACACAAATACAGTATTCCATCACAGTAGTGTTAACTTCAACACATCCATTACCATAACTGACTTGCATTTTCGATAAATTTCCACTGGAGCAACGAATCTACTATCAAGAACTCAGTGACAGAATATTGCTTAAAATAGCTTAAATGTGAAGGCTTCGTTCTCAAGGTTCCATTCTTGCCATAATAACAAAACAAGGTTTCATTGGCTTGTCACTAACTGAGACTGGAAAGAAAACACTACGGAACATATGGAAAGCTATTTCCCGACTGTACTACCACCTGATGATGAAAAATGCATTATACCGGATGGAGGGATGGCAGTAAGAAATGGTAGTGTAAAGAACAAGATCTTTGGGTTTAACCACTACAACATCTATTCCAACATCCTACAGATATATGAAACAAAATTACATATATTGCGGGATCAGAAGGGTTCGGCAGAGGTTATCGAGCGTGTCCTCGCTCTCTCGGGTATAAATCGTCTACGGCTTTTCCAGCCTTCCAGGGCGCCTTTCAGCTGAAAATCACCTGTCGATGGAATTTTGAGTGTTCTCAAGTGGCTTGAGATTTAGGAGATCGTAATGTTAGTGTAACGTCAGATGAAGATGGTTTATGTAAAGTGCCCAGAGCTTTATGATCAATGTAATGTCGAATGGAGTGCTGTAATAGTATTTCGAGAGTTAGTTTTGGACAGTTGAACACTCGAAAAGAGTTTTATGATCTTCAATTAGGAAATCCTTGAATATGTTTTCTTGATCCGAGAAGCCGTCTTTAGAGTGTCATAACATGAAGGCATTACTTTTCATTTAACCCTCGTAGATTTAGCACAAATGTCCAAGAGTTGTTTTGGGTTTTTTCGAGGGCTAAGCTACGCCAAACACGATACAAAATGGAGGGAGAGCAAAAATCAGAAGGGTAAAACAGAAGGAAGTTCAGATCACTCACGTAACTCGGGTATGGGGTTGTGATATCCGTACGCACCTAAAGATGCGTCCCTGAGGGCAAAAATATTCAGGAGAAATATATATATCGCACCCAAGCTGAAATTTCATCATACCTCATAAAGGGAATTTTTATGGGGTAGAAAGACTGTAAATAAATACCTCTGCATGCTGTCAACCTGACACTACTGTAGATTTCAGAAGAGGGCCGTTTTGAAGTATACGGAAGCTGTATTTACATTCTTTCAACACAAAATTAGAAATTTATATTATAAGTTATTGCAGTATTGCAGCTGCTGTGCGATATGTGTGGTTGATACATGCAACTGAAGATACACGGATGTTTACCTTTTAACTACGGCTATAGATATAACTGGCACGATTCTTATAACTTTCAAAGTATAACTTTTGTTCTGGCTGTAGTTTAAATTCTTTCATGGTGCGATCAAGGTACAACTGCTGTACCGGCCTCGTTTTCTGAAGATTAAAATAGACACTGAAATTGAAGAGTCACTAACCAAAGTCGTCACATGAAAATTTTCATTTTATATTCATCCATTAACATGAACTCGAGATGCGGATCTTTTAGCATTGTGGTTCGCACTGACTCTTGATACTGCAGAATCTGAGTGTGGGCGTGGATCATCGTAGCGATTCAAAATATAGAAAGAGTATTAGTTAGCCTGATAGAAAGAGTATTTTGGAAGATATGAATTCAAGTCTGCTAATATATTTTTAGGAATTTAGCATTCCGAGAGCTTTAAACTTGCTACAATTCAGAAACGGCTGGACCAAATAGTTTGAAACTTGGAAACCTAGATTAACTGTCACATAACTTTGAAATTTAGCATACAAATTGGTTATTGATGTTGAATATTCTGAGTTTAGTGGGCAATTTGATATGAAGGCCACTTATGCAAATTTTGAAGAATAAATTTAAAGACACATTATTACTTATGCAAGACATGCGAAAGACAGTGCAACATTGTCTACCAAAAAGTACTTCATGTTGGAGATAGTCTACACAATATATACTACAGTATTGTTAATTTTTGCAGTAGTGCCCAAGATCGCAATACTACCCCTCCAGAATTTTGAAGTGGCTGAATTGAATACGATACTACTAGTTGATAGTTTGCCAATTATGTGAGACCGTGGGAGCTGTATTATGATCACGGATGTACTTCTGTATACGAGGTCGTACAATGGATTATTGCGATCAAAGACAGTCTTCGGTTGCCGTTAATAGCCAAGGGTGAAGCGTCGAGTCAAGAATGAGGTGCAACAAAGAATATGATAATAGGAATAGAAGCAGTGTTTGTAATCACAAGCCTTTAGACAGTACTAGAATTGATTATCATAGCAATTGCAATTCAACTTAACTATAAAATGAAATGCGTGCAAACTGTTGCGTAAGCCATCTAGTAATTGCCAGAAGTGCCACCAGGCTTCACTTTGAAAAGAAGCATGTTCATAATCACATCCGCCAGTCATCTATTTATATTAGGTTGGTTGATTGGTTGGGTCTTTTAGGCGCAAGGACCTCACATGGCCATGATGCGCCAGACACAAGACAAAAAACTCGAAATAAAGAATGACGAAATAAAGATTGATATAAAATTGATCTATTTACAGTTTGAATTGAGACAAGCCCAATGTATAAAATCTAAATAAAATTCGCAGAACCAATGACATGTCAGAGAAAAATAAAAACAAATTTTTATTGTATGGACTTCCTAAAAGGTCTTTTAGGTTTGGGTTTGAAACTCCAAATCGGACTAGTCTGGTTATTAAAATCTCTACATTCAGTCAAAATGTGTCGAACAGTAAAATACACTGGCAGGTTGAACACAATGGGGCAGGTTCTGTGATCAGTAAGTGTCAAGGGGTAAAATGAGTATAGCCAATGCGAAGTCTTGTCAGTTGTACCTCATTTTCTCTATTCAAATTTGCATTGCCGAACACTGTGATGGATAGTTGTGTAGAGTGGAGTTTATTTCGAACTTCCTTATCCCAAGAACCTCGCCAGTTTAATTTTATTTTTAAGAACATTTAAACAGGGATTAGGAAGTAGTTTTGTATCGTCGAGGTCTTTGCTGCAACGTTTCTAGGAATACCTACATAACCAGGTATCCAACAAAGCATGATTTTGAAATTTTAGGTTTAGAAATAGATTTAATGTTTTTAGTATTAAAGGATGACATTTTATACTAATTTATATTAGAACGAGTGACAAATAGTACAATTTTGTCTACAAAAAAGGACTTTATGGCGAAGATACTTACACTGTTATATACTAGTATATTGTACGTTAATTTTTGTAGTGGTAGCCTTACCCTGGGTACATTTCTCTCTTCTATACCAATAGAACTTTCTTTGGGTGTGTCCAGCACTTTATCGTGTTTTTCCAAATATGGCCCTTATTGTTTAGAAATGTATTGCTAATTATTTTTTTTGTAGTGGTAGATAAGTTCACTTATAGAATGAAACATTTGAATTAGCTGTACTATGAACGAACGATACTTTAATAGAGAGAGGGAACGTTTGATTTTTCCGCACAAGTATAAACGACGAGTAACAAGTCTATTACATGCAGAACATCAGAAAAATGCCTTAGAGAGTAAAACAGACAAAAAAATCATATTTATTTAAACATTGATCTCACCAGTTAAGAATTTTTTAATGAATAGCGAAACTGATTAAATTCACTCACGCGTAAGATTTTTTCTTTAGACATTATGTTCCTTTTTTTTTCAACTCAAAACGCTTTCATTCAAAAAACCAGTAATGGATGCAAAAATAATTGTTTCATTAACATTTTCATTAACGTCGACGCCCAAATACCATTTTAATTAAAACTGATCAACGAAAGGACGAAAAAAAAAACGTTACCCATTCCTTCAGCTCACATACCTCAAATTTTATATACGATAATGCTTTAGACGTACATTTAAAAATAAACACCCCTTCGCCAAAAAATGCTAATTAATAACCTAAGATGTTTTTTTTATGAAGCGTCACATAGCATTCCATGTTATGAACCCACGATGATTTCACTGAAGACACGGATATGAATTTATAGCAGATGGAAGTAATTACCGATAAAATTAAGTATTTATCAAAACGCAATCTTTTTTGAGATGGCTGCAGCGTTTGATGGATGAAGAAACCAATAATTCTAAGGTAAGAGTTCACAACTGCAAACTTACCAAGGGTCTAATGAGTTTTAATTAAGATGGTTTTTACACTAAAAACAATGAACTCTGAGACGAAGTATTCGAGTTCCAGAGAGTTTTTTAAACTAAAAAAGGTATATATGAGCAACTAGGGGGCCTGCCCCCTGCTCGCTAACGCTCGCCAACCCCCGGAGGATTGCTTCGCAATCCTCATTGGTTCGTTGCGCGAACCTATACTCGCTTCGCTCGCCTCAATGAAGACACGTGTCCTAGCAGAAGGGATTGTTTACAAAATATGTTACCAAAAAAATGTTTTTCAAATCTAAATTTGCTGTATTACAGAAAAAATATATACAGTATCTCTAAAATCAGAATTCAAATGAAAACTTTGTGCAAATTTTGACTCGAAATGTGAGCGTTGCTTTGGAAATTGAATACCCAGCATGTTGTTTGTGTGTACATTTTCCCAGCACTCAAACGACCCACACTTTTTCATTGAGTTTGTTGCCGAAAGTTGTAGTGCAAGCGTCTTGTTGAACTATAATTGTTGGCCCTGAAAAGGACCGTTTTTTAAATGGCCTTGAAAAGATCCTCCGCTTTCTTTGATTTCTGTTATAAACTAACTGCAACAGCTCATTAAAATTTCCCTTTTTTTTTCAGTAAAATTTCATCCGATAACGCTATAAATTCAATCGATGCGCGAGACTTCGCGATAAACAAACAATCGTACAGTGTTGCCAAAACGGGATTACAAATAACGTCTTTTTTGCGTGCCACGTAAGAGAATTATATATATAGATAGTATTGTGCAATGAAATAATGTAAAATTCAAAAAATACATTGAGAACTTTTAGAGAAAGGTATGTATTCGGTTCAGCTACGTTTATCGCAGTGGCAACAGCCTTGGCGCTTGTTTTGGCGCCCTTCTAATGTCGCCAAGGAAATAATTATATCAAAAATATTTTTCTTTTTACAACGGAAAGTAATAAGCTTCCAAAACATATTAACCTGAGTACTCTTATCAAACAGAATACCCTGAAACTTATCAACAAGAAACACTAAATAGATGGCATGTTAAAAATGAAAAAGGTTTCAAAAGAAAAAAAAAGCAAGAAATAATACAATCTCTGAGACGACAGCACTGTACCCCGATGAAAGAAAATTCTTCAACTGGGAAAAAAACCGCTAAAAGAAAATTTTCAAAAGAACCAATGAATTCAAAGAATTGTTCAAAATTAAAATAACAACTGAAATCAAATGCCAGTTTAACGGAAAAATAACTTTCTAGAATAGTATTCAAATAAGAATTTAAACTTCCCGCTTGCCGAGGTCGCCTTAGAAACCGAAATAACCGTAATATAGAGGAGTTGCCTAAATGTGTCATAACTCGCTGATAAAAGTGCGCCAAGGCCGTTTCCACCGCAGTAAACGTAGAGTGTAGCTGTACCATATATTCACTCCCGGAACGTGTTAGGTCACCCCTCCCTCAATGTCGAGAGAAGCCACCTGCACTTATAATGCTTGAGGTGTCACAAGTGTTAGAATGCTTGAGACAACGTAGGGAAAATGAGGCTGACGTTCATCTAAGTCTAAGCATTTGATGATCACCGAAAAAAGACAGGATGCCCATGTAGATATTTCAATCAAGCCCTGTAAGCCAAACCAAGCCCTTGCAAACTCAGGGTTCGGGAAGAGGAATGTTCTACACAATCCCCAAAATCTGGGCCCAATTCAGAACAACATGAAGGGTGCCTTACAGAACACGGGAGGCATCAAGCATCTTTTACCTCCTACGTGCTTTCGACGAGATATCCCGTCCATCAAGATCTGGTTAGTTTGACTAATGACGAGATATCTCGTTGAGAAAACTAACAGGAGGGTTAAATACGTCTACTACTCACCCCGCAAGAGGAATGAGGCGTTTTATTGTCAGTTCTAGTGGAAGGAAACATGCCACGTTGCCATGCTTGGCTGAATATTTCAAAGGCTCAGTTGCATTTAAACGTCTATTCGCTATACCGATCCGTACAAACTATGAGCGACGATAATAATAAGGATTGACAGGTTTAATCACTCCATGTTACGCCACTCATTGGATCAACAGATCTCCAAATACAAAATGTAGATTCGGATATACGCACAAATGTAGACTGTCGGGATTCTCTGAAAAACTCATTGAAGACTCCTTTAGTTGAAATGGTCGAAAGAGAGGGGTTGTCCCATTTGAAGAATAAAGAAATTCGATCCGAAAAGGTTGGACCTATGTGAAAGTTGATGGTCAGATAAGTCAGCGGACACCACTCAATATTTCTAATTCAAGTAATTCGTGTTGATCCGATAGGATTGGAAGTCTTAATATAACTCAGTATCATCACCAATGGGCGATAGTTTTGAGTATGGTAACTTGTTTGCCACACACATACGTTCGAAGTTATCCATTATAGCGGCCTATCTAAATAGTCGTTTGGCGACGAAATTTTTAATCGCTTCTTTGGCGAAGGGCCAGTAGCGTATTCTTAAGTTTTAGCGTAGACCTTTTCACGGAGAGAGTAGATATGTGCTTAAATATTTCATTTCACCGTCGTATTTGAAAAAAATAAGGCTACTTTCGAGCCGATGAAAATGAGTTTAATCATCCAAATGGACTCCGCTCTTCATAGAGTTTATCTAACTGTAACTAGCCGCCCTTTATTTTAGTACAGTATATTTTTCGTTTCAGCTGTTGCTGAAGACCACTCATCCCGCCACTACATCCCACAGTACAAATAAAAAGACTTCTTACTCTCAAGATTGAATCTGAAAGGAATAATTTGTATGAAGACTCCCTAAAAATTTCGGCACGGATTTTAGAATCACTCTTTAATTCCTACAGAACTTCATAAACAAAACTATTCAGCACTGGATGACTCGGTCCGCTTCAGGAGTAAGAAGTACAGTGCTTGATAAAGACAAGGTGGTCTCAAGGATTTGATTAAGACAAAATAGAACCTACATTAGCTCTTGCACTCCTAACTGCTGAAAGTACTGTTTCAGAAAGATACACTTCAACTTTAACTAAACCCTAACAAGAGGATTCACGCAGAGCTAAAGTGATGATTCCTCATACTCCCCACCAGTTCAGTCACGGTTGATCGTGTATTGCATTTACTTGACGCAATTAGCCGCGTCCCTTCGCCACGCCACTTACCGTTGCAACGCCACTGAAATCCCCCCCTCGCAGATAGTGTCACTCACCGTGAAACATGAGCACAGCGTTCGCATCACGATACCAGATTGCGTGCGTTCGTTAATTGTTTTTTTTTGTGCTACCTGGTCCCTCAGCAGAGGAAGAGATAGGTATCGATCGGCAGTGTGCCCCAATTGGGATGACACGCTCATTTCCTTTCTTGTTATTTTTGGCAAGGAATTCAAATTAATTTGCCACGTGGTGTGTTGGCTTTGGCTCATATCCGAAGGGGTGGATTGAAATTCGGTGTCCTTTTCACAGGGCCGTTAATCAGGTATGAGCTGCCCATGTGCAAACCTCATACATGATCCACGCCACCTGACTCACCAAAAAGGTGAAGACAAGTAAGGTGACGGGGAAAAGACGCAATTAAAAAACAAAGGTCAGTAGGTTCCACCCCAGCGTGTACTTATAAGAAAAGGAAAGGATTACAATAAATTTACATAGACACACACGAAGATTAGTTGGTGTTGATATGAAGAAATATTACTGCAGTTTTTTAATTTCTGAAGCAGTAGAAGGGTGGCAGGGAAAAGACGCATTACGAAAACAGGGGCCAGTAGGTCGCTGCCTAGAGGATGTTTATAGGGAAGGATTATTGATGGCAGCCACAAATGTTGAAAATGATCAAGAACATTTAATATTTAATATGCTGTTTTTAATTATTGTATAAAATTGGATTTCTGTAGTGTTTGTTAGCCACATATTTTGTTCGTCGGTGCTAGTTTACTGAAATTGTACTTGCTAGTTAATTGACACTCAAACAGGTAATGACCTGGTACCAATCTCACAGGGATAGTATGGGGTACTTTTAAGTTTAAAACAATGAAGGTACAGGAAAAATATCGATTTTTATTAGTAATTTTCGTTGTACAGTTGACGCGTGGGATGAAAGTTTTGACTCGAAAACCATTGGGACTTCGTACCAATAGGGTTGTCAATTAGTTATAATAAAAATTATAAGTTTCACAATGCAGAAACTTGTCTCCTCACTACACAAGACCCAGCTACATTGACAAACGTGCAAACCTCATAAAGCCTTCCTCTCTTCTCAAAAATATTTTATTTTATAAGAGAAAGCCCTTCATCAAGTTACGCACTCAAAAAATAATTGATGGTTCTTCCTCCCACTTCTCTAAATGCCGTAATTTTTGATGATTATTGCGTAAAATAAATTTTTTGAGCCTAGTTAGATCCAAGCAAAAAAAATAATGTTATATTTAGCTTTAGACAACTTAATAAGTCAACTCAATTCACCGCGTTGTTTCTTTTTCGCAAAACCAATCCAATTAGAAGTTCTAAATTACAAAGTCCGTAAAGCGCGATAATCAAGCACACTGTCTTAGACCTTGATCTTTGCAAAATCGAGGAAATTAGGTTAGACTATACTCATAGATCAATGGTGTATAGTTTGAATTGATGCTGGCCTCAACCAGAAGCATGGGGGAGGAAAAAAGAGTCTGTGCTGAAGGTACCAATTGATCATAAGACATCATAAAACAATAAAAAAAAGAAAATATTTGAATTTGAAATGATCAGGCCATCCTCATTCCGTGGTTGGCTTTTTGAGGTGATAATGAAGACCTTGAAATTAAAACCGGTTTACTCAGATTTTCGTTTGAAAAAAATCGTCATTATTTGCTTCAGATTTTATCAATTTTCCTCCGTTGCTTCCGGGCGTACATGGACGCTACGCTACTGGTATAAACCCATGGAACTATAGAGTATTTGAGAAATTCTGCTAGCACAAAACATAAAACACGTCATCTCTTTAGCACTTCCAATGTTAGAGTATGTCAACGGAAGCAAAAAACTGGTTCCTCATTACGACAATGCACATTGGTTAATTACTGCAAACCGATTTCAGGTAAATAAATAGGAAAATTATATTAAATAAGTTTTAACTGATCGGAAAACAAAGAAAACTAGGGGGCTCGCCCTCTGCTCGTCAACCCCCGGAGGATTGCATTGCAATCCTCCTTAGTTCGCTATGCAAACCTTGCTCGCTTCGCTCGCATCAATGAAGACATTGTTTACAAAATATGATATTCCAAAATAATACCTTTCGAGTATAGATTTGTTGTACTACAGAAAAATTATACAGTACCTTTGGAATCAGAACTCGAACAATTTGGAATTCAAATGAAAACTTTGGGCAAATTTTGACTCGAAATGTGAGCGGTGCTTTGGAAATCGAATACCCTGCATGTAGTTTGTATAAGCTGCAACAAACAGTTCGACTAATATCCATTTTTGTCAATAAAATTTTATCCGATAACGTTATAAATTCAATTGAGGAGCGAGGCTTCGTGATAAACAAATAATCGTACGGGATCCTATTGGCTCTTTAAATAGGTTTAATTTTCATTGAGATAGACCACCCCTCAGTTGCTATTTTCCCTCCAGAACACGGTGTGAATTATTTATTTTCGAGTAGTTTATTTTCTCTGCTTTTATTATAGTTTTCAGTCACTAGCTTCTAGCAAGTTCCTCAGATTGTGTTTGATCGATATATTTATGCCCAATTGTAGTCTGGCTGCTTCATATTAACTTAAAACGGGTAAACATCATACAACTCCCAATTTCGACGTTTTTGTTCAACTGTTACCTTGACCTTTAGGGCAATAGCAAGCAGCAAACAGTTAGACTTTATAATTGGGAGCGCCGAACTATAAAATTCACCCCCCTGGTGCTGAACACGCGAATACCTTCACATCTTCTCATTTCTTGCAAGCTGAGATGAAACAATATGTGGAAATATAATGAATTAGAACTATCTTTAAAGTATCTTCATAATTTGCTAACTTTTTAAAGAGCCAATTGCAATGCATAGTAAATGATGGTTTCTATTTGTACAGTAGTCAGCTGAGAGTCGTTCCGCAAGATAATAAACCGCTGCGATTTGAATCAGCATCAATCCTTAGAGTATTACTTATTTGGGTAAGTAGTTAAATTAGCGTCGCACTTAAGCACAGTGAGCTATCGGCGACGATTATGTGTTTGGGATGTCACGTATGTGTTGTTTAGGACCTACATCAACTTGCTCACAAAATAAAATCTATCCTTTCAGACGCAAACCCAGAATTTTTCATTGGGAGGGGTTGAGAAATTGGTTAGCTACAAGCGACTTAAGGTAGAAAGTAGGGTGGGATAATAATTGTATTTGTGAAACACAAAGTTTATCAGACATAAATAGGACCAAAATAAATTTTAGTTGAAAATTCTGAATACAGAACATGCAGACAAGCAAACAAGTAACTTTTCACTTTGCTACAGAAACACGTACATTACTATGATCATACCCTTAAACTAATTCCATATGGAGAAAAAAAGGTAGATAATTAGGAGCAACACAAATGACTACATTAATCCCCTAGGAAAGATCCACGGAAATTATCCACAGTCAGATGACGAGTCCAACACCTGAGTTGGCACCCCACTCTCCAAACTTCCACACTACGCCAACGTGAAGGAGAATAATTGGTATGCAACTGGCTTTAAACCACGTTTTATAAAATGAATCGAATAACATAATCACAGAATAACGCCAAATGTGGTCAAATTGTGGCCGATTTTTAAACATCACAAAAATATCCGAAACACTTCAAAATCGATTTTTGTTTTCATTTTGGAGTTGGCTGAAGCCCATGTGTCACCCCTCTGGGTGTTCCACTGCAGCCATTGTCTTCCTACATTTTCTTTCGATTTTCTCAGTGGATTTCACAGCTAACAAGTTGTTTTCATATTTTCCCATTCTATGCAACTAATATTTCCCGTTTCTTTAGCAACGGTGAATATTTTACTCTTCATTTATGCCAGAGTAGATGTTGCGTAACGCCAAATATTTGCCTTCCGCAGATGTGATACTTTATAACCGTGTGGACCAAAAGATTACACTCCATTGATTTTGAAGGCAAGGCAAGGGGCGGATGTGTAAACATATGCTGATTGAAATCACGCTGCGTGGAAAATCGGCCAGCTCGGTGACATTTTGGCGTTATTTTGTCTTTTATTTTTCCCGGGCTTGTTTTCTTTTCCCTCCCTGTGGATGATTTTTTTTTCAATAGTATTTGAAGCAACAAGTTTTATTTGAATCCAACTGTAAATGGCAGGTTTGGTAAGAAATAGGATTCTGCTGCTGTGTCTTCTGGAAGGAGAACAGACAGGAGTTCAAAATACGGCATCTTAATCTTTATATTATTGACAGAAATATTGCCGGATGGACAGCCGTAGTTAAATAAAATAATTCATAGCAAAAGAGTGGTGGGTAAGTAGTGAAGTAACATCGCACTGATGCACCACAGCGGGCGATTGGCGAAGATGTGGGATCAATCCGAAGCCACCACGTAACTTTGAACCACGGTCAGATGACAAGGCAACACCTAAGCTGACACTTCAATATCCAAACTTCCACAACAGGTCAACTAAAGAGCATTTGAGGCCAAACAGATTTAACATGCACCAGCCCCCTTTGTAGAGGACGGTCTTTGATTGGATTCGAAATCGCAGAAAAAAAAATAATCCGTTACTCTTCCAACTTGGCTACCTACATGTTAGCCTCTAGATCGGAAGGTTCCTGGTTCGAATCCGGGTTCGGGCATGGATGTTTGTAAGCGTATGGTGTAGAGGCGGCTGGTGCACCTTAAATCTGTCGTGGCCGAAAGTCCTCACGTTGGGTTGGCGTGGAAGTTTGGAGAGTGGGGTGCCAGCTCAGGTGTTGCTTCGTCATCTGACCGTGGTTCAAAATTACGAAGTGTTGTCCTCGGATGTTTCCCTTAAGGGACTGATCCCGGACCGTCGTCAATAGCCCGTTGTGTTGCTCTAGTACGACGTTAACTAAAATTACCATTACCATTACCATTACCAACTGGGATACCAGCTAAAGAGGGATGAACAGCAACAAATAGCTATAACATGAACAGTTAAAAAATCTTTAACTGCAGATTTATCTAGATTTTAAAACATGGGTCGTCAACCAAATCGACGCCGCACATTTTGGAACGCACATCGCTCTTCAGAGATGATTTTAAGATCATGTAGTAAAATTTCGAGCGAAATGGTAACTATGGAAGGTAACGTTCCACCGGATTTTCAGCGAGTCTTTCCCCAAGTGTCCTGGTAGGTTGACAGAAGCAAGAGCGGTAAAACCGACCAAGTAAACAGCGCTCTTTCCCCCTCTTCCTTTTTTCCCGGAAACCGAATATTTACCTAGGAGTCCCTGTTGCTGTAATATTAATGGCATCGTCACGCAATCGATGGCATTCCCTGGCTCTCGGGCAAATCGATACGCGGGGCCGCCGGCCGATTAAAATTTTATACCTGGCGCGTGCTCGGGCCTTAATTTGTGTCAACATCGGCGGGCCCGCCTAATCGCAGCCGCCAAACCCTCGCGAACGACCGCGGTAATCGACGTCGTCTTGCGTCGGCGTCGTTAATTTTTTCCCACCGGCGTGAGTTGGGAATTTGATCTAAAAACTTTTATTTATTTGTTGTTATTATTATTACTTTTTTTTTTTTTTTTGAGTTATCGAGATTGAATGCTCGGGGGAAGTTTGAAGGCGCGAGCAGAAAAAACGCGAGGAGGCCTAACCACCGACTCGATTAAATTACTATTAATTATCCACGCTTGGGTGAATCTGTCGGAACAGGGGTGAAGTGACGTTGGAATGTGTGCTGTTTGGGTAGCTGGGGTTTCCGAGAGTGGTCTCCATTTGTTTTGGTTGGTTGGTTTGGGTTTTATGGCGCAAGGTCCGACAGCGGAAAAGATGAGCCAAACATAGTCTATTTCTTTCCTGTCTTCAGACCAATATATAGCCAAGTGCCCCTCGAAGCCCCAATTTTAAATTCTAAAGTTTGTTTTATGTTTTGCAATAAATGGACATGGACAAGGAAACGCTTTCTACAGGGTTTGTGTATGAGTTAACAAAGGTAAATGTCGCGGTCATATTTTAGCTGCCGCGGTAGGAAACATGTTCTACAATTTGTGTATTTGAGTTAACACAGGGAAATGGTGCGGTCATATTTTAGCTGTATATTTGAAACCCGAGCAAAGCTGGGTTATTCAGCAAGTATCTAATAAAAGCAGATAAAATAATCAGCCAACGTAGCAAAAAAGTAGTCTAAAGGTTACGTTTTCAAATGGTATAAAGAGGCGTTAAAATATTGAAGTTTGAAAATATCAATACAGGATGTGTCGAAAACGAACTAGTAATTCCACTACTAGTCTACGAGAACGTCTCCGAGAATAACTACGAAACTGTGAATGGCAACGCTGTTGCGTTGTTGGACAAAGATTCGAAATATATAATTATGATGACGGATTGATACGAGCATTTTGGATTCCCTTCTTTTTCTGTTATTTGTACTAAATCTTGTAAATACATTAATACTTTTAATTATATTCCAAATTAACTTTTAATCACCGTTCCTGTCTTCTTTGCGTTTTACTAATATCACGATCTGAAGTATCTTCAAGTGTAGTGGACAAAGACCAATTCACCACTCAACCGGGATTTCGAATTGAGGTAGGTCATTTCGATTTATTTTCTTACCAAACACTTATCGTTGTAAGTGACAGGATGAATCTTTGTTTTCAAACGAAGAATATGGTAGATTAATGTTAAAAACCTTAAAAGAGGTGAGAAATTATTCAAAAAAAACTTTTGAATATGATTGATGCTCCCTATACAGGGTGGTCCCGAATTCATGGTACAAACTTTAATGGTAGGTACAGGACATTGTAACAATGATTTATTGTATAGGAATGTATAGTCGCAAGTGACGCGGTGAGGCGTAAACAGGGGAAATAAAAGGAAAGAGAAATGGAGTGATCGGTTGGTATCATTGCCGGTAGAGGGCAGTAGATGTCTAGCCGCTGTTGAACATGATGCATCGCAGTAGGGAAAAGCGCCATTCACAATTGTGCTGCCGTAGACGATGGGTGACTTTACGTATGCAGAAAAAGCAGACATGCATTACATGTACGGCCGTGCAAATGGTAACGGCAGAGCTGCGTTACGAATGTATCGCGCGGAGTATCCTGATCGACGAATGCCGGATCATAGAATTTTTCAACGGTTACATCGTCAACTTTGTGAAACAGGTGCGTTCGACGTCAACAGACATGGCGCTGGTCGAGTAAGAGCTGTACGCACTCCAAGGCTGGAAGAAAGCATCTTGAACATTGTGGCTGATAGACCCGAGTCAAGCACAAGAACTGTTGCGCGTGACGTAGGTGTGAGTCATCAGACTGTATGCAGAGTGTTAAACGAAAATCGCTTACACCCCTTCCATTTTCAGAAAGTACAAGCATTGAATCCGGCAGATTATCCTCGCCGCGTGAACTACTGCCTGTGGGTGATGCAGCAATGTGCGTTGCAG
The DNA here is from genome assembly GCA_947359465.1 of Metellina segmentata. Classification (NCBI taxonomy): domain Eukaryota; kingdom Metazoa; phylum Arthropoda; class Arachnida; order Araneae; family Tetragnathidae; genus Metellina; species Metellina segmentata. The sequence goes on along the minus strand of OX375873.1, from coordinate 39,916,927 downwards.
CCGGATTTCGTAGATTATGTGCTATTTACAGATGAAGCTACATTTTCACGCGAGGGTGTCTTTAATGCGCACAATTCCCATGTGTGGGCAACCGATAATCCACATGCAACGCGTCGACATGCGTTTCAACAACGTTTCAGTATTAATGTGTGGGCTGGTATTGTGAACGACTTTTTGATTGGCCCATACTTACTACCCACGCGGCTCACTGGCGGAAGCTATCTTATTTTTCTGAAAGAAGTGTTACCACAACTGCTGCATGATGTTCCGATCGCCATTCGTAACCGCATGTGGTTTCAGCACGATGGGGCGCCAGCACACTTCAGCATTGATGTACGGAATTACCTGAATGCCACGTTTGGTACTCGATGGATTGGGCGTGGTGGACCAGTCCCTTGGCCACCCCGATCTCCCGATTTATCGAGCCTCGATTACTTTTTATGGGGACATCTAAAGCATCTTGTTTATGAAACTCCAGTTGACTCAGATGAGGATCTCGTCGCTCGCTTATCTGTAGCTGCTGCAGGTGTGCGTGAAATACCAGGCATCTTTGAACGTGTACGCCAATCGCTCCACCGACGCTGTCAAGCATGTATCGATACTGGTGGACGCAATTTTGAACAATTACTGTAAACATGACACTTGTCAACAACGCTTTCAATAAAATCTTTGTTTTTCCTTTCGGCCGTTATTTCCCCTGTTTTCGCCTCACCGCGTCACTTGCGACTATACATTCCTATACAATAAATCATTGTTACAATGTCCTGTACCTACCATTAAAGTTTGTACCATGAATTCGGGACCACCCTGTATACATATGAAAAATGAAAATGACAACTATATTTATTTGGAACCTGAAGATGACAACTATGTATATTTTAATATTCAGAACATCATTAAAAAGGAATGAGTGCAGAGTGGGGAGGATTACCCAGCAAGGCGGCCAAACTAGGTGAGGATGTCTTAACAAATCAAATGTAAAAATGCAATCAACCAGGAATGGAGGAGTTTAACGTGTGCTGTATAGTTTTCGAAACTATGTGTTTGAGTTTCCCGCACTGTGGTTTGAGTTTACCGCACGGTTAATCGAAATTTTACTGTATGAGGAAAGAACTTAGTTTGGTAGAATTCACTTCAGCTTTTTGAAAGAACTAGGAAGAGGTAAAGTGCCGGAGTCTTAAAACATATTTCCATGGCTATATTTTTAATATCAGAAAACTGTTTAGTTTGTTTATTGATTACGAGGACATCGGTACAGCAAAACTTCGATTAGCCGTCACTCTCTTAACCGTCAGTTTCTGTTAACCGTCTGTCCGTTATTACGGTACATTGCCGCTCAGAAAGCACGAACCTCGAAGAAACAAAAGAATAGGATAGACTATTTTAAAATTTGAATATGTATGTACTTCTGGAGCGTAAGTTCATGTAACATGTACTATGCATAGTTCATGTAACATGTACTATGCATAGTTCATGTAACATGTACTATACATAGTTCATGTAACATGTAATATACTACATGTATCTATAGTACTATACATAGTTCATGTAACATGTACTATACATAGTTCTTGTAACATGTATACTTGTATAGTGTAACTTCTATATTGTTTGTTTCTGCAAAATAAAATACTTGTATGTACAGTGTATATCCAGTTCGTATACGTGCGTTTGTTTTCATCATTCATTCAGATACAATGATGGGGTTGAGTTGTTGTTTAAAGTTTTTCTGTTATCCGTCTATTCGATTAACCGTCATAGTCTCGGTTCCGACCCTAACGGTTAATCGAAATTTTACTGTATGAGGAAAGAACTTAGTTTGGTAGAATTCACTTCAGATTTTTGAAAGAACTAGGAACATTTTGGGTAGTTCCCATTTTGCTGTATAATTTAAACTCCCTTCCTTTTATTTTGTGGTCGAATTGTTTGCATAAATTTTGGGAGGAAATTATTTATGGAAATGGAAGCGCTCCTTGAACAACGTTTTGCGATTAAAGTTTGAGTTTATTTGCAAAAATGGGCATTGGATACTTTTAGCATGATACGCGAGGCTTTTCACGATGAAGCAATGGCGAGGGCAACTGTTTTTCGCTGGCATAAAACGTTTCGGAAGGAAGGCAAAATGTGGAAGATCCTGAACGTGAGGGAAGATCTTCAACGTCCATCACAGAGACAATGATCAACACAGGAGCGACAATCATCAGACATGTTGTCCTGAATATTTCTGTGGGAAGTGTTCACTCAATCATGGCTGAACATTTGGGACTGATACGTGTTTGCGCCCGATGGACGCCAGTAAAAAACATTCTCCCTCGACATTGATTCATCGTGCAAAGCCTCACGTATCATGCTAAAAGTGTCCGATGCTGATTTTTGCAAACGAACACAAAATTTAATCGCATAACGCTGTTCAGGGGGCGATTCCATTTCTACGACTGCCCTCGGCTCGAAGCTCTGGCACATCAGCCCGTATACACCATCTATCGACTTCTTTTGTTAATACACAGTAACATTTCTTTATTCCACAGAAAGTAATATTGTGACGAGTGTGGTTTTTCGCGACAGTAAAAGTAGTCTTATTACTTATTGATCAGCCCTCGTATCTACCAGTGACCCAACTCTACCATGTAGTACTTATTGGTAGACAAAGTTGCACTTTTTCATTCCGGCTTGCTAAATTAGCTATGAGCTCAAGAATGAACACTGAGTTCGATTTTCCCTGACACAAACTCAACCCTAATTATTGGTAAACATCTATCTAACAATCTAGCACGTTAATCCGTGGTACAATAGGCATCCCCACTGCGCTAGCAAATTGCAAGTTATAGGCGGCACAGGTTAGATTTCTCGCTGGATGTATTTTGCTCTCGTATTGGTGAAATTTACCTTTAGTGTGTCTATTTACTTAGCGTTGTCTGTCTTGTGTTTCGCGCAGCTTGGCGAAATATGGCCCCTTGCACCGTTAAACCAAACGCAAACCAACCTTTTTTGGAGAGGTTTCAACTCAATTCGTAAAATACGTCGATTTTGAAATGTAGGCGAGTCTAAAAATAAATTTTACCTAAATTACGTGCGATCTTAGCTTGTTGGAATGAAAAACCAACTATTCCAAATTTCGCCTCAAAATTATTCCACTCTATGATCCACATAGTACCGGATTGCAAATACAAATGATAGAGCCAAAAAGGAACACCCTTATTGTTCTAAGTTCTTATAAACAGCCCGTTTCACACCATAATGTCACCAATACATATTTCTATTCTATTTTTCGTTCAGGGGAATTGGAAGTCTGGAAGAGTAGCGGATATCAACCAGAGGGTTACGAGTTCAAAACTCAATCTAGTCAAATACCATCGTGTACGTGGAGGCTGATGCAGTGGTGTCCAATGTTCTCACGTTGGCGAGGTGTACAAGTTTGGAGAGGGGGTGAAAGCTAAGGTGTGTTTACCTCATCACATGACACTGGTTCAAAATTACGCAAGAGGTTGTCCTTTTTAGATTGATTCAGGACCGCTACCACTAACATGTTGTGTTATTCCAGTGCGCCTTTAATTCAACCACCAACTATCATAGAAATATCAGGAAAATGGTTTAATTTTGATCCCGCGGTAGGATAAAAAGCTCAAACCATCCAGCAAAATGGGAACGCTCGCCCCCACATTGTTCAAAGTTCTTTCAAACAAACTGAACAAAAAGGAATCCCCCACCATAATGTCACCAACGTAAATTTCCATTCCAATTTTCGTAGAGGGGGAACACTATGGAACTGATCTAATTTTGATCCCACGATAAGAGAAAAAAAATCAAACCATCCAGCAAAATGGGAACACCCCACATTGTTCAAAGTTCTTTCAAACAACCTGAACAAAAAGGAATCCCCCACCATAATGTCACCAACGTAAATTTCCATTCCAATTTTCGAAGAGGGGAACATCATGGAACTGATCTAATTTTAATCTCAGGATAAGAGAAAAAAAATCAAACCATCCAGCAAAATTGGAACACCCCACATTGTTCAAAGTTCTTTCAAACAACCTGAACAAAAAGGAATCCCCCACCATAATGTCACCAACGTAAATTTCCATTCCAATTTTCGTAGAGGGGGAACACTATGGAACTGATCTAATTTTGATCCCACGATAAGAGAAAAAAAATCAAACCATCCAGCAAAATGGGAACACCCCACATTGTTCAAAATTCTTTCAAACAACCTGAACAAAAAGGAATCCCCCACCATAATGTCACCAACGTAAATTTCCATTCCAATTTTCGTAGAGGGGGAACACTATGGAACTGATCTAATTTTGATCCCACGATAAGAGAAAAAAAATCAAACCATCCAGCAAAATGGGAACACCCCACATTGTTCAAAGTTCTTTCAAACAACCTGAACAAAAAGGAATCCCCCACCATAATACCACCAAAGTAAATTTCCATTCCAATTTTCGAAGAGGGGAACATCATGGAACTGATCTAATTTTAATCTCAGGATAAGAGAAAAAAAATCAAAACATCCAGCAAAATTGGAACACCCCACATTGTTCAAAGTTCTTTCAAACAACCTGAACAAAAAGGAATCCCCCACCATAATGTCACCAACGTAAATTTCCATTCCAATTTTCGTAGAGGGGGAACACTATGGAACTGATCTAGTTTTGATCCCACGATAAGAGAAAAAAATCAAACCATCCAGCAAAATGGGAACACCCCACATTGTTCAAAGTTCTTTCAAACAACCTGAACAAAAAGGAATCCCCCACCATAATGTCACCAACGTAAATTTCCATTCCAATTTTCGAAGAGGGGAACATCATCGAACTGATCTAATTTTAATCTCAGGATAAGAGAAAAAAAATCAAACCATCCAGCAAAATTGGAACACCCCACATTGTTCAAAGTTCTTTCAAACAACCTGAACAAAAAGGAATCCCCCACCATAATGTCACCAACGTAAATTTCCATTCCAATTTTCGAAGAGGGGAACATCATGGAACTGATCTAATTTTAATCTCAGGATAAGAGAAAAAAAATCAAACCATCCAGCAAAATTGGAACACCCCACATTGTTCAAAGTTCTTTCAAACAACCTGAACAAAAAGGAATCCCCCACCATAATGTCACCAACGTAAATTTCCATTCCAATTTTCGTAGAGGGGGAACACTATGGAACTGATCTAATTTTGATCCCACGATAAGAGAAAAAAAATCAAACCATCCAGCAAAATGGGAACACCCCACATTGTTCAAAATTCTTTCAAACAACCTGAACAAAAAGGAATCCCCCACCATAATGTCACCAACGTAAATTTCCATTCCAATTTTCGTAGAGGGGGAACACTATGGAACTGATCTAATTTTGATCCCACGATAAGAGAAAAAAAATCAAACCATCCAGCAAAATGGGAACACCCCACATTGTTCAAAGTTCTTTCAAACAACCTGAACTAAAAGGAATCCCCCACCATAATACCACCAAAGTAAATTTCCATTCCAATTTTCGAAGAGGGGAACATCATGGAACTGATCTAATTTTAATCTCAGGATAAGAGAAAAAAAATCAAAACATCCAGCAAAATTGGAACACCCCACATTGTTCAAAGTTCTTTCAAACAACCTGAACAAAAAGGAATCCCCCACCATAATGTCACCAACGTAAATTTCCATTCCAATTTTCGTAGAGGGGGAACACTATGGAACTGATCTAGTTTTGATCCCACGATAAGAGAAAAAAATCAAACCATCCAGCAAAATGGGAACACCCCACATTGTTCAAAGTTCTTTCAAACAACCTGAACAAAAAGGAATCCCCCACCATAATGTCACCAACGTAAATTTCCATTCCAATTTTCGAAGAGGGGAACATCATGGAACTGATCTAATTTTAATCTCAGGATAAGAGAAAAAAAATCAAACCATCCAGCAAAATTGGAACACCCCACCATTGTTCAAAGTTCTTTCAAACAACCTGAACAAAAAGGAATCCCCCACCATAATGTCACCAACGTAAATTTCCATTCCAATTTTCGTAGAGGGGGAACACTATGGAACTGATCTAATTTTGATCCCACGATAAGAGAAAAAAAATCAAACCATCCAGCAAAATGGGAACACCCCACATTGTTCAAAGTTCTTTCAAACAACCTGAACAAAAAGGAATCCCCCATCATAATACCACCAACGTAAATTTCCATTCCAATTTTCGAAGAGGGGAACATCATGGAACTGATCTAATTTTAATCTCCGGATAAGAGAAAAAAAATCAAACCATCCAGCAAAATTGGAACACACCACATTGTTCAAAGTTCTTTCAAACAACCTGAACAAAAAGGAACCCCCCCCCCATCATAATGTCATCAATGTAAATTTCCATTCCAATTTTACTGGAGTGAGAACATCGTGGAACTGATCTAATTTTGATCCCACGATAAGAGAAAAAAATCAAACCATTCTGCAAAAGGGGAACACACCATATTGTTCTTTCAAACACACAATCCGAACATCAAGAAAGCCCGCCGTATCATCAAAACATATTTCCATAGCATTTCCCCCGTCGATCAATCGTGAAAACAACCCATAAAAGACCCCACAAATCCCATAACAACCACAGTAAAACAAAAAGAAAGGCCAAATTACACGAGACATCACCAAGACCAACCCCTACGAAGACGATGTCAAGGCCCGAGAAAAAAAAGAAGCAAAAAATCCGTTGCGCAAAGGGCGTTATCGGCGTCGTGCGGAGAGAGCGAGCTTGCGGTCTCAATGACAGCGCGGTGATGTTGTCGTGGGCGGTAGTCCGCCTGAACTTGGGACGGGGTTTGTGTGCCATCGGCGGTCACGACCGGTTTCCGCAGGCGGAAGTCGCTTGGCGCAAGGTCGGCAGTCCCAGCGCGCCTGCCTCGGTTAACGCTCACGTGACGGCACCTGTTGCCGATGCGAAATGACTGTGGAGTCTCGACAGATATGATTACAGGAGGAATTCCTATTTTCGAAGCTCCAGCCTCTGTCTCTGCCGGGTGTTTCGTTCTCGCAACATGCAGGTCCAATGCCCACAGTTGTCTTCAGCTCTCGTGCAGTCAAAAGATCACCGAAAAGCCAAGGGTGGATTAGCCTTCTGGCTCATCGGGCAAAAGGATTGCTAATACACATTTTTTTATTGAACTAAAGGAAACTCTCCGTGCAACACAGAAGTACAACATGGGCTTGCAGAAGTAAGTCGATTACACAGTGAAACAGTGTGAAAAAATTTAACTAAAATAATAAGATTTGATCAATTTGACACATGTGAGTAGAAAAGCAGATTATTGATTTCCACTGGCAATGTTTTACACATTGATACACATCGAAACGATTGAATTTACTGACCTAAGTTGTACAAATGTTTTGAAGTATATTGAACATTTTAATGCTCAAAATCCAAATAAGTAGCTGCCGACCAACCGGTATAGTGGTTAAGGTGTTAGCCTCTAGATAGGAAGGTTCCTGGTTCGAATCCGGGTCCGGGCATGGATGTTTGTAAACGTATGGTGTAGAGGCGGCTGGTGCACCCTAAATCTGTCGTGGCCGAAAGTCCTCACGTTGGGTTGGCGTGGAAGTTTGGAGAGTGGGGTACCAGTTCAGGTGTTGCTTCGTCATCTGACCGTGGTTCAAAATTACGAGGTGTTGTCCTCGGATCTTTCCCTTAAGGGACTGATCCCGGACCGTCGTCAATAGCCCGTTGTGTTGCTCTAGTACGACGTTAACTAAAATTACCTTTACCAAATAAGTAGCTAAAATACAATTTTTTAAAAAGTGTCTAACAGCAAACAAGCAAGCGAAGAAATCGACAAACGTATTCCTATGTTAAGAAAATTTTAAAAGTTGACTAATGTAACACACTTATTATATTTGAAAAGATGCCAGTTGAAGAATCGTTTTGTTTTTTGGGTTACCACGTCCCTTAATTTACCTAATAGACTCGTTCAAAACACCGTGACTCGACTGACATGGGAGTCGGATAAACAGCAGGTGCGATATTGATGCTAAATTCAGAAACGCTACAACTATTGCCCTATCACAATTTACTCACGAAGACAGTGTCATATTAGCAGTACCCATGTCACACACCCTCTCCCCAGAGGACGCAGACGACGCCAGAAGTGACAACCCGCAGGAACATGTTCATTTCCAAGAGTGATTTGCAAGTCTGCTGAAACGACAAGCCGTCAAAGATCACGGATGTCCCTCATACGCATCGTATAACTTTATTGAACACTTAACATCGTAAGCTGATGGATACTAAATTTCTGTGACGGGAAGTCATATAGTATCGACTTCGGCCGTAATATGAATGGAGATGGTGTCATTTGTATCCAGGCAACGTGATCAGTGAAATTAAGATTTACAAACGCAATCTTTTCACTTTCACATCAGTTTCTCAATTTCGTTGTTGCTTTCGTAGCAATCAAGTCATTTTATACTAACTGATTGGTTGATGCTAGTGATGAAGAAACATCTATCAAAGATACGGAGCACAGCGAGTGGTAAAAGACTTACCGGCTTTTAATTTCGAACTTTTTATGAATTTAGGGACATCAAGCTACAATTTTGTTTACTTCCGAAGATAAATTTCTTTCAGTTAAAAATGTGGCAACAGTTAAGTTGCGATCACTTATTGGTATATAAATCAGTACCCCGATCATTTATTGATATACGAAGACCGATTGAACCAGGACTACGGCCATTTTTAAATGCTATTCTCTCTAAGACAAAGTAGATTCTGGGAGGATGCTTCAATAGAATAATGAAAAACGCAAATAAACAACGTAAAAAATTTTGTAATAAAAATTTTTCTTCTTTCTTTTTAATAACCTTTGCCTGACAATTAGTGTTTCGTAATCCCTTCTTTCTCCGCAAAAGAAGAAATTAGGAACTACAAAGTATAACGTTGTTTGAGTTAAATGGAGCAAAGTCCATATTTGGCCAAGCAACGCCAAACGATGTGAAGTAAATGGACAAACACACAAAGAAAAGTTTACTGCCATAGAAGAGAAATACACTCGGCGCCAATTCATGCCAACAACAACTCGCTGGTTGCTAACGAAGTGGGCAAACCACTGAGCCACGGCCGAATATTAACACACTTATTAATTGTATGGCGTTGATAAATTAAGCACACTAACGATGGAGGGGGTGGGCCGAAGGTCCTGGGCGATAAGCCCTCTACCTTCTTCAGGAACGTGGCAGGTACTTAATGAAAAAATGAGTTAAACAGAATTTGTACTATTGGTGGTAGTTTCATTGTCCAATGGTAGTGAAGGATGGTTCGGGTGGGAGTGGTCACAGAGAGTCGAATTTGATCAACAGTTAGATGCTAAGTGACTTGAATTAAGTTAAAAAGGAAGATGAATAAAATAAATAAATTACAAATTAAGTTACAAAAATAAAGAAAAGTTACTAATTGAGAATGGCTCTGGGCCTTTCACTGAATTCAGTTTGGCGATGGTCATATCTGGGGATTTGCAGGATTATCGATAATTTCGAGTTTAGCATAGAATTTAATAGCGAGTTTACGGAAGAAATCTTTGAAATTAGTCATTTTGAGATCTTCAAGAATTTTATTATTTCTGTAATACCAGGGATAACCACTGATAATACGGATAGTTGAATTTTGAAAAGCTTTTAGTTTAAAGAGGTGACTTTTTGCTGCATATCCCCAGACAAGACTAGCGTAGCTGATTTTTGGTCTAATCATGGAAGCACACTAACATTTGTCATTCCATACAATCATTAGTGTTAATGTTCAGAGATTAATTCGGGGTCAGCTTGAATTCCAACAGAGGAGAATATTTAAAAGAATATACTGTTTGTAAACATAAAAATATGCATACGGAAACACATGAAATACGACTTTCTTTGGGCTACTTTACGTAGAAGTTTTATGCAGCAAGCACACATCCTATGAATATGTAGATTACCCTCTTCTAGGCTGCCTTTGAAACAGAAACTTTCTCATAAATAATTCTTATCAAGGAAATCAAATAACTGATAAAAAGTTTGAAATGCAAGTACCATCCAAAAATAGATTCCTCGCTATAAAATCCGGGCCCAATTTAAAGAGTGCTTTGGAAGTCCCCTTTCGAGGTATTTTTTTCCCCACAGAATTAAAGCAAACTTCCAGCACACGTCAAAGGGCGCAGAAGAAAAACCCGTGAATACCAATTCCTTTGAAAGACTGGAATTAGATTTCTTTGCAATACCTGACAATTTTTTTGCACTTTGGATCAAATCTCGTTTGTTTTATAGCGATAGAGGGGATGAAACTAATGCGAAGAAATGAATCACAATACGTAGACAAATACTCGACATCGAAAACACGGCCGTCACGAGATGTATGATGGGTTCCCAAATTACATTTTCTGCGATATTTTTTTTATAGTCTCTGCAGTCTGGAATGGCAGTGATGCATGCGATGTGGCACTTAGAGAGAGGTATATTTTCAACCTTTTCAATAAGTCAGAGATATAGTTTGGAGAACATTCATCTAAAATACTGAATTCTGTCGTTATAAACTACATTAGCCTTTAAAAAAAGCAAATAGAAACACAACATAAACGTACCTTTCATAGGACTTAATGGTTTTATAAAAAAGGCAATGCTATATTAAGTTGTTCAAGGGACGTACTTCTTATGGATATTTTTTTTCTATATAGTTCAAGCATTTTGATATAGAGTAAAGTTATTCAGATTTATGTAAGTGCATAAAGAAGCATCCCAGCATTCATTTATTTAATTCGGACGTTTACAAATGAAATGTTTATTGTTATTATTTCTCTTTACTATCAAATTGTCTGCTTGTGTGTCCATTCCTTTACGATGATTTGTAAGAGGATCCTTAAGATCAAGCACACAATTCAGAATGTATGTGAACTCAGTCCAAATAACCACTTCTAATGTACAACTATTACAACAGGCCTACAATTAGTTATCTGATATTTAAACGCGTAACATTATGCTGCAATTAGATTGTTGGCACAAAAAATTCCGCTCAAACATGATGCAGAATTTTTTTTTCAAAAAACCCTAACCCTCACACGTTTAGTGAAACGATCGATTAACTATGTAGCGTTTATGTACGTACACGTAATTTTTTTTATTTTTCTAATACCCAATCAGTAACCTCTTCGACCTGCCATTAACAAGGGGCGATTTGTGAAGAATCCAATGGGTAAGCACAAGCCAGGATTCGAACTCGGGACCCACTGGGTGGCAGACAAAAGTTATAATATTTTATGAAAGGGTTTCAATGCAAACAAATAATCCAGACGGAAGGTAAAGATTTGCCTTCTGCTACCCAATGCTTTCAAATGATATGTAACAGAGGTTCCTTAAAATGTAGTTTATCATCGTTTTAACAACATTTGGTATTTAACCTTTTGACTACGGCTATAGATATAACAAGCGCGATTACTTCTTGACGCGATTCTTATAACTTTCAAGGTAGCTGTAACGGCCGTAGTCTAAATTCTTTCTTGCCGCGGTTCTTATAACTTACAAGGTACAACTGATGTGCTAGCCGGTGTCTAAATAATTTCCTGGCGCGATTTCTATAACTTTCAATGTACAACTGCTGTAACTGCCGTAGTCTAAAGGTTAATCTTTTGATTACGGCTATAGATATAACAAGCGCGATTATTTCTTGACGCGATTATTATAACTTTCAAGGTACAAGTGCTGTAACGGCTGTAGTCTAAATTCTTTCTTGGCGTGGTTCTCATAATTTATAAGGTACAACTGATGTACTGGCCGGTGTCTAAATAATTTCTTGGCGCGATTCCTATAACTTTCAAAGTACAACTGCTGTAACGGCCGTAGTCTGAAGGTTAATGTTTTGATTACGGCTATAGATTTAACAAGAGCGATTATTTCTTGACGCGATTCTTATAACTTTCAAGGTACAAGTGCTGTAACGTCCGTAGTCTAAATTCTTTCTTGGCGCGGTTCTTATAACTATCAAGGTACAAGTGATGTACTGGCCGGTGTCTAAATAATATCTTGGCGCGATCTCTATAACTTTCAAGGTACAACTGCTGTACGGCCGTAGTCTTAAGGTTAATCTTTTGACTACGGTCATAGATATAACAAGCGCGATTATTTCTTGACGCGATTCTTATAACTTCTAAGGTACAAGTACTGTAGCGGCCGTAGTCTAATTTCTTTCTTGGCGCGGTTCTTATAACTTACAACGTACAACTGATGTACTGGCCGTTGTCTAAATTATTTCTTAACGCGATCATGGTATAATTGCTATACCGGTCGTAGATAAAGGGGAATCTAATTGGCGTTGAGACCAATTAACTATCATATATCAATTCATAATTCATTCTTTGGATTTTTTATTGAGAAGTGCTGAAATTGCATTCGGAAAACAAACCAAGTGACGTCACGTCCGGAAAGCGTACAAGAAACAAGTTTCATCACCGAAACACTATCCTCACCTACATTAAGATCGACAGAAAATACATCTCACAGGAGTCTTATGACCAAAACCTAAACTGTCACAATGCTTATGGCATAGAAAACGAGTAGAAAAGAATGGATTAACTGAACTGCAAATTCATCAAACCTGATAAAAATATTTGGAAAAGGATACTTTTATAGTAAAATACATATCAAGATGTTAAAAACATTGTTGTGATAGATACGTAAACTAGTGTCCTGCATTGACAGAAGGCTGAATCGACATATAATCTTTCAGCCTGTGACAGATGACGTTCGATCAGTCAATTGCCGCTCATCTATCTTGCAGCCGCCCATTAATCAATTACAATGACACTTTCACTGTCCTGTAATGATTACTCCAATCAAAATGTGATCGCACAAAATGTGACAGTCAATAATCGGTAAATCAACCACAAGGAAGTAAATTTAATAAAAAAAAAACACTTTAAGTGTGTGTTCACATTAACCCCAATTAACATAAAACGAGTGTAAAATGATTAATTAAACACGAATTTTTTGGAAGACTATCGGATAGAAAATAAAATATTTAAAGGTTTGAATTAAGCATGTTTTATGCTATAATTTTGTAGTGAAGATTTTGGAAACATTGTACATGTGCCAACTACCAAGAAAAAATCCACAGGATTTTAAAATAAAAAGCAACGTCAATGCTCAATGCTTACATAGAAATCCTGTGCAGTGCTAACAGAATGACGTAGGAAGAAAATTCTTTTTACGCAAACATTAGGTAGGTGTTGGCTACTGCAAGAAGGAACCCTCTCCTATTTCAATAATTTAACTATTCTTTAACCATTTTGAAAATGAAAAAATTCTCTGTTTAGAAAACTTATAAATTGGGTTGTCCTTTTGAAGTACCTCAAAAGATTTGTAAAAGATGAAATATACGAAATTAGAGCAAGAAAAAATATTTCATTCTTTTGACATAAAGAAAACATAAAATCCATTTGCTCATTGCCACATTTTGAAAATGAGAAATTTCTCAGTTTAGAAAACTTATGAATTGGGGTGTCCTTTTGAAGTATCTCAAAAAATTTGTAAAGTACGAAACATACGAAATTAGAGCAATAAAAAATATTTCATTCTTTTGCCATAAAGAAAATACAAAATCCATTTGAAGAAAAAAGCTAAAAATAATGTACTGAATAGAAACGTCAATGCTTTATTACATCATTCTCGATATCCTCTGCCCTAATTATTCAAAAACCAACATAAAACAGTTTTAAAAGACAACAGATTCTTGCATATTTCCTTAAAATAATTGCTTCCCAACTAGTTCGTTGAATTAATATTGCACTGAAGCAACAACACAGAAAATTTTAATTCATGTCAATAAAAGAAAATGCCTAAAAATAAAAATTTCATAAAAAAATATTAAAACAATTCTTAACGGAAAATTTTACCTTTCATTCTACTTCTGTTATACGCCAGCGGCATTTATTTGAACTTGACGACGTAACCAGTTTGACGATACTTTAGTACAAACTGGCTGCAGATTTAAGCAAAAACTGAACAGTTAAATGGTTTCTCGAACATTAATAATGGGACGCGGAATGTTTTCCCAAATTTGACCTGGATCTATGGCTTAAAGGATCTGCGTTGTCAGATATTGTAAAACCCCTGCGTTTCGTCATTTTCCACAGGGGTTCCGTAATGAAATGCATTCAAAATTCTTTGCATCAGGATACTAAATGCAAATTGGAATACATAATTTTTGTTTTACTTGTGAAGAAAATCTTTGTTAAAACTACCGCTTCCCATTCATCCACCAAATAATCTCCAATCAAGACATCCACCAGACACATTTAACCAAAATGCACGAACCTCGTTCCCTGACCGTGGTTCAAAATTACGAGGTGTTGTCCTCGATCTTTCCCTTAAGGGATTGATCCCGGACCTTATACCTTGAAAGTTATAAGAATCGCGCCAGTTATATATCGTAGTCGCTATAGTCGTAGTCAAAAGGTTAATAAGCTTTCATAACCTAGCTACCAGATTCCGATGTTTTCATCTCTGGTTGCTTGGAAATTACCGTCCCTTGGTGACATGTTAATTTTTTATAAACATCGTACTAGAGCAACACGACGGGCTATTTATGACGATCTGAGATCAATCCCTTAAGGGAAAGATCCGAGGACAACACCACGTAATATTGAACAACTCTCCAAACTTCCACACCAATTCAAAGTGAGGACTTTCGGCCACGACAGGTATAAGGTGTACTGACCACATACACACCTTACGCTTAGAAACATCCATGCACCGGATTCGAGCCAGGAACCTTCCGATCTAGTGGCTAACACCTTAACCACCAAACCGGTTGGTCGGGCTGGTGCCTCTTGGAAAACTTTCGAAAGAATAATCCGAAAAATGTTTTTTTTCTGTCAATCATTAGAGACCGCGGTAGCCCGGTTGGAAAATTAACGGATTAGCAACGGAGGTTTGCGAGTTGGAATCCAACCAAATACCGCAGTGTACAAAGGGTGCGGGTGCACGTCGAATCTGTTGTGGATTCAAATGTCCTCGCGTTGGCATGGTGTGGAAAGTTGGAGAGCGGGGTGTCAGCTCATGTATTCTCGTAATCTGAATGTGGTTTAAAATGATGAGGCATCGTTCTTGGATTTTTTCCCTTCCAGTTTGATGGCGTAGAGGCAGTCGGTGCACCTGTCATGGCCGAAAATCCTCACGTTGGGTTGGTGTGGAAGTTTGGTGAGTGGGGTGCCAGTTCAAGTGTTGCTTCGTCATCTGACCGTGGTTCAAAATTACGTGTTGTTCTCGTATCTTTGTTGGATCCCGTTGCGTTGTTGTAGTACGACGTTAATTAAAAATTACCAAATTACCTTCAAGATTGATCCCGTTGTGTTGCAACAGCACGATGTTAATTAACTACCTACCTACTGAAATTTGAAGACATTCTTGTGATTTCAAATTTTTCCTGCGCATTTATTTTTATTATTTCCTCAAAAAATGTTTTAGATAATCTTTGCAATCTGGTGTTTATCTAAGAGAAAACGAGAAACTAATCATGCTACTTCGTTTGGAATTTTTATTTCAAAACGTCGCTTAATATTGGGTTGATTGCAAAATTTGTTGCATATGTCGTGGTCTCTAATGTCCTCTTGTCTTCGTGGTGTGGAAGTATAGAGAAAATGGGGTTCCAGCTCAGGTGTGACTTCGTTATCTGAACGTGGTTCAAAATTACGCTGTGTTGTCCTCTGATTTTTCCCTTCGGATTTGCTCCCGGACTGTTGTTAGTTAAAATGCTTATACCTACCATATTAGTTAAAAAATAAACTAAATTTTCTTTGAATTTTCAAAATAACATTCGCCAAATTTTTCGAAAAGTTGTCCCAATTTTGGAAAAAAGAACTTTTGAGACGAGTTTGCTTAAAAAGAAATCCCTATAAGCAACTAAATTTAAAATAAGAGCCGCCGTTTAGTCTCTTGTGGCAGCCGCGTGACCACCATCTAGATTTAGTGGCGAGAACAGTTCTCGTAGTATACAGGGAGTACATAGTTGAATGCATCTTTACGTCAACGTTACGTTCTGGAATATGAGATCAATTATAATACCGTTATAGACTTGATATCTTATTTGATTGTTCATTAGGGAGGGGGGTTGACAAGCACGAATTCGCCATTTCTCTAAAGTCAGCAAAGTATAGTTAGAAATTTGGAACAGTCGGGCGACAATGGTAACTAAACATTTTCTCTCCATTGCCAGAATTCTCAAATTGTGTTCAATTTGTTTTAGTTAAGCAATATCTTGACTAAGGCTTCCAGAAGTCAGCAGGGCCACCCCACTTTCTTTGGCCTTCTGGGTCGCATTATTATTTCCCATCAAATACGGGTATTATTGCCTGATATCATCAACCCATGTCATCACCTGCAGTCAAAACTGAAGAATTGTGGAGGCGAGTTGAATATGTGTGATAAGACATTTCAGACAGCCATCCAGAATCTTCATCGGTCGATGTCAAGTCGTGTGCAAGTAGTTATAACTGCTAAATATACACGCATTTTGCTGATTTCGGCATGTATCTTTTGACTTCTGAAATTTCAATTATTTATACATTGCACCAAATGTCATAGCTTAAATTAATTTTATCGCTGTAACTAAAATATGTTGGTGTTGCATTTTCAATGAACAGTCGCGTAGATATGGATTCATCGACACCAACGAGGGTTAGACGTTCGAAGCAAAAGATCAGGAGTCAATGACTTAAACATTTTTCTCGATTGTTAAAATGTTTGACTTGGTTGAGTATTTTCGTGAATGTGTACGAAGAAACAAAGTCTAGACAAAACATAGAACTCTGTCGGATCAAATTAAAGTAAGAGTATAGCATTATTAGGGAGGAAAACGATTGGTAAATTGGAATTATAGCAAACAAAGAAATTCTGAAGATAGTCGCCAAAATTGATAACTGGATCAAAAACTCAAGCCGTATTTTTTGGTGCAAAATAAAACTGCTGATATCGGGCCTTGCTACAAAGAAAAACTTTCACTTGACGTCCGTTTCCGTTCAGCTTTCACCCCGATTACATTACAACATAAATTCATTTCGACATTAAAATGATACATCTTCGCCCTAACCCTTTCACACCCTTTATTAAATCGCAGTTTCGTAGATACAAGACTCTCCGCACGAGTCAGATAGATACAGTGCGTCAAAGCGAAGAGCGCAGATGTTAAACACAGTACTCTCCAAGAGAAATACTCGAAAATACACTCATTAAACAGTCTAGCACTGGCATCTGCTCCGTCCTGAACCATAACGCTCAGAACAGGTGATGCCATGGGCGATTAAACAGTCACCATAGCAACCACTTCCTCTCCAGATTCCCACGTGATGCGATAAGAGAGCCCCCATCATCAATAAACAAACATTTTCTCTCATATATCCCCTTCGCTCTCGCAGCACAAACTCCCACAATTGATAAGGATCAACCGACAGAAGACCGGGTCGTCGCCAGGTGTTTCGATTTCGCCGCTGCTGCCACCGACCACTGCACTAACGTTGACACGATAAAGAAAAGCAGCACCGAGCAGAGCCGGAGTTCGGGAGGACAAAAAAAGCAAAAAATCTCTGGTGTCCGATCAAATATTGAATCCCTGGTTGGTGGTGAAAGGTATTACGCGGGGTTGTCGTTTATTTGAGAAAGGGAAAATGGATACGGAGGTACATTCGCTAAGTAAATGAACTCCGTGAGCTTTTTTTTTTATTGCGAATGTTTCAATCGGGAATAAAACCGTCACAAATAGAGGGAGGAGAAATGAACATAATAACATAATATAACTGTCCGGAATCCATTTTATTAGATGGAGTATAGGATCAAGAGGAACAATCTGTACGGAGAATTTTCGCAATCCAGTCACCGTCTGAATAAATCTTTTGGGGAAGTTAGAAAGATTTCTTAAACTATATTTATTTCGTTTTAACTATTACTTTTGTTGTTGAGCGATTCCAAAACTAGAGAAAGGGAATCGGCAAATTAGAGACTTTAATCACAAAATCAGCTTGCGCAAAAGAATTTCTAAATAGCATGAATTGAAATTAATTTATTTTTTGTTACCTTTCTTTTTGCTTACTTATTTACATTTCTTTTTATTTTATTGATAATTTCAATCGTGTAACTGTGATCCAACTACCATTTATTAATACAGATTGCTTAATTTTTACTTTGAGGTTATTGTTTTTACTATCCTATTTTAATGGGGTTTTTTTATATGTGTGTTTTCAACTACTTTTATTTAAAATTTCGATTGTAATATCTCAGTCAGTCCAAAAATATTCTCTCCCAGAATATCTATTCAGTTCTTTTCAAATTGTCCCTAATAAGGACGTGCATGATGAAATTTTTAATCCTACGCATTTGTAATCAGTCAAGGGACCAATTCTGCTGTCAGTCTCGCTGCGCCTTAGTTAATTGTGTTCGTGTGGTAATGTATTTTAAAATGCAAATGACTCTCCTGTCCTCGTTCACCGCGCTCGATAAATTCATCTTAGTTCTAAATTTAATATACAAAAAACTTAAAAGTATGACAATTGAATCTACTATGCTCGTGCTTAATAGGTGAGAAACACAAACCCGGAAAAAGGATATTTGGAAGAACGATATTAGAAGTCGTTAATTTTGCACGTTTTAATGTTTTGACGACTAAGGCTTTAGACCCCATCGTCATTACTGAGTGTTTTCGTGCAAATTCCAAACACAAAACCAATTAATTTTCCTTCAATCTATCAGCAGT
Source organism: Metellina segmentata (assembly GCA_947359465.1). Taxonomy (NCBI): domain Eukaryota; kingdom Metazoa; phylum Arthropoda; class Arachnida; order Araneae; family Tetragnathidae; genus Metellina; species Metellina segmentata. The sequence continues at coordinate 39,898,179 of OX375873.1, read as the reverse complement.
CATTTATACAACTATCTGTTTTGTGAACTGTAAAAAGAATGAACAAATGAATCTAACCTGGACAAAGAGCCGCAAGATAACTAGCTTGTGAAACTAGCACTCTCTTCTGACCTAAAACATAAATTGAGTATTGTTAGATCAGAATGATTTAAATAAGGCATTAAAAATATATCAATAAGAAATTTGTGAAAGTATTATTTCATATCGAAATCTTCCTTGGCGTCTTGCGTCCACCTTTGAATATAAAATCTAGATGGCTTTCAGAATACGGTTAAATATCACAAGTTAGGCGTTCAATTGTTGTTAAAAATGTTTTACAATTCTATAAAATTAGATTTAAGAGTTGTTAAGTTACCAACTCTTTAGACTGTTTAAACCCATTTAGAAGTAATAGGATTCTCGAAGGATGACTATCCTATTAAACTTACTCTCAAAGGGTAATAACAAATAAAATCTTTATTTTAACATAAGTAAACAGTATTTAACAAAAAAGGGGTTACAAGAAATAAACTGCTGGTAACAAGCAACCCGAAAAGGTAGAGTGAATCAACTGAATTTCCGCACTTAAATATACGCGTGAGGAAATAAGACCTGTGGCGAAGTCTTACGATTGCGATTATAAATTAATCGTACGCCACAAAATAAGAATGAATGAATATCTCCACAACATAGAAATTAAGGCTCTTTTGTCTTTGAAGTTCAAGTGTTTCTCTCTAAAATATATTCGTGTATACTCTAAATTATATTACGTGAATATTAAAATAATTCCAGAGAAATAGTTGCTCAAGTCGCACTCAAAGTACTTGTGATGAGTACATACTTGTATCGATTTATTCCCCATATGAGAAACACAAATTAACAGGTAATGATTTTATAAAAAGGTTTTTAGACACTGAATAAGGAAAGAAAGTAATGAGAAAGAAAAGCCTTTTAAACATAGTAAATGAATTTAGGGATTATTGAAAATCTGTATGGGAAAAGAGAAGATTTAAAAAGCGAACCAGTTAAACACACTACAAGATCTATTTTTACCATTTTATAGCCTTTATATAAATTGTAAGGAGAAAGGAAAATTACACGCGATAATTTCACTATCGCTGCTCCTTTTGGAATCTATCTCGCGCAAATATTTAACTCGATTTCATTGTCTGGTGTTCGTCTCGACGAGTTATCTCGTCATGAGCAAAACTGACCAGATCACGATGGACGACATATTCTCGTCATTAGAAAAAAACTGACCAAATCGTGATGGATGATATATCTCGCCTTTAGAAGAAAACTGATGATCAGATCTTGTTTCGCCAAAATTAAAATATTAGTAATACTTTGATACGAGATATCTCGTCATTAGCAAAATTGGTTAAATCTTGATGGACGAGATATAACGTCGAAACCACTTTGGAGGGTTAAAAAGAAAAAGCGTCGCTCTCTAGAAATGCTTCCTAGCATCAAAACAGGTGGAAAATATTTTAATAAGCAAAAATTAGGAACTCAGGAACTAATTTTTAAAATGTCGAATGAAATTAATCAATTACACATTTGGAATTTAGAGATACTGCTAATGTATCATGAAAACTGTATAGGTAGATCCTTGGTGAAACCTATGAAAGTAAATGTCATTACGGCACTCTTTTCCTTCATCTATTGTAGATAAATTTTTAACAAAATTTTCAAATCTTCCGATCAGCTAAATCAAATTTACCAGTACATCAGGAAATCCAATTATTTTGGAAGCCATACTTTATTAACTTCTTTCTATCTGCCACGGCTTTTTTCTAAGGATTCATTTGCTAGTTGATTTCGACTTTGTTCGTTACGAAAGCAATACCGACAGAAAAACTAAAAATTGATTTTTTTTAAACGAATTTGAAATTACTCATTTTATTTACTTTGTTTAAAATTCTTTGAAAATGTTTGCGTACTTACCATTGACAGATTTGATAAAAGAGCGGAATCGTGTGATACTCCATCGGGTCGTTGCCCTTACGACAGATCGAAATACCTTTTTTGCGCTAATTAAGTGAAGCATACAGATACAATAGCAGATCCATGCATAACATCTGCGCCAGTTTCTTAATTGTTGGTACAACCTATTGATGACAGTGTATTTACTCGAAATTCATATTATTTAAATCCAATTACAGTGAATATATATACTCTAGAACAAAAATAATCGACGCACCAAGAAGAAGTTGCTCAGGAGTTGTGCCGGGCTCGATCAACTTGGAATGGCGCTGACTGGGGACATATAGTTTCTAGTGACGAGTCCAGTATCCAACTACGTCCAGACGACAACCGCAGACGTTTCTGGAGACGTCCAGGACAGCGTGGGGATCCTGCCCTTACTATATCGCACCCCACACATGCCCATAACAGAGCGCGTTATAGTCTATAGTACCATCTCCTTTGATAGCCGGACACTTTTAATAGTCATTTCTGGCACACTTACAGCACAGAGGTACGTAGACAACATTATGGGACCAGTTGTGTTACCGCTCCTTTTGCGACACCCCGGACTTACTTTTCAACAAGATAATGCCCGGCCGCACACGGCACGTGTTGCTATGAACTGTCTTCAAGCTTTCCCAACACTTCCTTGGCCAGCTAGGTCTTCTGATCTCTCTCCCATAGAGTAGATTTGGGACATTATGGGAAGGCGATTGCAACCATTTCGGAATGTTGACAATTGAGCCCGACAGTTGGAGACAATTTGGCAAGAAATTCTGCAGAGCACCATCCGGGAACTTTTTCAGTCTATGCCACGCCAGGTGACCAACGCCTTATTGACTTCCTCCCTTTGTAACGGTCCAAGTCTGAAATAAATCATTCAATTGTTCTAAAATTTTAATCGTTTGTTTTTCTATGTATGTTCTTCACATCCACCCATTTGTATCGCAATCGGACAGCTCCTTCTTGGTGCGTCGATTTTATAGTTATAGAGTGTACATGCCTAGATATGCTCCGTTTCATATCTCAAAATAAAAATAAATTAAACAATAATAAAGCAGCATTTTCCGTACTTCTCTTACTGATTATACTTACTCTCACTTCCAATCAAGTGCGCAACCCCTCGCAGGCACCTTTAGGTATGTGCGGGCATGTCGAGGTACCCAAATGTTCTATACTTATCCCGTGGGGTTTACTACCACTGGTAAACATGGGAATCACCAACCCAGGATGCCCAGGCAAATTCTCTGTACTTATGTCCGCACTTTAATTCACAACTATTTTAAATTGTCTATCTTGTTGGCTTACGACACTAAACGGTGTCGGACAGAGCAATATGCACCCACTACACACCAAACTTTAAATCACTTAAGGTTATCTATTGTAAAGAATAAAATTAAGCCAGATTAAAATTGTCCTCTAGTATTCGTATTCTTTGCGTCCAGTATCTAATTTTCGCCTCTTCATACCACTGGGAAATAAGGGTAAATACCCAATTCAATTTCCAAAATTTGATTCATATTCTCCTTTATGTTCCAAACCCTTAAAAACACTTGTGTTTGGTGCAACTTGACGAAATATGGCTTTTGCGTCATAAAACCCAAAACAAATCAACCAATCAAATGCGTGGCAAAATGTGCACACCGTCATGCCACAACAATCGGTTCCTGAACACGGTCACTTCAATAGCATCACATTCACCAAGGCGATCAAGTAAGTTATAAAAACTAAACTGTTTTCCGCTCGTTCGTATTTCCTTTTCTAGATTGATTTCTTTCTGTCTTCCAGATTCTTCTGTTATCAGATGCGATCTGCTGGATAATTTCATTTCATAAGAGCGACGCGTTATTCTGTTGAGTTTTAGCAATATTTGTCAGCTCAGTAGCTCAAATTAAAAATATATAAACTAAGCGTCGAATTCCGCTGTGGTTGACTTTACATGGTTTAAATACATTTGGAATCATTACTCAATACACAAAAACTGCCCAATTCTGTGCCTCACACGTTTGTGTAAATATATGATTCAATTTTTTAAATTTATCCAATGATTCTAATAAATCCATCGAAAAGCTTTTACCATTTTAACTTCTCCCAAACACTCCGTTTTGTCTGGGTTCTACGCTTCGAACTTATCCACCATATATAGGATTTATTTAGAAAATCCAAGGGATACATCATGTTTAGTCTCTTTCACACGTTGATCTTTTTCTTCGTAAAAAAATAAAACATCGGTCGATAAATTCGCGAAGGGAAGTCTCACTTGTCCAGAAGTTGAGAAGCGGACTTGGCGAAATTCCAAATCAAATTAAATAACGCACTGAAAGGGGGTCTATCTTAACGTAGAAAGAAGAAATCGCTTTCTTAAGATCGATCTACAGAATGCTAAATATCCCATGTCCAATAAACAGCGGCAATAACTCATGTTAAATCTGGTTTCTTGTTACTCTCTGTTCCACAATGATTTTCCCTGCAATTTAAGTTTATTTATAAGCAGTTTAAACATGACTCTCTATGTAGTTAAAGAATTTTTTTCCAGCAAAGTTTAAAACCAAATTAAGCTAATGTACCATGTATATTTACCCTGTTAACATGTAAGACGCTACCAACTGAATGCCTTTTTCCAAAATCTAAAAGCTGCATACTTTTAAGCTATCAAAGTTGAGTTTTCAATAAGGAATTGAAAACAGAGAATAATTTGAGATGTATTCCAAGTTTTATTTCATGCACATCAATTGAAATGCAATGTGGATATACAGAGAATTGTATATGTGCGGTGATATATTTGGTTTTACAGAAATCACACTTCTACCTCATTCAGGATTACCGGTATAGCCATCCTTATATATGTACATAGCGTTATAATCTATATATTATAATCATGTACCAAATTAATAATCTAAAACAATTAATTATAATTTATTTTTCAGTAAAAATAAATCTCGTTTTTATCACCATTCATAATTACAAGCATTTTTACTCTTATATATGCACATTACGTTACATTTCTATGCGTGAATAAAAGTTGGAATATACTACAATATGCAGCTTTCAGCTCTTTATGTTTGTGAAAATTATATTATTATTTGTTATTCGATAAATTAGTATGGAAACTATTTAAATTAGTAGATATATTTTTATTTTCGTAAAATTCGTATTTCATAATTTATAAGCTAATTAAGCATAATTTAAACATCAACTGAGTAACGAACATTATAGTGCGGTTCCGACGAGAAGGCAGTCGACCTTGAGTCTGTCAATTTTTGAAAAGGTGTGAAAGATCGCTAGGAGAAGGCTGCCATACGCAAATGCATGAATAGCACAAAAGCCTTGGATAGTCCACTGCCCGCCTACTCATTTTCACTGCTATCACTTTCGGCACCGAACCATGAACTTGGAACTAGAATCCATGCCAACGACGCCAGTAATGGAAGCACATATTTTACGTTTCAAACTAGCTCCTAATTTAAAGAGGAGTCACCTTGGTTCAGTGTTTTTTTGCCCTATGATAACAACCTGCGAGTAAAAGGCAGCGCATGTTCGATTCTTCCTATGTGCATTCATATCTTCTGTGTCAATAAACCTTTATACAGTAAATTGACTAGTGTATATATGTCTGTTACTTGGCGTTGTCTCGTTTTTGGTGTAGTTTGGCCATGGCACCAAAAAGCTCAAAACCTACCCACCTAATTTGAAGATTAGACTCGTTCAAAGTCCGTGACCCGACGTTGAACATACGGGAGTCGGACTATAGAAAGGGGTTGATATGCAGTAAAAAATACCGGACGTATTTCCGAAGACAATGCCTCCAACCCTCCACAAGCGCTTGTAAGCGATGAATCTTTATACACTCACTGCCAAAAGTTAAGATCGGAAGGTAAAATGCGAAAAACACGACAAGTACAGCTTTGATTGTCACGAAATGCGGCAGGAATGTTGCAAATAAATTCATGCATGAAACAAAACAAAGAATTAAATACAAAGATGAAAACAATATTGAAGCCCCAATTTTAAAATCTAAAGTTCGTTTTCCTGCAATAATTGGACATGGTCAAGGAAACACGTTCTACAAGGTTTGTGCATTTGACTTAACACTGGGAAATGTCGCGGTCATGTTTTAGCTGTTGCGGAAGGAAACAAATTCTACAGGGATTGTGCATTTGAGTTCACACAGGGAAATGTCGAGGTAGCAAAAACGTTCTACAGGGTTTGTGTGTATGAGTTAATACAGGGAAATGTCACGGTCATATTTTAGCTGTCGCGGTCATATTTGAAACCCGAGCAACGCCGGGTTATTCAGCTAGTAAATTACAGATACGATCGGAAAATTTTGAAAACTACCCCCAAAGAGAAGGACGATGACAGTGCAAACGTCGGGAAACAACCCACATTTGAGGATTTCAATCAGAAAACTGTTCACATAAAACCCATAAACTTATTAACTGTTTTAATACAATGTTTATGGTAAATATTTTTATAAAGTGTTGGCGTATGTTGAAAAAAAATAGAAACTAAAACTAGTTTCTTCAGTATTGTTCGTTTCTTCTCTATGTTTCGGGTACGGTATGCGTCAACAACCTGCGAATTTTCTATGAAATAAAATAAATATAGTGGTCACTAAATAAAAACACTTAAACTCTGACATTTTAAATTTTAAGTATACAATTTTGAATTATGTGTATTAATGTGCAAGATTCATTCTGCTTATGCATGTGCTTCTTCTCTACCAGCTACAATTATGTGTTAAAGTATAATCGAAATATTCTTAGTAATAAATTCTCGTAGCGTAGTTGAAATAAAATATTCAATGGATTCGTGGAGAGAATTTCACCCTGGTTTAACGATAACATAGAGCAGACATGTTCAGAGTTTTCCTTCACATGCACACATAAACTAATTACTAAAATTCTGGAGCACACCAGTAAAGTATGTTACATATTTTGTCTTTCTGACAAAAAAATAGGGCTGCAGCAACAAAAATACTTGAAAAATAGTGGCATTAAAAGCATAAATATTTTTTAATAGAATTGTTTCCTCTTAACCTTTATTTTAGTAGCAATTTTAGTTGCTCAGATACAAAATGGATCAGTTAAAACACAAAACGTGCCCATTAAGTATTAAACAGACGTTGAAAACCTCGCCAAAAAATTTTTCATTTTAAAAACGCAAAAAATACTTTTAAATAAGGTAGGTTTTCATGACAATCTAAAAGGCAACCACATATTTCAATGCTTTTCTTTCATGGCTTCAAAATTGGAGTCCCTTGGAAAAAATTTTCCCCGAAAGAAAAACCCCTTATTTCGTCCGATACTATTTTTTAAAAGAAAGGGGAGGACTCAATTTTTATACGCCGTTGGTAAATTTTCAAAAACAGTTGCTTTTTTTTAAATTAGTCCTGTAAACAATTTTTCTTAAAAAGAAGTGGCAAAAATTTGCTTATGGCAATCCTGAGTAGGTATAACTTTGATTAAATATAGTACGTAGTAGAAAGTACATATCCTTACTGCTGAAGTCTTAAAAAATGCTTCTGAAACAATTTGTTTATGTTATATATCTGTATTATTAAAAATATTTGTGAATACATTTGTCAAAAGTTCAAAACTAAACCGTTAAAATCAAATAAATCTGGCACACATTATATCGTTAATTCATTCATAATGTACACCGGTTGAAAATTGTTGGTGTTGAGGAACATTTTATCACAATAAACTGTAAGTAACGGGTTCATAAATCACGATAGGTAATTTTTTTCACACTGTACATCGGGTTGCCCTGCGACCTGGTGCCATCTTTGATTTAGATCACGAGACATACTTAATATTTTCATGATTTCATGCTTTATTCTTAAAGATTTAAGTTTGTAGTCAATTTTTAATGCATAAGGGGTGATTAGATCAGGACAAACAGCTTAAATGGGATTCCAAACAACTTCGAGCACCATTATCATGCCAGGATTCAAAACCAGAGCTTGCTGAACTTAGATTACTAAATCACTATGCTACGAGGGTGGCGATAAAATAACTATTTTGTGCCAGGATTTGAGCACATTTCAAGACAAGAAAATACTTCAGTAAAATATCAGTCAAGGTTAATTTCTTGACGAAAGTACAAACCGTTCAAAATCGTTGAACACTGAAATTAATTTAAGATGTTATTGCAAAATGAGCTGAAGTACCTCCGGTCTAGCCCTACATAATTAACTATTTCAACGGTTATCTGGACGTCTGCATTAAAATTGGATAAAGAATACCCTTTCTCCATGAAATTCAAAAGGCGATCCGAAATTTTCATTATGTGCAAGCAGGTTTTTGCAGTTACCTTATTAAAAAAGAAGCTTAGTAAATGAAAAGAGATGACAAAAAATGAAAATAATTTTCGCCTGAGATGGGGGAAATATAACTGAGCGTTTTCACTCAGAAAAGCTCCGTTTACGCTCATCACAAATTGTTCTGTGGCTAGGCGTTAATGAAATTCCAATAGTTCTAAACGTAATGTGTAACTTAACATATAGCACCGATAAAATTTTACTAAAGTTAAATTCATTTTATGTAAATAAATATCTTTGCCTACTTCTTTGCCACACTAAGTATTTATAGAAAAAAAAACAGAAATTACCTGAAAATACTTTTAAGTTGGAGAATACATTCTCATTACTTTCAGAGTGAATTTAAATTGGAAATTCTGTATTCTCTCGAAACTTTTAAACTATTTTTACCTACTTAAAAATTAAATCATTTTAACAAAGCGATTTGTATGGTAAAATAAAAAAAATTGATTAAAATTAACCCTTTCTTAATAAAAAAAAAAAAAAAAAAACATTTCACACACAAAATTTAAAAAATAAAATATTGAACAACACCCTGCGTCAATGCCAATGAATGCCGACTCGTCAACATCAATGATACCGCAATCTATCACTATATACCTTCATTTTCCAAAATGTTTTAAATTTAAGCAGCTTAAAATTCGTTCTGGCTTCATGGATATGTATAGACATAGTACAAGGACTAGATCCTGGCTTTTCATACTTGCATTTGACGACTTTTTTTCCTCTCCGAGAGCATTGTTTTTGGATTGGGATCATTATGATTTGCATGGATTTTTTTTCTATTTGAAATTCTATAGTGAATTTCATAAAAAAATACGAAATTTTACTTAATGACTACCCACATTCAAATTAACGTAATTTATAATTTTGAAACAGTGTTTTATGGGGATTTTGTTATCTTTTAAACTTAAGAAGACCTGTAGTCTTTTAAATTCACCAAAATCGATTGAAAAATCATTTTCTTAAAAAAAGAATTGATATTAAAATCGGTGGACAGTAAAATAATTTTTTAATTACGATATTTTTTGACGTAGATTCATTAAAAACATAAACAGATAGTTGATAAGTATAGTAAGTCTTTTTGCAAACATTTTAGGCGTTTTATTGCAGAAAATGCATTTTTTGCATTGCAATTGAATGATTAACTTGTCAAACGGAGTTATAATAATTTTATATACATAAAAAAAAATATGAATTAAAATTTTCCCAATACATGGAAGTTAATGGAAACATGATACCTATAAAATAGTCAGTCAGTTTCTTTTGTTTCTTCGAGGATCGTGCTTTCTGAGCTGAAATATTGCGTGATAATAGACTGACGTGTAAAAGAGTGACGGTTAATCGCAGTATCACTGTAATAAAATATAGATCGAGAAGTAATAGCAGTCCGATGAATCCGGATTCACACCAACCAAAATGAAGGGATTGTAAAAACTAAATTTAAAAGAGTAAAATATGACTAAAGACAGAATATTTTGAAATCGGGTACAAATTTCGACCTCATGCGACAGTATGTGGTACAGTACGCGACAGTATGCGATTTCAATATGATTTAATTTCCACAATTGAGCTGTCTGACTAATAGTTCAAAATGAATTATAATCCATAAAAAAATTTGGTTAAGTTAACGGTCACGTGAAGATGCTTGCATTAAATTATCAAGAAGAAATGCATCGAGAAACGAGAGGTATAAAAACAACCCGATAGTACAAATAGTACTTTTTACCATGAGGAATTTAACTCCAAAACTGTGAAGAAAAAGTATTTTCTTTCTTCTAAATCAATATTCAACCAAAAGTATGTCGCAGCAAGAGATGCAATGTTTGTTTTAGAAATATAAAAAAGCCTTTTCCCATCAAGCTAAGTGTAAGTGGCGGTTATGTTTTTGCAACGCGGAACATGTTTTCAGTACTTACTTCAGTTCGTTAACTTCTATGGTTCAAGGACTATACTTGGCCTAGTTGAGTCAAACACAGTTAAAAAATAATTTTATACAAAATCAAGATGTGCGTATTCCGATCGTGACGTCACTTGGCTTGTTTTCCCAGAACGTTGTCAAAAATAATTCCAAAAATGAATTCTGAATGGAACAATTATAGTTTAGTCAATGATTAAATCCCCAAATGCCCTTTAACTACATTTTTAGGTAACTTCCCGAATCATGCGGGAGCATTTGGGTAACGGAACATAACATCTTCGTTTTGCATCTTGTTTATTTGTACTTAAAGTCCCTCATTAGTTTTTTATATTACTCGACAAGAGTAAAAAACAATTCAAAATGAAAATTTTTTTTTTTTTTTCAATTCATAAACTATTTAATATAAACTTGAAGAAACCATGAAAATGATACCAGGAAGTATGTTACTCGGTTTTAATGAACAAAATCTGCAACCTTAAGGCTCGGTGCACACATCCGGCTTTTAAACGTGCGGCGCCGATGCGGTTCCGAAACCCAACTATGCACACATAACCATGAAATGAAGCAAGTAGTCATTTAGCGCCATTTGCAATAAATATTCTATCGAAGAAAACGTGTTTCGCTTACTTGGTGTATAAAAAGTATATTTTGAAACAAGATAGACGTTACTGGATACAAACCATTTATTAATTATTATTTGTATTCCATTTATTTATAAGAACAAGGTACTTCAGACCGGAGAAGCATGTGCGGCGAGCTGCGGCGCCGTTGGGAACTGCGGTACACATTGCACGCAAGTTGGACGTGCGGCGCCGGAAGCATGTGTGCACTACTCCATATGATCTAATGTATCTTGGACCGCATTTGCGTTGCGCCACACGTTGAAAAAACGGACGTGTGCACCGGGCCTTTAAAGTCTGTAGTAAATGCGTTTAAATATTTTCAGTCTTGCAAAACTTGCTTTTTGAGCCATGTCTCTTTCCTCGACAAGGAAAATCCGTTCGCGTCTCAACACCTCAAAATTTACTTTTTAGGTGAGGACATCAGCGAGATCCGACGTTCCCAATCCAGGAACTAACGTTGCCCAATTAGGAGACAACCGAAATTAAAAGACCAAACAGACATTCTTTGTTTCCTGCCGCCAACTAATTTCCGCCTCCAAAGCGCTTCAGATTACCACAAGCAAGTCCATTAATGATCACGGCGAGTCATTGGCAGGTGTGACGTCACTGCCTCTTCCGACGCCTCATGAATCCGCAATGAGGTCACTTCGCATGTCGTTGCCTATACCACGACGAGAAAAAACAAGATCCACCTGTTATCTTTCTCAGTGAACCGGGAAATTTCGTAATGTACAGGTGCACGCCGGTATATGTGCGATGCCTAATAGAATTAAATGATCAGCAGAAATCATTTACACCGAACTCACGTGGCAAAGCCCAATTATTTTCGGCAGACATCGTTTAATTTCGTAAAAAAAGGGGTGCACTATTTCGACACTCGCATTTTACGTGAAAAAACAATGGAAACAGTCGAGACGGATTTATTTTTTCATCATAGTTGAAAATAAAATGCCCTCGACCTACCTCTAAATATAAATATAGTACTCAAGGACCTTTAGGGGGACACATAAAACGTATGATGAAACGATAAGTCGCTTTAAATACCAAAAAAAAGTTTCATGATTCAGTAGTAGAAACAAAGAAACTTGTAACAATTTCTCTTGCGTTAATAGCAACTTAACTCGGCACAATTGAGAGCACTCACTGAAATATATTTCATTACACAGGAATTTAGATTCATCCGAGATAAACGTTTATAATCCATATTAGCATAAATCTTTAAGAACATGTGAGAATGTTTACAATACTTTTGCTGCGTCAATTAGGGCCATTTGAACTTTGTTTTTGCCAACACGAGCAAAACATAAATTCCAATATAGCGAGTAAAAGGTTCCTATACTTTATGAACGTAAATATTTTAAACACATTTTGAGAGCTGGGAGAGTAAACAGTTGAAGAATTTAAGACTGCTTTGCATAATTCAAGTGCTGGAACCGGTAGTTTCTACATTCTGAACGAGAGAGACGCCGTTAATTCTATCTTCATGAAATGCACATTTAGTAAACAACTTTAGCTTGTCTCTTGAACTTCGAACCTTGTGGTATAGCATTTGTGAAGAGGAAAATGAATTAACGTGGAAGCACACTGAACAAACGCATCCTATCAGTATAAAATGCTCTCTCCAAATGACATTGCTTACATATCAAGCAACCATATTTTTCATTCTCACAAGCAGAACTTTGTGGCAAGACTTTGTTTCCCTTTCTATGAATCGTTCCCTTCAAAAAAGATTTAGAGGTTGCGTATCGCACAAGAAAAATACACTTAAAGACAGTACTCTACGAACTGAGTGTCTTGAGAACTTGTGCCGAGTGAGCCAAACGCAAGACATACGACCTCAAGTAATAGACATATAATAATACAAACAATAAAGTAACAAAATTACAAACAATAAAAGTTTTGTTACGCAGAAGAAAAGAAATGCACCCAGGGATGAATCGAACTTGCGCTATTACGAACTGAGAGAGAAATTATTTTGGTCATGTCGAAATCATATTTTGCGAATATAAGCCTGGAGCCCAAAAATCCAACATGTAACATTACGAAAGATAAAAAGGTAGGTATTTTAATTAACGTTGCTTTGGAGCAACACAACGGGCTATTGATGATAGTACAGGATCAACCCCTGAAGGGAAATATCCAAGAACAACACCTAATTTTGAACCACGGTCAGATGACGAGGCAATACCTGAGCCGGCACCCCCACTCTTCTAACTTACACATCACAATAACATTTGAGGCCAAGTCGGATTTAACGTGCACCAACCCTCTTAACAGTTGAAAAGGAAAAACAATTAAATAACCAACATAAAATAGAAAAAAATTTGTAATTTACTTGAGCATAAAATAAATACCACGTCACAAACGAGTGCGAGTCAATCGCGAGACTCCACCAAAACACATCACGTCTCCAGAATACAATCCAGGAGTTTTATCTTCCTCACAAACAAAGTACCATCTGGAACCGAAAATGGTATAACACAAGCGGGTAAAGGAATTATAGATACACAGGACTAACCATTAGGAAGCGCTTGTGTTATGACATAAAAGTATTTTTCTTGATGTATAATATAATTCAAAAAACAACTTTTCGACGTTAACTCAAATCTTCGCGTCTTTTACCAAACAATAGCCCACTGTGGTACTCCAGCACGACGTTAATTTAACTATACACCATTATAATGAATCTCCCTTATAAGTTATCGAAATTAAGAGGCTTTTTTGGCGTCGCCAAAATATTTTTTAATCACGAAAGAAAAAAAAGCACACAAGAAAGCCTAATAACAAATACGAAACATTAAAAATACATTGTGTATGATGATAATCTGTCGTTACAATCGGCATCAGATCAGTGGTTTCATTCTAGGACATCGTCACCTCCAGAAAACAATTTAGGGGTTTCTACATTCTCACAAACAGAATATCATCTGGAGCCAAAATTGCTTTAATAGAAACATGAAAACGAATTTAACACAGATACACAGGACTAACTGCTTCCAGTAGCAAACGTTCTAAAAATGGCAGATAACTATAACAACATTGGAAATCATTTTTGATTCTAAAACACACAACTTACTGGCATTAACTCAAAACTTTTCGTGTCCTTCCACCATGAATCTCCCTAATAAGCTATCGAAGTCTTTTCGGAGCACGCGTAAATCTCCTTCATAATCCCGAAAGATAAAAGAAAAACACACAAGCAGACCAACCACAAAATCGAAACAATTTATAAATAAATTACTTGTGCATGACAAAAAAATCTGATGTTGCGAGCTACACCAGATCCCGTGTGACTCCATTCAAACATATTTTCGTTCCAGAAAAGTATTTAGGACTTTCTCCACACTCACAAACTAAACATCAACTGGAGTTGAAATTGGTTTAACAGAAACAAGAAAACAAATTAATCATATATATCCAAAATTATCGCCTCCACCAGAAGAATATGCTCAGTCACGGAAGCGTATACGTATCATACCACGGAAAATATTTTATTCTAGAAAGCAGAATTTACAAGCATTAACTCAAAATTTTTTACGTCCTTGACCATGAAGCTCCCTAATAAACGATCGAAGTTAAGATACTTTTCAGAGAACGCGTATATCTTCATAACCCCTAATATTAAAAGTTAAAAAAGAAGCAAAGACCAACCACAAGATCGAAACAGATTAAAAGAAACTTGTGCATGGCAAAAATCTGAAGTTTGCAAGTGGCACCAGCTCCCGTGATTACACTCAAACACATCTTCGCCTCCAGAAAACAATTTAGGACTTCCCCCATTCTCACAAACTGAATATCATCTGGAGTCAAAATTGGTTTAACAGAAACAGGAAAACAAATTAAACCTACATATCTAGGACTAACGACTCCCACCAGAAGAAAATGCTCAGTAACTGACAACTTTCACACCACGGAAAATATTTTTGATTCCATATATAAAAAGCAGATCTTACTAGTATTAACTCAAAACTTTTTCGTGTCCTTTACCATGAATCTCCTCAACAAGCGATCGAAGAAGTTAAGAGGATTTTCAAAGTACTCGTATATCTTCATAATCCAAAAAGATAAAAGTTAAAAAAAAAACAAGCAGAGACCAACCGCAAGATCGATTAAAAAAAAAAACTTGTGCATGACAAAAATCTGAAGTTTGCAAGCGGCACCAGATCCCGTGACTCCACTGCAACACATCTTCGCCTCCAGAAAACAATTTAGGACTTCCCTCATCCTCACAAACAGAATATCATCTGGAGGAGTCGAAATTGGTTTAACAGAAACAGGAAAGTGGATCTCGGATTCCTTCCCATCTGGAGGTTCGCGGACATTAAAGTGGGAGAAACAGCGAGAGCCGCTCTCACATGCCACTCACGTACACAAACAGAAAGATCATCCAACGGGGTCTCGGGTGAAAAATGCCCTTCTCGAAGATTGAATATAGAGATTTCACTCGCGGTTGCCATCGTCCCCACACCTTCGCATAAAAAAAGGAAAGAAAATCGCCGAAGCACTTCGATTCCAGGGAAGTGTGTAGAGAAAATACCATCAGGAGAAACAGTTCACTCTTCAATACTGGGAAAACTTTTTTTCATCCTGTCCATATCAAAATTCAATGCACGAGTCGAGGATCCTGAAATGTCCTGACATCAAATGAGAACGTCTGCGGAATCCATGGTCCCTGGGTAGGTTAGATCGATAAAAATTGTCAACTACCAACAAGACCCCGGGTCGTAAATCCCTGAAATTGAAAATTTATTCTTTGTGGTAACTTTGGGCATTAAAGATCAGTACCAATACAATTACAGCCATCCACGGAAAAATACGAGCACTCTGACATACATAAATTCAAATATCTACCGTTAGTGTGTAAAGCTCCAAACTCCAGATGGACTTGAATTGACTACCTATTATGCGGAAGCAGATAGGAGTAGAATGTCGATCTAATTCTAGATTACAAATAGTAAGGGTTCAAATCAAGTATATAAGTCTTTCCAATTCTTCATTATATCATGGACGGCTGAAAATGCAACTTTACAGAATATCACACAAATGGACAGAAATTTGAATAGAGTGCACTCATGACAAAATTCAAAAACATAAAAAGGGAAGAACGTTTAGGAAATATTTATAGTGAATATATTTCCATTCTTTTTCATGATTTTATGCAACAACAAAAAATTAAATTTCATTAATATATCCATATTAATTCGTTTTTTATGTGTTTCCCAAGTTTTCTCTCTGCTCTAGACAGAATTCATTCGTTTTCTGACTTAACTGCACGTTCAAAGAAACTTTTTGTAGCTCTTTTAGGGATTAAACTGTTCAAGTATAACGTCCAATTCCTTCAGGAGGGGAATTCACGATTGACTGTATGACAGTAGTTCGATCTTCCATCTAGCGGTTCATGGACACGGTTCAATTCCCATGAGTGACTCTTTTCATGTAATGCAACTTTGTTCGTCTACCCTTTCATCTGCTTCCATGTCGAGTTCTCGAAGTCTCCATCATTTTCGCAGACATGTTCCCTCTACCCCATTTCGACCCAATAAGATAAAACTACAAAATTCCTAAACACCTTCCCCAGTAGAAATTCATATTCCATTAGAAAAATAAATTGCTTGATACTTCGTAATGAACCAGAGGAGTGATTCTCAACAAGTCGAGGCACATCAAAGGACCAGAAAATATTTTCATCACATTGTCTTGAAATAATATTTTTATCATTACCATAACGATCCGTTCAAACATGGCTTCTTAAAAATGTTCTTGCATTTACTATTAGAGTTTGTAACTCCATTGAAATGATTAAGCCTAAATACCAGGTGTCAGGAATTGGCATGATACCACCGCTGTTACCAATTAATGTCGGAATAGTGCATCATCCGACTGCTACCATTAAATGTCTGGAGATAGCGACGAGATCCTAGTTGGTTCGTAATCCATCTTGGAGATAAACACATTCTCTAGTCCAATTTCGTGCGATCAGAGTACAAGTAAGATTGTATTAAATAATCTCATTTTAATCTCATTTATTAAGAGTCAACATGTTTCAGCCTCCATAATTTTTTTCCTTAGAATGATAAACTCGTTTTCAAACATTTCATAATTGGCCATGCACCTTTTGTGCTACTTAAATCTCATAAAATTATGTGTTAACTCATATATATGTATTTAAGTTTACTTTTTAGTCACTTGAGCTCTTTTAACATCTGTTTTTATTGTTTGTTTAGGTTGTGCGTTTGGTGGTGTCTATTAATTGGTATTATTGGTTGTTTGTATTACATCGTGCGTTTGGTGCATGATGTGTCCATTTTTGGACCAGATGTTATGTTTGGTATGTTGTTAAAATAACAATGTGAAGACACTGTTTTACACTAATATTCTGAAAAGTTTGTAAATTACACTTATGCAAGAATTACTGAAAAAATAAAGGGAGAATGTAAGGAGAGCTGAAAGTTATAACTACCTTCACAGTCCAATCTGTTTGTTGAACTTACATTTAGAATGAAATAAAAATTCAATGGAATTTCTTACCGGCTTACATCCGATACCGTTAAGATGAACTCTAGTACAGGATGAATACTAAGATCAGCTAGAAAACTAGTTGTAGGCAAGCAATCTAAGTAGCTAGTTCTAGCTGCAAATTTGTGAACATATCCCGGTTTATGCCGTGGCCAGCTATAGGTAAGTCGATTTTTAAAAAGGGGTGAAAGCGAGTTAGTATACTAATCAAAAGTATGAATTGCGATCGACATGGATGTCTTCACCCTGTCGACTCGTAATTTCTGCCATCGCATTCCCCACTGAACGACAAATTTCGAACCATAATCCACGCTAATTGTGGCGATGCTTTATTTGAATTCCAACCTATCGCTTAATTTAAATAATAGACTCGTTCAAAATCGCCTGAACCAAATGTCAACTCTCCGGAGGCAGAGTACACTTGACACGAGAGTATAAATAAATCATGAAAGTATTAATTTCATTCAATAAGATCGATAAAACATTAACGCGCACAAATACATTTTCCCACTAGAACACTATCAAAAACTACAGCAAAAATTAAACAACCAGGCTGTTGAAGAGCTCATTCCCTCGGAACACTTCAATCCCTAGTCATTAAGGCCCGTCCACTGCTCTAATAACTACTGTGCAAGGCTGAAGACGTCCATCAGTGGTAGTGTCAACTACGGCTATTTGCCATATCATGAACAGCCAACAAGCGGATGTGCTGTCAAGATAGTGAAATTTGACACCTTATGATCCAAGTCTATAATTAAGTTGAATGCTCCCTTTCCAATAACATATTTAGCATCAAATTACAAGTAATTTTAACTATGTACACACTGAAGTATAGCAACACTTTACTTTGTGACTAATCCCCCCAGTGAGGAATGATACTTTCGAACTGCTTTTTCAAGCATGATTTGTTGCACGTACTGAAGAATTAATACCAACAGTCACGCCGATCAACCGGTCTGGTAGTTAAGGTGTTATCCTCTAGATCGGAAGGTTCCTGGTTCGAATCCGGGTCAGTGCATGGATGTTTGTAAGCGTATGGCATAGAGGCGGCGGGTGCATCTTAAATTTGTCGTGGCCGAAAGTCCTCACGTTGGATTGGTGTGGAAGTTTGGAGAGTGAGGTGCCAGATCATGTGTTGCCTCGTCATATGACCGTGGTTCAAAATTACGTGGTGTTCGTCCCGGACCGTCGTCAATAGCCCGTTGTGTTGCTCTTGTACGACGTTAATAACAAAGTTACCATTACCACACCACAGTCATTGTGTGATGTGTAGAGCTATTACAATGGTTGTTGAGTGTCAAAAAGACGTGTTGTGTTCCAGATCATGTGTTGCCTCGTCATATGACCGTGGTTCAAAATTACGTGGTGTTAGTCCCGGACAGTCGTCAATAGCCCGTTGTGTTGCTCTTGTACGACGTTAATTACAAAATTTACCATTACCACACCACAGTCATTGTGTGATGAGTACAGCTATTACAATGATTGTTGAGTGACAAAAAGACGAAGAGAAATTGGCAGGTTTAACGTTTTGTACATTATTGAAAACGTTGCATCAGGATTATAAACATCCGATACGGTTAAGAAGTGTCAATGGTACCTAAACACTTTCCGTCAAACGCCAAAATGCTATATTTCGGTGCAATTTCAAAATATATTTTATCTAGCTCTTGATAAACAGTTTAATACAGGTCCTATGATCTCATTTGTATGCGTTTTCCCAGTCAGGACTAATATTTGTTTTGAGTAGTTCATTTTTTAGATCCTGAACTGTCTTTATACATCTGGGGCCTTTTCCTAAGGACATTTTTGGTTTTAAGTCAGTGTTTTACATTTACAGTACAGATTGTTTCATAATTAATTGGTAGTTTAGAGTAAAAACTGTTAAAAAAAGAATAAAATATTGATTGGTCGGACTATAAGTTGGAATTATTAAGAAACCATAGAGGCGTCAAAAATGACAATGGATCTAAAAACTAGAGAGTCAAAAGGTAAAAAATTGATAACCGTTAATTTCAAACCTAGTATCATATTTATTTATACATGACTGAAAACGCCAACACATTCTCCTCGTGAGAAAAGAGGATAATTGGAAATTCATCATAATTCACTTCTATTACAAAATTTTACAAAGGGTAAGATTCAAAAAACACTATTCTTTTGCGAGCTGTTGAAATTTTTAAAGTTCAGTTTGTAGTTCTACCGTCATTTTTTGCACCTGGTTAACTGGACCATGACATTATGCTTGAAGGGGATCCCGACTAAATACAATTTATAGTGGGTTAGCCCATCACGCTAGCAATTTGCGAACTGTAGGCGGCGGAGTTTCGATTCCTGTGAATATCAAAATTCACCTACATCTTACACTAGTTTCCAAGTCACATTTAATAATGAAAAATAAATGTTTAGTCTTCCTATCCGCATGAATTTTACTGCATACCAAATAAAGTTTAAAAGTTATTACATTCGCATAGACCCTATTAACGAATCTATGAATTACCTAAGACACCCGCAAACGGCATAACGTGTTAGATATTATTTATCACCCACATACTGTTACTCAAGAGGTATTTGCCCACAGATAAGTTTTGTACACAAATGAAGCTCACAAAATCATCTTATCTGCATGAATGAGATAAAGTGGAAAAGTGAAAGATCTTGATAAAGGCGTCTAGCGGAAAGTTAGCGAGAGTACATTTACCGAGATATCTACTACCTTTGTAAAATAATTTTCTGGTCACTAATACTGCCTGTAGTTCTTGAAAGTTGAATGGATATATATATTACGCCCATATTTCATTTTCTAGTTTAAAATCCATCCAAACGTGCCTACGAAATAACTGGAATTATTCAAAGCTATTTATAAAAGTTAACACCGAATAAATTAATGAAAAACATAAAAATAAGATCTTTGAAAATATGAATATTTGAGTGTTATGTCCAGTATCCAATTATAGAGGGTCAAATCGGGCAGAATCTTACAAGGATGTTAAATCGATATTGCCTTTAACGTACTATCACTTATTTGATCGAAAACAGTGTATAACTCCTAAAAAGGTTCAATAAGCGTCTTTCAAAGCAAGAGGCCTTTGTGCATCGCGCCCCCAAGAGAACTGAAGTTACGAAACGAATGAAGCGAGAACTTTTTCTCCTCCTTTTCACACCATTTCTAAGCAACCTTTGAGTGTGAGGCATTTCCAATGTTGCTCCTGAAAATGTTCCTCGGGGAGCGAAGAGTTTTAAATTTTTAGGTTGTGAGACCAGGCCCTACAATAGGACGCCGATGAGGGAAGGTTTATGCTTTCGAATAGTCTGCGAGGAAGAAAATGTATTTTCGTGGATAGATCCCTCTTGAGAAATGTTCCGAGAATAAACTCAAAAGAGCACTTTCTCTGTGTTTGTGGTTCCACCTCCGTCCGGTGCAGGCACAGTAGGCAAGGAGAGTGGGGCCTCTCTCGGAATCATTATTCACCAGTTTTGAGAGTACACTCTAGAAGGGAAATATTTATGAAATTTTATGTAGAAAGTATGGTCGTTTCTCATCCATCCCCATTTATTTGCATGCTGTGGTACTAAATGCAGATTCATGAATTCGCTATTTGAGGAGGTAGTCTTTTAATACTGAAATGGGCCGCGGTAGCCATGTTGGAAGAACAACGAAATAGCAACCAAAATAGTACCAAAAATTCGT
Source organism: Metellina segmentata (assembly GCA_947359465.1). Taxonomy (NCBI): domain Eukaryota; kingdom Metazoa; phylum Arthropoda; class Arachnida; order Araneae; family Tetragnathidae; genus Metellina; species Metellina segmentata. The sequence goes on along the minus strand of OX375873.1, from coordinate 39,877,162 downwards.
TCATTAGCTGCGGTAGTGGCTGGCATTGTTATGATCGCGAGAGCTTGCTTAGATAGAGCGAATCCAAAGCAAGTAATAGTATTGATCATTTTTCTGCAGACTTCAGGACATGATTTACCAAAGAAACCTACTCTTACTCGGTATTCTGCTAGTTCGGACAAAACTTCCAATGATTTTCCTGGAAAAAAAAGCTCATGTGGTTAATACATTCTCATCCGGCCACTTGCTCATCCTGATTAAGACTTGTACCACTGAGCTTAGGGTCTAAGATATTTGCAGATAGTGGATTGGTTTTAAGATTGAATCTTTCATTTTTTCTACCATATCAAGAATGGCCTTTTCTTCATATTTTAGAAATAGACCGGATGGTAAATATTATCTCAACTTTTCTTCAATTTCGTTAAATGCTTCAACAACCATGCTGGTTGAGGGATTGTCTGATTCAGGAATTGTAATTCATTTTACAATAGAAGTCAACAAGTTATGGACTTCAATAACGCGGACCCAGAAAACAGATTCGTCTTAAATACATCAAATGTGTCCAGTTCTTCCACTAAAGCCTACAATATTTGTACAGTGCCGACCAACCGGTATAGTGGTTAAGGTGTTAGCCTCTAGATCGGAAGGTCCCCGGTTTGAATCCGGGTTCGGGCATGGATGTTTGTAAGCGTATGCCAGCTTAGGTGTTGCTTCGTCATCTGAATATGGTTCAAAATTACGATGTAATTGTTAGGGGCAATGATGGCCCTCCCACTGGGTGCTCCTTCACAAGTGGCCATCACTTCTGGCCTTGTAGTGGCCAATGACTTCGTTCAAAAAATGTGCCCGCCATTAGAAAAAAAAAATATTTGTACAGTATACAATAAACAGTATTTACTGTTTAAGCCTATAGTCCATTCACATTACAATGGTAGCGGATATAAACAAACCCATGTGATTAAAAAGAAACAACACGATGACCATCTTAGTAAGCAATTGTATTAAATTGACAATTCTGGGCAAGAAGTCAAACACCTCTGTTAAATAATAATAATAAACATAGTTCATAAGGAAGAATTGTTATACATAACTGAAATAAAATATGTTAAATTAGTGTCATAATGTTGCATAGCATGCTAAGTTTTCTTTGTTTCTATGTGATATAAATTGCAAATTTTTATTTTATGATGATAAAAATAGAAAAATCTTGGTATAAAATATATATATACTATGAATGATACATAAAATAAGCTTCATGTTCATTTCTTTAGTCAATAAAATGAAACAGATTACAATATTATGAAAAAATATGTTTTAAATTGAAAATTCTTGAATATATTTTCCAAATTTTAATCTTTGGAGAATATTCTCGTTCTCAGAGAATATTCTTTTAACAATATCAAATAAGTATGCAATACACGCTGAAATATGTGTGTGTGTGTGTGTGTGTGTGTGTCTTGGTTGATATAAAAAACCTTAAAAACAAAATCCCAAACATTGTGTCTGCGAATTCGATTGGCTCGTGCGTATTGTTAGTCTGCTGTAACATGTCTCCACGCAAAACAAGATAGTATGAAACGTTAAAGGTATGCTATTTGATAGGAAGGTATTTTTAATTAACTTCCCACTGAAGCAACACAACGGCCTATTGAACCGTTATCGGAGTTTGAGAGATTAAGAATTATAGAGGTTGAGAGAAAGCGGTTTGTCGGTGCATCATAGAGGTCTTAATCCCAGGACTGTGTCTCCATGTCGCCTGAATTGTCCGACGATGATTCTGTAAGAAATAAAATAATAAAGGAAGGTATAAAAGGTCTCAAAGAGCAAATCCCAAACATCGTGTCGATGAATATGATTGGTATTGCTCTGCTAAAAGGTCTGCTGCTGGGTATTGCTACCCAAAAGCAATAACAAACACACGCATACACGCAAAACAAGACATTACAGACATTTGATGGACTTAAGAGATTAAATTGCGGGTGTTGTCGGCGGGTTGATTTGGTAATGACCGAATCCCTTCGGGATAGATTTCAGTAGTGGTAATTAATTAACGTCGTACACAACAGACGATTGGCGACCGTCCGAAATCAATCCCCAAGGGAAAGTTTCTGGGACAACACGTAGTTTGGAACAACGGGGAATGATTTCTGTCCGTCGTCGCCAATAACCTATAGTTCTTCCAGTGCGACGATTTAATACAAGTACCGACCAACGTGTCATTTTAAATAAAACCATGATTGAAATTATGAAAAAAAAATGGACCTCATGATCTTCTGGGTAAGTACGGTTCCAGTAGTAATATAACTATGAAGGGCATATCCAACAATAAACAGTAATTGTCTCATGAAAAAGAACTGACTTTTAGGCATCGTTTTACATAGCGTAGGATTTGTTACAATAAGGTTTACTCGTCATCTGAACGTCATTCAAAATTACTTGGTGTCGCTCTTAGGGCAGTGGTCGGCAAACAGCGGTTAGCGAGCTGCATGTGGCTCTTTATCCACTTGAGAGTGGCTCTGCCACGAATCCATTAGAATTAAAAAAAAAAATTAATATAAGGCAAGCTTTTCTACGGAATTTTCAGGAATTTAGAAATACCATAGCGACGTTAGCCTTTGTTAAAAAACCTCTCAATTTTTATCCCATAAATATTGACATTGGCGCTTTTGAAATGCAATTACTGGAGTAAAAGAACAAAGAACTATGGAGCTCAAAACTTGAACGCCGTAATGCTGATAAGGAGACATAGGAGGAAAAAAAATTTGATCTTATTTCGCAGAAAAAAGTGGTCTGCTTTGGAAGGTCTGGAGAAGGAAGACACATGAGATAATTGTCAACACCTGGAATAGTATTCCTGGCTCATATGATTAGTTAAAAAAAACTAGCATTTGCTGTTCTTTCAGTCTTTGACTACATATTCATGCGGACAATCTTTTTCAAGCATTAACCTTAACAAAAGTAATAAAGGTATCAATAATATATCAAAGTAAAAAATATCAATCGTCTTATTAACGAGAATCTGGAATCCTGCTTGAAATTAAAAACAACGACATCCAAACTTTCCAAGGAAATGCTAGGTCATTGTTCACATTCAATGAGTGTTTTGTCATATTTTTATTTGAATGTAAAAAATATTTTTGTCACTAAATAAAATTATTATTATATGTACATAATGATATATTTTCTGATACCTGGTTTTATTTAATGTTAGTAGCTAGTTCATATCGACTCCTAAAAACATATGGTTTTGAAAAGAAATTTGGCTCTCAAAAGAAATCTTAATCGTTGTGCTGATCTTTGACTCTTTTGGGGGTGGGGGTCAAATGAATTTGTCGACCACTACCTTAAGAGATTCATCCCGGACCGTCGTCTTAATGGTTCGAATCCGGGTCAATGCGTGGATGTTTGTAAGCGTATGGTGTAGAGGCGGCTGGTGCAAATTAAATCTGTCGTGGCCGAAAGTCCTCACGTTGAGTCGGTGTGAAAGTCTGGAGAGTGGAGTGCCAGCTCAGGTGTTGCCTCGTTATCTGACCGTGGTTCAAAATTACGTGGTGCTGTCCTCGGATCTTTTCCTTATGTGATTGATCCCAGACCGTCGCAATAGCCCGTTGTGTTGCTCTATTACAAAAATTAAAAATTACCAAGTTTTACAGCCGATTTCCACTTTTTAAATTTAGGCTGCGGTAGCTCGATCGGAAGAGTAACGGATTAGCAACCGGAGGGTTGCGAGTTTGAATCAAACCAAGCACCGTCGTGTAAAAAAGGTCTGGAGCACGTTAAATACGTCGTGGCCTCGTATGTCCCCACGTTGGCGTGGAGTGGAAATTTGGAGAGTACTCAAGTGTTACCCCGTAGTCTGCCCGTGGTTCAAACATCGTTGTCCTCCGATTTTTACCTAGAGGATTGATCCAGGATCTTCGCCAATACGCCGCCATGAGCAATACAAATATAACTTTTCGCAAGAAGAGATAAACAGAACTCTAAAAGGACTAGTACATAAAAATTAACACTAATCATGCGCTTCATTGAACCCCCCCCCCCCACACACATACACACCCCACTGTCACTTTCCCGGCTGAAGTATAAACAGCTTCTAAATAATAATCAAATACATTTCAATTAGAAAACAAGGATATGATTAAAACACAATTTTACGCGTTTATCTATTTCGACACAAATATGATCACATGAAAGGGCTATTTAGATTGTAGTTCAAGGTCAATAAGTTTCAGTTCACGACAACCATTTGTTTTTGCGGTCTTCACAAAGCCACTTGTTCTTGAAAGAGGGTTTGGTGAGTCGCTTTGTGGTCGTAGTTTGAAACTCGAAAGGGTAGGTAGGTATTTAATTAACGTCGAACTGAAACAACACGATGGGCTATTGGTGGCCAAACCAGACCAGTAATTTGTATTTGGTCCTTTTTAATTAACGACGCACCAGAGCAACACAACGGGCTATTGACGACGATCCGGGATCAATCCCCTAAAGGAAAGATCCGAGGACCAACCAGACCAGATACGACGATGTGCACACTCGTGTAAGTTTTAAAGCTTTAAAAAACGGTATCCATTTTCCCTCAGATAAAACGGTTGGTTGCTTTGGGTTTTATGGCGCAAGGTTCACCAACTGAAAAAGCTGCACCAAACACAACCTCAAATAAATGGACATGCAAACACAAAGAAAGTGTCAATGACACGGAAAAGAAGAATACACCTTGAGTGGGTTTCAACTCGCAGGTTTGCGTAGTCGGCGAACCCACTGAGTCATGGTGGTCACGAATAATACAGATTCTACTGCACTTATTCCATACAAACTGTTGGGCCGCGGTGGCCCGGTTGGACGGTGTATCGGTTTAGCAATCGGATGGTCGCTAGTTCGAATCTGACAAAAACCGTCGTGTACAAAGGAGCTGATGCACGGTTAAATCTGTCGTGGCCTCAAATATCCTCACGTTGGCGTGGTGTGGAAGGTTAGAGGTGTGGGGTGCCAGCTCAGGTGTTGCCTCGTCATTTGACCGTGGTTACAATTTACGTGGTGTTGTCATCGAATCTTTCACTTGGGGATAATCCCGGACCGTCGTACTAGAGCAGTGTGTTGCTCGTTAATTGAAATACCTACCTACCAAACAAACTGTTAGGTATGTAGTTGAATTTCTGTCGCACTAGAGCAATACAACGGTAATGGTAATTTTAGTTAACGTCGTACTAGAGCAACACAACGGGCTATTGACTACGGTCCGGGATCAGTCCCTTAAGGGAAAGATCCGAGGACAACACCTCGTAATTTTGAACCACGGTAAAATAACGAAGCAGCACCTGAGCTGGCACCCCCCTCTCCAAACTTCCACACCAACCCAACGTGAACAATACAACGGACTATTCCACACAAAAACTGGTGTGATTTATGGCAATTTTTTAAAATTAACGTCGTACAAGAGCAAAACAACAGGCTATTGACGATGGTCCGGGATCAATCCCCTAAGGGAAAGATCCGAGGACAACACCACGTCATTTTGAACCACGGTCGGATGACGAATACCAAAACTGGAACTTAAAGTCGTGTTGAAAAGTCCATGTGTATGGTAACGGTGGACAAGGAAAACTTAGCAGATGATTGTTGAGTTTCTGGGCGGTTGTAATATTACATCAAAAAGCTTCATCAACTTTATCAGTAGTTGACAAAAGATTGTAAGTTTAACTATCGAAAAGCATTTTAGAGGCGAATTGCCTTTTTTGCTTTTAGATCTGAATTGCCTTGGAGGATTCGAAATTAGCGGTTATTCGTATTTTTGCATGTTTCAATTTTGTTGACAACATAGGTTTCAGACCCACTCGTTAAATTTGACACCGAAGTTTTCTGAGCATTTTCGCTAGTGAAGACAATTTCGGCCAATAAATTGTTCATTACTTCCAACAATGTGCACTCGAATCTATCTATCAATCAATATAGCAATCGTACAGAAAAAGTATCCTAAACGCAAACATAAAGTCCTTGAAGAGAAAAACAGGCACCAAATGTGTATGTGCAAATAGACTTCGAAGTCCAGGTCTCATTAGTTGAAAATTACACTTTGTTTAGACACGTAAACAAACTATAATTTTAAATTGCACTCAAGTATATTTTGAGAATTGACGAAAAATGTTTAGACACAAATTGTCATCTTTGACAACTAAGTTCATCCGAATGGTTACGAGTTCCAATTCAACCAACAAAGAGGGCTGGTGCACGTCTAATATGTATTGGCCTCAAATGTTCTTGTGGTATGGAAGTTTGGAGAGTGGGGTGCCAGCTCAGGTGTGACCTCGTCAGGGTTCAAAAGTACGTGGTGTTGTCCTCGGATCTTTCCCCTTGGTGAATTGATCCCGAACCGTCGTCAATAGCCCGTTGTTTTGCTCCAGTACGAAGTTAATTAAAATACATACCCCCTACCATACCTACCTTGACAACTAAGTCTTCTAAATATGCATATCACTTATATGACGCAAATTAAGAAAAATCACATGTTAATTTTCTTTTTGACAATCTGTACTCTAATCTATCTGTTAATAGAACAATCTCTCCACAATTATAAAACAATGATCCAAAACAAAAAAGTCCTTAAAGAAGAAAACGCCCTAAATGAAAATAGACGTGTGTAAGTCCAGGATCTAATCATAAATTAATAATATATTAATATGCATCTACGTCCACGAAATATATTTTAAAATTGCAATCCAAGTATAACATTTTGGCAATTGATGGAAAATCTTTAGGTACCATTGGCGCCTAACTTTCTAATTTCTGACCCTGTACCTACGACAAATTTATGTTAACTTCAAAATCATCAAAACATTTTACATCACGCATATGTGAATACTTAAACTAGGATGCATGCACTCCTCCAAATGCACTGTAAAATTTTAGGAGTGAACCTCGTCTAAAAATATGCACCGTTTAGATCTCTTGTCTGAATAGAATAGGAATAACTTAATTATTTAAATGGGGTCTGGAAATTTAAGATTGTAATAAGTGGATTGATGATTGCAATACTACGGGATATTAAATAAATGTGAGAAATCAACATTGATGTCCTATAGCTTGTTACTAATAAAAACCTTTTGGTGTCAAAATATAGTTTTAAATGAACTGACCATGATCAATATCAAGATTTAGTATTTCCTGTTCTATAAGCAAAAATATTTATTTTTAAATTTTGTTCTACTCAACACAGAGTTAAGTTCATGAACTTAAATGTTAACCCCTGTGAGCAAAAGAACCACAAAAGTCTATCTTTCAAACTCAAACAATAATCATAATATTTTTTCGAATTAAAAAACAAACACCAACCTTTGACGAAAATAAAATTCTATCGCATCCGAGAATTCATTCTTGGTAAAAAGTAAAAAATGCGCCCAAAATACTAATGTTTCGAATCCAAAACAAACCCAAATTTTGACAGGCAGTAGTCGTACATTTCAGCAAGAATTGGGCTGGAAATGCTTAACAGATGATCTTTTCGAAAAGTATACACGAAGTTTAAAAACGCGCGTGATAAGACAAAAATGCATTGAACTCGATTGAGAAAATTAAGATATTAGTTTCATTTCGTTCCCCGACTTGTCTGATCTGTAGGTCACGGTCATTTATGTAATGTCTTACAGGAAAGTAATTTTTTTTCCTCCTTGACTTCAATGAAGACGATTCGCTAGCTCAACATATCTATACCACTGGGATTCATTATGATTTTTCCCACTGAAATTCAATTACTGGACAAAGAACAATTTTGTACTTGTGATGACACTCGAAAATATAACTGAAGAAACATCAAAATACAACTATATCAAGAAAGCAGGAAATGTTACTAAAACTACGTCACGGTTGAATGAAATGTCCGTTATACACAATTCAACTATTCAACTTCGAAGTTTTCGCAAGAGCTTTGTTCAAAATATTGAAAATAAAATAACCTGATTTCAATTGCGAAACGATTGAAATTGTTCAAAGACAATAAAAGTTGTGAATACTAAAATTGGTTTGATGTAAAATAAAACTGAAGTTGGCACATTGGTCAACACATACTTTGTCCTTGGAAGACAACTCAACGAAATAACAACACAATTTTCAATCTCCATTAAGCCAACTGAATTTACTTGAAGAATTCGAAGTGCGAAAACGCTTGAAACAAACATTAATTGAGCAGTATTAATAAAAATATTTTGAAACAAATCTGTTGATTTTTGTGAATTTAATTTCCTACGCTAAGAACTGAAACATTTGTAGTCAGCGCCGGCCACATTAATTTTTCAAAAAGGGAAACAAGAGCGTGAACAATGCTTTCAGTTGCAACACGAACATCGAACAGACCCCACGAAGCAAAAAGGGGGCAAAAGATGTGTCGATTAGTGATAAATGGATATTCATCTTTCTCGAACCATTGACCACAAAACCATTTAGTTATCTTACATTATCAGGATCATCGAGAACACACAGCTATGCACGGCGAGAAAACCCGCTATTTAATCCCAATTATCAGCGTGTATATACGCTGCAAATAAATCCCACATTTGGCGATCAATCGTCCACTGGCGACGGCGTGACGGGACAATGCGGCCGTTAGCCTCACAAGCATTCAGTTCAGACGAATTCCACGTGATACGAAAATAATAAACCGGAGCAACGATACATTCTAAACGGATTGACTTACCGTATTCTGGCCAGACGGTGACTCCAGGCTTCTAGTTCCTGAAAGGGTTAAGTCCTGCGATAATCCACAATCGCATTAAGTGTCAGAAAACAGTCCTCTTTTTTGAAGTTTTGTGGCGGCGGGTTTCGCAATTGGACGTGATGTCTGGCTCGCACTGGCAGCTTGCAGTGCACTGGTGATCTCGTCGCCGCTCCGGCAGACCTACTACTCTGGCGGAAGAGGCGATTGTGGAGCTGGAGGGGTGGTGGACTGCGGGCGCCGGAACGGGAGGGGGATGTTTTCTTCCGTCGTGGATGGGGGGATGAGGATGTGATGTCCGAGGAGCAGTAAATAATCTCTCCTGGTTTGTTTCTCTATTTTAGCGTCGTCAGAGCGTCGGGGATATATTTTCGCTGATGCAGGATAGAGACTAATTTTTCTTTGAAAGAATATTTTTCATGGAAGAATTTTTTTTCAATTATTTATCTTTTTGAAGTCTGATACATCCTATGACCAAAATTTGAAATGAGCACAGAGAATATATATTTTCATTTTACTGACGAAGGAATTTGGAGAAACCTTTTCTTTCTTTGAAAGAAAATTATTCTTGTAAAAATACTTTTTTATTATCCATTTTAACTAATGTAATATTGTTTCATCGAAGTTTGAGAAAGTACGTTTCGTTATTTACTCACGGAAAATCTATTTCATTTCTTCTGAGCAAAAGGCTGAAAAAATATCGTTTTTTTTTTTATTATGCTCAGTAAGGAAATAAATTGCCATGTTTAACACAAATATTGTACTTTATTGGTAGAGGAAAATAAACGTATCTATGACTTGAAGGGGGGAGGGTCGATATAACGTGTTCTAGTTATGAATGTTTATACGAAGTCATATGAAATCCACTAAAAATATTTTTTCAATCGTCTTGCCAAAAATACAGTAAACTCGCTTCATAGCGACCCACGATTTAACGACTTGTTGCGATATAACGACCAATCGTCAAGAGGTCCCAATTCTAATATATTTCTGATGCTATTTTATAGTCGATATAACGACCAGTAAAAGATTAAAACATTATCACAGCAACCTCCAGTTGGCTGTGTCATTCCTATTATTGAAGCGTTTTACGTTTAGTTGGAATTTTATAGGCACGATTTGTAGGTGTTGTGGTCTATCGCTGACTGTCAATTATATGTAAATTTTACAGCTGACACAAACAACAGATTCTTTGAAGAAAATATTGAAAATATCAATTACTAACGGTATCGCCTAAAAGCATTAAATCGAACTCTCAGATTGTCTCATCTAGCTTATTTTAAGAATCTGGAATTATTTACAGAAATTCTACCTTAGGAAACGGTAATGGTAATTTTAGTTAACGTCGTACTAGAGCAACACAATGGGCTATTGACGACGGTCCGGAATCAGTCTCTTAAGGGAAAGATACGAGGACAACATCTCGTAACTTTGAACCACGGAAATGAAAAATGCATAACGTGAGGCAACACGATACCCTTTTTAACAGTCATTTTGGTCACATGCGCATGCATATTGGTTCTCGCCATTTTTTAAAATGAACGTTTGATTAATTCTGCCTCATACAAGTAATTTCGAAATTACGAGATGTTGTTCTCGATTCTGTCTCTTCTGGATTGATCCCGGACCTATTGGAGACGCTGTCGTAAGATCTCAGGAAGATAAGTTATGTGAGTTTAAATTTACTTGTGTCGGGGCCGAGGGGCCATCGAAACGCTTACTAGTGTAACGTTGCTATCGTCACAGTTTGAATCGTTAAATCTTAAACCTAAATCTAAAAATCTTTACCAAGTAGATTCACCCTTTGAGTACGTGACTGCCCGGATAAAAAGCAAGCGTATCACCCATAGATTATATTAACCTTTTAATTGTTTATTCCAGCTTGTACATGTGGTAATTAGGTGTTAACCCTTTGACCTTCGAAAGGTTCTATCAGAACGTGACTGTTAATTAAGCATCATAATACCTCAAAATCAGATTACGGATCACGAGTTCGTACTTTCTAGAACACTAGGAAGATTCTTTCGGGCCCTATAAACACACAGGCCGCTAGGAGCAAAAAGCAGAGTTTGGAAGAAGAGAAGCTATCATCTTTCAGCCACCACTACAGCAGAGAGGTCCTACTATGGGTAAACTGCCTTTGCCAGAAATGACTTTGGTTTGCGCATTTGTTAACGTAATGTATCGATGCCTTAAAATAAAGCTATGTTAGGATCAACCAGACGTGTCTACTTCCGTTAAATTGTATGGCTAATCAAATTGAGAGATGGTATTAATCCATTAGACCATGGTATCTTTAGAGAGCGCTAAAACTGTGACATCAGTGTTTTTCCAAATGCGCTGGATAATCACTGTAATCAATCAATAATTTTTCTTATATTAGGATTTGTGCTTTTCCTCCAACCGAGGAAATGGTTCTTCAAACCAGCAGAAATACACTCATGTTGAAAATTAAGAAAATACACACTATGTCGAATTTCTGAAAAACTAATGGACAGATTTTAATGAAATTTTGTACGAATACTTTTGTACAGTGCATTATGAAAGTAATGCGCATTTTCTGGGAAAAATAGATTTATTGATCCAATCGGTACAAATGGTTAAAGTTCTTCAAAATAGTCCCCTTGTGCATCAATACACTTGCGGAGACGATTCTGCCACGCCTGGAAGGCACCCTGGAACTCCTCGACTGGAATGCCTCTCAGGAACCTTGTAACATGATGTTGGATGTTCTCCACCGACTCCCAGTGCTTTCCCTTCAGCTCTCTCGCTCTCTCTCTCTCTCTCTCTTCAGTCGGAGGAACAAAAAAAGTCACACGGAGCCAAGTTAGGGCTGTAAGTAGGCTGGGGCACCAAGGGGGTCTTTCTCTGGGACAGGTAGTTGTTGACGACGAAGGCCATGTGGCTGGGGGCATTTTCGTGGCTTGAAGACGTCTTTGATATCAGGCCTGACGCGCGCGACTTGGCGATTCAGTCTCTTGAGCACCTCCAGATAAAAAGCTGCGCTGACAAATTGTCCTTGCGGTACAAACTCAAAATGGACCCTTCCTCGGATGTCAACGAAGACAATCCGCACTGTTTTGATGCGAGACCTGCTCATGCGCGTTTTTTTTGGGTTTGGGAGAAGATCGTGTGTGCCTCCTTAAAGGCCTCTTAAACCATTTGATTAGTTTTCGTTGCATTCTTCCCAAGCCGCACACAAAACTTTATCGCGTACCGCTGTTCCAGCAAACACTCCATCGCGCCGTGACACAATCGAAAAAAAGACTGCGCGAATACACGTCCTACCTCTCCTACTGCTCGGAGCTGAGACTGGGCGCGTTTGGAAGGGCAGATCCCCAACCACATTTTTTTGACCAAACCGAGAGCACTGCGATGGATAGTCGCGTCACAATAAAATCATGCGCATTACTTTCATAATGCACCCTGTGTACAGTTATAGCAAGAGAAAGAGATGTACCACACAAAAGTCATGGTACGCACGCATGATTGTCAGTAAAGCTCATAAGTGCAAGAATGTCCCAAATCCACGTTGCGAGATCCAACCGAATATGAGTCTAATACGGTATTGGTATGGTCCCCTCTCACAGTCAGACAGGTCTCACAGCGCGACGCCATACTAAACACGAGGCAGTTGAAGAGTCCCTGTGACAGTCGGTCCCTCTCCGGCAGCAACGCAGTTTTCAGCTCCAGAATGGTTCTCGGAAGGGGATGGCGAGATGCAATTGCCCTCCCAAAAGGGTCAAATACATCCAAACATGGTCTATAGGGTTTAGGTCAGGGGATCTGGCTGGCCAATTCAAACGCCGAATGTTCTCACTTTCCAGATAAACGTCGACCAGGTGAGCCCGATGTGGACGAGCGTTGTCGTCCATGAACAGGAACCGAGGGACAATTGCGCCCCTGAAAAGTCGAACATAGGGCTCTAAGATCTCCTCTCTATACCTCATAGCAGTCAGGGACCCTCTGCCAAACACATGGAGGGGAGTGCGGCCTTTCAACAGGATGCTTGCCCAGACCGTGACACCTCCACCACCATAGTGGTCCATTTCCCTGATGTTGGGGAATGGTATCGGGTTCCAGGCTCTCTCCAGATGAGGGTATGTCTAGAATCTGTGTCCAGGCTGAATCTCGACTCATCTTTGAAGAACACGGTGCTCCACTGAAGTCTGGTCCAAAACTGATGCTGTGTGAACCATGCTAAACTTGCTCTCTTGTGTGCTGCAGTAAGAGGGACGGAAACAGCGGGTCTTCTGGCATAAAGTCCTATCTCATGAAGCCTACGGGCAAAAGTAATAGTGAAACTCGAGTTCCAGTGGCAGCATGTAGCTCACGTGTGAGCTGTGAAGCTGTAGCAGTCTTGTGGCACCGCACTGAAAGTGCCAAATAACGATCCTCATTAGTCGTCGTGGCTCTTCGACGACCTTGTCCCGGTCTTCTCGATATTGATCCAGTGTCTTGAAACTGTTTCCACACATTGCAGACGATACTGGGCGTTACATGGAGCTCTGTAACCACCTGCACTTGTGATTGCCATGATTGCCCTCCCTCAAATCTACCGACAATTCTCCATCTCATCCCGTCATCTAAACGTTTGTGGCTACTCATTTTACCTGATAGCTTACAAAATGTACTCAAATCTTGCTAAAAACACAGCAAATGTCGCCGAGGGATACGAGCACACGAATCGCGGAAAACGCCTCGTGCGCTTATCATCCCCTCCGAGGTCACAGCTCCGTCCACACGCACGTGTACGCTTACATATTCGACACTGAATGTTTACATTCTTCTTCGGCGGCATTATTAGTACTTTTGGTTCGGTACTTTTTGTGAAACTAAACACAATGTGCGAATTCCTTTATTTTTGAAAACGAGTGTAATAAGAAACTACACGTTCATACTCCGTTTATTTAATTAGGTCGACGTAATATGTATTGTATTAAAATATCTAAAATTTTTACACACTTGCTGTTTTTTATTTCAGTCTAACGGCTGTATTCACAAGTCTGAGTTAAGCCGCGGATCAACGATAATCCCCGAGTTATCGAAAAAATTGTATTCACAGTGTACCAGTATAACAGTATAGTAATTTTCAGTGTTACATTTTGATCTTCCGAAATCGTCGAATTTACTCTCGGTTGAGTGTTACGCATGCGCAAACTGTAAACAAAACAAAATGGACGACACACTTAATTATGTGCTAAATTAGAGTATTCGTGCGACGACGCGCATTCAACTGATCGTAAATGAATCGGAATAAGAACGTCATTACATTTTCTACATAACAGATATGCCCAGATGTGTTCTGGTTGAAACTAAATTCTGGCTCGCCAGAGTAGAACCCAATGAGAGAACGAACAGTATAATATGACCATGACAGATGCAAATTCGTGGAATAAAAATTATTTTGTTGATTTATTGCGCAAATCAAAGAAAATTAACTATTCAAGCTACTTCACTTTTCACCAACACGCACCCATACTGATAAGCACAAAGATAATCGGATGACATTCATTTGTCAAGGCATTGTGTACAATTCTTTCTTGCAAAATTTAGGTTTCACAAAAATCCAATTTGCAATCAAATACCTTTTTATTTCTTTTCCAAACCAAAATAAAAATACCTTATGCGTTCTATTAAAATCACAATTTGGAATTCAATTCTGCCGGCGAAGTACGTGCTTGACCACAAATCACGTGATCGTGAGGAGACGGTAGTAGCCAATCACAGCGAGAGTATCATTTTAATGTGTGGATCACTTAACCCGCCGTTTGAGAATACGGTTCTTGCGATTTAATTCTGACTCACGGATCAACTAACCTTCGGTTTAACTCGAGACTTGTGGATATGGCTGTTAATGTACCCTATAGCATATTAATTTGATGCTTGAGATTCTCATTATGTTCTCTACTTCCCCTTAAGCCGACCAACCAGTATAGTGGTTAAGGTGTTAGGGTACGTACACTACGGAACCTGGATGGGCGCATGTAGCCTAGCTGGTCGCAAGTCATGATCGCATGTAGCCTAGAAAGTAACCTAGTATTAAAGCGTGTAGTATAAACACAACGGAACTGATCTTGCACGCGTAGAGCCTGCAGACAACGGAGTTGCACATGCGCAAATAGAATTCTTCTTTGTATACGTTTGCAGACCGTAGTTTGTTTTAACATATTAGGATGTTTCACACAAACATATTTTATGTAATGTATTTTATATATATATTTGAACCTAAGTCGCATTTAGTTTTTTACCGTCTAAATATTTTTATTACAAAGAACTACATTATTCAGTATTTTTAATCACTTTATGTATTATGTTTCTGTTTATTACCATTTTAATAACAGGAACTATGTTTTAAAAATAATGAAATTCAAACCAATATAATATTACTTCACTGTTTACGCAAAAAAATGCACAGACGAAAAAATCGAGGCGATCGTTCAGTTGACCCGCGCACTACTATGTAAACATTCGCATTGGCAAATCATCCAGCTTCCTGCTTTGCTCACTGCGCCAGTCTAGGTGACCCGCCAGGCTCGGTAGTGTTTGCTCCCGTATGGAAACACTGGTCAATTCTACAAAGCGGTAAGCTAGTAGGCTACCAGCAAGGCTACATGCGCCACTCCAGGTTCCGTAGTGTACGTACCCTTAGCCTCTAGATCGGAAGGTTCCTGGTTCGAATCTGGGTCCGGGCATGGATGTTTGTAAGCGTATGGCGTAGAGGAGGCTGGTGCACCTTAAATATGTCGTGTCCGAAAGTCCTCACGTTGGGTTGGTGTGGAAGTTTGGAGAGTAAGGAGCCAGCTCAGGTCTTCGTCATCTGACCGTGGTTCAAAATTACGAGGTGTTGTCCTCGGATCTTTCGCGTAATGGATTGATCCCGGACCGTCGTCAATAACCCGTTGTGTTACTCAAGAACGACGTTAATTACAAATTATCCTTATCATTATCTACTTCCCGTTAAAATTTGTAGAAGTTTTTAGACATCTTTTAGCAACTTTTGCAGGAAAATTCTAAAGAAAAAGCTGCTTCAATATCTAAATATATCAGAACGTTAAGGACAATATTCTAACAGATTCCAGTATAAACTTACAAAGCTTTCTTGAATAAGACTCTGAAATTCTCTCGTGGAGTGCCAGATTATGGATCGTATGACCCTTCGCGCTAATTGGCAAGTACGTGATTGTATTCGTGTTACTCCGGTGCACCATGGAAGGTGCTTCTATATTGACCCCTTGCTGTGGGCATGCTTTCTCTAAGGACTTTGGAGAAGCTGGCTTGTATTTGCGTGCCGTTTTGATGAAACCAGGATAATTCAAGAAACAACCCCGTCTACTGCACACACAGTGGCTACCGTGGCTCGGTGAATTTATCCACTGCGCTATCAGCCTGCAAGTTGTGGCCAGCGTGAATCGATTCTTGTCAGATTCGATTCTTCACAAGAAGTATTATTATCTTATGTGTCAGTAATTCTTTTTTTTCTTGTGTTTATGTCCATTACTTGACATTGTCTTGTGTTTGGCGCTGAGTGGCCAAATATGGTCCTTGCACAATAGAACCCAATCAACACATACGATATTTGAACCAAGCACTTAAGCCTATGACAAGTTTCACATTGGCCCAACATATGTCTTGCTACACTAAATTTACTGAAGTACGCATGCGTTACTACATGCCTTCTGCACGAAAACGGAGTACGCATGCGTATGCCAGATATTTTGTTGCATGCTGGCTCCAGTATGAAGGAAACAAAATTCAAATAAATAAAAACAACAATCTGTGAATTGAGAAATCTTGTCAAATTTTCTCTGTAAATGTTTCTCTGGTGCGTGAAAATAAATCTTGCTCCAATGTCTCCACTTGCATTGAGGAAACAAGGCATTTGTCCGAGTCCAAATGAGCTCGGTATAACTGATATAATGACTTGGTAACTAGTGATACAATTCTGGCCTTGTCGACAAATCTGGCTACAGGTCAAGAGACCTTCGTAAAATACACAAGGCTCCTATATGAAACAAAAGTGGTGGAGACTAACTCCAACCCAACTTCGGCACATGGGATTCCAACCAAGCGCATCAGACTACAAATTTCTTAAGAATGACGCATTTAGTCGCTTGGTGGGGGCTCTTAGTCAGATGTCATCATCGATAGATTTTCCACTGACCATCGGTCTTAGATCTCGTAATATTGAGAGGATCTCGTTCAATCCCAGATGGTTTCAAGGGCATGAATGAGCATAAACCCTCTTTAATTAACTGTCCCAGAGTGTCAACAGGAAGAACGAGAACGGTGAGAAGATTCAGAACACTCGGTTCTGAAAGGAGGTATTATTTGACGCGCTGTCAACGACCATTTTGAGTCCATCCACTAACATCTTAATACCTTTTTACAACACCCACAATCGATGTACTCTGATACCACAAACCATAATTTTAAATTCAAGTGTGAATGGCGTTAATTCTGTATAATAAATATATATTAACTGAATCTGTGAGTACAAAAACCACACTAGTCCTATTTTTAAACTTATTCATGGCTCTATATATACTAAATGAAGCCACGGACTAATGCGATTTCTTCACACATTGCGTGTCGACGAGATGATTTATTAAAAACAAATCCGCTTCCAAGATTTTTGGACTCGAGTAGCTTTTTCGATCACCTATTAAATTATATTTTGACTCATTTTTAGCACTCCACTCAGTAAAACACCGTTACAGGACACAAAGTAATTCTACTCAAAGCTTTCAGATTACTTTCCACTGGATATTTATTAAAGCATATGAACTTTTTCATCCAATTTCTTCGATCAAGACCACAATTTTATAAGAGCCCACTATTGACAGAAAACGAAGAAAGCACGGGGATTTGAGCCCTTGTAGTCATTTCCCTCTTCATGCCCTGAAGATTACTGAACCGTTTACCACAGCATAAAAGTTGAAGAGATAAAATTTCCATCGTCACACGATTAATTTTTCTACTCCCTCTAGAACTTTTCCTCTATGCTAATAGACCTGAAAACATGCCTCCTGAGAAATTCTTACCTTGCAGATTAATAATATTAACGATAATTTCTCCGGGTCGTTGGGGAAACGCTATTTAGCCAGGAAAACCCATTTTGCACGCAAAACACGAACTCAAATTAATAAAAAAAGCCTCAACTTTTTAGATAAATGTTGCCGCGGGACATAATTTACCCCTCACCAGAAGAATCACCGCGTAAACTAATATGGCCACCTGAGACGATTCCTCTTCGGAAAAATTTTCATAATCCAAGCAATTTTATTTTCTTGTTCCTCAGATCGCTTGGGTAATAAAGGGCCGATAAGATTCTCCCGCTTTTTTCCCCCTGTGGATCGTTCGAATAATCGTAATGCGAAATATACTTTTTGTGGAGATACAGCTACAGACTGAATACCTAATGCGTTGGGGAAGTCGGTTTTATTACAGGTGGCCTTGAATTTTGAGTGTTATTTTTTCCAAACTTCGTTAGTTTTGTTTTGGAGAATTTAAATAAAGTGAACGAGTTTTAAATATTTTATGCGTCTGGGAAGTGAGTCAATTGAAAGGGTTCAGCACAGAGCTACAAAAATAATAAAGGGGCTAGCAAATTTCGACTATAATGAACGTTTAAGTAAGCACAACATGTATACACTGGAAAGAAGAAGAAGGAGGGGGGATTTGATTCAGCTTTTCAAGTTTGTAAAACAAGGGGACACAGAGGGCTTAAATTTCAATAGGGATAACAGAACAAGGGGCCATGGGTATAAATTGAATAAGACACATTTTAATCGGGATTTAAGGAAAAACTACTACTTTAATAGGGTAATAGACAGTTGGAACGCGTTGCCAGAAAATATAGTTAATTCAAAGAGAGTGTACGAATTTAAGACACAATTGGATAGTCAGTGGGAATTGGAGAATTCATAAACAAAGGACCAGCCTTGTTGGGCTTGAGCCTGTAGCTGGTCGTCAATATTTGTATTTGTATTTGTATTACAATTGACCTCGAACTTTTGTGTTTCAAATTTTTTTCCAAACTTCGTTAGTTTTGTTTTGGCTTTTTTGAATATATTGAACGAGAGAGAGAGAGAGGAGAGAGAATTTAAATGGAACCCTCCAATCGAGGTTTAAGTCAAACTTCGAGAAATGATTCTTTTAGACAGTACTATCAATCGATGTATAAGCAGCGACTATCAACCGATGTGTCGCAAGAAAAGCTTTGGAAGGTACGTAGGTAGCTGAAATAACGTTGAACTGGAGCAGAACAACGAAAATGGTGTGAATCGCGTAAGGTTAATTTAATTTCAATGGTTTAATGAATGGTTTTTTTTAAACTTTTCACAAGTATATTCATAAATAATTTAAAGTAATACCCGTATTAATATTTTTGATTAACACGCTCAAATCTGTCGACTCAAAATAAACTTATTTCATCAGTTTAAGATGACTAATTTTAAATTAATAGAAAAAAAATATTTTGAATGAGCTGCCAAGCATTACATTCTAATTAGGGCTTGAATGTTCATGATTTTGCATCTTTTTTGGGTAGAGTTATACGTTGTTACATCAGCCACTGTTTTTAAACGTGAGGAAAATAAGATTATGGTGTAATGTTGATATGTCTTAAAGAATCTTAAAGAATAAGGAATAAAATCTTAAAGAATTTTAGGAAGGTTGGTATTGATACATTTGAATATTACGGGGAGTATGCCTCACTACAGGGAGTGTTTCACTGGGCCTGAGTACTGATCACGAACTAATTCGTCACGAAGAAACATAGACAGGGACTTAAAGAATGTGTGTGTGTTGTGTGTAAGATGCACGGGAAATCATTGTAATGGTCTTCAGAAACTTCAAATTTTCCCTTATACTTCCCTTCATTGTGTTGCGCGTGTTTGTAAATTCTTCATCAGTTCTATTGTATCGAATATACTGTTTTCCTATACCCTGATTTTCCTGGAATCAGTTTTAACATTGCCATACTAAAGACCTCATATCTCAAAGAACTTGTATAGATGTGTATTAGTCCTGCAAGGTTTGAAGGCAAAACCACGATGTAAGATGATAAGGCAAACCGGCGGTAAGTGATCTTTTATACTTAATGTGTGTGGGCTAAGTTTTCTTTCAATGTTTGAACTCCCCTAAATGTTTCAGAAGCAAAAGAAAACATTTTCCGAAAATATTCAATTTTCAACGATTTAAGACTATTCTTTTAGGTCCCTTTAACATTGCCTATGTGAAAATAAAACTTTGGCTGAAGTGATTTGTGGCAGTGTCAAAACGCCAGAATCCGAGAGATTCAACATCCAACTACCCTCTCTAGGTATCTGGGTAGGATAAGGAAAGAAGTTTGATTACTTTGGTATACTTCGTGGAGTAACACTAGAATGAATTCCAATTTTTTTTCAATTCTAGATTAAGCTTAATAACCTCCATTACTTATAAACAATTCCCAGAGCAGTTGCCACTTTTTCTGCTCAAGCCAGAATAAGCCCCATCGCATCTCAGGTCTACATGAATCGCTTTCACATGACTGACTCCAACAAGTGCCTCATTTTCCTTGTTGATGAAGAGACTTTGGAGCATATCTTCTTCGACTGCACCAAAGACAACATTTTTAGAAATATCATAAAGAAATTTTTTTATTTATTTCCTATTCTCTTAGTCTTATCTACTCTTCATTTTGTGTATATTGCTTCTCTGGTTTACAGAAGACATCTTTAAATCGGCGTTAATACTCCGGACTCATGCATGCATCATTATGAAATGAAACAGCCAATCTCTCCTCTAAGGAATTTTTCGATTACGAAAAAATCAAGATACGAGGTTCACATTTGCACACACACATTTGGTGTAGACTACCAAACGTTTTTCACTGTGAGAAGTTATTCCAGAAATTTTGTTTCGGCCCGCTCTATGAGGTCTTCTCTATGTGTAATTAAATCAACTCAGATGTAAGTTTTTATACGTTTACATACAATATATATATATATATATATTTATAGTTGAGTAAAACTAAAAACTAACATGAAAGATCTATGGACGATTGGGAAGCTTGGTAGGTAGTTAATTAACCTCGACTGAAGCAATACAATGAGTTATTGGCGACTGTCCAGGATCGATATCGAAGGAAAAGATCCAAGGATATCACCTCGTAATTTTGAACGACGGTCAGATGACGAGCCCAACACCTGAGCTGGGACCCCACTCTCCAAACTTCACATCATGCCAACGTGATAATATTTGAGGCCACGACAGTTTTGACGTGTACCAGCCCCCGTGTACACGACGGGCTTTGACGGGTCCTAGTTTCAAACTCGCAACCCTCTTGTTGCTAATCCGTCGCCCTTCCAACTAGGCTATCACGTCCCCTTTAAAATGAAGTGATGAGAATTTAAATTCAGGCTTCTCTTTGAATCCTTTTAAAACTCACTGCCTTGTTGTTCACGTAACAAGGCAGTAATTAGTCATTAGTAATTGGTATTTTTTTAGTTAACGTCGTACTAGAGCAACACAAAGGGCTATTGACGACAGTCCGAGATCAATCCCCTAAGGGATAATCCTAGGACAACACCACGTAAATTTTAACCACGGTCAGATGACGAGGCAACACCTGAGCTGGCACCCCACTCTCCAAACTTCAACACCAACCCAACGTGAGTAATTTGGACCACGACAGATTTAAGGTGCACCAGCTGCCTCTACACCATACACTTAAAAACATCCATGCACTGACCTGGATTCGAACCAGAAACCTACCGATCTAGAGGCTAACACCTCAACCACCAGACCGGTTGGTCGGCTTAGCCATTTGTGAAATTTTGTTTCAGCACTCCGTCGTTACATCAGTTTTGCCTTATTCCACAACTCAATGAGGATTGCCAACCCCCGAGGAGCGCAAAGCCCGACCTTAAACACAGAGCAGTGGGGGTTTAAACAACCCAAACTAGATACGGAACTAGCGTCTGGGGAAGGTGGTGGCAGCGAAGGAGAGAGGCAAGGAGGGAGAAGTCAGAACCAGAGAGGGAAATGAGGTGGAAAACGAAAGTGACAGAGCCAGAGAGTGGCAAGAGCAAACAACAGCTCGTCTGGCAATTCCGAGTTATTTGGTCGCAAGGCTAAACAAACCCGGCGTGAAGAGATCAAGAAATAGCGGAGTGCTTCAACTTCAAATAGCAGATGATAAGCGGTTTTCTTTTCCCACTTTCTGTGGACTTCCTTTCTATTCGGAGTAAACATTTTGATACCGCCACTCTCGCTATCGATGCACTTTGGCGGTTTCGTATGTCAACGATTTTATTTTTCTCTCCCTGATGTCCTTTTGTGACTGAGGAGGTTTTCTAAATAGTTAATATTTTTTATTTTGAATTCGGTTTCTCAAAGTGCGTTGAATGTTGGAGTTTGGGTCTACCTTTCGGTAACTTATGACTTGGTTTTTAGTGTAAGCATAGACAATGTACTGGAGAAAAAAATTCGTCCGGTTAAGTATTAATTTGATTTTTCATCCTTTTGCTAATGTTTCATCTTTGTTTAACATTAATGGCTTTTTCTGTCAGGCTAAATGTAGGTGGCGAAACGAGTATCATGTAAATATTGTGAACGTGACGTCACTTGACTTGCTTTCCTAGTACAATTTCACATATCACAAGTAAAATTCTAAAAAAAATTGATTAATTGGTAAATACCAAACTTCACCAAAATGGCGACATTATTTCATTTAAGGCAACCCCGATATGTGTAAGCATAATTACGCGACATTAACGTGACGTCATTTGACTTGTTTTCCGAGTACGATTTCAGCATATCACCAGTAAAATTGTAAATAAAATTACTTTATGGTAAACGCCAAACTTTACCAAAAGTGCGATAAATTTCATTTAAGGTAACCCCGATATGTCTCACGTGAAAGCATTTGACTGTGGAAGTAAAAAATCGTACTATTTCGGGGTTTTTTTAGACTAAAAATACAACTGATAAATTTCTTTCGAACAATATACCAAAAAAGTATATAAAAATTCTTATTATTTTCGACCTATTTGTATATCTTGGTAGAAAAATATCACTGTCCAAATTCGTTTATCTTGAGTCATTCAAAATAATGAAACTTATGATAGAAAAGTTGCCTATCTGGACAATACATTCTGAAAGAATCAAATCTTTGGTGAGTATTTTTGTACGTGTATTAATAATTTTAAAAATAAAAATTACTGAATCATCTGTTATCCAAAACTTCCATAACAAACATTGACCCTTTACCTTCCCAAAAATATTTTTTGTGTTGGTTAGAAAATGGTCAAAGAAATTTGGACCAACCTATCTATTTACCTCAAACCAATAATGGTTCTCGAGGAACTGATCAAGATTTCCAACAATTAATTTTTGAGATGTGTCGAAACTTCTTCAAAAGTTTTACCTTTCTTTTACAAGGAACTTTCTTGGCGTTTATTTTTAAAGCACCCCACAAAAACCATTAATCAAGAAAATGAGTAATGTCTCATTTGAGCCTTCTCCTGAAGACTCCTTGGCCAATTTCTTAACGTCTTTCGTGACACATGCCATTAAAGACGCGTTAAGTAAGGTAACGTTAGAAAGTCAATTAATCTGTCATGGGAAATCAGATAGCGCCTATTAGATAACCCAGATTCTCATTACTCGATCTATTCCATACCTTCCCTTTTTCTACTTTACGTACTATTTTATGCCTATGTATCAAATATCTAGCATACCCTTTCCCTTCAACCCGTTGACGTATGATAAAACACTTTACCCTTGCAAGTTCATTGCTACCTTTATCTACTTCGGTCTGAACGGTTCATCTCAAAGGCAATTGGCCAAGTTATGTTTCGCTTGATAATTAGCACATTTTTTAAAATACGTCGAAACTTTTTAAAAAATTTTTCGTAACTACTTTTACAAATTACTTTATTTCCAGTTATTTTAAGGCACCCCCACGAAAAAACTATCAATCAAGAAAATGACCAATGTTTCATTCGTGCCTTCACCACGAGACTCCCTTGCCGATTTCTTAACATCTTTCGTGACACACACCATTAAAGACGCGTTAAGTAAAGCAACGTTAGAAAGTCAATTAATCTGTCATCGGAAAACAGATAGCGCCTATTAGATAACCCAGATGCTAGTTACCCGATCCATTCCATACCTCCCCTCGTATCAAATGTCTCGCATACCCCTTCCCATCAACCCCTTTGACGTATGAATACAAAATTTTACCCTTGCAAGTTCATTGCTATCTTTTTCTATTTCGGTCTGAACGGCTCATCTTGGAGGCAATCGGCCGAGTTATAGATCGCCCCAGTGTTTCGCTTGATTATAGCGCGTCTGTGTGCACGAGTAGAACTATCCATTACACATGAGGCAGGGGGATCATTCATCAAACGCCGTCAGCTGCCAATCTCCAGCGAAGGGATCCGTGTGGAGGACTGTTTGAAGCGAGTGAAATGATCTCCCTTTCTGAGTGTTCCGTTTCAGAGGGTTCCCCACCGAAAACCCGATCCCTTTTGTTTTTGGAGATTGAGTGCGATTTGTGCCACCGTTCCAGTCTTTGTCGCTCCTGAGATGCAGCCACAAAAAAATAGGATCGGTCGAAAGTAGACGCAGTGTTCTTTAATGCCCTAGTAACCTGCATGTTTGAGTGACCAGTCCATTTACTTGATATTGTTTGGCGTGGAATCGCGAAATACGGCTCCTGCGCTAAAAAATCGAACCCAACCAATTTGAAATAATCTAAGCAATAAATTTTCCGATATTAATTTTGAATTTATTTTGTATTTTCAGGTTTTTCTGGCGATTGTAAAAGGAGATGTTTTTAAGTCGATATAATTTCTTCTTAATTTACCTTATCTAACTTCACTCATTAAGTGTTATAATTTGAGTGGAAGACTCCCGTGAATCAGATCCACGAAATTATCTCGGAATTAAAAAGCTATGAAAAACGATTTAAATTATCTCCCTCTCCAAGTGTTCCATTTCAGAGGGTTCAAGACCTGATCCTTGAGGGACGGCTTTAGTATTTGGAGACTGGGTGCGATTTCGAGATGGTTTGATTTGACCCACCGCTCCAGTCAGGATTGTTCGTGTGTGCTTTTGCATGTAGTCACAATGTCACATTAAATAGTAAGTAGACACCGTATCCTCTGATTTTTGGCAAAGGGATCGCCGTGACACAGCGCGTTTTTCTCTTGTCTAGCAACCTACAAGTTTGAGTGATCTGTCCATTTATATGACGTCATCTGACCGTGGTTCAAAATGACGAGTGCTTTTCGGGGATTTGGGATTGATATCGGACAATCGCCAATAGATGGTTATGTTGCACAGGGGTACGATGAAAATTCTCACCTCTTACCTTCCATTTACTTAATATTGTTTGGAGTAGATTCACCAAATTTGCCCTCCTAGGTTATAAAATCAACCTAGCTAACCAATTTTAAAATAAACAATCCCAGCAATAAATTTTCCCGATATTATTAATTTTACATTTGTTCGGTCTTTTTAGGTTCTTGAAATTGTAATAAGAGATACTTTTGAACCCACACATAGGTCTTTTAAACTTACATTAGCATGCTCAAGGCACTCATCAAGGATAGGGATGGTTTGAGGTGGAGAGCCTACGTGACTCGAATACTTCCCCAAATTATCTTGTAATTAAAAAGCTATCAAAAACGAATGCTGGAGTGAAATGATCTGCTTAAGTCCTTACTTCCTTCTTGTTACATTTCAGAGTGTTTCCCACCGTAAACCTGATCCCCCAGGGAGATTTTGCGCTTTTGCTTTTTTTTAAAAACTGAGTGAGATTTGGAAATGGTTTGATGTGTGCCACCGTTTTAATATGGGTAGGGTATGGGTGTTGTATGGGTCATGCACGTAATCAGAAATAAAAGAGGTGGCCAAACGATTGACACAGCATCCTTCAACCTAAAATAAACAAGAGCAGCAATATATTTTTCGGTATTATTAATTTTGCTCAACTTGTAAATAACTCACTTTTGTGTACATTCAAAGTTATTGAACAAATATATTGCTAAATATTTTGTAGACGAAGAAAATTTTTAAGTCCAATTTCATGACTAGGACATTCTTACAAAAGATATGTAGGAAAAAAATAGAGACATCAAATACAATACAACTCTCCCTCTTTGAACTGAGTAGATCAAAGTCTATTTAGCCCTCGTGTTGCAAAAATTGACCTAAGGGCTACAAACCAAGTACTCTGAACGGCCCTGGTTGGACTTAATAGCACTATCTAGTCCAAGTATCGCAAATGTAAAGGCAGGACTGTACAACATGACTGGTGTGCTGGACGTGTACGTAGTCAGAAATAGGGGCGAGCTAAAGACAGGTGTTTTATATATTTATTCGGTCTTTGGAAACCCCAAACCAGCCAGATAATCATGTTAGGAACGATTTTTCTGTAGGCCAAATCATACTGCAACAGCAAATGCTTCTCCTCTACTGGGGAACAGAAGGTACAACATTCAACCTCTGTCAAGGTAACATATTAGCTAGTTCTGACCATATACTGCAGTGATTCGGAGTACCAAGGAAATATATTCATGATGATCCGAGACATCTTCTGGACATTTTTCGCAGGAAAGACGCCATGGACACATGATCTAATTTCAACGCTGGATAAGAAAAATAAACATGTGAAATGTACATCTGAATTCATCAAAAAGGTAATAGAAATAATTGTATTCTGGATACGCACTAAGAGCGTTCTTCAAGAAAACCTAATGCTTTTGAAAAGAGGGAGCTGAAATTTGTAAGGGGAAAGCGCATACCACGGGAACAATTATGGTTTCAGTTTGCATGCAAATAGGTTACACGAACATCAGTAATTTTAAAAGGAAGTGAATGTTAGTGGTAGAGAACGTCTTTACGAGACCTCGAGAGGCACGTAGTACTAGAGGAAGATTTATGTGACAAATATATAGAAACGCACTTTTTAGGCCAAGCCAGTAAAAAGTATGTCTGAGACATTTGGTCGGGTTTTAATGACCAAGGTTCAAACTGGACAAGCTGTGTCAAGTAGATAGATATCGAGAATGGAAGGTTAGGTATCAATACCTGGTCTTGTGAATCTCGCTGTGACGTCATGGCCCGGAAAGTCATGGTTTGCGAAGAGAATCGGGATTACGTAGCAATCACCGGGGGTTGACGAGCTTAGGCGTACAGGGAGCGGAGTCAGTCTACTATTATATATTCCTCCAAGTCCGTAAAGTCCTTTTAAGCCCTTTAATTTTGGAAACGCGTCTCGTATAGTAACGTGTACCTACAATAAAGTGACAATGCTGAATTTATTGAGACAGCTTACTGCGCCCCTAGCGGTGAAATAAGGAAATTCTAAAAAATAACTCGAAAACTAAAGGAGATTGGCCAAAAAATTCAATTAAAAAAATGCATGTAATACAACAATAAAGATACAGAAAAATAATTTCCTGAAGTTATCTGCAAAACTGGCGTATATATTCGCGATTTAAATTTGAACTTTTCCATACCTTAAAAAAGGGGCCGTCCTGAAAATGAAAAAAGTGTTTTCCGGTGTTATCATTCTGCTTTTCTGAGTTAAGCAACGACAATAAATTCAGCATGGGCACTTTACTGTAGGTACACGATACTACCTTGACTCTACGAGACACAATTTCAAAATTAAAGGGCTCCTGTAAAGTCCACACCAAATTTGGCACTCTTATACTTTGGAACACTGCAGAAAACCATAAACTACTTCTGTCCTGCCTTCAGACCAATCTGTAGTCATGAAAATTGGTACACAGGACGTCCTAAAAGTGGCTCTCGTAGCCAAAATTTTAAAATCTAAAGTTTGTTTTCCTGCAATAATTGGCCATGGACATGGAAACACGTTTTACAGAGCTTGTATATTTGAGTTAGCACAGGGAAATGTCGCGGTCATATTTAAATCAACGCCGGGTTATTCAGCTAGTGGGTGATATACCAAGGCTCGATAAGCAAGGAGTTATTGTATTTTAAAGTGTAAGGTTATCTGGATCTAGAGTGGATAGGTATCTTAAATCATATATGTTGCGTAAAACGTATTTGTCAACTACTGGACTTCCTTCACCGACGGAACGAATTTGAAGCTGCACATTAACCATCAGGACTTTCCATATGGGCACAGTAACGAACAGGACTTTCTATATGGACGTATTAACCAGGACTTTCCTCCAATAAAAGAGCCTGTGATGCCACAGTTCATTCCTTAGAGTCGGATTTGTAAATAAGTGCCCCTTTTTTCTCTTATTAATTTTATTCTTTTTCTAATAAAATCACAGGTATGCCCATTAAACTGGTCGATCCTTTTACAGGATATGTGCAAGGGTACTCCTGGTATTGTACATTACAAAATCAAAAATTTCATGAAATTATTAATATAAATATATTATTTCAAAAATACAATCTTTGGCTTATTTCGATCCGTGTTTTTAAAATACGATGCTAGACTTCATATACAGACATAGAAGGGATAAGAATATACATTACATATATTACACCACGCAGTTCCAAAAAATTCATGTCCTGAATATAAGCACTCTAGTCTGTATCTCCTCCCGTCAAAATTGTCTAAAAAGTTGATACCGTTATATTTTCCTTTCTCTGTCTTGGAAACTCTCTTTACATTTTCCTCTCTTGTGGGATGACATTTATTTGTTTTCCTCTCGGGGAGGTTTAGGCATCATAAATTTGGAGTCTGCGAGACTTTTAAAGTAGTTTCGCAACGCAAGTGTACTTAGTCGCACTCTTGCTCCAAATTAAAATCCTCCGCCGACATGTGCGACGGTAGAAAAGTTGAAACAATAGACAGAAGGATAACAAAAAGAAGTATCTTGAATCTGCCAAGGGTGTATGAACAAAAAGTTTATCTTAGTAAATTGAGTTTGGTGTAGCTTTCGAAACAGAAAATTCCGTTATGAACTATGAAATTGAGACGGTTCTTAGAAATTTTAAATTGAATAAGCAATTGATCCGTTTATACAGTAGTATAACCGAAGGTGACCCTCAAAGATAAAAATTCGGGTTTCTTATTTTTATATAGACAAATTAAATATTAGAAATGCATAAAATAATTTTTAACAGTTAAAAAATGAAATAAAGATAATCGAGCAGAATTACATTTAATTAACAGTTTATTGACCTTCTGAGTAACTGGACATTTCTGGGTTATGATGGTCTCGGTCTGAATATCTTCAAGATATGTCTACATGGCAAGAATGCAGACGGAGAGAGTCTAGAAAAGTATTTACAATTAGCGCAATTTAAATTAAGTAGTTCGCAACAGGCATTAACGCCCTGAGAATCAAGATATTCTCGAGTTAACCGTTGTCTGTCCCCCGCAACTCACATAATAAGGCCCGGTGCACACATCCGGTTTTTCAACGTGCGGCGCCGCTGCGGCACCGAAGCCCAACTATACACACGTAACCGTGAAATGACGCAAGTACTCATTTCGCGCCATTTGCGATAAATATTCTATCGAAGAAAACGCGTTTATTTCCCTTACTTGATGTAAAAGAAGTATATTTTGAAACAAAATAAACGTTACTGGAAACAACCATTTATTATTTATTATTTATATTCCGTTTATTTATGAAAGCAAGGTACTTCAGAACAGAGACGCGTGTGCGGCGAGCTGCGGCACCGTGGGGAACTGAGGTACAAATTTCAAGCAAGTTGGGCGTGCGTCGCCGCAGCGGCGAGGCATGTCCAACATGTGTACACTACTCCATTGGATCTAATATATCTCAGACCGCACTTGCGTTGCGGCAGTGGAGCCGCACGCTAAAAAACCGGATCTGTGCACCGGGCCTTACATTGCCATCTATAGTTTGAAAGAATCTTTGAGATGAATTTGTCGGTCCAAAGTGAAAACTATTTAGAAACCATCCAGGGAGAACTACAAGTTCTATGTAGGAATAATACTAAGTATGACTTTCAAGATAATAGGGATAGCCGAGTTTTCCCACTGCGATCGCAACATGCGAATTGTAGACGACACGGGTTCGATTCCTCTGTGTGTATATTTCTTTTCTGCGTTACAAAAAGTTTCAGTTTGTGTGTATCTCCATTTCTATGACTTTGCTACAACTTGACCAAATACCTTTGCTCCATAACCCTGCTTTAAGTTCATAATTCTCTATTAATTATCTTCGAAAATGCCACAAGGATAGCATCGTAATTTAAATAAATATTATTCAAAATAATTTATTATTTGACGAAAACAACCATTCTAAAAAGTGATTTCGGTGCTCGGATTATCCGAAATGCGCCAATTTTAATGCTTATACTCATTTTTTACTTTAAAATATATTCTGGGGACTTGCATAAGATGAAAGAAAGCGTAACTCTTAAAATATAGTGCCGTAGTCTAACATAAAAATTGCATCTTCAAAAGCTGAGGCAATCTCCGAAATAAAATCCTGGATAACTGCATAATATAAGTTTTTTTTAGAATCAACGTTTTAAGCGATCAAATCTAAAATCAAGTACAAAAGGACACCTAAAAATGTTTTATAACCTCTTAGATAAAAACTAGTTTTACCCAAGGTTGGTTCTTTTGGGGCTTTATGCTGAAAAACCATGTTTAGTCACTAGCTGAGCGAAACACAAGACAACAACGAAGGAGGGAAAAAATCAGATTGGAAAAACAGGACAGATCACCTACCAACAGTCTAAAGTTTCGGTTTCCTAAGAAAGCGTAGCCGTGATGTAGTGGTGGGTGTCGTCACAAAAACGTTGTTTATACTAACACATGGCATTGATTTCCTAGAGAGCGTTGTTTGTGAACGTAACGAAAATTATCGGAGCCGCCATTTTCATGGCTGTCGTCATAGTGGTCTCAAACAGTTGGGGAACATTTTTTCTCTTATAGCGGCACGATTTAATTTCATGCGCCAAACAATTCGAGCGAAGAGGAGCCAAAATAAATAAACATTTTTGACTGCCATTGATTAATTCGTTTTTGTAAAATCGGGATCGTTAAACACAGAATGAAAAATTTCAACGGATTTGAAATCTGCGGAAAATTTGACACCAGATCGATACCTTTTATGTGATTTTCTTTAAATAAATAATTAGTTATTTAGTAAATAATTAAATAATAAAATGGTAAATAATTGAATGATAAAGCTGTTTTTGATATCGATCTGGCGTAGAAATATACGCTGATATGAAATCTGTTGAAATTTTTACTCTATCTTCAACGATTCCGAAGTTAGAAACTTTGAACTAGAAATAAAAAACCACTTTGTTTTGTTTCTCGAATAATATAAACTACTACAGCCGTTTGTGTTGCCCATTCTCCAACGTATTCTGTCCGCCTAAGTTGACACCTCTGAACTCTTATTTAGACTGTCGTCTAGTTATATCCGCGGCATCATAACGTATCACGGCTGTTAGATAACGACTCCACTTTCTTAGGAAACCGAAGCTTAACGAGAAACTTCTTAAAATTGTTATAACTGAACACTTGTTAAAAAGTAGTGAAAAAATGAATAATTGGCAAAGTATGATTAGTCATAACTAGTTTCTATAGATATAACAATCTAAGATAAATTTGAAACTTCTAACTGAACATTTAAAAATAATTGAGAGACAAGTATAGAAATCGTAACATTCTTGCACAAAATACCTATACTTTATGATTAAATCACTGCTTTATCAGGATATCAAATATGTAAAATAGTATTACTTCAGGATTTAAATATTTTAAAGGCCCCTGATCATGTTTTCGTAAATCAATTTCTACCAGCAATATGACATGTTTTAGCTTTAGTTGTCGTACCTGAAAACAGGTTTTTTGTTTTACGTACTAGTAAGCTATTATTTCTAGAATCAGTTGAGGATGGCGACATGGAAAATCTATCAACCACTCAGAGTATAGGATTAAAAAGCAGATCGGCTTTCATAATCGTATATTCAAAATTCCGTTGCGCGAAATTATATATTTTCATAAGATAATGGAATAACAGTTCAGGTTTCGTAGCCCACAGAAAGCATCTTCTTGTTGAAATAGGTAGGTTTTATTTTAAACATTGTATTGCTATTCTTCTCAATACAAGAAAATTGAAATTTACGAAAGAATGTTATAAATAAATATATATCGTTCCCAAAATTTTACCATTTTTCAATTTGTAATTGGAATTTAACTTAAAACACACCAGTAAATAAAACTAAAAAAAAGATATTTTTTCACTACTGTTGTCACAACGTTTGAAAAGTTCGTTTTAATTGTGACGCATTCACATATAAGCGCGCTGCAGCATTTGTTACACAAGAAACGTTTATGCTATATAAACACTAAGGTGTAAATGCTTTATAAGTATAGTGTTTTGAAAATACATATAAAAACGCTTTCTTTTTTATTTCAGTCAACTTGGTTTTACATGCACACATCAATTGAATTTGGTTTTCATCAGATCCTCTTTATCTTTGAGGAAAATAATTATCACAAATATAGAAAACAAATTTCCGAAGAATATACATATTTGTTGAATCAAAAATCATCACACATTTATCATTGAAAGCAATTTGTAAGAAAATAAAAATATCATTAGAAATAACTTTCTGCTCAGTGAATATGCTCATGTTTTCTTACGATAAAACACAGAATCACCGTTTTTGTTTGGCTTGTTAGCAATATTTTAAAATTTAAATACTTTTTCTACGGAAAATGTTATTTTAAGGTATTTTAAGAAAAGTAATTTGGATGATTAAGGAGAAAAGTTAACATTTGAGATTAAAGTTTAACTGGTTTGGAAATTCACGTATAACATATTTAATTCTCACAATCTAAAGGACTGCTTTCTAAAGATAAGAATAAAAATGTATGTAATGTTTTGTTGACTGTTAAACATAAAAAAATTTCATTTTTGCGGCATTCATATTCTAAAAATCCCTTATTGTTATACAGTAATAACTTCGATTTTGGAATCGAAAGACAAACATTTATCCTCCTTGGCTTCAACGAGATAGCTCAAGATCTGGTCACTTTTGCTGACAATGAAATAACTTTATATGTCAATATCTGGTCAGTTTTGGTAGTGACGACGCATCCCATTGAGACAAAACTGTCTTTTTCCCCTTAGAGCAGAGACAAAGACATTGAGCGCATTCCTATTCAGGTGGAAAATTGGTATGGCTAAGAAATTTTTATGAAAATATGATTCAAAATACGCAAAATCGTATACCAAATACTTGAAATCGAATTTATCTATTTAATCACAAAGGACGAATTTGTAAGAAAATGAGTACAGTTCGTTTATTATTGTGCTTATTTCGTTCAAAAAAGTGAAAGCCTGATATGTTCGCATAACGCAGGCGAAGGCATCGCAAAGATTGTTTACGTTACATGTTGATAATGAAGCCAAATCTGGCTACCTAGGCTAAAATGTGAAGATCGAGCTTTCGCTTTTTTGAACCAAATAAACGCAATACCAAACGAATTCTTCTAATTTTGTTACAAATTCTTCCTTCGTGATTAAATAGATAATTTCGATTTAAAGTATTTGGTTTACGATTTTGCTTATTTTGAACCATCTTTTCATAAAAGTTTCTTAACCATACCAATTTTCGCTACTTGGCTGACTTAAAATGGTTCCAAAGTAACTAAAGATAAAAAAACAGTGATACAAAAGAGAAAATGCAGTGTGATATAAATGATTTAAGGTATTGAAAATGTCTTTATTTTAAAACTTGTAATTCGTAGCCCACATGAAAGTTACCAGAAGGAATACATAATTAGATTTCGAAACATATTTTGTTTTTCAGATATAATATTTTCAATGTGAATAAATTTTACAGCTTTTGAACAAGCGTTTTATCAATATAGATACATGGAGACCATTGATGTTTTAAAAATGACTCAGATTAATATGTTAAAAAAAACAAAATTATTCTATACACTAACAAAATCACCTGAATTTTATTTATATAGATTACATAGGCCAATTCCATAAAACATGAGACATTAAAGAAAACAAATTTTCAAAAAATTTATCTGAGCTTTTGAAGCTTTTCCAGCTTATACTGTATATATTATATATAATTTCAAGAACACAGGAATTTCAAAAAAATTAAAACAAAAATGGTAAAAAATTATAAATATTAAAGAAATGTTGGTGGATTAGGTCGTTAACAGGGAGGATCCTGACTCAGACAACATAAAATGGTGTTTTCTACAAATGAGCAGCATTAAGCTGAAAAAATTGCTCATATGCTCACCCAAACACCACTCGAATGCAAAAAAAAACCCACTAAAAATAGAGTAGGAATAAAACGAAATCAAACCCGCAGCATCAGCCGGGAGATCAACAACACCAACCCTGAAAATCGTCACCAAATGACACCAATTACACAGTCCAATTACATTAAATACTAACACCAAACTTCAGCTGCAACAAATCCATAAAAACAAAAATAAAAATAAAAAGCAGAAAAGCAAAAATAGAATCCGCAGCCCCTATCCAAAAAGATATTCAGAAACAGTAAAATAAAATTGAAAAGCAACTCACATGGCTCTGAGGAAATTACGAAAAAGAATTATTCATCGGTTGTGTAGCTGTTGATATTGATAAATCTTTCAAGAATAGTATTAAAGAATGAAAAAGGGTATTTATTATAGAGAAGTGTGTTTTTTAGATATTTACATTGTAATAGAAAATTTGAATCAGAGTTAGAAATTTTTCTGAAACGTTCCAATTGACCAGCAATCGTATTGTAGTAGATACGTTAAGAAATATTGGAGTCCCAAAATATTAATTTAATAACTGGAAATTTAAAATCGTTACGTTTATCGTAGACATTAATGTCAACTTTGCCGCATGAAACAGAAATTTTTAAGTCGAGAAAATCAGTAGGTATTGTTATCTAGATTTGTTTTAACTAAAGAAAGATCCTCTGGATGATAGACTTCAAATATTAGAAAAGTTGCTACTATTAAAAACAATTAAATCATCAATAAATCTAAAGGCAGAATTTATCTGAAGGCAAAAATTTTTTTCAAAATAATGATAATGGTGAGCATATATATATATACTCAAGTGAATGGTATATATACCCCAAGGTTCTAATTTTTCTTCCATTCTTGTAGAACGTTTTCAATTACATATGTCAAATTATTGCAGAAAAACAAACTTTAGATTTTAAAATTGGAGATTCAAGAGGCCCTTTTAGGACAATCTGTGTGCCAATTTTCATGGCTACAGATTGGTCTGAAGACAAGAAAGAAATAGTTTATGTTTCCCGCAGTGTTCTAATGTATAACTGTTCCAAATTTGGTATGGATTGGTCAAACGGTGCATATATAGATAGATGAAACCATCTGCTTTGTTTAAGAAATAATAAATTTCTCAAAAATAATTGTTTTGTGTTTTTAAATTTAATGCAAAAGTACGTACGTAATTAAATCCAATGACATATTAATTTTCGCAAATTGTGTGATACCATAGAAATATAAGTACGCAGCCTACGGTCATTAAATGTTATACCGCATACAGTCACATATTAATCTTATCTTAATGAAAACATTTCCTCCCGATATAAGTTTAGACTGTAATTGTGAAACGAATGAAACATTATTTTTGATACCGA
Organism: Metellina segmentata; assembly: GCA_947359465.1. Taxonomy (NCBI): domain Eukaryota; kingdom Metazoa; phylum Arthropoda; class Arachnida; order Araneae; family Tetragnathidae; genus Metellina; species Metellina segmentata. Next base: position 39,841,860 of record OX375873.1, on the reverse strand, counting down.
TAAATTATTGGAATTTGTTTGAAAGGAGATTAACTAGCGGGAGAGAAATAATTTCTTATCCGTTTTACGATCTGAAACTATTCACTAGCATTTCCCCCGGAGTGGCAAAGAAATAAATTTATGTCTGCTGTTGAGCTTTTGGCGTCAGTGAATGAGAACTTGCCCACGAATAATATTAACAAAGAAGGCGTCAGTAACGATAGTTGTCTCTTTTGCAAATATAAGCATGTTTCAGAGCTCTGTGAGTATTTAAATGTGGAAGAGAAAACGAATTTGTTACATAAGCAGGGTAGATGTTTTTTATGTCTCGGAACAAGACGTGGAATCAAGGATTGCAGAACGAATAAGTTTTGCATAGAATGCAAGGGAAGGCATAATCGTTCTATTTGTTTTCGGGTTGATAAAAAACAAAAGGAAAAAAACAGATTAGTGGAAAGGAATCGAAAGATGTTCTTTCCGCATCTTCTCTTGACAAACGTAATGGCTTTTTGCTTCACACTTGTTGTGTGGTGTCAAAAACAAAACTGCGGTCAGTTCCAATTAGATCGTAATTCTATGAGGACATTAAAAAAAAAGAAATTGCAAATAAATTAAGGCTTCCTGGTATATAGAAAAAGAAACACTCTTGGTATTTACTTTCGGAAATGACATTGCCATTAGAAAGACATTCGATGTGGTTAAGATTAAATTAGAAAATAGAGAAATACAGAACTCAGAAATCATAATTGAAGCTCTAGTAACAGAAGAAATTTCAAGTTCTGATTTATCGCCTCCCAATTGGAGTGGACATTTTGTAGATGAGAACCTGAAGGTTTTATAACGCGCAGACTCTTGCGATTGTAAAGACAGAGTAACTCTTCTAGTGGTTGCTAATTAGTATTCCAACATTTGAGAGTTTAGGTAGAAACGTTTAAGATAGGAAATTTTAAGGGTTTAGGTAAACATTTAGTAGCTGTGGAAACGATTTGTGGGTGGTGTTTACAAGGTGTTCCCTATAGTAAAATTACTCAGCACACTTCTGCAGCATCTAATGTAATACCTGTAGATGAAGAAAATTTAATGCCGGTTGATATTCAGAAATTTTGGGAATTTGAAAGTTTAGGCATAAAATCCGAAAACAAATCTTTTGACTCGTTAGAAGAAGAAGTTATGAAGTCATTTGAATCAAAAATAACATACGAGAATTGTCGTTACAAAATTAGGCAGTCATGGATACCCGATAAGAGATATATGTTACATAACAATAAACAGGTTGACTGCAACGTTTTTTGAGGCTAAGAAAACGATTGATTTCAGATGAACCCTGAACTTTTCAATTCGTATCAAGTTGTTTTTCAAGATTATTTGTAGCAAAATATTATCGAGTTGGCACCAGATATCTCCGACAATGAAAATCAAGATACATATTTTTTACCACACAGAGAGGTCATTCACCATGATCGAACTTCTAGTAAGATACGTATGTGTTCGATGCGTCTTCGAATGGACCTGGCGAAATCTCACTAAAAGACTGTTTACACATAGGTCAAAACTTATAACCAGACATTTTGGAACTTTTGTTGTCCTTCAAACTTAATCTCATAGCTTTGATAAGTGATATGTTACAAGCGCTCTTACAAATAGAAGTGGAAAAAAGAGACAGAGATATATCACGATTTCTATTTGCTAAAAACCCATTTGATGACTCACAAAATCTCAAAACCTATCGATTCACTCGCGTTTTATTTGAGGTGAACTGCAGTCCGTTCCTATTAATTGCGACTATCAAACACCATTCGAAACGTTATGAGGAAACCTACCGAGATACTTTTAAATTTTTACGACTACATTTTATGTAGATGATATCGTTGGAAATCTCCTAGATATTGAACGTGCCTTTAAAACCTCCTTATACTATAAATATTTTCAAAGATGCTAGCATGGTTCTGCATAAATAGCGGACCAATTCCCAAGAACTACACGAATTGTGGGTTGAAAAAGGTATTGTATCCGAAGAGTCTCCTTAAGATTTGGGGATAGAAAAACCTACAGTTAAAGTGCTAGAAGTCGCTCGGGACAGTGAAAGATACTTGTATTGAGATGTTGCAAATTGGATGTTATTTTTGTCAAAGAATATTAATACAAAACGCGCGCTTTGTCTTACAAGCAATTGGACGCGTTTTTGACCCTATTGAAATTTTGTAATCCTTATAAGAGCCATAATCATAACCCAACTTCAGAGCTATAGTCACAATACAACACGTTTGGTAAACAAGTAAACTTCTTCAAAAGTTGCGAGTTTAATGGGAAGAATAGTGCAGTGATTTTCAACTTAGAATGAACTCACCGTTCCTCAATACTATTTTTATAACTGCAATGCCGACAGGAACAAAATTGAACTGCACTGTTTTTCTGATGCGAGTAAAAGAGGCATATCGCACGGTAGCGTATTTACGTATAATCTCTAATGATGAGCATATACATACAGTTTTCGTTGCTTCCAAGACTGGAGTAGCCCCATTGAAGTGGCTCACATTACCTAGACTCGAACTCATGGGAACGTCATCTAGATTAAGATTTAACATCACTAAAGATTGAGATTCTAGCAGACAGACTTCAAAATTTCTTTTACATTGATTTAAAAAAAAAGTAGTTTGTTCTAAATTTAACAAGCACCAGCCCCTCCGAGTACCAGCACTTAGATTTAACGTGCATCATCCCCCTTTGTACACGACGATTTTTCGTTGAATTCGAACCAGAACCCTCCAGTTGCTAACCTGTTATTCTTCCAACTAGGCAACAATCGGCCCTTCGACGATCAGAGGGAAAGATAGAAACAGAAGAAATACAAACCTACAACACAGACCCAAACTATTTCAGTTCAAAATGAGGATGCAACACAAACGAGTTCTGCATCAAACATAAAAGGGAAAATACCGAAAAAAAGAAATTTAACTATTGTTATATATTATATCGCCCTAATAATTATCTCCTGAATTGGGAACTTTCAGACTCCATGAATTTCTTGTAGAGCAGGTTGTGATTTTGACCATAGGGTCAGGCTGTAGATAGCGGACGGAAAGGCTCGGTGAAAATGCCAATTATATATAGATGGGCAACAAGACAATCTTGCCCAGTTATAAGGCAAAAAGATGCCTCCGTATACGCTGCAGTTGTCAGGCAACACAAGATAATCACTAGTCCATTGTCTTATATCCCACCTTGCTTTTTTTGTTGATAGAAGTTCCCAGATGTCATAAGAATAGTTTTGCCGAGTGGGTGGAACTCCTGGAACTTAAGTGGTGTATTAAGGTGGTCTTTTTTGTCAATGTCTGCTTGTTCATAGCTAAAAATATCCCAATGCCAAGCAATCTATTAAAATACAACATTTTTATTTTTAGAATTCAAAAGTAGTTGAAACCTGGCATTGGTGAGCCTCATAAAATTAGAATATTCCACACTGCTGCTCTTGCTGATAGAAGTTCCCAGATGTCATAAGAATAGTTTTGCCGAGTGGGTGGAACTCCTGGAACTTAAGTGGTGTATTAAGGGGGTCTTTTTTGTCAATGTCTACTTGTTCATAGCTAAAAATATCCCAATGCCAAGCAATCTATTAAAAGACAGCATTTATTTTTTTTAGATTTTATATATATTATAAACTTTTGGCATGGAGAACCTCATATGAAATTGAAACTCTCATAGAGCTAATAGACTTGAGGACTGCTCTTGGGCCATACAGTAGCACTGTAGTCTTACATTCATAGTGTGAACACATAATTGTCGAAGAACAATACGAATAACTTCTACTTCGCCATCGAAAGCTGTTTTGAATTTTCCTGTGTGTGCAGAAGCATAAAAGGAAAATGGATTTGCGAATATCCCTGCGCCTGCATATAAATGGTCGTCAGATTGGGACCGTCTGTTTTCATGCCGTATCCAGTTTTCGGGGAAATTTGTTTCAATTGTCTCCGGTGCAAAAGTTTTCAGAACTTCAAGAGTATTGAATTTTTTAGAAGTAGTTTCACCTAAATCCAGCTTAATTTCAATATTTGCTTCTGTAAAAGGATTTCTGAGTTAAGAGGTTATACATATTGGAGAGCTTTAAATACTTTCTAATATACAAAACTCTTCGCATGTATCCATTCTGGGTCTTTAGACTTCTGGGGTTTATCTGGTAATCTTTCGACTAACGGGGTCTCATTTTTTACAACATATAATTCTCCTACTTTACCCTAATTTGTAAATTGATACTCCTGTTTGTGCGCCGCTTTTGATGGCCACTGCGCATGCGCGTCAACGGACGATTTTGTAACTTCTTCCTTTGCCACAATGTTTGTAGCTCTATGCATTGTTGCTAGTCTGTGTCGTGTATGTGATGTCTCTCCATAAACCGTTTGTCTATGAACTTATTAGTGCCTTGTAGCCCACTAACTATCAACGGTGTTGAAGTTGCGGGAATAAATCTTTTGAAAAAATCTTGAGAGCTCTTTCAACATCAATAAATTAAATGATGATGATCACAAGTGAGAATACACACCTATTTTATACTCACAACAAATAAAACACAGATCGGTTTACAGTCAAAATTTTACCTCAGTTCAGTTCATACAAATAATATAAAAATAACATATGCATAATTAATATTGTAAAATCAATCTTAAAAAAATTGATAATAATTATTTACTTAACACTAGATATATCGACAATTTGATTATACCTATTTCAACCGACCCCAGTCAAAATGACTGGTCGTAGATAAAATGGTTAGTGGGGTTTCCAGTTTCTTTATATTTAAAAAATTCTTATAAATTACTTCAATTATGTTAATTGTAATACATTATATTACTTATAAATTCATTCCCCCAGTTAGTTAATTGAAACATAAAAATATTTAAATTCCTAAACATAAATTAGTTTTTATATGATTCCAGATGCACATAACACACACACACATATATATATATATATATACATACTAGCCACTGCGTGGCTAGCACGGCGTTGCCCGTGCTGTACTTTGTGGGGTTACGTGTGTTAATTGTTAACGTTTGCCAACCACCGGTGTTTGCTACGCATACCAATTTAGTTTGCTTCGCAAACCAACACGACGGACAACGCCGTAATGCCCTCGTCATTGTGAAATGCGACGAAATTGGAATTGCAAAAAGATCCAATTGGTGTGACGTCACAATCTATTAGAGGGTGGGATGCCATCTAAGGTGTTGTTATTATTTGACCGTGGTTGAAAATTACGCGATATTGTAAACGTATATTTTACTTATTGGATTTAACTCCGACCCTAGTTATTAGGTAGTTGTGTTGCTTGAGAACGTTAAATAAAAATTACCCCCCCCCTCAATTACCAATTACGAATACTTTCCTTAGGGGATTGATCCTGAACTGTAGTAAATAGCCCGTTGAGTTGCTATAGTACGACGTTAAAAATTATCTTGGATATTTTGCTTAAGGAATTGATTTGGGACCGTTGTGAATAGCACGTTGAGTTGCTACAGTACGATAATTAAAAATGACCTATGATCTTTCAATTAGGGAATTTATCCCAGACCCTCGTCAATAGCCCATTGTGTTGCTATTGTGTAATGTTAATTAAAATTACAAATTTCTTCAGATTTAAAATTCGTTGAAATTTTTAATAAAAACTTTAGAATTTCTGTTGATTGTTGTATTATTTTTATAATCCATTTTATACACATGCATATTTTACACATTTTACTGCAATGTCAAACAATTGTATTTTCTAAGAAATAAAAGTTTTAAGTTTTTGAAAAAGGCAGTTGGGGGGAGAAAATTGAATAGTGAAAGGAGTGAGAAAACATGCTTATTTTACTAAAAACAGAAAAAAATGAGTATTATTTTTAAAATTTTACAACTTAAATGTGTATTTTTTTTAACACAACAATAAAATGTGTTGATTTGGCCAACGCAGTATCTTTTAACCCCAAATTACTGTGATAGTAGGGAGACAGAAAAATTAGAAATATTTTTGTAAGTTGAGGTAGTTTTGAATTTTAAATAAAATAGATTGATACACCAAAAAGGTATTTTTTATAATTTTGTTGAGCACAAAGTAAATTATTTTACTGCTTATGTGAATTTTTTATATTACCAATGTTTGTAGAAGTGAGAAATGTAACTTTAGAAACAATTAAATTGAATGAAATAAGTCTGTCCCATGTGTGAGAGGAAAAGAAAAAAAAATGAGCATTTTATACTTGATTACTTTTCCCGAGAGAGTATACCTCTACACTTATTACAATAACCACATCCAGCCAGAAATTTAAGTGATATCTATTTATAAAAAGTAAAAAGGTATCCAATCGAACACTTCAACGTGGGAGAATGCGGTTTAATGAGACAGAGTCCTATGCCTTTGAGTGATTGTGCCTTCTTGATGCTAACAGTGAAACTGTGTGAAACGAACTGGGAACTGAAGTTTTTTAAATTGGAAAGGGGGGGGGGGGACATGAGAAGTGATGATTGGTATTATAGGAATGAATATGTTTTAACTTGCGGTATGTCTAGTCACGATGGTGGCTTCAATAATATTTGGCATGAGTTTGTTGACAGTGTCGTACCATTGCACAGTGAAGGTGGATTGAGATTTGTAAGAAGCATAATCGGTGCTCCAATATGTGCAAGAGTACTCCAAATGGTTACAATGTGTTAAAAACTGTGTCGTGTGTTTTAAGGCCTAATTTGTTTGACGTTTAATGTATATAGATTTGCAAATTTGAAAACTACGGGGCAATTCTGGCAAGAGTTGCTTTTTGATGACATTGACATCTTTATTTCTTTGCGAAAGAATTGCCCTTTGGCACAGCCATGCATGATAAGTGCTTTGCTACAACAGCAATATATAGATGAACTGCAGGGGTGGTAACCTTTGGGGAGCGGGCCACAGCACTTTGGACAACTGTTTGGCTTGTTTGTATTATCATGAAATCACGGAACGAACGGCAATGAAAAGAGCAACATGAGTGATTCATTGCCCTTCTTGAAGGCATCCCACAGAACGGCAGCGCTCACTATTTGCTATTCGTGTTGTGAAAGTGACAGAAACATGTCCGTCTTGAAAACTAATCCTACGAAAGTTCTAAACTAACTCTTCACAATGCTGGCTTCTTATACGACTGCCTTTTTTTATATTTGTCGATACCAAACCATGATTGGCTGTTACATAACACATTTGCATATTTCCATCTAACTCTGCAGCAAATTGCAGCCCCTAAAATTTAGATTAGCTTCGAGAAACTAACATTTTCCACAATGTCCTTAACTTTTGGCAGCGAGTGTAGACTATTACCTGTTAAATAAATTTATTGTCGAAATGTATTCCGAAATTGAATCGGAAAGGATGTTGTACATAAGACTGAATCAGAGTGGAACAGTATGCACATTTGTGAGATGCATTGATGAACAGTGGAAATGCTGCGATACAAAAACTGAAGTACACAGAAATGACTAAACTTCCAAAAAGATATAAAAACCAAAAGTTAAAAGTTTATGCATTTGTAAATTTATACATTGCATAAATTATCAAAATTAAGTATTGCTATGCTTTCCAAAAGACACCCAAACACAGAAACAAACAAAAAATAGCATAAAAGATAAAAAGAATAACAGCATTTTAATCGCTAAATTTCCAAAAAGATACACAGAAACAAACAAAAATAGCATATAAGATCAACAAAATAACATTTCGTAATAACAGTATTATTTTAATTTACAGTCCCAATATTAAAAAAAGGCAGTCGTATAAGAAGCCAGCATTGTGAAGGGTCGGAGCATTGGTGTCATTAACAAAATAATGTTTAAATGCAAGACTGCATTTTTAGCATATTTCTCAAAACAAAACCGTGATTGGCCGTTACCTAACGCATTTGAATACTTTGTTCTTTCCGTGCAGCACATTGCAGCCTCTCAAATTCAGATTGGCTTGTGGAAATTAACATTTTACTCTCTGTGCTTAACTTCGGGTGCATCGTAGCGAGTAAAAGTAGCCTCGCGATAGGATTTAGAGTTGTGAAGTGGGCTTTGAATAAAGTCGGTGTTGGTCTAACTACACTAAGGCGACAACGCAGTAAAATGACGACAATGTTATGCAAACATTAGTGATATTTTCGTGAGGCAAAATGTAGCAGTGTAATGTAAAGGGAGAAGCTGATACCAAACAAAAGCATAAAAACAGCATTAGTTTTAGTTGTATAACAAAACATTGTGGGGCATACATGAAAAAAAGCCGTTATAGCAAAAGGCCATAATTTTGTTAATATTTAATGCAATTTTGTGTTTGTTTCTGTGTTTCAGTGTCTTTTGGAAAGAATAGCAATATTTAATTTTGATAATTTATGCAATGTAAAAATGTACAAAAGCACGACCTGTTACTTTTGGTTTTGATATCTTTTTGGAAGTTTAGCGATTTCTGTGTACTTAAGTTATCGTACAGCAACATTTCCATCGTTCATTAACACATCTGAATGAGATGCGTTAATTACACTGCTACATTTTGCCTCACGAAAATATCAGTAATGTTTGCATAACATTGTCGTGATTTTACTGCGTTGTCGCTTTAGTGTAGTTAGATCAACACCGACTTTACCGATTACTGGATATCCTTTAAAAAATTTATTGCCTTTTAAAAAGCATGTTAACTTTTAGTTAGCGTTGACTTTTAATCTTTTATATAAGTATCTTTTTATTGTGCTTACTTCATTTTTGGAACTGGATAACGGTTGTGCAATACGTTTGTTTTTTAGACTACGATACTTTGGATTTTGATTTTTAAAGCATATTAACTTTTAGTTTGGATATTTGTTTCAAGGTTTAGCGATATTTAATTTTGATCTTTTGTGCAATTTGTGGTTTGTTTAATTTATGCAATGTTGTGCTTGTTTTTTTCTGTATAGTACTTCGGTTTTCGTATAGTTAATTTTTATTATTTTTGTTTAGATGTCTTATGGAAAGAAAACCGATATTTATTTCCAATTTTAAATTTAATGTATAACATTATAAAATGAATTTATTATTATATTTTTGCTTTATTTGGTTTCCTAAAAATGTCCACAGAATTTAAAAGGTCTTTACTGCACTCAGGCCAATCTTGGATTTTAATCATTTATGCAAACTAAGAACATTTATTATATGTAGTTCTACGCTCACAGGATGATGATGTGCTCTTAGAATTACAACGTTTTACTGAGAAGCAAAGACATGTAATGTAAAGGGAGAAGGTCGTACTAAACAAAAGCATAAAAACAGCATTTGTTTTAGTCGTATAACAAAACATTGTGGGGCGTATATGAAAAGAGGCCGTTATAGCGAAAGGCCATAATTTTGTTATTATTTAATGCAATTTTGTGTTTGTTTCTGTGTTTCAGTGTCTTTTGGAAAGAATAGCAATATTTAATTTTGATAATTTATGCAATATAAAAATTAACAAAAGCATCACCTGTTACTTTTGGTTTTGATATCTTTTTGGTTTAGCGATTTCTGTGTACTTGAGTTTCCGTACAGCAACATTTCCATCGTTCATTAACGCATCTGAATCATATGCGTCAAATGTGCATACTGTTCCACTGTTGAGTCATCTGATTTAGTCGTATGTACAACAAACACCTTCTCCGATTCAATCTCGGAATACATAGCGACAATAAATTGATGGAACATGTGTTTGCTTCTCAGTAAAATGTTGAAATTCTAAGAGCACATCATCATCCTGTGAGCGTAGAACTACATAGAATAAATGTTCTCAGTTTGCATAAATGATTAAAATCCAAGATTGGACTGAGTCAGTAAAGACCTTTTAAATTCTGTGGACATTTTTAGGAAACCAAAGAAAACAAAAATAATATCACTTTTCTTTCTATTAGACATCAAAACAAAAATTATAAAAATTTACTATACAAAAACCGAAGTACTATACAGAAACAAACAAAAGATAGCACAAATAAAACAAACCAGAAATTGCCCAAAAAATAAAAAAAATATCGCTAGACTTTGAAAAAAATATCCAAATAATCCAAAGTAAAAGTGAATATGCTTAAAAAATCAAAATCCAAACTGTCGTATTCTAAAAAAGATACAATAACAAACGTATTGTACTACCGTTATCCAGTTCGAAAAATGAAATAAGCACAATAAAAAAATACAAATATAAAAGATTAAAAGTTAACTCTAACTAAAAGTTAATATACTTTTAAAAAGGCAATAAATTTCATAAAGTATATTCAGTAATACTAAAAGTGAATATACGTCAAAAATCAAATTCCAAACTACGATAGTCTAAGAAAGAAACAATAACAAACGTATTGCACAACTGTTATCCAGTAGCAAAAATGAAGTAAGCACAGTAAAAAAATTGAAACATAAAAGTTGACGCTAACTAAAAGTTAATATGCTTTTAAAAGGCAAAAAATTTCAAAAAGGATATCCAGTAATAGAGCGGCTACACACGCGCAGAAAATACGGATTCATTGAATACCGATCACGACTGTTGCCATTCGGAGGAAAGTGAATAATAATTAAACATCGCATTAAATTAATTTTAAAATTTTCAATATTTAATTTTAAAAATCGGGCTGGTCTATAAAATTGCAAACAAATTCGTACTACATGTGTGCCAAATTTCATTAGTGTGAATGCCATAAATTCGTCAGGGCACAACTTGATTACACACACACGCGCACAAAAAAACTTCATTTTATAATAGTAGAGATATATCTACATATATATATCTATATATCATACTAAACAGTGTAATAAAGAGTACTGCATACAATTTTTATTTCAATTCTGTATCAGAAACCTATATAGTAGTAGTAGTACTGACATTGCCACAATTTTTACATACGTGGATTTGCTTTGTGTACATTTTCCGCTTACATATTTTTGCAAATATTACAAATAGATTTTTACTAGACAAATAGCATATATTACAATACAAAATTTATTATTATTACAATGTCCTATGTTACACCATTTACGTGTATGAAGGGTGCTACTTGAAGTTGGTATTGCAGTTGCTGGTATATCAGCTTCTTGTGGTTTTTCTCTTGAAATCTGGTATTTAGAAGCAAGTTCTTCAGCTAGATTAAACATAAACTCTTTTCTTGATATATTTTCATTTGTCGTGCTTTTATACAATATCCAGGCATCCAGAATGTTTTCAATATTCTCACCAAAATTTCACAGCCATCACCCATCAAAATTCAATGCACGACTGAAAATTTATAACGTATTGTCCCATAATCAGGAATTTGCCGTTATCATGAATTCTATTATTACCACGCATGCGCATGCCATTTTTTTTTATCGTTCTACAATTACGCTGTATTTACACTTTATTATAACAGTGTAAAACTCATTCCATCCCATAGAAAAATGCACCAGTCATTTTGACTGGTTTGGTATAAGTAACGATGATAATCAAAGACTTTTTGATTTTGATTAAAAAAAATAAAACTAACCGCCTAATATCATTCATGTAATTATCGCTACAAACGTCATGACATCGTTTCAAAAACAAAAATGAAGGTGAAGTGGAATTTGAAAATACAATTGTAAAACCAGTCAAAATGACTGGTGTGGTAAATCTAGTGTTAATAATAATTATTAGTGACAATTTTAAAATTATTATTATTTTACTAATTATATTTCTTTTTACTTTTTGTGAAAACGATAACTGTTAACTGGTTATGATATTACACAACTTTATTAGTTCAACCATCTATCGGCAGGAATCAGAATTATTGTGCCCCAACATTACTCCTCACCAGTAACTGAGTTACGATAATCAGAAACTATGCCAAGGACAGTATTGCCAAATCATAATCATTACAATAGCTATCACAATACACAAATATTAATGTTAAACGCTATTTAGTAGCTTGCTCGTCAAAAATTACAATATTATACCTATACATGTTAATCATTATAACTAAATCACAGTTTAGAATCATGAAGAAATCTGAATACATAAGATACTCTGTAATTTGTTCTGGCAGGGTAAAAACTCAAAAATAAATTAAAGAATTATTTTTCTAACAACATATATACATATCTGCACTACTCAAGTTAATTGTACTATAAGACATATTTTTACAGTTCACTAACATAATCAGTACTGAAATCTTACAGATTTCCATATTACTCTACCACATCGAGTAATAGGATGTTTATAATCAGACAAGAGGTGAAAGTATTTTGCAACTGGATTCTCATCTGATTGCTTAACAGCAGTAGGTTCGCTAGGCACTGTGTCCTTGACTAAAAAATAAACTGGTTTCAGCTTATCTACTGATATGCTTACCTGTTTACTGTTCACTGAAACTGTAAAAGATTTCTCAAATTGTTTGATCACAGGAAATGGTCCATCATTTGGGAGTTCGAGTGCTTCTTTTACTCGGTCTATCCTCACAAATACACGAGAGCAAGATTTCAAATTCCTGCGAACAAAGATCTTCTGATTTCTAGTAGTGGAAGGTTTACCTGGTTTCAGCTCTGCCATAAAATTCTGTAACTTGGTTACAAAGGTTTCAGGATCAATTTTGGTAGTAGGTGGATAAAAAAACTCACCGGTAAATTAATATTGGTTTCATATACCATTTGGGCTATGAATTAGTTGGTTGTCAGGTCTTATAAAAGCTCTTAAACCTAATAACACAGTTGGTAAGGTTTCTGTCCACTTGATATTATTATGGGCCTTAATAGCACATTTTAAAGTCATAAGCAAACGCTCAACTTTCCCACATTGCATCGAGGATGATAAGGAGTTGTGCGTGATACTTTAGCACCCTATATTGCAGCCAAGCTTCTGAACAGCCGGGACTCTAATTGTCTCTCTTGGTCTGTAACTATTTTGCCAGGTACACCAAACCTACGGACCCATTGCTCATAGAATACTTTGCCAACTATTTCAGCTGTTATTGTGTCTCAACATTCAGGCAAAGGCATCCAGCAAGAAAGACGATCTATGCATGTCAAGCAATACATCATGCCATTTGAAGGTGGTAATGGGCCAATTAGATCAATATGGATAACACTAAATCTTGCATTTGGTTTTTGGAATTCGGAAAATTTAGATTTAATGTGTCTGTTAACTTTACATTTCTGACAGCTAATGCATGTTTTTGCCTGTTCTCTTACCTCCTTCTTAATTTCAGTTGTTATGGCAGTTTTAGATTTGTCTTCTTCAGCAATTGGTATTTGATAATATGCTTTCACCAAATCTACTTTTGAAAATATACATTTGTCCTTTAAAATGTAGTGAAAGTCCTCAATTCCTGGAATCCGATATCTATCTGGCACAGTTTGGGTATTAAATCTTCTATAGTCTCCACATGGTCTCAATGTTTCATCCTTCTTGTTAACTATATGCAAAGGACTAGCCCATTGTGATTTGGATGGTAGAATGATGTCAGTGTCGAGCATAAACTAAAATTCCTGTTTAGATAATTTTAACCTATCAGGAGCTAGTTGTCTTGCACTGGAATAGACTGGCTGGCCTGTAGTTAAGATGCGATGCTGAACATCATGTTTAATCATTCTATTGATCAAATTAGGTTTAGTGAGGTCAGGATACATGCTTAATAATTCAGAATATTTTGATGTTTTATCTAGTGTTCAAATCATAGTTTTCTTGGATGGCAGTAACTACCTCTTTTGTTGAGAGATTTGTTATCCCATCAATTCATTTTTTGCTATACAAATCAATGAGCTATTTAAGTTTATTTAAAAAATCGGCCCCAATTATTCCTTTAGAAACTTTGGCAATTACAAATGGTCATTAGAATGGTCACCTTAAGCCTAAATCCAAGGTTAGCATTTGGATGCGATATGTTAGTATCTCAGTACCATTTGCAGCATATAACTTATATTCAGAAACTTTAGACGCACCTTTTAGAGCTGGAATGATGGAAACATCTGCCCCACTATACACTAGGAACTGGCATCCCGTCTTTTTGTCTCTGACAAATAGGCGTGATTTACGGCCAAGTAACCCTTCTGCAGCAGGACTCGCCGCGGCGTCTACTGCTTTGGCCCGTTTTCCGAATCTCTCCAACTGCAGGGCTGTACACATTTTTCGGGTAGGCACTTTTTACCAAATCTATAGTGGTAGAAGCAAAACTTGCCTTGTGGGTTGTGTCGTCTTCTTGATTTGCTGCGGCTTCTATTCGTCTGATGGCGATGAGGGCTACGCGAAAGCCGTTGTACACTCGTGCTTGCTATTTGACATTCCAGCTCAGATATTCTTGACAGGATTGCATCCATAGCAGTAAGATTGTCTATCTTTACTGTCGCCAATTCTGCACTCCCAGGAGACATCTCAAGAATTTTGTCAGCCATCGTCGCAACCATAAAGTCCTGAGAACCTTTTCGGAAATATTACTTCCTCCCATCGAACGCATTTTTCGTAGCAGGTGGCTGGGAATCATATCGCCTAATTCCAGGCTCGTAATCAGTCTCTTAATTTTCTTATTTTCACTTTCTTTGAAAGTGTTTAAGAGTCTTTCTTTAGCCGCCGTATACTTAGTGTCGGTGGAATCCTTGATTATATCCCAATTGTTCTCCAAGAACCGTGGTTCGATTTGTGCCACGAAGTAATTAAACTTCGATTCCTCTGTAGTAATTTTGAAAATGTGGAATTGGGCCTCCACCTGATAAAACCATATCTCAGATTTGTCCGTCCAAAATGGTGGTATCTTTATGCTGACATCACCAGCTTCCAAGTTATTGGATGTTGGTTTCTCGTTGGGCAAAGGCATCATAAAAGTTCATCCAATTTTAAAACAAAGTGCTGAGTCACTTATTAGTGCCTTGCAGCCCACTAACTATCAACGTTGTTGAAGTTACGTGAAGAAATCTTCTGAAACAAATCTCGAGAGCTCTTTCAACATCAAGATGTTTAATGATGATGATCACGAGTGAGAATGCACACTCATTTTATACTCACAACAAATAAAACGCAGTTCGGTTTGCAGTCAAAATTTTACCTCAGCTCAGTTCATACAAATAATATAAAAATAACAAATGCTTAATTAATATTTTCAATCAATCTTAAAAAATTGATAATTATTATTTACTTATTAATAATTATTAAAGTAACAAATTTAAAATTATTAATACTTTACTAATTATATTTCTCTTTACTTTTCGTAAAATCGATAACTGTTAAGTGATTAAGATATAACACAACTTTATTAGTTCAGCCATCTATCGGCAGGAATCAGAATTATTTTGTTCCAACAAACTGTTCCATGGGTATGATTGTATAAGATTGTAACTTTTCTTGTACAATGCTTTGTGCCGGTTTAGTTTTTGTCAGAACTGACATTGCGTCTATTGGTGTGGATGTCACTGCATCAGTGATTAACCGTAAGACTTGGTCGGTTTGGCTGGTGATTTCTTCAAAATTTCTAACATTTTCTTCTAAGCGGTATGAGGTCTCCACAGAAGTATGTTATAAGAAGCAAAACAGGAGTTTATACGCAGTGTTAAGAATTTAACGCGTGCAACCCCACGTACTGCCTGCTAGCCGTTTCAATGCCGTCAACCTTATTCCAAATTCCAATATATATATATATATATATATATATATATATATATATATATATATATATATATATATATATATATATATATATATGTGTGTGTGTGTATTCTCGATACAAATCTGCACCGTTAGATCAATCCACACCGAATTTAGTACACTTATACATCAGAACACTGCGGAAAACATAGGCTATTTCTTTCCTGTTTTCCGATCAATCTGCAGCCATGAAAATTGGCACACAGGTAGTCCTAAAAGTTCCCCTCAAAGTCCCAATTTTAAAATTTAAATTTTTTTTCCTGCAATAATTGGACATGGACAAGGAAACACTTACTACAGGGTTTGTGTATTGGAGTTAACACAGGGAAATGTAGCGGTCATATTCGAAACCCGAGCAATGCCGGGTTATTCCGTTAGTTCATTGTTACATCCAAGTACGTAAATTTATCTATCGTCAAAATTTTAAAAACGAGTTCTTCACTCTCCATTTTAAAACTCCCTTTTAACTTTTAATGAACGCATTGAATTGAGAGATTCATCTATAAAAAAGTACGAAAATGAACCTTTGAATGAAGTAATGATCAACGAACTCTCAAAAGTTCTGCAATTAATTTACTACAAAATAAAAATTCATTTCAAATCAACATAGTAATTTATAAGGCTGTATTTCTTAAATAATGTTTAGTAAAATTTCCGTCTTAGTAAAATCTGCTTTATATGCACGATAGAGATCAAAGGTAAAATAGGTATTTTATTCTAAAAGACTGCAGCTTTTTTCTGCAGCATAACAAATGTAAGTAGATCCTAAATTAACGTTAGAAAATCTCAAGAGGCATATTTGATTCTCATATTAAATTAAAATATACACATATGAAATTAAATTTCAAGCATCGATGCGTTTATGTTATTATTAAAAAGAAAATGAACGATATAATTATGGTTTAAAAATAAAATATTTTCGTATACACTGGATTTCCTATACTTTAGAAATAATAATCTGATTGAATACAGGTTTTCAAGCTACTGAAATAGTAAGTCTGGTTTTAAAATGACGTAATTTTCGTGTAATGGATTTAAGCAGTTGTCGTTGGGACGATTTTGTTACATTCTAAGGTCTTTTTGTTATTTTCTAAGTAGGTTTTCATATGGTCCATAAAGGATAAATGACTGAAGTAATTATGGCCTGAAAATGACATATTTTGTCATGTACAGTGGAATTAAAAT
Organism: Metellina segmentata; assembly: GCA_947359465.1. Taxonomy (NCBI): domain Eukaryota; kingdom Metazoa; phylum Arthropoda; class Arachnida; order Araneae; family Tetragnathidae; genus Metellina; species Metellina segmentata. The sequence continues at coordinate 39,825,089 of OX375873.1, read as the reverse complement.
GCGGCATGGTGAATTTAAATCCCCAAAATTAAAAGCATCAAATATTTAACTCAAAGAGCATTCTTATAATCATAACATAAGGGATCTATTGTGATTTAATTGGTTAAATATGATAGTTCGGCATTCTATAAAACTCTCTTAAATTATTATTCTTACAACGGCATACAAAATACAGTTGGGCTAATTCAAATAATTTTCGAAATTACTGAATTTCGAAACGTTTTAAATTTGGTTTGAAATTGATCATGGAATAATTACTTAAAATTACCATTGTTTTAGTATAGAGTTACATACGCAAATTGAAATCCCTCAAATGAATTTGGAAGAAATAACTATTTCCCAAAATACATAAAAAACGACTAATTCGGCTTATTTTGAAATTACAAGTAGAAATTTAAAAGGTTTGTGAAAATCCAGGTAGTTTGGATCATCTTACACATATATTGCTAAATTTTTAATATGCTTCTATTTAAGTAATTTGAATGTGAGGACCCGTAGCACAATATTATGTATGTATGTATATATATGTAACTGAGAAAAAAGGACATGGTTCTTGTTTTCTACAGAAGCGGTATTTGAGTTCAGATGACTAGAACAATCAAAATAATTTGATAACAAATGGTTATTTAGAAGCGAAAGATAATTTGTATATTTTTTAAACCTGTAAAATATAATATTTAAATTTTTGTTAGAAACATTCTTTTAAACTCTTGTGAGTATTTCTTATTTTTTATATGGTTTATTTATTTAGTAAATAGTGATAAATAATTTGCTTAATTTTTAAAATTATAAATGTGGGAAAATACAAAATTTCCTATTAGTTTTTGTACTATTTACAAAATAGAATTAAATTTTTTCACTTTTAAAGAGTAAATAAGAATATAGTAATTTAATAAATGACACTTCAGAAAATGATTAATTTAAAAAAAACAGTCGATTTAAAAGTAGGACAATGCTGTCCAAATGAATGAACTTTCGAGAAACCATTTCAAAAGCTTTACCTTTCTGATTTGAACCTGTAAGTAACAGGTTGGTAGCATATCCACTATTACGAATAGAAGCGATTTTTAACACATTTTTTTACTCTATACTCCCGTGTCTTTTAATCTCAAATAAAGTAGTTTCTAAGAAGGAAAAGATTTTCTCCTGCACTCAGTCACCCTAGTGGCTATCCGAGTTTATACATATCGATAACGAGAAAGGTACCAACGATGTAATACATCACCCTAATGACGTTAGTTTCTCTCGTGAGTGCCATTTTCCTTTAAATATGCAAAATAGAGGTGGTGAAAAAGTTAATATCTTTTTCACCACCTCTACGTCTCTTACACGACGAAAAGCGTGTGACATTTGACTTTATTCTGATAAAACACGTTAAGCCATTATCTAATGCAACACTTCAAAAGGAAGAATTTCGTTCAATTTTTATGACCAGACTATGTCTTTAAAATCGGAACAATACTTGGGTATGCATGAAATGTCTAGCGTCATATCTGTTTTGTCTTTAATTTTAGAACTGGAAAAGCATTCTGAAGACGTATAAATAAAACGTTATGTAGACAAAGATGTTCGCGCCTGACATGACCTTCGGACCGAGTGCGCAGGTGCACTGAGCATGGGGAGATTAGTCTGCAATATGACCAAATTCTACCGTGTTGGGCGAGCTTTAGGCCAGTGTGACTTTGGATTGCGTGGAGTGACGTCATTCTAAAACTACCAAACTACGCAAAAATTAATATTGGACAAAAACAATCTCTTAACAATTAATACCAAACTGCACTTTAATCTTTCAAACTGTAAATTAATTGTTGAATATTTACAATAAACAGGAAACTTCCTATGCCGGCTTCATTCATTCACAATACACCATCAGGCCCAGTATCCCCTTCAAAACTCCGGTTTGTGTTCTTGTCACTTCCAATCAATTTTGTTTAATGCTAAGAAAAATGGGATCTTAAATTTGATTATTTATTTGGTTGTATGTGGTAATTACATAAAATTATTATGTATAAATTATGTATTAGATCTCTCAACCAATGCAGCATATTTATATCAGACAGATTTTTCGAGTAAACAAAAATATCAGACAGAAACGGAGATGTATTTTTAACTATGCATAGAAATACTTTCCCTGTTATGGAATGCGATGAAAATAAATTTGAAGAAAAAGAATGCGAGTGTAAAAAAGAATTGCTTCCTGTTCCGTATAGTTGCGCAATGTCCTTAATTTGTTTATAAATGTTCACAATTTTCTAACAAGTGTTCATCTCAATAGTGTACAGACAAACACGAGTCTTCTGGAAATTCAAAAGAGGACTATCCTTGTATTGCCTATCTACAAATATTTAATGCAACTTTACTGATCATTTGATTACTAGATACGTAACTAGAGAGTATTATATCCAGGATAATCAGAGGCAGATTTCGGTACCCGACACACAGTAGACTAAATACTCTATTGTTCGGCATAAATTTAATGCATTTGCGCATTGTTATTGGTTTTATGTTTTTTGACATCCTACAGAGTTATAACTTTAAATGAAGCATTTCTGGAGAACTACATGAGGATTTTTTAAAGATTGCTAGTCTATACAAATAATGCAATTGAGAGGATCTATCGTTTTATCGGTATGTATCTGTGTGCCGTCTGGTGTTTTGTAGTAACACTTATGTATTATTCAGTACACTAAAAATTTAAATTTATGTTTGGCTGGTTTATTGAACTAGGTACCTCTAACGTGGGACGTAAAATTGATTTGTGGAAGAATTATTTCTTCTTGAAGAAGTGAGAATGCACTCTCCAATCTCAAATAATAATCGCATTATTCTTGTAAGAAAGTATCATATTTATCATGTTTTATAAATCCGTAGGAATGCGTATAAGTTCAAGAGAAGATACAGTACTACTAAAAATGATCCTTTTACTTGCTATTCCGCAGTAATCCGAGATTTCCAAAAGTTGTAAGGAAAACAAAACTATGCTATCCATGTTCATTGTGGCAGGCAGAAAAGAAAGCGATTGGGAATCCCAAGTCTCAGTCCTTAAATCATAAAACGTAGTATTTTTTCTTAGAAATTATCATGTGTATAAATCAGGGGTGTCCACAGGAAAATCATATCTGTATGAATCATAGCATAGAGCTTTTTAAGGAATCAGATATTAACCGTCCTGTGGCAGTTCTCTCGATGAGGTATCTCGTTATTAGCAAAACTGACCAGATCTTGATGTACGTGATATCTCGATATTAGAAGAAAATGTACCAGATCTGGATCTAGTTATCATTAAATAGATCGGCAATATCTTGATAACGAGATTTCGTAATAGGCAAAATTGACTAAATCTTGATAGACGAGATATCTCGTCGAAACCATTTGAAGGGTTAAGGCGTTTCTACTAACCTGTTGACACGTCAAAGTTTGTAGGTGCAATCAAATTGAAAGACACATTTTATCACGAAAAAGGTTTTGCCCTACGTTTTAATGATCCTTTCATTCAATCTTAAATTGAGAACGACAGTTTTGAAGCAATTAATGCGTTTGAGTTTGTATGTTAACTACTCATAATTTGTGTATGGATGTATCGAAACTAAACCTTGCAAAAATATTTGTAAGATTGTTTTACTACAAAAGAAGTTTCTCTGTTCAAAACCACCTACAACACATATCTTTTCGCAGTGTAAAAATTCTTGCATTACATTTTAATGATATTTTCAGTCTTTCTCAAAAAATATGGTCGACAGTTTTATTGCTATCAATCCATTTCAATTCATTTATTGATCAATCAAAATTAGTGTGTTGATAGTTAAAACAAAAACGTATAATCTTGGAAAAAAATAGGATTTTTATTGCAGGAGTAGTTTAATCTTTTTTCAAGGGTGGTGTAACATCTTGCTCCCAATCTTGAAATGGTAAAAGAAATATAGATATATACATTCTAAATATATTAAAGGCTGTTGTGGTGATAAATATTCTCTCATTTGATGTTCTGATACTAGTACTCTATATAGGTTGTGAGACAGAGAATATTCAAAACTACATTATTGCTACGAACAAATAAACTGCTGCCTATTGGAAATGCAACACCAAGATTGAGTTGTTGGATTGATAGCAGACGGATAGTATATCACGTCGAATGTAGCTGATTAAAATCTCAGCTGAGAATGCAAAGAGGAAGCGCGCATAATACAGGTTGAAATGTGATTCGAAAAATATAAAGAAGGCATCGGGAAGCAAATTCCAAACATTACGTCAAGGCAAATTTTTGGAACAAATGCAACTTTTTTTCACACATTCTACGCTGCATGTAAAGTACTAAACCAAAATTTATCTTACATGGGGTGTATTGTAAGCGATTTATAACCGCAACATAAATGCAACTTTCTGCATAAATGCAACCACCTTCAACTTTTTAAAATGTAGCTTAAAATTAATTAATATGAAATTACTATTTCATTTATGCCCTCTGAACCAACCCTTCGATCGCGTGTGTCTGATCTTGCGAACGCCGAAGTGTTGCGGATCAAACAAGAAGTTCATGGAAAGAAGGTGTTCGTCCTAACAGACGAAAGTGAAATAAATGGTAAGAAGTGCTTTTAACACATTGGTTGACACTCTTGATAGCACAGAAGAAACTTGCGTAATAGACTGCAGAGTTTGCGATGTGAGTGTCGATTGTCAATATGTTGTTCGCCTTGTAGATGACGTTTTAAAATATCTGAATGATGAATGAAAGGATTTTGCGCTTCTGCTATCCGATACAGCACATTATAGTATGACTGCTTGCAGGCGCAGTTTTTCAATGTTAAAGAAATTACTGGCCAAGATAGGTCATTCAAAGTTCTTCTGTATTTTAGATTGCATTATAATTCTGTTGTACACGACTAAAATTGTTAATATATTTTGAATTTTTTCATTTTTTACGAATAATTTATTTTAGAATTTTGTGTATCAAAAATAAATGCAACTTTATATCCATAAATGCAACTTTTCCCATTTTTCCTGCAACAAAAAAGTTGCTCTAATTATGACCTTGGATTCTATTATAGTCACTTTGTTGTTCTGTAAACCTGCCTCGTCATAAAATGATACTATGAACAGTTGTTGCTATACGCAGTAACAGTGTTACACGCGTTGGGAGAAACGGTAGTACAATATACGTACCTGGATACAATGGATAGAAAAAGGTTCTACACAAAGCTGTGTGGGATCTGGAGTTCTTACAGCTATGCCAGGAAGGGAAGGTACTTTCTATGCACAGCTGTAACAAATCCTACTGACGATGTCTGCCAGCCCTGTCCAACAACGACTGCTGCCGAAAAGGCTGTATCTCGGCCTTGGTTATTGCGACTTCATTTAACACTCCCTGGTTTCGACGAAACATCTCTTCCATCAAGATCTGGCCAATTGCACTAATGACGAGATACCTCGTCGAGACAACCTTCAGGAGGGTTAAAATATAATTCGAATGTTGTGCCCTTCCAAGGGTTAAAGTTATGGACCTGTTTCAGTTCATTTGCTGACTCCTCAAAGTTGATGCATGATTGAATTGAAACGAACGAGGAAGATAGGTACTTTTTATGCATGGCGGTGCCAAATCTTACATACAATGTGTGCCAGCCCTGTTAAACCATGACTGCTGCCGAAAGGGCTGTATCTCGGCTTTGATTATTGCGACTTCGTTTAACAATCCAAGTGGTTTAGACAAAACATCTCTTCCGTCAAGATCCGACCAATTTTGCTAATGACGAGATACCTAGTCGAGATAACCTCCAGGAGGGTTAAAAAACAATTCCAATGTAGTGCCCTTCCAAGGGTTAAAGCTATTGGCCTGTTTCAATTCATTTGTTATTTTTGGGTTGACTACTCAAATTTTGCGCGATTCAATTGAAAAGAACGCGTCATCCAGAACAGATATTTCTGAGAACATTCGGGTAATGTTTCCGAGCATCTTCCCCGAAGGAAGCCACCACGCCACGTGGCACAAAATGTCGTCTGCAGGAGGGCCTGCATCCGAAATCTTGTCAGTTTTATCTCTCGGGGCCCATCAACGATTGCTGGTTTCGGATGGCCGCTGTTTCGTTTTAGTGATCTGTTTAGATGCTGTCGTATTCTTCCTCCCCCAATTCTCTTTTTAACTGTTCTTTTCAGAGGGCGGGTGATAAGAGCTTCGAGATCGGGTCACGATCGTTGCCAATTTTTCCGACGAAATTTCTTGATAAACGATCGGGTGCGCGTGATTTTATATCCCCGTGCTGCAGCAGATGCCGCACTTCTTGACAAATTGCGAGGACCCTGCCGGGTTGCTTCCCGGGAAGGAGCGTCGCTTTTAGCTGCGCGTTTTAAATCAGTAGAAGGGGAAGCACGCCTTGTGAGTGTATAGACTTTAATCAATTTGCATGGAGCAGCTGTGCCAGAAACAATGCCGTCTTGCTAGTTTTTGTTTTCATTTCGACGTAATATATCGAGAATCACTTCTTTTCTTTAGTTGAAGTAATTTCAGTAATGCGTAATTTTTTATATGAAGCAAAAAACTGAGTCACTGTTTAAGGCTGACGATTTGTTTTTCAACTAACCTTAAAAAATTTCTGTCTTAAGAGAATAATAGCAAAAAAATCTTTCGACCCCCAACTTCTGAATGCGTTAAATCAGCGAATCTCAAACATTTACTCATTTTAATGTTTACCAACCGGTCTGGTGGTTAAGGTGTTAGCCTCTCGTTCGAATCCGGGTCAGTGAATAGATGTTTGTGAACGTATGGTGTAGAGGCGGCTAGTGCACCTAAAAACTGTCGTGGCCGAAAGTACTCACGTTGGGTTGGTGTGGAAGTTTGGAGAGTGGGGTGCCAGCTCAGGTGTTGCCTCGTCATCTGACTGTGGTTCCAATTTACGTGGGGTTGTCGTCGGATCTTTCGCTTAGGGGATTGACCCAGGACCTTCGTCAAAGCCAGTTGTGTTGCTCGAGTACGACGTTAATAAGCCGCTAGATCGGAATGTTCCTGGTTCCCATCCGGGTCAGTGAATGTTTGTAAGCGTATGGTGTAGAGGCTGCTGGTGCACCTTAAAACTGTCGCTGCCGAAAGTATTCACATTGGGTTAGTGTAGAAATTTGGAGAGTGGGGTTCCAGCTCAAGTGTTGCCTAGTCATCTGACATTGGTTCAAAATTACGTGGTGTTGTCCTCGAATATATATGTCCTATAAGGCAGTGGTCCCCAACCCCCGGTCCGCGGAGCGGTACCGGTCCGTGGATCAAATGGTACCGGGCCGCCCAAGGAACATTAAATTATTTCCATTTTATTTACTGTGGTGTATTTCTTTCGGGTTTGTGCGGTTCTTATCTATGAAATATCCACTCAAATTAGGATGCGGTAAATCATAACTTGCAATTTGTTCTGGTACTAGAGCTTCAATTATGATTTCTGAATTCTGTATGTCTCTATTTTCCAATTTTGACAAATGTGACAGCTGTTTTCAAGTTGGCAGACAAAGTAGCTGCATTTAAAGCCAAAATGAACAGAGACATTTTGGACATGTTTCAGACATTAACGGGGATTTTAGGCGAGACTGAGCCAAAACATTCATTCTCCCAGTTGGTGCACGATCACCTGTATTTGCTTTTAAAAGAGTTTTATCCCAACCACAAAAGACATCCCAACCACAAAAGACCCACGAACTAGTAAGGAATGGATCCGCAACCCATTTGTCAACAAATCAGGTGAATCTAGCATGTCTGTGCAAGAAGATCAACTGCTGGAGATTGCAAATGAAGGCGGCCTTTAAACTACGTTCGAGACAGCAGCTCTGCCGGTGTTCTGGATTAAAGTCATGGGGGAATACCCTGAGATTGCCACCACAGCACTTAAATCCCTATTGCCATTTCCGACAACCTATCTGTGTGAAGCGGGGTTTTCTGCAGTGACAGCAACCAAAACAAAACATCGGAATAAACTGGACATAAGCAACACACTTCGGGTGTCATTGTCTCCTATTACCCCCAGATTAAACCGTCTCGTTGCAATGAAACAAGCTCAGGGTTCTCATTGATTTAACGTTCTAGTGAGTTAAAATGTTAAATCACTTTATATTAATTTTTGGTGTTACTGTATTAAATTTTGAAGGCATGTTTAAATACAATTAAATTAAAATTATTAAATCAAAACAATCTAAAATATAGACAATCAACGTCCCCCCCCCCAGCGGGCCGCGTTAAAATTATCAAACGATGATCCGGTCCGCGGCGATAAAATGGTTGGGGAGCACTGCTATAAGGGATTGATCCCGGCCCATCGTCAATAGCCCGTTGTATTGCTCTATACAACATTAATTTATAATTATCATTACCATTACACTTTGAAATCTGCAAATGCAACCATCACTCTTCTGAAGTATTTAAGGCGTGATAATTTTCAAGTTCATATTCCAAACCCAATTCCGTAAAATTATAAAATATATTTTAAATGAGACTAGAAATAGATAAATGATTAACGAAGCAACTTTTCAAACGTGAAGATAGTTTGTTTCACCTAATAACTATACGCAAAGCTATCGAATTATGGTATAAATATACAAATTTAACCTCTCCACATAAGAAAGATTAGTCGGCACTTTTCCTCGATAAACGTAATTCATTTGCTCCTTTATTTTAAAGTTCAGAATTTTCGTCTTGTTTAATTTGCACAAAATGACCTAAAATCAACCAACTGGGCTTCAACTAGGATGACCTCTAACTTATTGGATACAACTTATACGTACAGCCTTTCGGTTGGAAGAGTAAAGGATTATCATCTGGAGGGTTGTGAGTTCAAATCTCACCAAAGACAAACAAAAGACCGTGTACAAAGGGGGCTGGAGGACTTTAAAAACATGGCCTCAAATTTCCTAACATTGATGTGGTTTGGAAGTTTGGAGAGTATGTTGCCATCTCAGGTGTGACCTCGACACCCGACCGTGGTTCAAAATTATGTATTCTTGTCCTCATACCTTTCCCGTCGGGTTTGATCCCGGAGCGTCAACCAGTAGCCCGTTGTGTAACTCCAGTGTGACGTCAATTAAAATTTCTACCATACCACTTCAAGAGAATCCATCATATCTCATGAGTTCTAACGTCGTTAAATACATTGAAGATATCAAATTTACATTTATTCTCTGTCTCTTCTTAAATTCAGATGACGCTGTCACGGGTATTTAGGTAATTTAATTAACGTCGCACTGGAGCAACACAATGGGCTATTGCGGCTGTTTGGATCAATCCCAAAGGGACAGATTTCAGGACAACGACAATTTATTTTGAACCGCCGTCAGATGACACTGCAACATCTGAGGACACGATGGATTTAACGTGCGATAGCCCCCTATGTACACAACAGTGTTTGGTTGGAGTCGAACTTGCAACCCTCCGGTTGCGAATTCAAATATCTTCCAACCAGGTTACCGCTACTCTGACGCAGCCACGGGACAATTCCTCTCACTGTCACACGATGCAGTGAACTTCAAAGTCGTCTCTTTATTGTATTCTTACTCAGTTCTAAATCTTGAAAATAAGATCAACAAAACAAATATAAAATTTATACTTTTTGATGGCACTTAGACACTTTATGACTTCATCAATTGTCGCAAGTAGCGACACAATTGATTTATAGGCGCTAATCTTCCTGTTTTCAAAAGTTATTGATAAATAAATTGAAGTATATAAAATATAAGAATAATCTTTTACTATCCCTTCATAGATTTTTGAGTCTTTTTTGCTTTAGATGTATGTGTGCAATTTTAAAGACACAATTGCGTGTGTTTCGTAGTTTCTGTATTCAATACATTTGTTACCGCTAAAGCTCGAAAGCCGTTAATGTGCACATTACATAATTAATCTGCAGATTAACTGATTTGCTCCGTTAACGTGCGGAATGTAGAGTTTTTTTCCCGCATTTAACCTAGGTAATGTGCACATTAACGGCTTCCGTATCGTTAAAGTTCAAAAGTTTGTTTCTCTCTTTTCCTTTCCCTACACCTTCGTTGAAGGTGTCACTGTGAGAATTAAAATACCTGAAATAGACAGAGCAAAAAATGATGCCCGCTCGATTTTAGCTGTGGTTCTTAGTCGAACAGAGGGTGGCTTTTATAAACTTGGTATTAAAACGGGTATTTTGAAACGATTGTATGCAAAATCTGAATTCAGTGTTTGCTAAGAGAGATTTTTTACGAAAGAAGATGTCCCTGCTGTTGAAATATCTTTACATCAAACAGCAATAAAACAATCCCTTGGTACTGGGTAGGGTTTAAAAAAATGTCGCTGCAAAGCAAAATGTGCCACAAAAAGGTGTGCTTGTCGCAAAAAACAATTGCTATGTAATTCAAAATGTCACCAATCTTTAGATTGCACTAATAAATAAGCATAATTTTATCGTATGTTTTGCAAATTCATTTCCTTAATTGTAATAAAATTTTAAACCGTTTGACTCTTTGTATCATAGTTTTTTAATTGATTGATGATTGATTCTATCAACTAATTTGTTGATTGTTTGATTGTATTAATTTGATTCTTTAGGTATCGAAAAATAAATAAATAACATTATTTTAATTTAAACGTACAGAAACGTTGCTGTTGTTCCAGCATAGATCTTATTTTCTCTTTAACGAGTGCCTAGTAGGTAACGTGCAGATTATCTAGGTAAATTGCAGATTTGTTCCAGCAAAGATCCTATTTTCACTTTAACGAGTTGCTTAGTAGTTAATGTGTAGATTATCTAGGTAATTTGAGAAATGAAACAATTATCGGCACTTTAACGGATTATCATAGTTAATCTGCACATTACCTAGATAATCTGTAGAATAACTGATTACTGCACTTTAGCAGTAACATGTTCACTAATCTTAATAAATTGCATCTGAAATCGAAATGTCTAGAATAAGTATTTCGTAGCTTTTATGCCATTTTAGGGTTTTTTTTTTGGTGCTTAAGCCGTTTTGTTTTTAAATTTGGTTTGGGATTTTTGCGACCCAAAATACGAAATTTTTTTTCTTAAATTTGCATTTGTTTGTAGGACATCTCAAATTATAAAAATATATGTTGTTGCTCTTAAAATGGTATGCATAGAACTCTGAATATACATAAACCTAAGAATCCGGAGTCACAAAAGTTAATGTAAGTAATAAATGTAATGTGAGACGCTTTTATTCTTAACCCCACTTCCAACTTCTACTTCAATCTGAAAAGAAATTTCAACAAAACTAACATTTATTCTCCAAGCATAACGAGCAGTGTTGCATTTCATGAATTTGCCTATAAAGGACGGTTTCTAGTAAAAAAAGCGAATTCCAGCGAATCAAGGAATGTTTGCTCCAGTCTATTTTAAATTCCCAACAATACCCATATTCCCTGAATCACTATTGAAATTTACATAAATGTTCTACAGTTATTAGTGATTTACAGGAACTGCTCATTGAATTCAACTACTGAGTTCGCAGAACACATAATCTCTATCCGAAGGGGCGCATGGATATTCATGAATGACATGCAGTTTCGGTTACGTTGCAACCTTAAACAGACAAAAGGTCATTAGGCGTGTTGTATATATATATTCGGTCATCTGGAAAGTTCGGAGCGTTTTCAGTTCTGTAGTCTAGCAGTTCAGGAGTTCTGTTATTGTTATTTTGCTACCTCTGATAAGGAGTGACCTAGATTGAAGCCGATGTTTAAATTCGGCCTTTTATGCTTACACTGCATAATTATAGCATGTGTTGTGGCATAATTTTTGTTTCACTGCAGTGATAATAATGGAGAACCAGAAAGTTCATTTTCGTCATATTATGCTATTTTATTTTAAGAAAGGAAAAAATGCTAGTCAGAATGCTCGTAAAATGTGTGATGTATTTGGACATAGTGCTGTTTCTGAGGCCACAGTTCTGAGATGGTTTGTTAAATTTAAGCGTGGAAATTTCAGCCTCGAAGATGATGCCCGCTCTGGACTGCATCCCAAAAAAGTAATGCTTTCTATATGGTGGAACTACAAAGGAATTGTTTTTATGAATTGTTACCACAAAATTAGACAATAAATTCGGAAAAATACTGTTCTCAAATGGCAGTATTAAAAGCAGAAATCGAAGCAAAGAGGTCAGAACTGACCAATCGTCGAGATATTGTCTTTCAGCATGGCAATACTCCGCCCCACATTTCGCGGAATGTTGTCAAAGACTTATTGAGTATGGCTGAGATATTTTGTGTCACTCTCCCATTTTCACCAGACCTTTCCCCCTCAGATTTTTACCTCTTCAGGTCACTTCAAAGTTCTTTGAGCAACCAGAACTTCAATTCTTTGAAAACTGTCAATAAGTTCTTTATAAATAAGCCTAATGATTTTTTTAAAAAAGGAACTTTCCAGCTGCCAGAAAGATGGTAAAAAGTCATAGAACAAAATGGGGCCTAAGTGATTCAATAAAAGTTAATTATGTTCTGTACTGCTTCTTTGGTATTTATCTTAAAAAACGCGCAGAACTTTCCGGATGACCCTATTTATATTTTTACACTCAAAACTGTTTTTGTGCGGTGGATAGGGACCGTATAAAAGAGAGAAAAAAAATGTATAAAAAAAAAATCTTCCAAAACTTTACGAGTAGCTCTAAAAAATATTTTTCGCAACACATTTAAAAAGTATTTTTAATGCTTTGGAATAGGAACCGCATAAAAAAAAAGTCTCACGTAGAAAATAACTCACAATCTTACAAAATAACTAGAAACTAGGGGGCCTGCACCCTGTTCGCTAACGCTCGCCAACCCCCAAAGGATTGCTTCGCAATCCTCATTGGTTCGCTGCGCAAACATATGCTCGCTTCGCTCGCCTCAATGAAGTCATGTGTCCTAGCAGATGGGATTGTTTACAAAATATGTTACCAAAAAAATGTTTTTCAAATCTAAATGTGCTGTATGACAGAAAAAATATACAGGGTGGTCCCGAATTCATGGTACAAACTTTAATGGTAGGTACAGGACATTGTAACAATGATTTATTGTATAGGAATGTATAGTCGCAAGTGTCGCGGTGAGGCGAAAACAGGGGAAATAACGGCCGAAAGGAAAAACAAAGATTTTATTGAAAGCGTTGTTGACAAGTGTCATGTTTACAGTAATTGTTCAAAATTGCGTCCACCAGTATCGATACATGCTTGACAGCGTCGGTGGAGAGATTGGCGTACACGTTCAAAGATGCCTGGTATTTCACGCACACCTGCAGCAGCTACAGATAAGCGAGCGACGAGATCCTCATCTGAGTCAACTGGAGTCTCATAAACAAGATGCTTTAGATGTCCCCATAAAAAGTAATCGAGGCTCGATAAATCGGGAGATCGGGGTGGCCAAGGGACTGGTCCACCACGCCCAATCCATCGAGTACCAAACGTGGCATTCAGGTAATTCCGTACATCAATGCTGAAGTGTGCTGGCGCCCCATCGTGCTGAAACCACATGCGGTTACGAATGGCGATCGGAACATCATGCAGCAGTTGTGGTAACACTTCTTTCAGAAAAATAAGATAGCTTCCGCCAGTGAGCCGCGTGGGTAGTAAGTATGGGCCAATCAAAAAGTCGTTCACAATACCAGCCTTAATACTGAAACGTTGTTGAAACGCATGTCGACGCGTTGCATGTGGATTATCGGTTGCCCACACATGGGAATTGTGCGCATTAAAGGCACCCTCGCGTGAAAATGTCGCTTCATCTGTAAATAGCACATAATCTACGAAATCCGGCTGCAACGCACATTGCTGCATCACCCACAGGCAGAAGTTCACGCGGCGAGGATAATCTGCCGGATTCAATGCTTGTACTTTCTGAAAATGGAAGGGGTGTAAGCGATTTTCGTTTAACACTCTGCATACAGTCTGATGACTCACACCTACGTCACGCGCAACAGTTCTTGTGCTTGACTCGGGTCTATCAGCCACAATGTTCAAGATGCTTTCTTCCAGCCTTGGAGTGCGTACAGCTCTTACTCGACCAGCGCCATGTCTGTAGACGTCGAACGCACCTGTTTCACAAAGTTGACGATGTAACCGTTGAAAAATTCTATGATCCGGCATTCGTCGATCAGGATACTCCGCGCGATACATTCGTAACTCAGCTCTGCCGTTACCATTTGCGCGGCCGTACATGTAATGCATGTCTGCTTTTTCTGCATACGTAAAGTCACCCATCGTCTACGGCAGCACAATTGTGAATGGCGCTTTTCCCTACTGCGATGCATCATGTTCAACAGCGGCTTGACATCTACTGCCCTCTACCGGCAATGATACCAACCGATCACTCCATTTCTCTTTCCTTTTATTTCCCCTGTTTACGCCTCACCGCGTCACTTGCGACTATACATTCCTATACAATAAATCATTGTTACAATGTCCTGTACCTACCATTAAAGTTTGTACCATGAATTCGGGACCACCCTGTATACAGTATCTCTAAAATCGGAATTCAAATGAAAACTTTGTGCAAATTTTGACTCGAAATGTAAGCGTTGCTTTGGAAATTGAATACCCAGCATGTTGTTTGTGTGTACATTTTCCCAGCACTCAAACGACCCACACTTTTTCATTGAGTTTGTTGCCGAAAGTTGTAGTGCAAGCGTCTTGTTGAAGTATAATTGTTGGTCCTGAAAAGGACCGTTTTTTAAATGGCCCTGAAAAGATCCTCCGCTTTCTTTGATTTCTATTATAAACTAACTGCAACAGTTCATTAAAATTTCCTTTTTTTTTTTCAATAAAATTTCATCCGGTAACGCTATAAATTCAATCGAAGCGCGAGACTTCGCGATAAACAAACAATCGTACAGTATTGCCAAAACGCGATTACAAATAACGTCTTTTTTGTGAGCCACGTAAGAGAATTATATATATAGATTGCTTTTTTAAATGAAATCAAGACACGAGGCAACTACTTGGAATCTGGTCAAACCTTTTGGAATCTCATTTAGAAAACTCGCTTAGAAAATACACATCCGAACATTTTTAAATATTTTATTTTGTACTTATTTTACATATACAAAACTTTTCAAAATGTATAACCATTATCCTTCGTAGTCTGACAGTACGCGGATTTTCTTGTGTTGAACTGGTTCAAAATCACTTTCGTCACTTGAAAATACTACCTCGCACTCGTTTAGAGTTGACTTTTTTTCAGTTTATATGTAGTCGGTGTAACGGACTAAAAAGTATAAAATAATTTCTCCTGGCAGCATACAGATTGTCCTGAAAATTTTATTATAAAGTTTTATTAGCTGTAAAAAATACTTGTAAGATTTAAAACGAAAAACGTGGGAGGCTTTACATTCCTCACTATTATCTATTGCATGCGCCCCACGTTTATCGTTTTAAATCTTGCAAGTATTTTTACAGTTATTAAAACTTCACAATAACAAATTTTCAGGACAATCTGTATGGGGTTATAAACTGTAAGGGGCCAGGAGAAATTATTTTATACTTTTTAAATCCGTTACAAAAACGTGCTATATTAAATTTTTTTTATTCAAATAATTTTTATTGATAACTTCGTCAATTATGTTTTAATTTAATTGAAATTTTGAAAGGATTGTAATTAGATTGTACTAAATAAATTTTTTTTCATATACCGCACAAAAAAGATCGCATGAAAAAATCGCACAAAAACAGGTTTGAGTGTATACACTAACGAGCCAAAACATTATGATCTTCCCCACATTTCTCATTGAACTCGTCTGGATCACATGGAGGACATGTGATTAAGTGAGAATGGTATTTAAATGCTGCCGGAGAAGGTAAGTAATCATTATTGCTTTTTTTGCGATTGATGGGAAACGCTGCTGATCTAAGCGAATTTAATAGAGGGCAGAACGCAATGGCCCGAATAATCGGAACTAGTATCACCGAAATTGCACGACTGGTAGGTTGTTCACGATATGCCGTTGTTAGTATTCATGTAAAGTGGATAAATGACGGTGACACCATTAGACGCCAAGGTGTTGGTCGTCCACGCGTCATCAAAGAAAAAAGATGTCGGTGACTGTCCCGCTTGGTAAAGCAAAAACCGGCGCGAGACAGTGGATCAGCTGACAGCCCAATACGATGCAGGTCCAAGCGCAAGTGTTTCGGAACACACAGTTCAGCGGACACTGTTGAATATGGGACTGTGCAGCAGACGTCCCACTCGTGTGCCTCTGTGAACAAGCGTCATCGTCAACTACGCCTACAGTGGGCCCTGGAACATCGAGACTGGACCATGGAGTAGTGGAAGAGTGTTGCCTGGTCAAATGAATTCCGATTTCTCATTCATCACATCGATGGTCGTGTCAGGGTACGCTGTCTGACAGGCGAACAGTTACTCCCCTCTTGTACACCAGGTCATACACAGGCTGGTGTTGGCGGTATTATGCTTTGAGGGACGTTCTTACCGACACGGACGACTCTGGGACCCGTAGTTGTGGTACAACAGACCGTAAACGCTGCGAACTATCTGAACATCATTGCGAGTAGCACCCTTACATGGCGTCTGTCTTCCCAACTGTAAATGGAAACTTCCAGCAAGACAACGCCCATGTCACAAAGCTCGGATTTTGTTGGAGTGGTTCGAGGAGCATACTGATGAATTCCATTTAATGTCCTGGCCACCTAACTCGCTGGATCTTAATTCTATACAGCACATTTGGGGTGTCATGGAGCTGCAGATCAGAGCTCAAACACCACCATGTCCGAATATCTCAACTTTGTGTGACCGCTGCTTAGACATTTGGTACAACCTACCTCCAGTCATGTACCAAGAACTTGTGATATCTATGCCCAGGCCCATATATATATATATATATATATATATATATATATACACACACTGCTGGTCACCGTAAATGCAACACCCTGAAGGAAGAATACAAATAATATGAAATTTAGAACATGCATTAGCGGAGGTGAGATATGCAAATGATTAGAATTTCAGCTCAGACTCACGTTTCGCGCGTCTGTGGCGCCACTTCAAAGCGCTATTTAAGGCTTGGAGATTTCGACGATCTCAAGTACGGCAATTGTGTTTTTCTTGTGATTTTTCAAAAAAACGATCATTTATGCCTCATAGAAAACAGCAATCATCTTTTGATCAAGTATCCGAGTTCGACAGAGGAAGGATAGTGGCCTACCGAGATTGTGGATTATCTTTCAGTGAAATCGGTAGTCGTGTTGGACGAAACCAAACAACTGTAATGCGGATATGTGATCGTTGGATGTAGGAGGGTACGACGGACCGACGTGTTCGATCGCATCCACCTCAGTGCACCACTTCACGTGATGACAGACATATTGTGCGTATGGCAGTGACGGATCGCTCAGCCACATCACGAACCACAGCACAGCACATTTAGTCTGTAACGCATCATCCAGTGTCTGCGCGTACCATTCGACACCGTTTACAACAGAGTGGTCTGTCCGCAAGACGTTCATTGCTTCGTTTACCCTTGACGTAGAATCACAGACGTCTCCGCCGCCAATGGTGCCATGAAAGAAGGATGTGGACGGCAGAATGGAATGAAATTATCTTTACTGACGAGTCACGCTTCTGTCTGCAACACCACGATGGTCGGATTCGAGTCTGGAGAAACCGTGGAGAGAGGATGCTGAACAGCTGCGTTATGCACCGCCACACTGTTCCTGTACCGGGTATTATGGTTTGGGGCGGTATTGGATATCACTCTCGCACTCCTCTAGTACGCATTGCCAGTACTTTAAACAACCAGCGCTACATCTCCGATGTGTTGGAGCCAGTTGTTCTTCCTTACCTTCAGGGTTTGCCCACAGCCATATTTCAACAGGATAATGCGCGACCACACGTGGCACGCATTGTCCAAGGGTTCTTCGTCAATCGCCAGATTGAATTGCTTCCCTGGCCAGCTCGCTCTCCGGCTCTTTCGCCGATAGAAAACATGTGGTCCATGGTTGCTCAACGATTGACCCAGATTACATCCCCAGCTGCCACACCAGATCAACTTTGGCAACGTGTGGAAGCTGCTTGGTCTGCTGTACCCCAAGAACACATCCAAAGTCTATTTGAAGCAATGCCGAGGCGTGTGGCAGCGTTGATCTCCAACAATGGCGGCTACTCTGACTACTGATTTTGGCAGGAACCGCACTTCACAGAAGTCTATAAATTTAATCACTTGATACTTGGTCAACATGTTATCTACAAAATAAATTTTGTTGAGATATCTCTTGTCTTTCTTGGTGTTGTAATTTGGGCGGTACTTCTGAGTGGTACTTTGGGCGCTATATAACAAATATATATATATATTTGCTATATAGCGCATTCTTGTATTGAGTACCAGAAATGCATACTAGGTGGGTTCGGAAGTCGAATCCCTGAATCGTTTGAAAGACGATGTAATTTCATTTGTTTGTTCATGTGCGCGGGGTTCTACACACCATTGTGATCACAAAAGATTGTGGCGTGGAGTCAAAAATAGTCCCTGCAATTGAAAGCCTTGGAAAAAAAGTTGATGTGCTACACACCCCAATTCTTTAGCTAGTGTTCTTGATGTAGTACAATCCGTAATGGCCATTTGCCCAAGATATCCGTCTACTCGTTTGCGAGTCTGATAAGGCTACTGCGATCTTTTACGTCGGTCAGTTCGTCCTTCCAACACTCACTAATTCCACATGGTTATTAATGTGGCTTGCTTTCGTCCAACACGAGCGATTTCTCAGAAGAAGAATCCGCAATCTTGACTAACTCAATTCTCCTCTCAGAAACGTACTTGTTTGACTTCCGTATTTTTCGACAAGGTATAATTAAGCTCCCTATACACAAGATTTGCGAAAAAAAGCAATGCTAATACCCTAACCTGTTTTCCTTTTTTATTTACTGCATACAAATAGCGTTCCTGGTGCATTTAATTTGTACACTACAGTGCGAACCATTTGCATATTCTTCCAAGCTCTGCGCATTATGGAAGTATAGAGGTTATTGAATGCTTACTTCATGGTGTTGCATTTAGATTACCTGAAGCGTAGTTTGTTCTAAAATTCATTCAAATGAGTGAAATTTAAAGCTTAGATATTGAGTTAGATATTTATATGTGAGTTAGATATTTATATGTGAGTTAGATATTTATGCGTCTGAGTGAATGAGAAACTGCGTTGTGCATACCTCGATGATTATTCCAGAGTTTCGATCATTAAAATTTCTGAAAGATTTAAAAATATTGAATGAAGAATGTAGAAATATCTTATAAACATAGTAGTTTGTGTAAAGTGTTTACTACACAATTTTGGAGATGAGCATTTTTACGCAATGCTTTTTGCATTACATTTGGTATGGACAGTAAATTTAACTTTACATATTCATTTCATATACCACATAAGTATTCCATTCAGATATATTATCTGTGTTAAACTTTCTCCAAACAAAAGTATCAAGTAGTGTACTTCGAAATTGAAAGGCTGCCACATTTTTTTAATTTCATAATTTTATTTAGTGTAATAATTTCAAAACAAACGAAGTTATGATCTAATTGTTATAAAATTACTTGTAGATTACTTTTTTTTACTAAGCAGCATACACTACCCTACAATAATATGGACCGGAAGCCAGCGGATTTGCATAAAATCCGACTAACTGTTTGGGGGTGTTTTTAGTGGTATGGCCTGGGACTTTTGTATGGAGTTCCTGGTAAATTGAACGCCTACGCCTGTGTGAACATTTTGGACAGTCAGGTACTGCCAACGCTCTGGCAATTTTATGGAATGGACAAATGTTACTCCCAAGACGACAACGCTCCATGTCGTGTTGCAGCCTCTGTCAAGCAGAGGTATCAAGATATGGATGTAAAACGTCTTCCCTGGCCTGCACAGAGTCCCGACCTAAGCCCTAGAATATTTGTGGGACGAATTAGAGCGACGCTTACGGGCCAGGGAACCCCGTCCGAAATGTACAGCTGTGCTGGAGACATTATTGCAGCAGGAATTTACTCAAATACTTATATATGTGTATCAAAACCTTGTTGAAAGTGTGTCCAGAAGGGTTGCTAGTGTAATTGCAGCATGTGGGGGGACTACCACCCTATTAAAGCATGTATTAGTTCACTTATACCATCACATCTTGCTGTCCGGTCCATTATTATAGGGTAGTGTACACTCACTGGCAAAAGTTAAGCACGAAATCTAAAATGCGAAAAAACGATAAGTACAGCTTGGATTGACACAAACTGCGGCAGGAAAGCAGCAAATAGGTTTATACATGAAACAAAAGGCAGAATTAAATACAAAGATGAAAACAATATTGAATTTTCATAAATTATAAGATGAAGTCATATTGGAGTCATTAACAAAATTATCTTTAAATCCAAAACAAATAAACAAAACCGACATTAATAGGGTATGTGACCAAACCCTCATCCTCATACAAAGTTTACAACGCGTGACCATACTTTCCATGAGGTGATCAACCACCCCAGAGTCAAGTAATCGCCATTCCTCCTGCAGAGAAGTTGCTCTCTGAGAGTAGCTGGGGGTGGGAAACGTGCAGACACAGCGCGGCCAAGGGAATCCCGAAGATTTTCAATGGGATTAGGGTCGGGCGAGTACGCCGGCCAAACCAAACCTGTAATCCCCTCACTCTCCAGGTAGTCGTCGACGATGCCAGCTCTATAGGGACGCACGTTATCATGCATTAAAACTAAAGAAGGACCAACTGCTGAAGCGTGCAATCTCACAGTGGGTTCTAGGACTTCATCTCGATACCGGACTGCCGTCACAGAACCCCGTTTATAGATGTGCAGGTCGGTGCTATATCCCAACGAAATCAACGGACACAACATGCTGCTTCCATCTCGGAATGCGTGAGGCTCGATGATGCTATGGGTCGATTGCGTTTGTCTTGTTCTCTCCAGACCCTTACACGTTTGTCATCTGGCTCCAGTGCAAATCTCGA
This sequence comes from Metellina segmentata, assembly GCA_947359465.1. Classification (NCBI taxonomy): domain Eukaryota; kingdom Metazoa; phylum Arthropoda; class Arachnida; order Araneae; family Tetragnathidae; genus Metellina; species Metellina segmentata. Next base: position 39,804,169 of record OX375873.1, on the reverse strand, counting down.
CTCATCCGTGAACATAACGTTAGCCCAATCAGACACAGTACAATTCACATGTAACAGACACCACTTTAATCGGACCACTCGGTTTGAACGGATAGAGGAACACAAACTCGTGGTACTCGGGCGTGCAGTCCATTCATGTGTTGCCTTCGACGTACAGTAGTGGCAAATATTGTCTTACCAATGGACGCTGCAATCATAGGTGTCACAAGTGTTCAGATCTATCTTCTACACTCCATAAATTAAGGATGATTCAGAATCACACAGCTATCGAACTCTAAAGTAAAAAATTCACCTGTAGAATTATCGCACACATCTTCAAAAATAATATCCAAATTACAGAAAGCCATCAGACGATGCCGATAAAACGCCACAATGACGAAAGTGTAAGAGAGGTGTATATAAGGAACGGCAGAAAGAAGTAAAATTGTTCACAAGCATTCTGTAAGCCGCTCAGTGCCACAACCGAATAGTTATGGCACACAGGACGCATGTCGATTATTTTTTATGTGGTAGAATTATCGGCCGCCTGGAATGTGAGCGTACTCAGACGAAAGTTTCAGTGGAACTTGGAATCGCCAAAAGTGTCATCTCTATGATTCCAAAATGATGGAAATGTCAGTAGACGTTACAATACATGTCGCCCCCGAGTTACAACGCCGAATGACGACCGGTATTTGGCAGTAGCTACAAAAAGAAGCAGATGTTGTACAGCACCCTACCTTTCTCGTCAGTTATCTTCAGCCACGGGTACGATAGTTTCAAGGCAAATCGTTTACAGATGTTTGCGACATGTTGGTCTATATGCTCGCAGGCCTGTGAGATGTGTTCCACTCACGGCAACTCACCGTAGGGTTAGCCTGGAGTAGATAACATGCAATTTGGACATCGTCACAGTGGGCTTGTGTGATATTTTCCGACGAGTCCAGGTTTAGCTTGCAGTCTGATTCACGGCGGACGTTCATATGAAGAACTCCAGGTACCCGCTACCACAAAGACAACATCATTGAACGACACCGTTACGGTGGTGCAGGTTTGCTCGTTTGGGACAAAATTATACTGGGCTCCAGAACAGATCTACATGTTCAAATCGGAACTATGAGAGGCCGAATTTATAGGGACATCATTCTGGAATAACATGTATGTATGTTTAGAAGTGCCATGGGCGTAGAATTTCTGTTTATGGATGATAACACCCGGTCCTCACCGTGCAAACATTGTAAACGAATGCGTTGAATCTGAGGATATCACCTATATGGATGGCCAGCATTCTCACCTGACTTGAATCCGATAGAGCATGTGTGGGACATGCTTGGCCGACGAGTTGCAGCCCGTCAACCACCTCCTACATGTGTACCGGAACTTCGGAGAGCATTGCTTACTGAGTGGAGTGATCTTTGTTAAGATTAGCTCGATAATTTAATCCCTAGCATGTCTAGGCGTTGTACGGACTGTATTTCATCGTCTGGGAGACATACAATATATTAACCATCATACCAACCATGTCATGTTAAGTTTCTGTAAGGTCGATATTTTTTGTAATTGCTCCAGTGAGCAAAAATCATAGTTTTTATGAATGGTATCATACATACACCATCTTTTTTTGTTCTTTATCTTTTGTTTAATAAATGGGCTTTATGAATAAGTCGCGTTTGTTTTGTTTTTGAACCTTTATTTGGCGGAGCTGGCATTACCCTTAATTTATGAACATGAGTGTATTTTGCTTCGCTACAACAGCAATATATATCGATCTTCCGCGGGGGTCGTAACCCTTGGGCAGCTGGCTACAGGTTTTTGGACAACTGTTTGGCTTGTTTGGAATTGTTTCCATAATCGTGTAGTGACGGAATGATGAACGCCGAAGATAGGAGCAACATCAGTGATTGATTGCCCTTCTTCTAGGCGTTCCACAGAACACCAGCGGTCACTTTCTGCCATTCGTCTTCTGGAAGTCATAGAAACACGTCTGTCTTGAAAACCAATCGTACGAAAGTTCTAAACACTTTTTACAGCACTTACATGCAACTCCTCAAACCCTTCATAATACATGCTTCTTAAACAACTACCTTTCTTGCGTATTTCTAGACACGAGACCTTGATTGCTACATAATACATTTACATACTTCCATCTACCTCTGCAGCAAATTGCATCCTCTCAAATTCAGATTGGCTTCTGGAAAATACATTTTCGAACATTTTCCTCTCCGTGTTTAACTTTTGGCAGTTAGTGTTTATGTCAAGTTAGATCCCCATTAACCTGTGCTGTATTAATAAGTATTAATAATAATAAGTAACCTGCGCTGAACTTAATACGTAATCAAAATCGGTAAATTAGTTAAAATTGATAGAGTGCCAATGATTTTCCCTCTATTGTCTTTATTTTGATTCTGATAATCAATTTTATGCTTATAAATCAAATTAATTTCATTTTGCAAGTGTATTGTTCAATTGTAAAGGTAAAAAGGGTTTTGTAGTAAAACACTTAAAACTTTGTAAACAAGCATAGATTAACCAGCGCTTTAAAACAAAATTTCAAATCACGGTTTCATGATTAGCTTCTCGTTTTCACTTAGATATACACCAGATTGCAAGGTTTATCTGAAATTTTTTTGAGAAAATCAAAAAATTAATCTTTATCTGACCGTGGTTCAAAATTACGAGGTGTTGTCCTCGGATCTATCCTTCACGTTGGGTTGGCGTGGAAGTTTGGAGAGTGGGGTGCCAGCTCAGGTGTTGCTTCGTCATCTGACCGTGGTTCAAAATTACGAGGTGTTGTCCTCGGATCTTTCCCTTAAAGGGACTGTTCCCGGACCGTCGTCAATAGCCCCTTGTGTTACTCTAGTACGACGTTAACAAAATTTTATATATATATATATATATATATATATATATATAAATAATATATATATATATATATATATATATATATATATATATATATATATATATATATATATATATATTCTCTTACGTGGCACGCAAAAAAAAAGACGTTTTTTTATTGCGTTTTGGCAACACTGTCCAAATGTTTGTTTACCACGAAATCTCGCGCATCAATTGAATTGATAGCGTTATCGGATAAAATTTTATTGAAAAAAAAAAACCCGAATATTAGTAGAGCTGTTGTAGCTTACCAACGACATGATGGATATTCGATTTCGACAGCATCTCTCAGATTTCGAATCAAAATTTGCTCTAAGCTTTCATTTGGATTCCAAATTGTTCGAATTCTGATTCCAGAGGAACTGTAATTTTTTCTGTTGTACAACAAATGTATATTTGAAAAATATACTTTTGGAATATCATATTTTGTAAACAATGTCTTAATTGATACGAGCGAAGCGAGCAAGGTTCGCGCAGCGAACCAATGAGGATTGCACGGCAATCCTCCTTGGGTTTGCGAGCGGCAGCGAGCAGGTGGTTTGACCCCTAGTATAATTAAATTCACTTCTACGTGTTTGCATTCGTGTACCATGAAAGAATGACAGAGCACGTAACTATTCGAGAGATGAATTACCTGTCGATTTATTAGCATAACTATGAATAATTAATTTAGCTGTTCGTTCAAGCTTCATGAATAAGTAGGACAGTTCCGATTTCATCCAGTGATTAATGAATTTACCGAATTAAATTTTATAAAGCATAGCGTGTTGAACATAACTTTAGAAAACAACATTTATAACTCAGAAATAGCTACGGTTTCTATATGAGAGATTTTACTGTGATACCACACGACGTTTCCCACAAACTCTCATTTCACTGCAGTATAATTGTTTTAAATTTAATTAATTGGATTGCATATTAATTGTAATTTTGTAATTTTCATCTGTAATGGAAGGAAACATTCTATTCAATGAAAAAGTTTCAATATTAGGATTCAAACAATCATATGAGGCTGTCAAAGCAAGAGTGGCCTAACCCTTCAACATATCCGATGGAGATAAATGCGATTTTCTGGGCACCATTTTTGATGTGTTTCTTTTTTATCAACTACAGGGTTATTCTGAAAAGATAGGCAAAACTTTAAGAGCTGGTAGTACACATCCAAACAAATAACTTTCATCAAAAATGCATGGTCGGAATTAAAACGCAAAGACGCTAGAGGGCGCCGATGGTGTTATAAGAGACATAAACACATAAAGAGAGAAAAAGTGACAAAAGCAAGTTTAAAGATATGTGATTGGATTGGATTGGACGCCGTAGGCGGACACTGTTTCACCTGTGCGGCTTTCAGCTGTATAGTCCGCCTTACGGAGGAGATTCTGGGATAAGGGAGAGCTAAGCAATCCACAATATATACATACACATTTAAGTACACAGAAGGGGAAAGTCAAGTGAAGGGCAAAACATGTAAGCACAAAAATACAAAATGACAAAAGAAGAGGATGACAAAGTTTGAAAAATTGACACAGAACAAAATAAGGAAAAAAAAAATTACATAAACATAAACAAAAAAAAAATCATTTTCAGAAGGAAAAAAATAATATTAATAACAATATTGTAAAATACAAAAGTCAGAACGTTATATACAGATGCCACAGTCGAAATGACCTATAAAAGTTTCGAAAGGAAAGCAAAGTTATTTTGAGAACTTTCGACTTAGACTTCTCAGCTCTCACAGATATAATCAATGTTGGAGCTGAGAAATTCCATTACTTTAAGGATTTTGTGGTGGCAGTGTATGTTCTTGGCAGTATTTTGGCACCAATGAGAGTAGTGTTGCAGAGAAGGTTTCAACAAATGCCACTGACTTGTGAGATCACAGTCAAAAAGGTAGTGGATGGGATCACCTTCTCGGCCGCATATGCACAACGTACTAGTTCGAAGGATCTGGAGGTTGTTACGTGGAAATTGTTTTTTAAAAAGCTCGTTAATAAGGGAGGGCCACCATACGTTATCAAAAGCGCCTTCTATATCAATAGAGATGACAGCGGTGTACTTTTTAGACTTAAAATTTTTACCAATGATTTTCATAAGATTGCTTAGGGCATGCTCTGTTGATTTACCTTCTTGAAAGCCGTATTGATTTGCGTTCATCACATTCTTTGTTTTCAAGTGATAATTTATTCTTGATTGCAGTAATCTTTCCAATGTCTTTCCCAAGACAGGTAGAAGGCAAGTGGGTCTAAAGGAACTTAGATTTTGAGGGTCTCGTCCAGGTTTGTTGATTAAAATGACCTCACCTTGCAGCGGCCGAAACTCTGCGGACGAGATCTTCTGCAGATTCGGAGAGAGAGAAAGAGAAAGAGAGAGATACATATACAAGAGCCTTAAGCTGTCCCCACAAAAAGAAATCATTACATGAAAGATCTGGCGAGAGTGGTGGCCAAGCTACAGGACCACCTCGCCCGATCCATCGGGTTCGGAAAACTTAAATACAGATAGTTTCGCACCTCTTGTGCATAATGGGCTTGTGCTCCATCTTGCTGGTAGCACATTACATTCTGGATGTGTGTGGGAACGTTCTTTAACATGTCTGGTAGCACCTGTTGTAGAAACGTGAGGTATTTTCCCCCGTCAAGGCGTTCTGGCAGAAAATTAGGTCCAAGTAGGTGGTCTCCAATTATTCCTGACCAAACATTGGCAGAAAAGCGCCGCTGATGAGCATGTGAATGAGTGACATGTGAATTTACATCCGCCCTAACATGTTGATTGTGGGTGTTAAATGCACCTTCACGCGTAGATGTACATTCATCCGTGTAAAGCACAGTTGCCACAAAATCTGTATTTACTGCGCTCTTCTGCAGAAACCAGCAAGCGAATTCCACACGACGAGGATAATCGTTTTGAGTCAGTTCCTGAACTCGTTGAACATGGTAAGGATGCAAAAGTTCAGCCTTCAGTACTCGCCATGTCGTGGATTGTGATACATGTAACTGCCTAACCACTGCTAAGGTACTTGTACTTGGCTGATCAGCCACCATATCCAGAATGGCTTCTTCCACGATAGACATTCTGTCCGCTTTCATCTGGCCGGAAAGCGAGAAAGGATCCCGTCTCGCACAACTGTTGGTGCAAGATCTCAAATGTTTTACGGTCGGGCAACTGCCTGTTGGGAAACCTCTCTCCGTACAATCGTTGAGCCTCTGAGACATTTCCATTTGCACGTCCGTAGATAAAATGCATATCAGCCTTTTCTTAAAGGTCAATTGCAACATCTTTCGATATGTTCCTACCGTGATTGACAGTTGCACACGGTGAAAATATGCATGCGAGTTCTTTTTCCCCAAATCACATTTGCATGCTATTACTGACGTTGTTCTACCAATAACTCGCAACAAGAATGGAACTTTAAGGATCAAGTTTTCAAATGCGCCAGCACCTTTGCGTTTTGTTTCCGACCATGCATTATTTGAAGAAGTTTATTTGGATGTGTACTATTACCTCTTACAGTTTTGCCTATCTTTTTATGACTCACCCTGCATATGATTTGAGATTTTAAAAATTTGTTTTTCAGTGAAAATGTGTTTCAACAATAAATTAATTTGTAATTTTAACCTTTACACATTCGCCCTGCCTGTACAGCAGTTGCACCATGATCGCATCAAGAAAGAATTTAGACAACGACTAGAACATCAGCTGTACCTTGCAAGTTCTAAGAATCGCTCCAAGAAAGAATATAGACTACGGTCGCTAAGCAGTTGTGCCTTGAAATTAATAAGAAAAGCGCCAAGACAAGAATAGCGCTTGTTATATCTATAGCCGTGGTTAAAAGACAAACCTGCGCATTTCAAAAAAATAAAAGGTAATAATAAAATGTTCGGGCTTTTCTGGATTAGGCCACCCTTCCTTTGATAACCTCATATATCAGCATATTTTTTCAAACGTAAATATTACGTTATTGCGCATTCTGTAGTAGTTTTTGAAATGTATAGGAAGTAATTGTTAGTTACCTGTGCCTAGTTACCTGTGCCTTAGTATATTTCATTTGTCAAATGAATGTTAAAATCACAAGTGTTCTGTTTGAGTCCCTAAGGATTTAATCACTAAGTCCAAGACAAGGCGTAGGGATTCATGTTTTATAATTAATTAATGCATGAAACAACGCTATGGAGAGTATATGGTAGTTAATTTGTTGTTATTCTGCTGATTGGTGGGATGCGGAAGCGAAATGGAAAGAGTAACTGCTTAGTAACTGGAAGGCTGCTAGTACGAATTCAACCAACGTTGTGTACATGGTTGAATGGTGAATGAAATCTGTCATGACCTGAAATTTCCTCAAGTTGGGATGGTGTGGAAGTTTGGTAAGTGGGGTACTAACTAAAGAGTTGGGTACAGCTACACTCTACGTTTATGAGCGGTGGCAACAAACTTTGAGATTTTTTTGGCGCTCTTCTAGTAATGAGTCACGGTAGATTGAGGCAACCCATCTGTCTTTACGGTTGAAGGAAAAATAGTTTGAAATAATTCTTTCCTTGGCGACTTTAGAAGTGCGCCAAAATAATTGCCAAGGCCGTTGCCACCGCTCATAAACGTAGACTGTAGCTGTACCAAGAGTTGACTTCGTCATCTGATCGCGGTTCAAAATTATGTCCTTTTTGTCCTTGGGTCTTTCTCTTCGGGATAGATCCCGCGGTCGTCAATAGCCCTTTGTGTTTGGTCCAGTTCGACTCTAATTAACTACCTTCTAATCCACCGGCAGATCTGTACACATTAATTATGTAACGCATGCGTATTGAAAGAAATGAAGGTATAACTACCCGCGTTGTTTTTGTTTAAACAAGCTAAAACATTTACTGATTGAATTTTTCCACTCGACTTCTACAAAACCTTTTGAACAATTTATTGCTAATTTGTGTGATCAGGACAAAACCCGTTTGAAATTTCCACAAAAAATATTAATGTCCTGACTGTCAATAAAAATAATTTTTTTACTTTGTTTTAATGAGCAATTACTGCTTTTGCTAACGAGGTAGCAAAATTCATCTTGGAATTATTTTTGAGTGACGAAGTAAACGAAAAAAAAATACTGTAATATTTAGCAGTATATATCAATTTAGTTTCTATATGGGTCTAAATTCCTTAAACAGATCAAGGTATCAAGGTATTAATATCTGCATATTATTTAATCAATTTACTTGTAGGTTATGATGTTAAAGTAAATGCCTTGGTGCTTGAAAGATGGAAGAAACTTAGCATATCAAAAAATCTGTTTATTTAAATGCTTATGCGATGTTTCCTACTGCGGAAATTCAGCATTTTAAATACTTTTGAATTAAACACTTGTCTGGTGCGTCAGACGTGGAAGAAATTTAGCATATTACATTACTAAATTATATGCTTTATGATGTTTCAATATGACAGATGTTTTCTATTCTACACTGGAAAATAAAATGTCTGTATGATTATTCAGAGGCAAAAATGGATTTTTCAAGTCATAAATGAATCTTTTAAATCCTTTAAATATCCTTTTATTTGTGAGATTTCTCTGCTATTTTATGTGTATATTAAAATAAAAATTTATTCTGAAGTCATTTCCTTAAAGCTATATAGTGATAAGCTATTTGATTTTGATTCGTTGTCGAGTAAATGTACAAGCATGCACAAGAAAAATTTGCCGACTCAGAAGAGAGAAATACACTCAGGGCGGTATAGAACCTGCGTCACCTGAAAAACGTAGGTTAACAGCGCAGTGTAAAAACCATTCAAACTACCTCGATCCCCCTTGTTAGGATACAAAAAAAAACCTTAGTGAAATACGTAATCGCTAAAAAGTTTTAATCGTCTTATATGAAATTATTTAAAAATGAAATATATTTTTCTTAGCTAAACATGTCTCGTATTTCAGGTAATTAGAAAAAAGGTTTCAAATCAAGAATATACGTGACTTACAAATAGAAAACTGTTCAATAAGAGAATTTTGAAAAATTGTACAGCAAAAAAAAAACCTTGGATAAAAATTCTTTTGTCTCATATAGCCAGGCACCCAAAATATCTCCAAATTTTTAAAGCGCAAAAAATGTTTCGATACTTTTGTTCTTTTTTCTGTTTGAACTATTTTCTTCCCTTCGCCCATGAACCTGAAAATAGACAGTTGTAAAAAAGTTAAAATGAAATTTAAAAAGAATGTTCTCCAATAACGGGCTCTATTGTAAAACCCCAGCTAACAAACGACCGTTCTGATGAAGATGCCGCTGTGTTTATATCGTTTGAGAAGTCGATACTCCTGGCAGAAAAAAAGTATTTTTGAGTTGTTTTCATTCTGCTTCGCGAGTCGATGCTTTTTTTCGTTTGTTTATTTGTTTTTATAAGACTATCGGCGGATTCCACCATGATTATCGGGTCATTTGGCAAGAGAGCCGTTTCTTTTTTCCGTTACGGTTTTTTCTCCGTAGATAAGCGGCTTCGGTGGTAGCGCCTATTCCAAGGGAATAACTTTATCGGTGTTGTGTTTGCGTAGAGGCCTTTTGTGACGTCACAAAGCACTAGCGGAATGGAAAAATAAAATAGCGTGGTTTGTTTGAAAAACCCGGAGGGAAAACTCACACCTGAGTGTTTATATTTTCACCCACGCAAAAATAAAGTTAGCCTTTTGGCAGTGATCCCGTGAAGTTGTATTCCGCCCATAGAATACTGTAGAATTATAAAATAACAGGAGTCAATTTTACTACAGATTAAAATAATTTACCATGCAATGTGGGTCAACCCATATGCATTTAAATTATTTTCCACAATTACTCAAAGATTAAATTTCAATTGCTTAATAGTTTTATTGAATTCTTTTCATTAATATTATTGATATTAAATCTATTGATAATTATATTCTATTGATATTAAAATTTTTATTGATAATACTTTTTTTCTCTTTAGAATTCTCCTCTAAATTATCTTTTCTAAAATGTCATCAAACCACTTTGAATTTTAATAGATCCTGAGAAATAGTTACTATCCGTTACCACAATAACTGCTAATTTTTCCTCTCGTTGTATCTGCATTTTGTGTTAAGCGCAGCTCGGTCAATTATGACCGTTGGGTCATAAAACTAAATCAACCAACTCTTCTCTCGCTGCCAAGTGGTCACTGTAGGAATAAGTAGGTAGGTATAATTTACGCCCCACGGAGCAACACATTGTTGACAGTTCAGGATCAATCTCAAAGGGAAAGATCAGAGGACAACGTCTCGTAATTTTGAGCTACGGTTAGATGGCGATACTAGAAATAATGCTTGTTCATATTTAGTGGAGAAGAATTTGGTGGAAATTTGAATTTTTACTTTGTTTTTGAGGATGTTGAGGCTGTTAACGTATAGTTAAATAACAGTTTAACTATAAGTTACCGTTATTAATGCATAGGGTTAACAGTATAACTCTTTATATAAATATATGGGGAGAAGGGGGCTAGTGTGAACAATTTTTATAAATTTGGCACTAAAGTATACTAAATAACATTTTTGACACATCAACTTTTGTTTTTTACAATAACGTACTCGTACTTTTATTTTGATTGATATATTTAAGTATTTGGCAATAAAATTTTTTAATAATCTTTTATTTAAAAAAAGTTATTTTTATCCACACTAGCCCCATGATATAGGGCTAGTGTGGACAAGTTGGAATACTGATTACACATGTAATACATGAAAGTGCACACATGCACAGAAGTTTTACACATGAAAGTGTGTAAAACCACAACGAAATCAATTTTAACGTAAACAGTATAATTCCTTATAATGTTATTCTGAATAAAGCATATTTAACCCGGCAAAGCCGGAATTAATTTTTTTTTTCAATTTCAATTTCTTTCTAGTATATTGTTGATAGGATGCTATTTATGTAGGAAAAGCCTTTTTATGTTGTAAAATTTCAATAATATTCTCAAAAATGCATGGTACCATATGGTACCGCTAGGCTTTTAAGGGAGCAAATTGTAAATAATGCAAATTCTTATTGATATTGACGCAAACGGTTTAAATATATTTTTACCAGTTTATGATTTGAAATTAATACAAAAATACAAATGTATAGCATAGAAGAACACCATTTTGATAAATATATAATAATAATAATAAATCCTAAGAAAAGAAGAAGAGAAGTAAGAGTGTAAGAATTTTTACTATCCAGAAAGCACCAGACAAATGGTAATACCAATAATATTACCAATAATACTGGCATTTTTTATGAAATATAATCAATAACTTTATTGCATGGTCTATTTGCAGTTATTTTGAGTGAAAGTCTAAAAAAATGCAAAGCCCTACGTCACATTTTACGCACATAGTGTGAACTTGACTAGTGTAGTTTTTAGCAGCACATCTTGAACCCAACTTCTTCTGAATTTATTTGTACCAGTCTTTTTGATTCTTTATGCTACTTTTTTTCGTTAGCAGAGTTTGCCAGACCCTCTCTCTTCTGAATCTAAATCTAAATAAACTTTTGTGTGGGTTTTTTCCGTGACGTTTCTACATTTACACGTAACTGACGACCAGATAAATTATCTGTAAGTTCTTCATCTTCTTCTGCCGAGTCTTCATCTGTGATACTACTGCAACAACAGGAGGTTCAATATAGACATCTTCTAAGTCCGACTCTGAGTTTAATTCATCAAATAGCAGAAGACCTTCTTTTAGCTATAAATATTTCTGAAAAATGAAACTGTATTTCAAAATAATAAAATATACAAATGATTTAAATATGAACATAAAAACTGCCATAAGAAATAATATGTTCAAAAATATAGTCAAAGACACATTTTAATTCCATAACTGCATTTTAACCTACAGCTCCTCCCCCCCCCCCACACATTTTATACTTTTGGCTTTGTTATTTTTATAAAAAAGCAATAGAAATACTGTTTTATTTTTTTGTTTTTTTTTTATGCAAAATTTTCGTATGATTATTTTATACACATTTATTTTTTAAATCTTCTATTCTATATAATAAAAAAATTAATTATACACTTCTAAAACATTTTTGTATTTTCTAGAGCAAAAATCAATAAAAATCTAAGCTGTGACGAAAAGATAGTGTAAAAGCCTAGTGGTACCATACGGTACCAGTAACATTCCAATACAAAAAAGATGTACATAATATTATTATTATTTTTTTAAACACTGTGCACGTAATATCTAGACATTTACGATAAATATTGTATCAAACTTTCATTTCTATATGTAACAGTAAAAAGAGAACGGTTGTACTTACTTTTTCGATGCGTCATTTTGACATAGCCCAAAAATGTTTTTGCTTCTTCCGCTCAAAGTAAAAATATGACGTGTTGTTCACTAAAATTATTACCTAGACAGAATTTTTCACTCTCTTGTGTGGTGACATCTACTAACAAACACACAAAATATTTGCATTATAACGAAGAAAATTGTAATATTTTAAACCTTTATTTCTGGTACCATATGGTACCGCTAGGCTTTCCCGGGTTAATTAGTGTTAAGTCCAATATATTTGTAATTAGGAACTGCACTATATTACACATCTACTTCAAAGATAAATCTACACAATAGAAAGCTATTTTTAAGTTTTATTTAATGGGAAAATGATTATTCAGTAGAAATGGAATTATACTTCTATTTTGTTTTGTAGTTAGATTAATTAACTTTTAAATGTCAACTGAGATGCAGTGCGAATTGTGCTACCTGCAACATCTGGTGATGGTAATTCAGCTACAATTTCATTTCTTGAGATTTGTGATATGTCCTTTACATCTGGGAAAAATAAATATTCACTCTGCTTATTAGAAGAGTTGCTTTGTGTGTAAAAAGAAATTAATTTAATTTCACTAAAATCCATTTAATTTAATACAAAAAAGTCTAAAAAGTAAAATATAGAATAATTTGTGAATTAATTTTTCACCGAAACAATCTTATTTAACAAATAAATAGCCTAAAATGTAATATTTAACTCATGTTTTTACCACTGAAAACTAAATTGGACTGGTGTGGTCATGTCCACAGTAGCCCCACCACCGTGTGTCCACACTAGCCCCATGGAGACATTTGTTTATTTATGTCTACTACTGGTTAATTTAAACCATATAGAACAAAAGTTAATGTCAAAATATCTATTGAATATATTCATTTATAACATACTGTCACCATAAAAAGATCTCTATATTAAAATGCCGCATGATTGAAAACTGTGTTGTTTAGCTCGATTCTTAGACGGTTTCCCGAGAAAGTACTGATCAGAAAAAAAACGAAATTAACATGGTTTGTTCTTCATCGTATTCCCTGGACAATTGTTAAGATTTTTTTCCGATGCGACTATTAGTTTAGGGTTTATTAAGTGTCATAATTGAAAAAGCGAAATTTTTTCCGCGAGTGAGCAAAACACATACAAATTTTCAGTCTCCAGCCGTGAGTTTTTTTAGAGTTCCTCTCAACGTAAATTTTTGCAGCTCGTCGAGTTTTTTAGAAAATTTAAATTTGGTTCTTGATGATATTTTTTTGAAATTCGGGAAAAATCGGTACATTTTCGTTACTTTTTTAAAAAACTGTCTTATCTATATCTTATTGCTATTAGTTTTTAATTTTTAAAATATCGCAGTATACCCCAGAATGTACTCTTTCCTACGGTACAATTATTTTTGAAATTGGTTAATAATTAAATTCGATGCGATCAAAAGTTGGTCCTACAAAATTCGGAATCTTTGGATATTTTCGCTACTTTTTGTTAAACCTGTTATATCTACAGCTTAGTTCTATTATTTTTTAAATATGAGAACATCACTGAATACATTACATTACACTCTTTCTTATGGTACAATTTTTTTTTTAAATTGGTTAATAAATAAAATCGATGCAATTAAAAGTTGGTCACACAATTTTCGGAACTTTCATATCGTAATTTCCGATACAAAACTAAAACTGTCATATCTATATCGTATTACTATTAGTTTTTAATTTTGAAAACATCACAGTATACCTCAGAATGTACTCTTTCTTACGGTATAATTATTTTTTAAATTGGTTCATAAATAAATTTGATGCAATCAAAAGTGGATAGTACAAATTTCGAGTTTTTTAGTTCGCGTAGCAGGTTCCGCACGAAGTGGTGGGTTGTATTTTTCACTATCGTGTTTGCCAGATATCAAATTTACCGTAGCAACAATTGTCATAAAAACGATCTCTTTTTATTTGGCGAGAAAAAAGGCTTGCTTTTTTCACTCTGTTCTTAGACGGTTTACGGAGAAAGTACGAAGCACAAATCGTAAAGTTGGGACATTAACACGGTTTACTTAAAATTGTACAGGGAACAATACGCAGAAGGTTTTTTACTGATGCGGCTATTAGAGTTTAGGTTGCATTTAGATTTTTACTTTAGAGTTCGATTTCCGTTGTGATTCTGAATTATCCTTAATTGATGGACATGAGTGTACATTTAAATGTGCTCTTTCAAGTATTTCTAGTGGGAAACTTGATTAGGCCTCTTTCTACGGCAACAGAATGCTTCGAACTTAGTGGTGAAAGGAGTTCTCGTATTAGGCAGACACAAACAATATAATTTTAAGGTTTTGCTGAACTGAAAAAGTTTACGTTCAACGAAATCAATCTCCATTTTGTTTACACTAAAGTCTTAACTTTAGAAGTAGATCATTGTTCCAAGAATATAACTATAGTCATGAGAAACCTCTCGAACGCTGCAAGCAAAATGATGTCTATCCTAATTTTCACAAATCTCCCATTTTCGCGAAGATCCAAAGGTTCCTGGTTCGAATACGGGTCAGTGCATGGATGTTTTCAAGCGTATGGTGTAGAGGCGGCTGATGCACTTAAATATGCCGTGGCCGAAAGTCCTCACGTTGGGTTCGTGTGGAAGTTTCGAGAGTGTGCTACCAGCTTAGTTGTTTCCTCGTCATCTGACCATGCTTCAAAATTTCGTGGTGTCTTCCTCGGATCTTTCCTTTAAAGGATTAATCTCGGATCATCGTCAATAACCCTTTGTGTTGCTCTAGTACGACGTTAATTAAAAATTACGATTACCATTACCCAGTTTCACGGATTCTAGAACATACTTTAAAAAATATTAGGTAGGTAGGCAGTTAAATTTACGCTGCTCTAGACCGATACAATGGGTAATTGGTGACTGTCCGGGATAATTCTAAAAGGGAAAATCCGAGGACAGCACCTCATAATTTTGAATCTCTCTCAGATGACGAGGTGATCACTTGAGCGGGCACTCCACTTTCCAAGCCAATATGATTTATTTGAGGCCAGGACAGATTGAGTTTCAAACACTCCTGTATTTAATCGAGGATTACACCACTGGTCAACTACGGCACTCGTAAATATCCGAGATAATCTTCGATAGGTTGCCTTTCCTGAAATTCTCAACTTCAACAAACGAAACCCAATATCAGTAAACTGCCTTTGGTTATTGTGAAATGGAAAATCAACCCTATTTTAAGGATGAAAATGAAATTTGTTAATAAGAATAGGATTTTTTCGAACTTTTGATGAAGGATGGTCAGAGGTTGGCCTGAGTAACTGTATGTATTTTTCACACTTTATTTTTCTAATGCCCGAGATTCCCTTTTGTTTACGACCCTACAAGAGGCAAATTAACGGCTATTTGCGTTAGACCACTGTTTGGGTAAGTCATCGTTACTTTAATCAGGGACAATCAACAACATTCGAGATTCGAAGCCTTGACCGTGTCAAATAAATGTTGTGATCACAGTACCAGTTAGACGGCTATTTACGCATAGAAGTAATATCCTTATATGCCCTTTATTGAAGTTGATTTTTCAGCCTGCATTTAATTTAAACTGCATATTAAAATTCTAGATTCTCAATGTCAAACATGTCTCAATTTTTCCATTTTGAAACCAAGAGTTGTTATTGTAATGTTTTCTCATTTTCTCATGATATATTAATTTTCTACTAACAGTCTTTTATGACACAAGTTAGCTACTATTGTAAAATTTGAATTAGTTAAAGGAACAGTCCACATAATATGAAGCAACGACAGATAAAAGGCACGAAACTTAAAAACCTCATTGAACTCAACCTCAAGCTCATTGAGACAGCACCTATCGTTTTCCCCATTTAACTACTTTAGACCCACAACCTATCCACCGTTAAAAGTTGGAATGTGTTGATAACATCAGTATTTTTCTACGAACTTGTGGTAAAATATGTTTTAGGCGTCATTAATCGTACGTAAATATATATCGTCGTTTCGCAAATGGAATACACTTGCCAAAATTTTCAAATGCGAGTTTTATAATTTTTATAGGCTAGATGTGTTTATTCTTAGACTGGTTAAGTCCAAATAGTCATTTCGTTTTGCATGAAGGCTAGATTTATTTCTTGACAAACACACTTGAAGAACAAGAAAAATGACTACATGAATGAACATATTCATCATAGTTTCATTAATACGTTTTTACAGGAATACATAATAAAAGTTCTCTTCTCAAAAATTGAAAATTTAGTAAATAGCAGTTATGTAAAAAAAAGTAGTAAATAGTAGGGTTTTTTTTAAATGATAAAAATACAATCTTCGCGCATTCATGAAAAATGAGTCCACCATCGTTTCCCAAGAACATTTTTTCTTATGTTTCATTTATAAGTTGATTATATACTATTTATAAAGGATATAAGCAACATTAATGTTTTGTTTGTTATTTTCCGAAGTAGTTGATATTTTCAGTTAAGATTTCGTTTCAAACTGCACAATCCAAAGTTAGATTGGCAAGAAACTTTTTGTGTGCAATGCATGTGCAGAACTATTTTCACGTTTTTTGTCCTCATCTTTTTATGATGAATAAATTTTTCACCTACAAACCTTTATCTACAAATTAACTTCATGTTATACCACACAAGTAATTAAAGGAACCACATGTGTTCATTAAAAGAGGAACGATATACCACAAACCTAAAAAAAAACCACCTGCATAAGCTGATTGAGACAATTAAATTCTTTTTGTTTCTCTCGACCACTTTAGAATTCCACTCTCAGTTAATCGAATAACTCCCCATAATGTCTAAGAAGTTCCCTTTTCTTTTACTCAGTGAGCATTTTATTCAAAACTCGCAGGATTACGGTGCTAGAAGATATCGATCTTATTTTGCTTTCCCGCAATGAGGGGAAAGGACTTCATAATCGAATTTATATCTCAAAGGGAGAAGTGAACAAACCTAAAGGAAAAGAAAGAGACATTGTGGACAGACCCTTGCTTTCTCACCCGCCTCAAAGATATTTCAGCGTAGTACAGACGGAGGATTGATTTCCAGTGGAAGAATAACACACATTCTTCAGGCCTCACAATCAATCGACTTTTATTGTCCTCCATAAAGGGATAGGCTTCATTATTTCTCGGCGTCGCCTGAGGATTCTTCGTTTAACGCACAGGTGGCTTCCTCCTTATCCAATTTCATGTCCACCATTCATCCTGCTACAGTGCATGAAAGAAGCCGAGCCAGAAATTTAGGAAAGTGATCCTCCCCAGAAACAAAATAAGATGAAATATTGGAAATGGCTCTGCAGAAAGTTTAGGGTATTTGATGCTGTGCAGTATTACACGAGAGTTGTATTTCTCCCGATTAGAATTGCGTTTTCGTATTAACAATTTCATTGATATACACTATATGGACAAAAGTATTTGGACGTTGCACAAATTCGGAGGAGGATGCATCTTAGTGAGGGGTTGTTAACCTTGTTAGGACTTGGCCCATTGCTTCATGTACCTGGTACCATGAAAGCTGACGTGTACCTCGAGATTTTGAATTATTGGGCCTTGCTACACTATGGCAATACTGGTTGTTTTTTCCAACATGGTCGAGATCCATGTATTACTGCAATGTGCTAGACTAGTGTCCTGAAAATGAGGCGAATTTGATTGACTGGCCTGTTTAGATCCACGATCTCATTATGATCGATTAATTTATGCGACGAGTACGACGCCACCACGCACGCCCATCTTCACAACAATCTCTTTTCACAGAGTTTCAAGAGGCATGGTGAGCTAATCCTTCCCTGACTTACAGAGAACTTGTAAAAAATATGCCTCGGCGTGTTGAATCTATAATACTACAAAAAGGAGGGCCTTCCCGTTACTAAATTTAATAATGCAATAACTTCTTCTGGAAAACATGCAGTGTCCAAATACTTTTGTCCATATAGTGTATATTCATAAACTATCGCCGAGTACCTGGTATGAGAAAGAGTCTCAGTATTAACAAACAAACCAGACGGTCTACGAAGAGTTTAGTTATGCGGTTGAAATGAGTTTTTCCATGATACCATTAGGGTTACCTGAAGATGCTGTCCCATTTTGGGGCTACTTAAGATGCAGTATCACCGTCTTGGTGTCGGTTGGCGTTTAATAAAATTTGCGTTGACCTTCTTAATTGTGGGGTAGCCATTCCTCCCCGACTTGATGAAATCATTATGGATAAAACAAAGGCCATAAAAGAGATATAGCAGAGATTCAGACTATGACTTTCAGACGGGACTTTTGACTACAGCTATAGATATAACTTGAGCGTTTTATTCTTGGCGCGATTCTTTTAACTTTCATGGTCCAACTTCTGGTACCGTTAGTAGTCAAAATCCTTCCATTCACGCGATTCTTATAGCTTTCAAGGTTCAACTGCTGTAGTGGCCGCAGTCTACATTATTTCTTAGCACAAACAAAAAACAACTGCTTTACCGACCGAAGTCTAAAGGTTAAGGTCTTTACTGGTTGTGAAATCTATATAGATATAGGGTACGAGAATGGGATGGGTAAAATACAGGGTGGTCCCGAATTCATGGTACAAACTTAAATGGTAGGTACAGGACATTGTAACAATGATTTATTGTATAGGAATGTATAGTCGCAAGTGACGCGGTGAGGCGTAAACAGGGGAAATAAAAGGAAAGAGAAATGGAGTGATCGGTTGGTATCATTGCCGGTAGAGGGCAGTAGATGTCTAGCCGCTGTTGAACATGATGCATCGCAGTAGGGAAAAGCGCCATTCACAATTGTGCTGCCGTAGACGATGGGTGACTTTACGTATGCAGAAAAAGCAGACATGCATTACATGTACGGCCGTGCAAATGGTAACGGCAGAGCTGCGTTACGAATGTATCGCGCGGAGTATCCTGATCGACGAATGCCGGATCATAGAATTTTTCAACGGTTACATCGTCAACTTTGTGAAACAGGTGCGTTCGACGTCAACAGACATGGCGCTGGTCGAGTAAGAGCTGTACGCACTCCAAGGCTGGAAGAAAGCATCTTGAACATTGTGGCTGATAGACCCGAGTCAAGCACAAGAACTGTTGCGCGTGACGTAGGTGTGAGTCATCAGACTGTATGCAGAGTGTTAAACGAAAATCGCTTACACCCCTTCCATTTTCAGAAAGTACAAGCATTGAATCCGGCAGATTATCCTCGCCGCGTGAACTTCTGCCTGTGGGTGATGCAGCAATGTGCGTTGCAGCCGGATTTCGTAGATTATGTGCTATTTACAGATGAAGCGACATTTACACGCGAGGGTGTCTTTAATGCGCACAATTCCCATGTGTGGGCAACCGATAATCCACATGCAACGCGTCGACATGCGTTTCAACAACGTTTCAGTATTAATGTGTGGGCTGGTATTGTGAACGACTTTTTGATTGGCCCATACTTACTACCCACGCGGCTCACTGGCGGAAGCTATCTTATTTTTCTGAAAGAAGTGTTACCACAACTGCTGCATGATGTTCCGATCGCCATTCGTAACCGCATGTGGTTTCAGCACGATGGGGCGCCAGCACACTTCAGCATTGATGTACGTAATTACCTGAATGCCACGTTTGGTACTCGATGGATTGGGCGTGGTGGACCAGTCCCTTGGCCACCCCGATCTCCCGATTTATCGAGCCTCGATTACTTTTTATGGGGACATCTAAAGCATCTTGTTTATGAGACTCCAGATGACTCAGATGAGGATCTCGTCGCTCGCTTATCTGTAGCTGCTGCAGGTGTGCGTGAAATACCAGGCATCTTTGAACGTGTACGCCAATCGCTCCACCGACGCTGTCAAGCATGTATCGATACTGGTGGACGCAATTTTGAACAATTACTGTAAACATGACACTTGTCAACAACGCTTTCAATAAAATCTTTGTTTTTCCTTTCGGCCGTTATTTCCCCTGTTTTCGCCTCACCGCGTCACTTGCGACTGACTATACATTCCTATACAATAAATCATTGTTACAATGTCCTGTACCTACCATTAAAGTTTGTACCATGAATTCGGGACCACCCTGTATATAGGGGAGGCCCCGAAGGAGTATCTCAGAGATCCCTACTAGGACATGGACGGGATTTACTTTTGCGAAAACTACATAGATATAAGGTATAGGGCAGTGATGGCGAACCTATGACCCGCGGGTGTGACACTGACCCACGCAGGCTTTTTGAATGACCCACGCGTTGATTTTTATAAACTTATCACATTTCATCATATACATAAAGAATTTTAATTATTTTTTGAACCCCTCTTTTAAAAAAAAGAGAAGAAAATACACGTGTTAATAAAGAACTTACAATGAAAAATAAAATGCCTAAATGATTTTTGTAAAATGTTTTAGTTTTATGGATTATACATAATGCAGTTTTAAGATTAATATGAGAATACTAGGATATTTATGACGAAACTTACAGATTAAAAGATTGAGAAAAAAAAGTAGTTTTTTACCATGCTTCCTCCTTTCTTTTCCCACGAACTAGTACTAAAAATAATGAACAAAATTTGACCAACTTCTTAAAAAGGTTCAACGTCCCTGATATAGGATATGCCTCAATGGGGGATATGTGGCAGAGGTTCCGACGAGGACTTTTGGACGTACTTTTCACAGGTTGGGTAAATTATATCAATATAGGCTATAGGGAAGGGTAGGGTAAAGGATAACGAGTATAGGGAAGATTAGGGTAAAAGATAACGTGTATAGGACGACACCAAAGGAGACATTTAAGAGAGACCAATGAGGATTCCAGGATGGCTTTCGATTTTCACAAGGTGTGCTAACTAAATTTTTGAATATAGCCGGCCATAGGGAATGCCAATGTTTTCCGATATGGCGTTGACCAATCAGTTATGATACATAAATTCGGAATATATTATTTTAAATTTCTATTAGAGGAGTGGTGAAATTTGCATTCGAAAACCAAGCGATTATGACACGTTCAGAATGCATAGAGGAAAAATGCATCACCATATAAGCACTACCGTCACTAATTTAGCTTCGTAGAAAAACCTCTCATAGTAGTCATAGCGTTTGTCTGCAATCCCAGTAGATGACAAGACGAATCCTGGTTTGTCAGCGTATGGATGTTGGAGATTGTAACCGTTAGGAGAAACGGCGACTGTCATACTCGATTCTATCGTACATTACTTCTAATACTTCGCTTGTAGTGTCAAAGGCTGATGAGATGAGTGGTCAGGCATTCAGAAAAATACTTTTGAATAACAATACAAATTTTGTCTCATATTCACCAAATACAGGAATTAATTTGGGATTAAACATATCATTCATCAAGTAAACTTTTTTAAGGTCGTTAACGATCATTTTCCTAATTTGTTATAAAATAATTTTCAAAGTTTCTTACTTTAAAGTACACGCAAATACTGTTTAAGAAAGATTTCTAGGTTCAGATATCATATTTCCACACATCATAGTTTTGTTCAGACATCGTATTTTTTCCACATTTTGTTGTTTCTTAATGATGCAAAAGTAAGCTCAAGAAGATTGTTCAACGTTGATTTTTATTATTGTTAGAGAAAATTAATACATCGCTTTCTGAAGTGAATTTTGAAGAAACCTGTCTTAAATTAAATTTTTACAACCCTCACATGAAGCAGAACTTAAATTTCTTCAAATGTCAACTATTCGTTGAATGTCAATCTATGAAAGCATAGATTTTCCTTAAGGTTTGTTTCAATAATTTTTGTTATGTAACAAGATCTGAATTATTTTACAATGAAAGGTTTGTGGATAGATTCACATCAATAGTTTGGTGAAAGTAGCACAGAAACTCCTGTCAATAATATACACTGACAAAAGAAAAAAGAGTAACTTTCCTTCAATATTCGATCGCAATTGCCCTCCATTCACGATATCTTTGTGTACTTTCGATAACATGTGAATGTCGAACAACATTACATGTCCATTTGGATTGAAAATATTCTTCCGTGCCACCAAGGGACCCACTATTTCATCAAAGCGGCTATGTCGATGGCAATTTGCAACTAAGTATGCAAAAGTGCTCTTGCTGTCTGCACGCAACCGCAATAATACCATGTTTCGGTAGGTTCGCGGTATCAGAAAAAGTTTTTGCTTCGAGCAAAAATGAGTAGTACTTCAAAACTTCTAACCTCTACTTAAGCAATTTAGCACCTTTAACGGAAACTTTCTTTTTCGGAGTTACACGTTCTAAAAAACCTTTCATAACGACATAAGTAAGGGGTAAAAACAAGTATTGGAATAAGTATTCCCACTGATGTTTAAGAGCAAAAAGTTGCTGAACGCAAGGCTTTAGACACTCTTAAGTACACCGCCTTCTGCGTGTATATATATATATATATAGTTACCGCTAAAGTGCAATTTTATCAGTTATTCTACATATTATCTAGGTAATGTTCAGATTATCTAGGGTGATCCGTTAAAGTGCCGAAACTCGTTTCCATTTCTCAAATTACCTAGATAATCTGCACATTACCTACTAGGCACTCGTTAAAGTGAAAATAAGATATTTCCTGGAACAAAGCGGCCATGTCGATGACAATTTGCAACCAAGTATGCTAAAGTGTACAGTCAACACATCATACCTTTGAATTATTCGATAATCTCGAGATGATTCTTTTTTCTTGGAAACTTTTATTCGCTTTACATCTTCAATTATGGAATCATACTTTCGTTTTGTCATCAGAACATAATTATATTTTAAATCTTCGCTAAAGAGGCTTGCAAAGAATGTTTTCTTCATTTTACTCACCAATTCGGTGCTTGCTTGCATACTAGGAGTTAAATTTATCTGCTTTAAAAAAATCACGACACAAATTCACGCGCTCACAGGCAGAAACGAATTTGAAAACAGTATTAGCTATGCTACGCACTGGCAGCCAACGCAAATTATGAGATATAAAAACAACAGGCGACTACAAGACGCTGGCGAAACCTAACTAAAACTAAAAGTGGAGGGAGAGGGGAAGGTGTAGGGAATGGAAATGAGGGAACAAACTTTTGAACCTTAACGATACGGAAGCCGTTAATGAGCACATTACCAAGGTTAAATGTGGAAAACTCTTGATTCCGCACGTTAACGGAGCAAATACGTTAATCTGCAGATCAGCTACGTAATGTGCACATTAACGGCTTTCGAGCTCTAGCGGTAACAAATGTATTAAATACAAAAACTACGAAACACACGGAATTGTGTATTTAAAATTGAATACGTACATCTAAAACAAAACATTACCTACAATAATGGACTGGACAGCAAGATGTGATGGTATAAGGGAAATAAATAATGCTTTAATGAAGGGATGGTCACCCACGTGCTGCAATTACAGTAGCAACCCTTCTGGGCATACTTTCAACAAGGTTTTGATACAGCTATGGGTATTTGTGTCCATTCCTGCTTCAAGAATATCGCCAGCTCAGCTATAGATTTCGGATGTGATTCCCTGGTCCGTAAGCGTCGCTCTAACTCGTCCCACAAATATTCTAGGGCTGAGGTCGGGACTCTGAGCAGGCCAGGGAAGACGTTTTACATCCATATCTTGATACCACTGCCTGACAGAAGCTGCAACCCGACATGGACCGTTGTCGTCTTGGGATTAACATTCGTCCATTCCATAAAATTGCCAGAGCGTAGGAAGAACCTGATTGTCCAAAATGTTTATATAGGCGTCGGAGCTCAATTTACCAAAAACAACATGCAAAAGTCCCAGGCCATACCACGAAAAACACCCCCAAACCAGAATTCGGATTTAATGCAAATCCGCTGGCGTCCGGTCCACTATTATAACGTATTTGTGTTGCTTGGATCAGGCTCCTCCTGATGACACACTGACCCATCAACACTTCTTCATTCTTTAACTATCTTCTGAAGTTGTCTTAATTTATAAAAGAAATATATTTGGTTTATCTGAAATTATATTGCTTGTCATGCTACGTCTGTGGCTTCGGCGTGCATGCTTGGACAGTTCTGGCTTTCGTCTTCTGTTCGACTGTACGCCGACTTTTTAGTTCCTTACTGTTTTGGAGTTTTGGCTTGTCTCTTTACTGTTTGCATTTTAGTTATTTAGCTTCAACAAGAACAGTACTGGAACAATAAGGACAGTAAGGAACAGTACAGGAACAGTCAACAGGAACAGTAAGGAACTTTTTAGTTCCTTACTGTTTTGGAGTTTTGGCTTGTCTCTTTACTGTTTGCATTTTAGTTATTTAGCTTCAACAAGAACAGTACTGGAACAATAAGGACAGTAAGGAACAGTACAGGAACAGTCAACAGGAACAGTAAGGAACTTTTTAGTTCCTTACTGTTTTGGAGTTTTGGCTTGTCTCTTTACTGTTTGCATTTTAGTTATTTAGCTTCATATATGTATATAATAGGAGGGTGGATGAAAGTGGTGATTAGTAGAGAATTGGAAATGATCGGCATATGCCAATACGGAAAAAAACCGGACATTTGTCTGAATTGCCTGTATTGCTAGGGCATGTACCAACAGCAATCTGCCATAAAAATGTAGGTTCAGCTCATTTTAGCACTCCGGTGCGTGCTTACTTGCATTCAATATTTCCAGGCCAATAGATTGGTCGAGAAGGATCCATTGCGTGGTCCCCACGCTCACCAGATCTGTCCCCTAGGATTTCGTCTTATGGTAACATCTGATATCACTCGTGTATGACACGTATTGCTTCCAATGAGGAACAAGTTGTCAGACATTCCGTAGCTGCCACAACCGTTCGCGAAATGCTTGGAATTTTGCCAGAACATACGGGAATCTTTACGTTGACTATGCGACGCGTGTATCAGAAGTAGCGATCGCAGTTTCGAGCAGCTTTTGTATATGTAATTCATAGCAGTACTAACTGATTTTTTTTTTGTACAGGAGTCTTAATTTGTATATTTATTTATTGTCTGAAACTTCGATTTCATTTCGTTATGTCAAGCAGTTGTTGACGTTTTATTTTATCATAAATAAATCTTTGTTTTGATGTTTAGTGCCAGTCCTGTTTTTGCGTTGCGTAAAATTGCTTGCGTGAAGAAAGGAAAATCGTCCTCCAGCTTGTAACAGCTTTCCTTGCGACCATGCATTATCTGATGAAAAGTGTTTATTTCGGTTTGTTCTATCACCCCTGAAAGTTTGTTACACGTAAAATTGACCGTAACAGGATTCCTTTGCTAATTCTGTGCCTTATTTAAATATGCTTGATTTCAGCTTAGAAGCTGCATAATCTTACTAAAACCACATGGAAGAGCAGTCACCACTCTAATGAAATTCTTCATAAGTTTGATTTCATAAATCAAGTAGAAATCAGTGTATGAAAGGAAATATGAGTTAAAAATAAATGACAAGGCTGAGGAGACGAAATTGAAGTAGAATCTTACGGTATTTTAACCGGGGGGCTTTTTGCCATGATTTTTATTGGTACTAAGAAATTATGCTGGAGTTAAAGTAAGCGAAGTACTGTTATATATTTTTGGAAAATTTTATTTCATTAGAAGTATTAAATTCCATTTATTGGATTGATGCCATTTTCAATAAATGGATTGAAACTAGATGTGAAATGTGAGTAATGCCACTTTGTCATCAGAGGAGAGAAATATACCAAGGTGAAGTTATAGGAATAGAACCTGTCCCTCATACAAGTAAGAGGCTGCTAGCATAGTGGACTATAAATCACTGTGTCAAGGTGACTTTCATAAATGATAGTCATTGGAGAGAGTTATTTTATAGAACTATAATTTGATAGAAGTTTTCAAAAAATAAATAATTTTATGACAAATCTGTATACCTCCCCTGTGCTTGTATGATTGTATTTATTTATCGGGTGATAATGCAAATTTAAATAAATTCGCACCTTAGTTTTTCAATTTTAGGTAAGAAAGAAAAGAAACCTTTACCAACATTGAAATTACGATTTTCTTAATGTTTCCAGTAACTGATATGCTCTTTTTATGGATAATATCGATTTATGAGAAGAGGAAACTCATGACGTTTTCATTTAACTTTTGATTTGTTGAATAAAAATAGTCATTGTTTGGTGTTGAAAAGGAAATCTGTTCTTCTATTGACTAGATTACAATAGCCTTCCAGGTTCGATGCAGAAAAGAAAGTTCTGTGTTGCAAGAATATCTTTTCAATCTTGCATAATCAGTTTTTCTCATTGTAACGCAGAGGTCTCCCCTAGAGTACTACTACATATAACGTTACATTTCGTCATGTGAAATCAAGCAGTTTAGTTATCAGTTTACACGAACCCCAGATTGGTTCTGTCTCTTCTAACATGTGCTTTTAAGATAGAGATTAGGGGTAAAGAGAAACGTGTAATAACGGAGGTAGCTAAACACAGATATACGGGAGGCATTACAAAACAGTCATGTGTGTCCTACAACAAAAGTATTGCTTAGAACTATCGTTTCTGTTTGGTTTCTTGAGGAATGATATATTCTAGCCCTCCTGGTTAGATTGACGAGGTATCATGTAATTAAGAAAACTAATATTGATAGACAATATACCGGGTACATTATGAAAGTAATGTGCATCATTTTATTGTGACGCGACTATCCATCGCAACGCGCTTGTATTGGTCGCAAAATGTGGTGAGGGATCTGTCCTTCCAAACGCGTCCGGTCTCAGTTCGCTCCGTGCAGTAGGAGCGGTAGGACGTAGATTCGTGCAAAATATTCCTTTCGATTGTGTCACGGCACGATGGAGTGTTCGCTGAAACAGCGGTACGCGTAAAGTTTTGTGTGTGGCTTGGGAAGAATGCAACGGAAACTTATCAAAATGGTTCAAGAGGCCTTTAAGGAGGCACACACAATCTTCTTCCAAATCCAAAAAAGCGCGCGTGAGCAAGTCTCGCATCAAAACAATGCCGATTGTCTTCGTTGACATCCGAGGAATCGTCCATTTTGAGTTTGTACCACAAAGACAATTTGTCAACGCAGCTTTTTATCTGGAGGTGCTCAAGAGACTGTTACGACGGGTCCACGAGTCAGGCCTAACATCAAAGATGTCTTCAAGCTCCACCACGACAATGCCCCAGCCACACGGCCTTCGTCGTCACCAACTACCTGACCCAGAGCAAAACCCCCTTGGTGCTCTGCCTCCTTACAGCCCTGGCTTGGCTCCGTGTGACTTTTTTTGTTCCCCCGACTGAAGAGAGAGCTGAAGGGAAAGCACTGGGAGTCGGTGGAGCTCATCCAACACCATGTTACAAGGTTCCTGAGAGGCATTCCAATCGTGGAGTTCCAGGGTGCCTTCCAGGCGTGGCAGAATCGTCTCCGCAAGTGTATTGATGCACAAGGGGACTATTTTGAAGAATTTTAACCATTTGTACCAATCGGATCAATAAATCTATTTTCCCCAGAAAATGCTCCTGTATCTTGTCATTATGAAAACAACGATAAGATCTTTATCCCGTCATAAAAAAAAAGACATTGGTCATTAGCAAAATTGGTTTAATCATGAGGTACGATATATCTCATAGAAACTACACGGAGGGTTAATTTGTGTCGACTTTTAGAGGGGTGACTATCAGTACATCGCATTCGCATGAAGGTGAATACGTACCTGACAGAACTACAATGGGAAAATGACAGTTGGAGTCGTGGTATGGTTACCAGTTGTGGAAATTATTTGAATATTTGATGGAAATGGCGTCGCTGATATCATGCGCCTTTTCCTGCTCTCCCACACCTGCAGATTTTGTCAGTTGGAAGTTAGAATCTTGGTTTGAATTCGATAAGAATCTATGCGTTCTTAGTTTGATTGATTCGATTAACGTTTCGAATCACATCAATATATAATATTTTTCTGTATCTGTAAATAGTGAAAAATAGTAATTAAACTTTAATCTAACTGAAGAATCTCTCCAATCGTCATTTTTGTATTGGTCACACAAATATCTAAAATAACCACTGAACCAATTGATTGTTGAAATACTGCCATTCTGTGTCACCAATAACGGCACTGGTATACAAAAATACAGAACGAGATCACCATGGGTTTAAAGGCTATTTTACTTCAAAATAACTAGCTTATAATTTTTAATGATTGAGTCGAATTCGAAATTTTTTTTGGGACTATTATGGCTTAGTGGGTTTGACCACTACGCTAGCAGCATATGAGTTGTTGGCAGCGCAGATCCAATTCCTCCCTGGAAGAATTTCTCTCTTCTGTATGAATAAACGCTTTCCTTGCGTGTGTATCCTGTACTTGTTGTTGTGTGTCCTGCTTGTCGAAGAAAGGCCAAATATGATCCTTGCGCCATAAAAACAACCAATCAAACTTATTTTATCTTCATTTTCATAAGTGAACAGACAGATAGCTGTTCAAACTTTATAAGCGCATGCATACTTTTGAAAAAAACAGGGACAATTTTATAATGCATAACAATTTAATATAGCGTCGCTTTTCTTAGTTATTTGCCTGCAAGTTCTAAAGGGCGCACGTTTGATTCCGGTAACTTAACTGCAAGTTCTAAAGGGCACACGTTTGATTCCAGTAACTTACTTGCAAGTTCTCCTGTATTCCTCACTTCTGCTCAGAAAAACCTTCATTGTATGTCACATTGTAGCGTCGTAGGGGGTCTCTCTGCTACAGCTTCATGGATGTCCTTATCGAGATTTCCTTTGTTACGTGAATTCGCCGTCGATGGGAATCGGCTAACGAATTTATGACCGGATGGGGGTAGCCCTCGTCTTTGAACTGTAGCGGTTTCGGGAGAACGTGTGCGATCTTCTCTCGAGGAAAAGAGACAATGGTTGAACGCATGAACGTGAAGAGATGCAGAACTAGTCTGCTCCGTTGAATCTGCGGGACTGAAACCATTTTTGTATATACCATCTAGTAGCCTAGAAATAGCCTTAACGTATGTGTATCTTTAGTAACTAATTAAATGTGCTGTATTTCTAAAAGTTATTTTAATTGCCTACAAGCCACTCGCCACTTAAATTCTACTCACGACGTTACGACATTCATTGTTTGACCTTGTCTCTGTCTTGTGTTAGGCACAGCTTGACTAAATATTGCTCTTGCTGCATAAAACCCAACCAACCAGCTTAGTTATTTAACAAGAATAAGTGAGTTATACTTCCAAGTAAAAATTGACATAATCGCGGAACTCTGCAGATTTAAAGACTGACTAATTAAAATGCAATTTTCTTCAAAATAGTTGGACCGTGATAACCTGGTTTGAGGAGCAGCAGATTAGCAACCTGAGGGTTACGAGTTCAAAACTAGATCTAACCACAGATTTCTGTGCACTTATAGGTTGGTGAACATTAATATTACCGTCGCCTCATATGTCCTCACGTTAGCGTAGTGTGGAAGTTTGGAGACTAG
Organism: Metellina segmentata; assembly: GCA_947359465.1. Lineage (NCBI taxonomy): Eukaryota > Metazoa > Arthropoda > Arachnida > Araneae > Tetragnathidae > Metellina > Metellina segmentata. The sequence goes on along the minus strand of OX375873.1, from coordinate 39,774,666 downwards.
TGTGCCAGCTCAAGTGTGACCTCGTTATCTACCAGTAGTTCACAATTACTAGTTTTTGTCCTAGGATCTTTCCCTTTGGAATTCATTCCGAATCGTCACTTATAGCCGCTGTGTTGCTCCAATACGGCGTTAATTCAACTATAGTTCAATCTTTAAAATAGTTCTTTTGTGTATTGTCTGGCTCGATTCCATGTTTAACTTTTTGGTATTGATGTAGCAGTTAAATGACTTGGAAATACTACTCTAAGATAAATTAAATACTTCATCTTCCATCTCACATCCATCCCAGACTTTCAGTAGCATCCGTGAGGAAATTTAAGGAGAAATGCCATTGAACGGACCAATGTTTTGATTATCTAGAACGCCAAAAAACTAAATTCATGCTAAATTAGATGAAGTTATTTCATTCACGCTCACACGACCGCATTTCAAGTTAACAAAAACCAAATTCCTTAACGGTCATAAATTGAACAACAAATCCACCCGCTTTCTTTGAACGGGGGTGCGTTCCGGGGCTCAGAAGACCAGAGTTTTTTCTCCGATCCCAACTTCCGAAATATTAGTTAATTGCCCTCTTCCTATTTCTTTCTTTAAGCGCTTACTCAAGCTCTTAATAAATCTGCGACGTCTTCGCGAGACGGCGACAATAAAAGAAAATCTCCGGGACCTTCACGGAGTGAACGATGGAAGTTGGGTGTAGCTCGAGAAAAACTCTCTGTCGCAGAACCTAATATAGGATCGGGCACGACTTCAAAGTTTAGTGAGCCGTGCTGGGCTTTATTTTATTACACTCCACTTTCGGGGAACATTCGAGAACAAATGGGTCCGATCTGGTGTAAGTCAAGTGACATATTTTTCCTTCGGAGCCGAAACGAAAAAGAATTGTTTTCTAATCCGAGTTTCTTTGTCCTCCGGCTCTGGTGAATTGATTTCGCAAACCTTTGGTTTAAGGGGGCATTTGGGAGCAGATTTGATCCCATAAAGTTTTAATTTATTCAATGTAGAACTATACTGTTTGGAACATCTGATGCCAAGCACTAAAACACTTCAATAATTAAATTGCGAAGGATCAGGGTTTTAAATTGGTGGGTAAAAGTACAGAAGAAATAAAAGTTAAGTGAGCTATGGTAACCATTTCATGTGTAAAGGGTCATGCGGCTCAAACTAGTAATAACGTGACCTTAAATTATTTTCATCTGCAGGAAGGGAACGAATATTCATAATCTGATTGGTCCACTGGAAGGGAGAACACAATCATAAATTGGTTCATCATCTGATTGGTTTGCGCGACATGGTACTCGGCTTTGGAAATTTCACCATTTTTGTTGACACTATAGAAATGCGTATTCACCCATTTTTACCCTGTTGTCAGATATTATATCACCAAAGAAGGCGATAAAATATCAAATTGTCTACCCAAGACAATTTTCACAAATCAGTCACGTGATTAAGTCATTATGTTGGCCACTAATTTTGAAGCTTTCAAAATTAATGCACTGTCTACTTATATTTAACGTCTGAGTACAGCAATTAGGATGTTTTAAAGCAGAGTGCCGAATTTGTGTCAACTTATGTTTATGGTGAACAAGAAAAGACGTTATGTGAAAGAAAGCGTTATGCGAAGAAAGGTTGATTGGGATTTATGAGTCACAAGGACCCTATTTCAGCAAGCTGCACAAAAAACTTCCAGTAAACGGACATATACACACAAGGAGAGTTTTAATTATGAGTGATAAATACACTCAGGGAAGAATTGAACCAACATCGCCTACAACTCTAAGGTTGCAAGCGCAGTAGGCAAATTCACTGAGCTACAGCGACCCCTAAATAAGAAAGAAACATTGTCTTTTTCTCAATTGAATATCATAGTTTTGAAATGTGATCAACCACATGGTTTAATTTTAAGGATTCCGATTATAAGAGATGTAAAAAAAGTGTTCGAGACGTCTACAAAACTGTATGGCAAAAAATACTATATTTTTAAGAACAGGCGACCTCTTCTGTCTGTGTTACGACTAGTTGGTGACAGATTGAGACATAAGTAGTTTTAATTCGTGCATTAACATTTGCGTCTCCATGTGCGATTTGTTTTACGTTTACAGAGCAGTGTTTCTACGTATGTCCTAAGTGCATAATTATAAATATTACTCCATAAACCTCTAATGGAGAATTACGACTGATTCTAATATACTCATAGTAATATATACGAAAATGATGTTAATTACTAATCATACTTGGGCAGTCGTTAGACATCTGCTACATATTGCTGTGTTAAATTTAATTGATTTAAAAAATAAAGTACAGAATTTACCAACAAAGAATTGGACACCTGCGATAACAGCGGAAAGCGAAGTTTATTCACCTTCAAAAGGTGGTGGAGCCACCACGAGCGGCTATTACAGCTTCAACCTACGGGGTATACTCTCAACCAGTCGTTGTACGACGGCTCTCGGTATGTTCCACCACTCAGATTGGAGAAGGCAGGTCAGTTCCGTCACCGGACGGTGTAGGCACCACTTCAGACGACGCTCCAACACGTTCTACAGTTGCTCGAAAGGTTAAAGTCCAGGCTCAGCGCAGGCCAGTCCATTAGATGGACCCCATCGTCATCATAACAAACCATGGTGGACCTTGCAACACGAAGGGTGACATTGTCATTCGGAAAGTAACATGGGTCCACCCCGTTAAACTGCCACAACGTAGGAAGCGCATAATCATCCAAAATGGTGCTGTAGGTCTCAGAATTGAGTCTACCTGGAATTGCGATCAAGGGTAACGTGCCATACCAGGAGAAACAACGTCTATTGCAGGGGTCTCTAATTATTTGTTGGTAGATAGTGTTGTTTCTGTATTGTCAATGTATTGCTTTTATTCCGATCACTATGAAGTCAATCCAGAAGCTCATAACAAGCAAAATATATTTCTCATCGTTTTCTATTGTTTGTACACACGATTCAGTTGATAACTTATAAAATGTTTTAGCAAAATTAATTGCACATTTGATTTAGCCTTAATCGCCAACAAAACTGAACAGTTTTTATCAGTATTTCAGCTTATTTTTCTTTCCTGTTCAAAGCGGTAATTCCGTTGTATTAAATCTGACTACTCCCACTGCAATAAATCGATTAAATGTAACATAAATGATATTCTTAACCCATGGAGCAATGTATTTTTTTGTTTTATACTACGAACACCTCACTAATCTTACTAAAGGACGTAATTATATTTAGTAAACTATTTTGATATACGAAATACATCGTCTCTTTTCGCTATACCATTACATAGATCTTTTTGAGAGATATTGTCTCACTGCGAGTTTTGTCTTCACGAACCGTAAGTTGCAAATTGATTAATGTGTCGCTCAACGATCATTATCAGGAAAGCCCATTTGCATAAGTATATTTTGCATATTATTGTAATTTTGAATGAGCTATTCAGAGCGATAAGGAAAAGAAAACCTGCGTGTTAGACGAACATTTGACTTTTCCACGACTTCAAAATGACGTTCGTTGCTCCGTTTATCGCACATAACATTTATCACATGAAAATAGCTTTCAGTGTTTGCGTAAATGATTGTTGTTTAAAAAAAAAATTGTTTACTGTTACAGTTTGTTTACTTGCATAATTTTTCACAGTCAATTGTGGCCTTAATTCAGAGACAGTGCGTGTAAAAGTAAGAAAGGTTGAATTCCAGGATTGGAATTGCGCTACGCAGACGAACGTCAAAATTGATTGAACTTACTGCATATAAGTTCAAGAAATACGTCTGCTGTCTACAGCTATCAATATTAAACGGGATTTATATCTTATTTTGACAAGTTTAATATTGATACAAAATGTTAAACTAGTGTTAAAATGCAATAAAAAATCCTATATTATTACATTAATAGTCATAGATAGGCATAAATAGAATTTGCTTGTTTGAATACAAATGTTGATAGTCGCTAGTGCATGCGCTTTCACCGGCAATTTTTTTATCATCAAATATCTACTTTTGTAACAACTTACGATATTTTTTTTTTGCGCGATTACATAGCTATACTTGTAAATCCGTTGTAATATACGACTGTCCTTCCATCTTATTTTAAAAGTTCTAAAGCACTTGCAACCATTACGGTTGCTTGGGTTTTATGGTCCAAAAGCCACATTTGGCCAAGCTGTGCCACCAAACACAAGAAATATTTGTTGATCTAACGAAAATTATCTTTGAAGATTAAAGAGTCATTCTATTGCTTGTTAACTTAACATGATGAATGTTACAATGCCCATGTTCAGCAACGTATATAGATCTTGGTAGCCCTGTCATGAGTGGCATCACATGTGGCTGAAGGATGTCATGGACGTACCGCTGGGCTGTCATTGTGCCATAGATCAATATTAGGGGTGACCGTGTATCGTAAGCAATGGCACACCGTACTATCACACCAGCTGTGGGAGCGGTGTTTCAGGCAGGATTGAGGCGTTTACCACTGGGACTCCACACACGAACACGATTGTCATCACTGCTCAAATTGAATCTAGATTCGTCGCTGAAGACGACGTTGTTCTATTCCGTTGCAGTCCAATTCCGTCGTGCACGACAACACTACAAACGGAAGCGTCGGTGGGTGGGTGTCATTGGCAGCACACGTAATGGGCGCCTAGATACCAGATGTCCTTCAGCCAGGCGCCTTGCGATGGTTCGGGAAGACACAGGGGCCTGTAGTGAAGGTGTTGCCTGTGTCTGGATAGCGGCCAATGAGGCAGTTGGCTCTACGCGTGCGTTTCGTATGATGTGACGGTTTTCTCGACGACTGGTCTGTCGAGGGCGTCCTGAGCCTGGTCGCCGTGTAAATGACGTCTTTTCTGTCCACTTATCCCAACACCTCCTCACAGTACAATCAGAACGGCCTACTTAACGAGCTACTCGCCGAGCTGACCACCCAGCTTCTATCATCCCAATGATTCTTCCCCTCTCGAACTCTGACAGCTGCTCATATTGTCTTCGATGGCGGCGTAACGGCATGTCTACCTCAGCGTTTACTTTGCAAAAGATTAAGTACACGTAAACAAGCTCTACTTACCTGTTTTATACTCAAAGGAGAACGAAGTTCAACGCCCTCTAGTGGCATTACACAATGCGCAATCACGCTGCATTTATAATCATTTGCATATCTGGCCGACATGTACCTTCATGCCAAGTTTCGTTACCATCCCACAATTATTTATTGGTGCGGAAATTTTCATGGCAATTAGTGGAAATGATATTTAATAATAATATATAATAAAAATATTTACCTTACTTCTTATACAATGTATATACATTGGGGCGTATCGAAAAAATCGAAATTTTTTAGATCTTTTCGCGGTAGTGCGGAAAAGTTGTGAACTTCCATTGAATAAGAGTGCGGAATCTTAAAACTGTGGGTTGTTTTCTTCTGTCGCCTCATTCAACCGAAAATTCCGAAAATTGGTCTAAAAATGATTAAAATACAAAAATTAATAAATATTTCCATATTTCGTTGATGGGTTTTGGGGTAGCTCTTAAAAGTTACTCTTTTGTAACAACAACAACTACAAAATTTTTTTTCAACTATACGTTAATATCTTCTGCCGCCTCATCGGCATCGAATTTTGGAAATTTTGACTCATTTTGGTACTTCTCTGTACAACTGTCTACTGCTTGCACAATGCACAATCGAGACCGACTGGGAGTCCGAAAGAAAGCAAAGTTCTTGCAAACGAGCAGGCGCTCATCATGGACCAAAGAATGGGAAAAAAATGTTCATTGGAAGTGTTAATCTTCCACAAACCAAACGGCCCCAGAAACGTCACACGCGAAAAGAATAAGATACTATTCGATCTGCAAAACATTCGTCTCCTACTTCTGCTTTAAGCTATTCAGTGGAGAATGAAAGGGAAAATGAAATAGATGTGAAGGAAGTGGAGACGGAGGAAGACAAGGCGGGCATCAAACACGCGTCTTACACAGCGTCTCTTCAGCAGCCCACAAGAAGTGTTCAAACATTTAAAACTGGATAATAAAATTCTTCTCATTGATACATATGGTGTATCCAACAGAGTCACGGCTGCTATTGCATCGTGTGTTATGCAAGATATGAGTTTAATATCGGAGTCAGACACCAGCCTCGCCACAGACAAAAATAAAATGTGGAGGGTAAAATCGAAAATTTACAAAAAATTGGTCTTAAAATCAAATAAAAATCGTTCCACTCTATCTGGCCATTATTTTGATGGACGGCATGACAAAACTTTAACATCAGAAACACTCGAGGATAAGCAGTTCCAAAGAACAATTGTAGAAGCGCAATACTGCATTGTGTCTTAACCTGGTTCTATGTACATGGGACATGTTACACCTGAAATGGATCTAGCCTTGATATATCTAATAGCATTTACGAATACGTAAAAAGTGCTTTATTGGATGATTTCAGCAACTTTATTGTTCTCGGGCGTGACGGCAATGTAGTGAACACAGGAGTGTTTAATGGTGTAATTCGTAGGCTTGAATTGAAACTTCAGAGATCAGTCCAATTATATGCTTTCATTTCAATGAGTTGCCATTGCAACACCTATTTGAGTCCATAGATGGCAAATCATCTGGCCCCACATCTTACATTGGAGACTTGAACGAAACTCCAAAGGATGCGAAAAGATTTCTATTGTTGCTTTTAATAGTATTGAATACGAGTTGCCAAACATTTATCCTACCACCCTCAGTTCATTTCAGAAAAACTTATAAGACATTTGCACAGCAATTAGTTCTGGCGTTTGTAGTTCAGATTTAACTAACCGGGAACCAGGAACGTTGAATTTGGCCCACTGGCTAACAACTCTGTGCCAATCGAATACTGAGGTTATATATAGACCAATCAAATGAGTTGCTAACTTTAGTTGTATTCATTCTAAGAGTCCATGCACCCTCATGGTTCCGAGATACGATTCATCATTTCATAAAGGACGGTTCTAGACACCTGTGGCATTTCATCAGCTCATCTCGGTACTTGCCTAAGTATCGTGACGTAATCGAACCAGTCATTTCTCATAACCCTTACTTTGCGTCTCCAGAAAACATCCTTTTGGACATGTTAACTGATCAGAGGTGCCATATTAGGACCCTTGCAACTCGGCGGATTATCAAGGCAGGGGAAATTAGACCAGATGGAAATTGTGTTGGCAGATTCGTTATTCCTGCTGTTAACTTTGGAACTACAGACTATGTTGTTCTCATTGACTGACAAGCTTGTTTTTATGTGACATCGCCTCCAGTTCCCAGATAGATCAGTTCTAAAGAACTTCTGAAGATGATACAGGACGGTATGCCAATGGACTGCTGGGAATTCATTAAATTTCCTTCTCAAACGCTAGCAGTTGAGCGGATTGTGAAACTAGTCACTGCAGCCTCTGGAAAAACAGTTGGGCCACAGAACAGGGATGGATTTATTAGAGGGACACTAAAATCCAGAGAACGCATGTCAAAATTTGAGACTAAAAATGATTACAAGCAGTAACGCTTTTGTCATTTGTGTGTTTGAAAGGTAAAATAAAGTTTCTGTTCGCATTAAAATAAAATAAGTGTGACGTGTATTAATTCAAAATTTTGCCTTCATTTTCCAAAATTTGGTATCGATAAGGCGGCAGATAATATTAATCTATAATTATAAAAAATTTTATAGTTGTTATTGTTAAAAAATAGTAACTTGTAAGCACTACCCCAAAGCGATCAACGAAATCTGTGATTATTTATTAATTTTTGTATTGTAATAATTTTTAGTCCAATTCTCGGAACTTCCGGCCCAATGAGGTGACAGAAGAAATTAACCTACAGTTTTAAGATTCCACACGAGTTTTAATGATGGAAGTTCACAACTTTTCCACACTACCGCAAAAAGATCTAAGAAATTTCGATTTTTTCGATACGCCCTAATGTATATACATTGTATAAGAAGGAAGGTAAATATTTTTATTTTTTATTGTGCGTCATTGGGGAAGTAATCTTTAAAAACCAACTTAGCATATTGATACAAGATGTGTTTGCCGTATTGTTGAAAGGAAGTTACAAGATCAAATTACATAAGATATTAGACATTTATTTCATGTCATGGCAAAACGAGTTACTAAAAGTGAAATTATTTTTTTGTTTTGCAAATGATTCCCTGAAAATTTGGAATTCTTTTTGATATTCTGACAATTTTTTTTTTTAAATCATTAAAACCTTCTTTGTTTTGCATTAAAACAAATATTTTTAAACAATTACTAATTTTCTTTTCAATTTGTATAATTTTTTGAAACTTCTTGCAATTTCAATCAAATTATCACACTAATAAACACTACCTTCATGGTTTAAAATATTGGATTGCCAAATGTTACGTTCAATATTTAATGCAGCTGCAATTCTGTAATACTGCAACATGTGTCTCTACGCATGTTATTTTTGGATCATCTTTTAGTACATTAAGTATTACCGCTTAAATATATTTTTAAAATTATTGTTCATTAACTAACAAAATTGTGCTAAAAATTAAAGTAGAAATTTAATTTTAAGTTGGCTTTCAAAATTCACTCTTTTAACACCCCTACAATTTTAATCTAATTTAAAATTCTTTTCCCTATATAAATATCTTATTTGATATACTAATCTATACAAAAAATCTATTTTAGAATGAATTGCGTTACTTCTTGAAGAAAGAACAACTATTAATATTCTATTTTTTTAAGTACAACTTTTTGATAATAGCACTACTCTTTTTAAGCAACATAAAAATACATTTTTTCAAATAAATAAATAAATACTAGGGGGCCCGCCCCCTGCTCGCTAACGCTCGCCAACCCCCGGAGGATTGCTTCGCAATTCTCATTGGTTCGCTGCGCGAACCTATGCTGGCTTCGCTCGCATCAATGAAGACACGTGTCCTAGCAGAAGGGATTGATTACAAAATATATTCCAAAAAAAAATATTTTTCAAATCTAAATTTGTTGTATTACATAAAAGATATATACAGTACTTCTGGAATCAGAATTTAAATGAAAACTTTGAGCAAATTTTTACTCGCAATGTGAGAGCTGCTTTGTAAATTGAATACTCAGCATGTTGTTTGTGTGTACATTTCCCCAGTACTCGAGCCACCCATACACTTTTTGACTGAGTTTGTTGTCGAAAGCTGTAGTGCATGCGTCTTGTTGTACTATAATTGTTAGCCTTGAAAAGGACCGTTTTTTAAACAGCCCTGAAAAGATCCTCCGCTTTCTTAGATTTCTATTACAAACCGCAACAGCTCGTCTAAAATTCATTTTTTTCAATAAAATTTCATCCGATAACGCTATAGATTCAAATGAGGCGCGAGGCTCCTAGTAAACAAACAATCGCACAATGTTGCCCAAACGCGGTAACAAATAACGTCTTTTTTGCGTGCCACGTAAGAGAAATATATATATAGATATTGCGTGTATAAAATATTATTTTACTTCTTCGCTTTTACGCACCTATCATTTTTACTCCCATTAAATCTGGATAGTTTCCCAGAAAAGAAAACATGGATATAGAATTTAGGTATATTATCCGATTGGCCTTTTACAAAGCCTTATTCTACAGTCGTAATTTTTAGAGAAGAAATCGTTATAATAATAAGAAGACTATAGTTCAACACAATTGTTTAAAAAATAAAATTATCTTGAAACTAGCGTAAAATCATTGAAAGCAATCTGTGTGTATGAAATAACATAGCTCGAGATTTCATGTACGATGACGTCACACCATGCTCCACCCGTTTTCAACCACGTGACTTTGTCGGGTTTTTTAATCACTTATTACGCAAAAATTAAAACTTTTGTGGTTTTTAAAGTTGATTTTTGGTTTGTTCATGATCGAATTTTTAAAGTTTGTGCCATTTTTATACGTTTTGTGATATAGTGCATATTGCATATTGCGAGGTAGATGAGAGATCTGTCCAGTGACAGATTTAGGGGGTGGCTATAGGGGATATAGCCCAGGGTGGCGAAGTTTTTTGGAAAAATACCAAGGGCACAGGTGGCAACAATAAAAACAAAAAATAAATAAGTAAATAAATAAAAACGTTAACCAATTTAAAAATAAAAATGTTAACCAATTTAAAAGTAAAAATGTTAATCAATTTTGAAATAAAAATAACATGTTGAGGGTGCTGCAAGTTGCCGCTAGCCCCTAGAGGGCAGAAGTATAAATCAGACACGGAATCTGTCCTCTCTTCCGTTTTACCCTCACCTATAATTCTGCTTTTCCCTTGCTTGTAGTCTTGTGTTTTTCCCAGTTTGGTCAATTATGTGACCCTGGCGACATAAACCCAAAACAATCCAACAATCTAAGGTCTAAAAATTATCTATTCATTAATAATTTTTCTCGATACGAAAAGAACTTGCAGCCATTTCTGCTGATCTCTGATGAGGATTATGGTTTTGAGTGTTCTTTCTCAGTGGGCGAAACGGTCCGAATGGTCTGTTCTGCCCATTTCCAGTCATCTCTATCCAACTGGTTCATCGCCAATTACGTGGACATATGCTGGTGTAAGTTCAGCAACACAAATAAGCGAAGCTGTATCTAGCAAGATACAAGACAGCCTTTGTTGATGGTTTCGTAAATGCCATTGAATGGTAAAATCCAGTGTATTTGAGCTGGGATTAAGAAACAGCTTGGGTTGGTTGGGTTTTATAGTGCAAGAGCAATTTCGACAAACTGCTGAACGCTAGAAAATGTCCTCTTTATGTGGCATTTTTGTCGTAAATTTCCCTTTATGGCTCATAACCATAACTGAGTCAACGCCATTTGACGCCAGATATGGGGTATGCACTAGTGCGTTTCAGCAACGTTAATAGGTGAAGCTGTATCTAGCAAGATACAAGACAGCCTTTGCTGCTGGTTTCGTAAATGCCATTGAATGGCAAAATCCAGTGTATTTGAGCTGAGATTAAGAAACAGCTTGGGTTGGTTGGGTTTTATAGTGCAAGAGCAATTTCGACAAACTGCTGAACGCTAGAAAATGTCCTCTTTATGTGGCATTTTTGTCGTAGATTCCCCTTTATGGCTCATAAACATAACTGAGTCAACGCCATTTGACGCCAGATAAGGGGTATGCACTAATGCATTTCAGCAACGTTAATAGGTGAAGCTGTATCTAGCAAGATACAAGACAGCCTTTGCTGTTGGTTTCGTAAATGCCATTGAATGGAAAAATCCAGTGTATTTGAGCTGGGATTAAGAAACAGCTTGGGTTGGTTGGGTTTTATAGTGCAAGAGCAATTTCGACAAACTGCTGAACGCTAGAAAATTTCCACTTTATGTGGCATTTTTGTCATAGATTCCCCTTTATGGATCATAAACATAACTGAGTCAACGCCATTTGACGCCAGATATGGGGTATGCACTAGTGCGTTTCAGCAACGTTAATAAGTGAAGCTGTATCTTGCAAGATACAAGACAGTTTATATCTGACATGAACATTTATCACTCACCATATAAAAATCTTTGTATAGAAGCTGCTTGGCTAGGTTTTTATGGCATAATGGTTTCATTTGGCCAAGCTGCGCACACAACGTCAACTTTGTACGGCAGAGTTAGTGCTAGATTGAAATTATGCTCATAAGAGCTTCTGCATAGTAGAATCCAAGATAAGTGATGCTACTAGTTAGGAACGCATTGTATACAAAATCTCCGCTCATAATATTTGTGTGGCTATTTACTCTGTTACTAATATGGATGAATAAACATAGAGGAGCATATGCACGTGCACACAGGATTTTGCCTAAACATACCCTTCTTCTTCATAATTATTAATTGAACTTAGGTAATAAATTATTAATTGAACCATTAATGGGGAAATAAGTTTAGATGGTAGAAATAAAATTTCTTCACAGTACCTATCTTTTCAGTTTACATAAAGTGACGGTTGACTTAGTGTAAATAAACTTTTGTAAACTTATATAGAAAGAAAATTTGTTAGTAAAACTCAAGAACATGGTAGCGATCTCTCGCCAAATTGGTGTCTGCAATCTTTGTCACCAAAAGTCTATTTTGATAGGCCGCCATATTGGGAGCCTTCCACTTGCGTACAGCAAGTAGAATTGCCTATGGCAAACCTACATGTTATCATATTCCAAAATAATCGGCAATCTATTATAAATACGATCGCAAATCGGAGATGTTACCTTGTTTTCTTGAGTCAAACCGAACTGTTTTAAAATACTACTTCATGAATGAAATTTCAACAAATTGAACTTTTCCTCCCTTTTTGTCAACTACTAATGATACAAGAAAATTACTTGACCCCTTCTCTTCTTTATAAACATATTATCCAAAAACAAAAATTTCTTTTCTGTTTGGACTGATAAACGCGTGTTACCATACAATCGCCATTTGCCAATAATTTCCATTGCTAACTGGCTATGACACTACTTTCTTGAAACTTACTGAATAATTTTTGTCTCTGAGATAATCTACCTTGTGAATGCAATTGAAACAAACTGAAAGTTTCCATTATTTTTTATCAATCATTAATGATACAAGAATTACTTGACCCTCTCTTCATTATAAATATATTCTTCCAAAACAGAAACCTTTTTTCCGGTTGGATTGATAAACGTTACCATACTCCAAAACTGTCGCCAGTTGCCAATAATTTCCATCGCCAATTGGCGATAACAATACGTTCTTGAGTCTAACCGAATCGTTCTTATCTCTAAGATACTCTCTACGTGAATGCAATAGAAACAAACTGAAAGTTTCCTTTATTTTTATCAATCCCTAATGATACAAGAATGACTTGACCCTCTCTTCTTTATAAACATATTCTTCAAAAAACAAAGCTGTTTTTACTTTGGACTAAAAAACGCACTAAAACAAGGTTTATCATTCGTCTAAATCCCTGGCATCATTAAAACAAACGATGAGAACGAATTGAAGAAACAAAAAAAAACCGAGGGAAAAGAGACTTACTTTTGAGACAGAGAAAGGAAAATGCATATTCCAGCATCTTAATAACAGCCGAATGACCGCAGGAAAATTAAATTCGTTTCAGACGGCTTTTATCCCGCGCATGTTTAAAAGGCGGGAGGCAATATAAAGTGCAGTGTAACTCTAAGTTAAATAAAAGTCGGTATAAATTCAATTTCTTTTCTCGGGAATTCGGTTAGAAAATCTTTTTGAGCGCGGAAGAAGAAAATTAAGCTTACTTGCTGAATAAAGTAAGAGAATCCCTTATGCAGTAGGGGAAAAAAATTCCACGCTTCCTTTACGGTTCTTTTTTCATGATTCATCGTTTGAAATTGAAGTAATGTTTATTTTCATGTTCGAAATATTTATTTAATAACGATGTATTTTTTCGAAATTTTGTTGTTGGATATGAACATAAGAATTGCTGAAATGCGAAAATATGGCGAGAATTCTAAACGTAGAAGGGAAAGGGTTTGGGGTATTTTTATGACATTTTCCAAGCAGTTTTATTTGTCTTTACTATTATTTTATGGGGAATAAAGAGAATAAAAACGCATGCCAGTCTTGGTAAACTTTGATGATGAAAAACTAGGAACAATACACATTTCGCTTCAGCAATTCAGAAGATATTTTTTTATGGAACGACGAAGGCTTCTTGCTGAAAATAAATTAATTACATAATTGTTGTTTGCCAAGAGCATAAATATATTACTCAAGACAAAGAACCAAAAATACTTTAATCTGTAACGATACATCGTAATTATTGAACTAATGTGAAGGAATGAAAGAGTTTGCGAAAGTAGAATCAAAATTGTTTTTACAAAATGCAAATTGTTTATACAGAAGAATACTAGAATGAATAAAGATCAAACGGGAAAATTAATCTTATATATAAATCAATTAGTTGTTGAATCGAACGTTTTATTAAAGGGCAGTGTTTACCAAACTTTGCGTTAAGTGGCTGGCCTACAGGGTCGTTGCGAAAAATTTTAATATTCACTGAACAATACTTAGCCAAAAGTGTTTTAAATCTTCCAGTGATTTTGACGAAATATATCGTCCATCAAGATCTGACTAATTTTGCTAAAGACGAGGTATCTCGTCATCAAGATAATGGCGATTTTTTATGAAAATGACATCAAACCTTGTCAGTATTCTTCCAGTGATGAGATAATATTGCGTCGAGACAATCACTAGGAAGGTTGAAAGTGGACCATCGATGTGATGATGCGATGGTAGGAATGATATATATATATATCTATATCTATCTATATATCTATATATATATATATATATATATATATATATATATATATATATATATATATATATATATATATATATATATATATATATATATATATATATATATATATATATATATATATATATATATATATATATATATATATATATATATATATATATATATATATATATATATATATATATATAAGGGATTTTTGGAGATCAGCGAAAAAAAGTATCTCCACTGATAAGTGGTATAACTAAGCAAAATCTGATACAAAGAAAATGAGAAAATCAACGTGGGACAAGAAATAAGGGTTGCTGCGTGTTCAGTTTGATTTGTATATTTAAAAAAAAAAACGCGTGCTGTTCACAAAATCAGCTTACCACAGTTCCAGTAATTACAGTTTACTGCAGATAAGGGATATAGTTTATCTGTAGTAAATAAGCTACTATAATACACAAACTGTTTGTTAATTTGAAATACTTTTAATTTATTTTTTACCATAACCAACCTAACCGCACTAAGTGTGTAGTGCAATGACTCGGTGTGATTCGATCTGACTTTGAGTGCCATGAAAAAATCCCACTGTACAGTAGAACTCCAATGATCCGGTTCGCTTTCAGAAAAAAAAATCAGCAAAATTCGCATTTTAAAAGTTTACTGTCGGTGGATGATGAAAACGAAGAGGACGAAGTGTCAGTTGAAGACATAAGAAACCGAGTAAATTCCTGGATGTTCCGAGTGCAGTCCAGAGGTCTTAGGAGAGTGGCTGGTGTGTAATTCCTCAGACAGTGGCTTTCAAATTCTCAGTGACGATGAACTCATTCAAAGTGTGAGAGAAGAACTCATTGATGACCCGGAAGATGACAATTTACTAAACCAGTTTCCGGACCGTCAGCTGGTAAGACGTTTTAATGCTTTGACACAGCGCTAAAATTAATAGAGTTACAGCCTGAGAGAGTCTCTAACTACAACCAGTCAACGTAAAGCTCATTCGAGTCTTGGACGCACGGAAACGAGTAAAGACAGTGAAACAATTTACTCTGACCTATAAGTTCAAGCATTCATTAATATATTTTAACCTTTAGCTGCTGTCATGGGTCTCACAGACCCCGAGTCATTTTTGACGGGTCGTTTCCACCCCTTTAAGGGAATATTGGTCCCTGTTCTATTCAGTACCTTCCTACTACGTCCAACAGAAGCCACATTCCAAGACTGGTTTGGCTGCCCCAACTATTTCGTATTTCACACTGTTTGCATTTACCGCGTGGTCTCTTAGACACCTTCACAGCACTTGCGTTACCGTTCTTGTTGAATGAAATCGTGTGAGTAGGGAATTTCGGCAAAGAGCCTAAAATGGCAACAAACTTTACTAAGAAACGATCTGTGTATCTTACACAAAAATAAATTCAGGATATTGTTGATAATTGGACGGTAATAGAGTACTGGGACAGTGAAATTTCGGATAATATTATTGAAAGCGAACACGAAACGGATTCGGAAATTTATGCAGATGAAGATGAAGACATTTTAAGTGCGTATTCAGAGAATATTTCTACGGAAAAAATCTACTAATATTTCTACGGAAACATTCTGCAAAATTAGGTCCGAAAGCTGAGCCTGTAGAGACATGGAATGTACTTAACTTATATAGTAATATAAAATGTATTTCGTGTTAAGAATTGAATTAACTAAATTTAAAATGTAGAAATAATAATTATCTAAAGAATCTTTCATTAATATATTATATTAATCAACTTTATGCTCACTTTAGTGAGCGAAATCTGAGAGACCCCTCCGCATTAATTACGAGACGGTTTGTGACACAGCAGTTAAGAGTTAATAAATTTTAAGTCGTACAATATAAAACAGTGTGTAAGTACAACATGTAAACAAAATTGTTTTCACGGTCATTAAATTACATTACATAACTAAATCAACAATCGTGTTTTAGTAATAAATAACCTTCATTTTTAGTGAATTATCTAATCATCCGGATATTCAAATATCCGGATGAGGTCTGGTCACAATAGATCCGGATAGTTGGAGTTCTACTGTACTTAGTTTGAATTGGGGTCGGGGTACTCAGGGTTAAAACATAGACATTTGTCCGTCAGGAATGAATGCTTGGCCTCCTATAAATGGGTTGAGTGGATGTGTGCGATGTGGCACTCGAACCCCTTCTTCGTGCAACAGGTAT
Organism: Metellina segmentata; assembly: GCA_947359465.1. Classification (NCBI taxonomy): domain Eukaryota; kingdom Metazoa; phylum Arthropoda; class Arachnida; order Araneae; family Tetragnathidae; genus Metellina; species Metellina segmentata. The sequence goes on along the minus strand of OX375873.1, from coordinate 39,758,253 downwards.
ATACTGTGACTCCCAGAACCACTCTTCACGATAAAAACACATTTTTTTTATATTATCAAAAGTATTAAATCCGTGGACTACATTTTATTTAGATTCAATCGTTTTTTACTAATAAATAACCTTCATTTTTAGTGAATTATCCAATTATCCGGATATTCAAACATCCGGATGAAGACTGGTCACAATAGATACGGATAGTTGGACTTCTACTGTACTTCGTTTGAATTGGGGTCGGGGTACTGAGTTCTACTTATAAAGGTTCCTGTTTTGAATCCAGGGTTAAAACATAGACGTTTGTCCGTCAGGAATGAATGCTTGAAAACACATTCATTCTTCACGATAAAAGCAAACTTTTTGATACCATCAAAAGTATTAAATCCTTGGACTACATTTTATTTAGATTTAATTGCTAATTCACCAGTCGAAAGAAGATAAGTGATGTAAGCCAATTGCCTTTTAATTAGATTTAAATTATCTTAAAATAAATAATAGTTTCGACAGTGAGACTGGCTAGCATTACGTCAAAGAAAGGTTACATGTAAGATGAGGTTATTTTCTATTTATATTAAATACACTATAAGGATAAAAGTATTTTAACACGTTTAAGCATGTTTTAAGCATGTTTTCAGAAACGGGTAAGCCCTTCGTTTGCTTACATTACAGCTGCAGCACGTCGAGGATAACTTTCCACAAGTTCTCTGTAAGTCTGGGCAAGAACAGCTCGCCATATGCCTCTTACAAGGCTGTGAGAAGAGATTGTTGTGAAGGTGGGCGTGCGTGGTGAGGTCGCCGTTTAATACGTTTTTATACGGTATTTATACGTCGTTTATACGGTAATAAATACGTTTCTCTCGTCGCTCCAGTTTGTCTCTCAAGTGCTCGATTGGATTGAAATCGGGACTCTGGACTGGCCAGTAAAGCAAATTCATCTTATTTTCAGGAAACCTGTCCAGCATACGTTTTGCAGTTTGACATGGAGCTCGGAAAAAACAACCATCACTCCCGTAGTACTTCAATAGTGAAAGCTAGGGCGCTAGCTAATTTAACAAAATCGACCTAAATTTAATAAAACTGTATAAAATTACAGTCATAACATGCAGCCCTTCTTCCTAAAGCTGTTATTGAATTTGTGAGGAACGTGATTAGTTTTATCTCCAATGTAGTCGTTTAAGAGTTTCCGAAGGTAATGATAACGCCTAAAGCCGTTTTCGCTACATTTTTTAAGTTAGGTAAATTTGTTTGAAGATGATTATGGATATAATTTTATTAGTAACTATCAGAATTATCCGATCTTACTCAGATAGAATCGATTGAATGTGTATTGAAAAAGTGACCAATATAATCACACTTTTCCTCTCGGAGAAAAATTCCAAAACCTTTTAATTGTCAGTAAAATAATTTTTTAACTGCTTTTCGACATTTTTATGATTTTAAGAACATATTTTGGACTCAAATAAAATACATGAATATCCATCGATGTAATAAATACATTTGACATACATCACACCCTTGTTTTATGACAAAATTACAAAAGGTGATTACTAAAAAATTCGGTTTTGACATTTTTTTTGGGAGAGGGATAGTTGGTTTCCGGTAAAATTGCGGTAACTCACATCGTAGAAAAAGTGCGAACATACGACGAATGCTGTAGGACTCGTATTTTTCTTAACAATAGTTTTGTCTTTTTACACTATCACAACAGGAATATGACAAATGACTACTGAATTTCGCCATCTTTGAGGAATGGATGGTAAATAAATTTGATAAGATATTCATGTATATTTTTTCGTTAAACCATTTAATTGAAAATATTTAGATATATAGAAAACAATGTTTAGCACTTTTAAGCAATTTAAAATTTCTACAACTTGCTCTAGACGCAGATCATATAAATGCATATATATCCATGTAATATTTCACGTACATACCACTGTTGTAAGACAAAACTACAATAGGTGATATTAAAGTGACCACAACCAAAGTCAATTTTCAGTTTTGTGTGATTAGAAATGACCATCCTTGAGTTCGCATCGTTTTAAAATGCCTTAACAAAAAATCCTAAAAATGATGAATCTACAGCGAATAACTTTGCCACTCATAGGCTTTCTGGCAATATATTTTTACTGGTGGGTGGCACTCTTGCACCAGGCATGTGACTATTTTGACTGTCACCATCTTTAAGTGAAAATTGCAAATTTTATGTGATAAGAGTCATGACTACTTGTTTTAAGTAAATGCATTATTTCTTGAAAATTCCATTTGGCGGCACGTGAAATAACAAAAGAATGTTTTTAAATTAAAAGTCCTCTGTACAGATAAAACAAAGGTAACGTATGACCATTTTTGAAAAAATGGGTGGTCGATTTTACATCGGTATTCTTTCTTTTCCAAAAATAAAATCATTATTTTCAACAAAATTCTAACAGTTGCTTTATTATAGCTTCAACTCGTAAAATAGTTTAAGTAAAATTGGTCAAAATATATATAGAAGGGATAAATATGCGTTGGTGATGCATTTTGAGTGATGATGCAATGGTGGTTTAGTACTTAACAAATTATGTAACTTAACACAACCAGCATTTAATGTGATTTACGTTTTCTTTCGTTATCTAGGCAACGTTATAGTTTTGGGTGTAAAAATTCTATCTTACATAATATACTTCTTTTTAAATCATGAACAACATATCAATTACAAGTAAAACAGTTTATTTATTATAATTATATGTCCCAGAGCCTTCATTTGTGCTTATCTTCAATGTTTACTTTTTATTGCAATTTAATGTAATGCTACATATTTTCATAATCTAGCCAAAAATCCACGTTTGCAATCTGTTATAAGTAATGTGCTGGGACATTAAATAATTTTTTCCCTTGCAAGACTGATTGTCTAACCTCCCGCAATTACCAAATGATTTTTTCCTTCGCGAGGCTGGACATTTTGTTAGCAGTAATTTCTCTCCATAGTTCATTATTCAATAAACATTACACTTATTAAGCAAATTCTGCTTTAAAAGTTTCTTTCTTCATGTAATAAGCTTCAAATTATGCAAGATTAACAATTCTATTAATCAAACTCAGCTTCCTAATTACAATATGATGTGGGTCAATAATGGTATGTATTATTATCTTATACGAATGATTCATGGCAGGGATATTAATATTATACATATTTGAAGGCATTGCATTCATTATATCTTAGCACTTCTAAAATAATAGTTAACTAGGAGATTCGCGAAAGTATCTGTTCTAAACCTTCGTAATTGCTTATATCTATTCATCAATATCTATCTATAGATAGAAGAGTGTCGTCACTCGCACTTCATATCATATTTCAATCTATTTTAACGAACGTAGCATCCATACTCGCATAAATGTATTTCGTACCTCTAAATGAAAACTATTCAAAAAAGTAGAGTCAAGTCACATTGTTATGACAACCGACTATTTTTAACGTCAGCAGAAGGTAGATAATGAAATAAGGCGCGTGTGGGTACATAATATATAGGCATTCTGCAAACATATAAACCTTTGCTGTAATGGGTAAAACGTTTAATTTATCAGACTTTGAAAAGGAGATGACCATTAACTTTCGAATCAAGGGTGACAGTATTTCTTAAACAGAGCAGTTTGTGGAATGTTCGCGTGTTGCTGTGGCTAAAATGCACAGTGATTGGACAAACGCGACCATTATGAATTAACGGCTTACAAACTGCAGTGAACAACTTGCCATTGATGTCGGTGAAAGTAGGCCGCGAAGGTGTGTGAGAGCAAACTGATGCTTTACCCTGTTGAACAACTCATAGTCTAAATGAACAAGGGGCCTATCAGACGTGTCTAAAACCATACAGAGAACCCTGTTAAGAGCATGAGGCTCAGCAGAAAACGGCTGGTCACAGCACCCATGCTGACAAAGGTTCATCACTAGAAATGACAACAATTCGCACAACAGTACCGAAATTGGACCTCTTCTGATTGGCAAAGGATTTTCTCCTCTGGTCACTTTTTCTGCTAGTTCGAATGGACGGACGTTGGCTTGTAAAGCGAAAATAAGTTGGAATAAGAAATTATTGGAAGAACACAAACTGGTGACGGCAGCGTTATAGTTTCGGAAATGTTTCCTTGGCATTTGCAGATAACCTAGCCCAGCTTCCAGAATCTTATTGACTTACTAGCATGCCGTCTAGCTGCTGTTCGTGCTGGTTATTCTGGATATTAACTAGGGATCATAATAATATGACCCGACTGTGTATAACAGCATTTTGTTTACTTTTAATGATGATAGTTCTGACTTCTAAAATGCAAGGCAAATAATGCACACCTCAGTTTGGTTTTCACAGTTAGATTCTAATCCCTTGTTCAGCGATGATTCCGCAATTTTTTACTCTAAACCAGGTTTTGCTACCTGTTCTTGTCTCCCCTCTGATTCCAATCTCTCAAATTTGTCATTGATTTCTACCATCCGACGTCTGATGAATATATCATATAAAGAATATTTAAACTAAGAGGCAAATTTGGCGAATGAATTCCATAACTTTAGATTTCGTATTGTTTGTATCCATTCGACAGTAATCAAATAACGTCGATTTCTGTACCATATTAGTTGATTTAGTTAGTGAAATATAAATAGAGATAGTCTACCAAAGAACTCAAGTTTGGGTCATGTTATGTCAAACCAAACAATTTAAAACCCGACCTCCTACAATTTTTGAAGACTTAGCAAATTTGTTGGCCAGACAAAATTTGGAAATTCTGGAAAACTTTAGCTCTTGAAATATTTCATTTATGTGGATGACTGAGATCCTGTACGATCAGACAAGTACTTTTTGAGAAAGTTAAACAAATAGATTTGATTAACAAGGAAATTATAGCAGTGGAAACATTGACAACAGATATACACCTCCTGCGACGCTAAGATCGGATAAAAAGATTTTGAGAAACGTTTGCCTTTCTGTTATTCAATATTATTCTAAAAATTAATTCTAGTTAATATGAACTGATTAGTGCTCTACCTTTGCTGAATCAGCTTACTCGTCTTAATTGCACTATTTATTCTAAATGTTAACTTTTGGACTCACGTATAAATCAGCGATGATAATCACGAATTACGAAAAACCAGCGACGTGCTACCAGCACGTGTGTAGACAATTAATATTAATTTTAAATTTGGCAATTTTTCAGGATTCTAGAATTATTAATTCTCAACTATAATTATTAACTCTTTTTCCTTTCGAAACTTTTAAAACTTCATAATCGTATCACATCGTGTCTTTCAATTTTTAGTATTTTTAGTTCTTATACGGTACTTTGAGTCAAGCTAAAATAGTTCAAAAAAATTTTAAAACTGATGATTGTTAAGCTATGATATTCCCTTATACTTGGAATGCATCTACTACCGTAATATTTGGTGTGTCTATAATTATTCTTCTTTTCATAGAAATATGTTAAACCTTGCAAAAAAGTTCTATTGATATCTTTAAAGGTTTTTGAGTTACAAAAAAAAGTTTAAAAAATTATTTTATGCTTCTCTAAGAAAGTTTCAGAATACTGTTTTACAAACAAAATTACAAATATCTTTTGGTCACAAGCTATCTCCAACATCAAATTGTATGAAATGAACGCACAAAACACATTTCCTTTGAAATTGAATTTAAAAAGTGAACTTGAAACACAGACATAGTCTAAGACTTCCCACTAAGTAATGTAAAAAGCATTAATTTTTAAGTACTGGAATTATATTCTGAATAAGCAATCGAAGGAGATTGCTTGTACCAACACAATCTAGAACGAGAGACCCTGAACAAACCCTATTACTACTACGCAATACCTTACAACTACCCCATGTAGTAAAGTATCAATAGTAGAATGCTGTCTCACTAGTTTCTGTCGAAGAATTGGACACAAAAAGGAACAAATATTTTACCTAACCCTTACTTGGTACATGTGGTACTAAACAAATATCTTACAACTGGCACATGGAGTCGATGTACCCATTGTCGGTTGCCGTCATTCGTATCAGTTCCTACCTTAGAACAGGACGAAAAAGAAAATTAAACGAAGCCTAGAGAATGTAATTAGCATTTTGTTCCCAAAGTACTGCCATTATTTTCTGAAAGTAGTAGTACGAGTTAGATCGCCTTGCAACAACACGTTCTGAAACGAGAGATCCCTGCAAAAAACATGACACTCATAACCGTCATAAATTTATAAGGGGTAATTGGTAATTTTTAATTAACGTCGTACTAGAGCCACACAACGGGCTATTGACAAAGGTCCGGGATCAATCCCCAAAGGGAAAGATCCTAAAATATATAAGGGGAAAACAGAAGAAAGAAGGAGCATATTGCTCTATTACTAGGAGCCCAATTTCTTACGGTTACTGGATGTGGTATTGTAATACCAATTGCAAAATGCTGAGTTTCACTAGTTTAGAACCGGACGAAAAACGAAACATGTCTTACTTCCACACTTCCCTTACTATTCTAACTTCTGCAGGTGGTACCAAATTTAACACATATTAACTTACAACTGCTACATATGATTGATCTACTCATTGTAGGTTGCTCATTCCTTTAAGTGTCTGCCTTATAACAAGACGAAAAAGGTTAGTAATTAACTAACGTAACACTGGAGTAACACACTATTGGGTACATACATACCTAGATCAATTTCCATGAGAAAGAAAAATAATATCTTACCCAATTGTCACTTCCATATACGGTACTCAACTAATAAAGGTGTACCTTTATAGGTCTTTCGGAATCACTAGGTTCTTTAAACGAGACGAAGAAAAGAAAGCGAATCGAAACCTAGAGAAAGATTGTAGGGAGAATTAATTTCCCAAAGAAATAGCGTCATTCTTTTTTGAAATATAAGCAGATCGACAAGCACCAACACGTTCTATAACGAGAGATCCCTGCAACAAAATAACATAACATTCATAACCGTTATAAATATATAAGGGAAAAACAGAAGAAAGCACCATATTGACTGGGGCTCTATTACTAGGAACCCTATTTCTTACAGATACTGCATGTGGCAAGTAATACCAACTGTAGAATGTTGAGTTTCACTAGTTTAGAATCGGACGAAAAGCGAAAAATAATGTTCTACCCAACACTTACTTATTTATGTGGAACCAAACTTTACTTATGTTCACTTACAACTAACACGTGTGATTGATCTACCCACCCATTGTAGGTTGCTCCGTCCTTTGAGTGCCTTTCTTATAACAAGGCGAAAAAGGTAGGTAATTAATTAATGTCACACTGGAGTAACACAACGGGCTATTGGGGACATACCGACATCAATTCCCATGGGAAAGATCCAACAAGACGAAAAAGGGGGGGAAATAATATCTTACCCAATCCACACTACCACTACGGTACTCAACTAATAACGGCGTTGCCTTTGTAGGTCGTTCGGACTCGCTAGTTCCTTAAAACGAGGCGAAGAAAAGATCGAGACCCAGAGGAGGAATGCAAGGAGCATTAATTTCCCAAAGAAGTAACTCCTTTTCTTTTCTGAAAAAAAAAAGCAATCAAAGTAGATCGTCCAGTACCAACACGATCTAAAACGAGAGAGATCCCGGAACAAAAAACAACACCCACTCCCAGCCGTCATAAATGCATAAGGGAGAAACAGAAGAAGGAGCGTTGAATGGAGCCCTATCAGCGTTACTTCTTCGTGTAATATAGATATGGCTGAAAGGAAACCCTATATGACAACAAATCAGTCCCCTTCCTTTTCAGATAGAAAAGGGCCTCATCGGAGGAAACGAGCAACGACGTCGGGAGCGAGAGGCGTAATTCAATGACGAAAATAAAAGGCGTACTGGCTGTAGGGCGGGCGGGCGTTGCAAAGTGCTAATGGGCTAACGGCGGAAGGCGAAGCGGAATCTCATTGATGCTTTTTCTTCGGCGGCCGACCATTAACTAATATAAAGACTCTTTTCAAGATTAGATCGTCTAGAGCGCAGGCGGAGACGCGCAGCTCTAATCAATGCATTTTTCCCAGCGGAAAACACGAAACTCGGCGGCCTTAAATAACGCCAGAGAGAGAGAGATAAGAAGGAAAAAACAATCGCCCTCCAAAAACCCGTAACGGCCCTTTGCGATGGATCCATCTTTCGTTGCCAGTGATTTAGTGGGTGGAGCAGAGTGAGTAGGAGAGGCTTTGCAAACAGTGTGTTTATGAGGTAATTCGAAAATAGTTACCTCCGGGAAAGGGGATTGGGAAAGGGAGATCTTCATCAAAGGGAGTAAATTGGAGGTGGATGCATTTTGTTGGGCGATATGCGAGGAATATATCAGTGCCCTCGCTCTTTACGGATGGAATGGAAACGGCGAAACTTGTGCTTTGTTGGTGCTGTATGACTGAGAGAATTTGAGGGGAACGCATACTTAGCGTCTCTCTCAAAGAGCATGCATGGATTAGTGGGTTCGCTCACTGAGCTAACAACCTCCGAGTTGGTGGAGGAGCAGCTATGATTCTTCCCTGGTTATATTTCGCTTTTCTATGTCGGTATAAAACCTTCGTTACACGTGTTTACGCAAAGCTACTTGATTTTACTTGTCTTTGGCCTTTGTACCATACAGATCCAGTATAAACCAATGCTAAGACAATATATTCTTGCGAGTAAAGGTCCGGTACCCAAAATTCTAAAATCTTCAATTTTTAAGGAATTGTCTTGAATTTTTTTTGGTGATTAACGTAGTATTGTGTAATTAAACTAACTATTTTATATTAAAAAATATTTTTTAAATAAAATTGTGGACGTGCAAAATTTTGACTATGTTAAAAATTGATATATCTTAAAATTTTGTGTGTCCAATTACATAGTTTTTGTTTTGAATTACTTAAAACAATGTATATTAAAAATTGTCTTCATGGAATTTATTAAAATTGAATTCAATTGTTTAAAAATATATTTAACCACAAAAGTACAAAAAAAAATTCAACATAAAACATTTGAAAAATTATAGAAGGTTAAAAAATATACATATACATAATAGCCGAAGACAAATTAAAGATATATATTTGGTAAACATGTGCAAATTTTCATACAATTATGACAAATAGTTTTTCATTTATAAGAAAGTTGCTAAGAAACCATCACTGAAAAAAACGTCGTTAAAGTTTTAAATTGGTAAAAAACACTTTTATATACTTAAAATTTTTTTTAATCCTCCTGGAACGTATTGTGCCTTGCTTCTTACACCTAATGCTTCATTTAATTTAATTTTGGCAAGTTGAACTTCTTTCTGTAGGTTTTGAAGGCAATAGTTGACTTTATTGCAGCTTTCCTGAATCGTCTGCAGTTCTTTCGTTTGGACAGCATTAGAGAAGTTCTCCCAGTTACATGACAAGAGCATTCCAGCACATCTTTTATACTAGACGTTAGTACCTTGTTGAAGCCCATAATTGATCTGGCTGCAGCAATCTGAACTCGAACTTTCGAAGCATTTTAGTTCTTAGGGCAACGGCTCCAAGCCGTGTTATGAAGTGAGTCGTTTCGATTTTGAGTTTCCCCTTTGCTACATCTTTCCAATAAAGAATCTGAAGATAGTCTTTGAAATATTGGCGTCATTGTAACAATGATGACAGATGTCAAAGGGGTTTTAATACCCACTTTTTGCGATTGAAGCTTTGTTTTGTTAAAAATGGCGGAATTGTAAAAACACCACGAATCACTTCTGTATGGGTTTGTCTGATGCGGAGATGTCAAATTACTAAATTCCAAATTTCGCAGGCTCTTTTAAAGACAGAAATGAAATTTGTATGTTATTTTATTCAGAAATATCTGTAGTACTTTTTAATGTAAAAAAAATGAATTTATTTTGTTGAGATTTTGGGTACTGGACACCCTTAAAATACAATCAAACAGTACATTAATGATAACATTGGAGAATTATTGTAAGGTGGGGAAAAAAGATTTTCTGTAGCCTCATAATATATGTGTTGCGTGATTTAATTTTCATTTAGTGGAGACATAATTAGGTAATGTACTGGACATGAACTCGCATATCACCAGTAATAAAATCGACAACAATCGAAACAAATCTGCACCGTTTGATCAATCAAAACGAAATTTTTTTTACGTTTATTCTTAAGAACGCTGCGAGTTCGATAGGTTGCACATTGACATGCGTTAGATTTTTCTTGGATGTACAGAAAGGGTGTAAAGACAATTCAAAATCAGCATAGAATTACCAAGAATGAATACGATTTGGGTTGAAACTCAGATTGATGAACTAGTATTGTTGAAAAAGAAATTTAAATATTAATGCTTTATGTTTGAACTTATGCCTTATGTTTTTTTCCAAAATATAAATATTTTATTGATGATATAAGTGCATTTAAATAGTTTAATTTTACACTCTAAGACAAAAAAAAGGTTGCGTTTGGAAGGAGTAGACCGGTATTAATGAAATTTCAAGGAGTGGTACACCTGCATTGGAGATGCAAATGATCAAATGTTCAGAATTGTTTGAGCATGCCCCACACATAGGGTAGCTCATGGACGAGATGTTACCACTCCACCCGTACCGTGTAATCTGTTGGAACTGTAATGGCTGTATGACTCACTACCAAGGCGCTAGGCAGGCTGCATTAGGAATAATAGCGGTCATATGCCAACCTGAATGATACCACTTTTTTTAATTTTTCTCAATAAATTTGCATAATTCAGTATCAAATTTGAATCCTTTACTCATTCATAATCACTTTACCAACCTTGTAAATTTCATTGTATTCAAACAATTCCTTCTAGGTGCAACTTTTTTTGTCTTAGAGTGTACGTAGCTTACATTTTGCAAGGAAACGTGTTTGTTTAACACGAAAAGCACAAGCGGAAAAACTTATTAATTGTAAAAGAGTAATTTTATTACCGGTATCTGGAATCGTCAAGATTATGTAATGGATTTCTTAATTCGACTCAGATGTTAATGATATATCTGAGTGTAGACAGCAAAATGTTGCGGTCATATAGTTTTAAATATATAACTATTTTATAAATAAATCTTTATTGTTTCTAACACTTTTGTTTGATATTCTTTTTTTTTTATGTTCGATTCCTAAACGTATTGAGGAAGTCGAATTTCGACATGGTTGATTCTTCACTTCATTTTTTACAATTCTGCACTTATTTAAATGTGATCAATAATTTAATTTCTTATTGTTAATCTGATACGTATGTATTTATGTGCTCTAGTACTTTGCATGTTGAAGATAAATTATTTGGGAGTTATATTTTAACGATTGTTTATTTTCTGCAAAATATCTCTAAACGTATGGAATAATTTCCTACGGGATTTGTATATTTCGCCCTGCACTCTAGAAGTCTTTGGTACAGTACATAATTGCTCGTTGATTTCCGTTTCATAATAACAAATAAACTATTTAATACAAAACCTTTAAAAAAAGACGTGTAATTAATAACAAGTAACTTTAAAAATGAAACCATTTTAAAGTAAGGTAAGTAATGTAAAATATATATGGTTAGCTGCAAGTTGCCAGTAACAGATGCTTTTAAATTTTACATAGATTTTCATTGTAAGGCGATTATAATAAATTAAACTTACATATGTTTTTCATATTTCAATAGACAAGTAACTACATCTATTATTCTAATTATGTATATGCTTCTATTAAAAAAACGAATCTGAATGGAAAAAGTATCACGAGGATTCAATTTAAAACTGTATATCAGTTTGAGTAAAGTGAATTTAAATAAATCTTCTGATCATACTTAGTCTTCCACTATTTCATTTATAGTTTTAATATAAGAAATGCATTTCCTACAACATTTATAAAATGCTTAATATTTTCACATACATTTTCCTTCTAAAAAATTAGAGATTTAAAGAATACCCACTCATTATAACTATTGCTTTCGCTATTAACGAATGGATTTCATGAACATAATTCCACCGTTTCTGAGTTTATGCTTTTTCACGTAAGCCTGGATTTCAAAATTTCTCGAGATATTTATCAATTGCCTGGTAAATAATTTTACACCTAAAAAAATCACTGAAGCTATCTAATTAATTGTAAATGACAACAACATTAAAAGTAATTGAATTATAGAAATGGCAAACATCATTTTTTCTATCTATCATCATTAAATATTTTAACAAGCAGATTTATTATGACTATGAAAAAAAAGGATCGTGTCCGTAATTTTTAGATGCTGTGAAGAATTTTAGTAAGGAATATTTTGAAAGCGCTTGAATATAGTCTGTGAAATTTTCAAGTATAGTATTAACTGAATTTTTAACTATCAAATTGACTAATGAAAACCTTTGTTGAACTTGCAATGTATGTAAAAAGCATTATGGTACCTATGATGCAGATAGTAGGTACTACTCATAAAATATCACAATTTTGATAGTTGTTTCATTTAGCACGAAAAGTAATCTAAAGACTGTCCTGGTTGTAGCTAAAACACTAAAAAATGATTATACATAAGTCACTGTTTACGGTTATAGTATCTAATAATATTAATCCCCTTTCCTGAGGTGGTTGTCGCAAGGAGGTATCTCGTCATTAGCAAAATTGTTTAGACATTTTTATGGACGAGATATCTCGTCATTTGAAGAAAACTGACCAGATTTTGAAATTGTCGTCATAAAAAAAATTCGAAACAATTTCTTAAAGACGATATATTTTGTCAGCAGCAAAATGTATGACATCTTGATAAACGATCGATACCACTTGGTTATAGACAAATCCCATCACAATTTTCCCTTAAAAGAAAAGTAATATATTATATATTTGTCACTTTTTACAGTTATAACATCTTAAAAATATTAAAAATAAAGAACTTAATCCACTAAACTAATAAAATACTGGTTTGTAACATTTTGCAAATAAATTTTCCCATACAATTATGTGCCACAATCCTTTTCAAAGAGGAATTTCTATTCGCAAAAAAAAATCTTCTATTGGATCGAATTGGGAAGAAAGTGAGACTTGAATAACCAAATAGGTGATTGTTTTCGCTCGTCACCGTGAGAATATTCCCGGCTAGGAAATTACTGACCGCTAGAAGAACCGTAAACTTGCGTTCCGCATCACTTGCTGACTTTAATAGTCTGAGAAAGGGAAATAATTTATTCTTTGATGTTATTTTTCAGGAAGGATTTAGAAAGTATATATAAGGGACGGATGAAGTTTCACTTTCATACGGAAGGTAGCATATCCTGTGGAATAAAGGTAACTATCAGGCGTTTCTTTTACAGTTCAATGTGTTTCAATGGTTATAAAGTTTTATCGAAACACTTTTCCGGTGAGATAAATGTAAAACTTAAAAAATAATAGTTCTTAGGAGAGATAGGATTTGGAAAAATTATGTGGATTTCAATGTATGACTGTTTCTATTTAAGATATATTCTGATTAGAATTTAAAACTTTTTTACTTGTTTATAGTTTTTCACTTAAGGTTCACATATACATTAGAAGATTTGTTTTAAATTTTGACTTTAAATACCCAGTTTTTTACAACATGTCATTGGTTTATGTTTAAAATAATTTCAGTGTTAAAAATAAAATTAAGCTAATCATTAATTATTAAATTTAGACATAATTATCTACATTAGCATGTTTTTTAACAGTAAATCAAATTCTAGTTTTTATAGAAAGAAAATCCATCTCTGAAATTATTTCTAATACTATTTTTCTTGTTTTGACTCTGAATTAAGTTCCTATAGAGATTTCTTAAATAATAAATCTGATTAAAGATAAAAAAATTTGCTGGATTATAATAATACCAGAATAAATTATACTGGAACAATTTATCGTTGCGTTATCACCGTTTGAACAAAACATCCTATTGCAAAAACACAGTTTTTCGGATAATGAATTTAAAGTTATGGAAATCTGTTTGTACCTGTCTATCTTACCTGTTGTGGTATATGTACATAGTTACATCTTACCTGTAATGTACGTACACCCCACCTGTTGTTGCACATGTACATACATCTTAAACTCTCAATTCTTGTAAAATGCAACTCTCCCTAAAATTCTGTCAGATTGTAAGAAGTGAGTAATATGGTTCCAAGTTCAGTAAGGAAATAATAATTTTAGTTTTTAATTAAAAAAATCTTCTCAGATTAATCACTTTTGGAAAAAAAAGATAACTATTTCAATTTATATTGGTGAAAATTTATTATCAACCAATCAACACTTCCTATACTATTTAAAATTTTCTCGTTTTGAAGCAGAAATTTCATGTTTAAGTGATAACAGGAAATATAGGATTTAATGAGTATTATTTGACAGTAAAACATGCCTATTTAGTTATTTTGCCACAAATTTTAGTTGTTTTGTTGGGGATATATATATATATATATACAGGGTGGTCCCGAATTCATGGTACAAACTTTAATGGTAGGTACAGGACATTGTAACAATGATTTATTGTATAGGAATGTATAGTCGCAAGTGACGCGGTGAGGCGTAAACAGGGGAAATAAAAGGAAAGAGAAATGGAATGATCGGTTGGTATCATTGCCGGTAGAGGGCAGTAGATGTCTAGCCGCTGTTGAACATGATGCATCGCAGTAGGGAAAAGCGCCATTCACAATTGTGCTGCCGTAGACGATGGGTGACTTTACGTATGCAGAAAAAGCAGACATGCATTACATGTACGGCCGTGCAAATGGTAACGGCAGAGCTGCGTTACGAATGTATCGCGCGGAGTATCCTGATCGACGAATGCCGGATCATAGAATTTTTCAACGGTTACATCGTCAACTTTGTGAAACAGGTGCGTTCGACGTCAACAGACATGGCGCTGGTCGAGTAAGAGCTGTACGCACTCCAAGGCTGGAAGAAAGCATCTTGAACATTGTGGCTGATAGACCCGAGTCAAGCACAAGAACTGTTGCGCGTGACGTAGGTGTGAGTCATCAGACTGTATGCAGAGTGTTAAACGAAAATCGCTTACACCCCTTCCATTTTCAGAAAGTACAAGCATTGAATCCGGCAGATTATCCTCGCCGCGTGAACTTCTGCCTGTGGGTGATGCAGCAATGTGCGTTGCAGCCGGATTTCGTAGATTATGTGCTATTTACAGATGAAGCGACATTTTCACGCGAGGGTGTCTTTAATGCGCACAATTCCCATGTGTGGGCAACCGATAATCCACATGCAACGCGTCGACATGCGTTTCAACAACGTTTCAGTATTAATGTGTGGGCTGGTATTGTGAACGACTTTTTGATTGGCCCATACTTACTACCCACGCGGCTCACTGGCGGAAGCTATCTTATTTTTCTGAAAGAAGTGTTACCACAACTGCTGCATGATGTTCCGATCGCCATTCGTAACCGCATGTGGTTTCAGCACGATGGGGCGCCAGCACACTTCAGCATTGATGTACGGAATTACCTGAATGCCACGTTTGGTACTCGATGGATTGGGCGTGGTGGACCAGTCCCTTGGCCACCCCGATCTACCGATTTATCGAGCCTCGATTACTTTTTATGGGGACATCTAAAGCATCTTGTTTATGAGACTCCAGTTGACTCAGATGAGGATCTCGTCGCTCGCTTATCTGTAGCTGCTGCAGGTGTGCGTGAAATACCAGGCATCTTTGAACGTGTACGCCAATCGCTCCACCGACGCTGTCAAGCATGTATCGATACTGGTGGACGCAATTTTGAACAATTACTGTAAACATGACACTTGTCAACAACGCTTTCAACAAAATCTTTGTTTTTCCTTTCGGCCGTTATTTCCCCTGTTTTCGCCTCACCGCGTCACTTGCGACTATACATTCCTATACAATAAATCATTGTTACAATGTCCTGTACCTACCATTAAAGTTTGTACCTTGAATTCGGGACCACCCTGTATATATATATATATATATATTTGAGGTTTGCTACACAAAATCTCAAAACCAAGTTTATTTTGGATTTTGAACATTGTGTAAAAAAAGCTTATTAGATCATAAGGTTCAATAAATTATGAACAATAGTTCATAAAGATCTATTCGGTAAGTGGTGCTTGTACAGAAGAAAATAAATATATTTATAAACTCTCAAATATAAATTCTAATGCACGCTGATATTTTCTTGTATAGACAACAATCCACGTTCAGGCTTGCTTCGGATCCTAAAAATTTTTTTTAATTCAAAGTGGTTGCTATTAAACTTTATTGACTATTATGTCCTTTAATATGGAAATTTAGTTATAAAGAGAACCTCAGAAAGACGGCTTTTTTAAAGGACTGTCTTGACAAATATGCATATATACTATAAACTTCCGAAAATTGTTCTGATCACTCTTTAACAGTAGATAAAATCAGAATAAAAAAATATAGTGAACTGAAAAGTTTACTTGTTCTGAAGATTTCTGTACTCTAAACACCGTACTTTTCTCAAGAGCATAAAAATTTTGCATAAATGTACTTGACAAAAACGAGATTAAATGTTATGTTGTTTTGGAAATTCAAATTTATTGAAATATAAGAAATAAACACAGTACAAAAACATAAAAATGTAAAACATGTTATTCAATTGGTAGATTTTATTATTAAGCTTAGAATAAACCGAAATGTTGAACATCTTATCATTATTATTTCTTTATTGTGCATTTTTACATCAGATGCGGATCACTGCAGTACAAATTTTTGCGGTCGTTTTCCTGGCGTATGCGATGATCATCGCAGCAGAGACAAAACCTGAAACAGAAATAGAGCCAAAGTAAGATGTTATTCTGATAATATCACATTAATTCTCTCAAGAAGTTTCTAGCCAACATAAAATGAAATAATTGGCGTTTGTTCTTTGCTTTAATCAACATTTCCTAGTAGTCAATGACGTAAAAGCTTTAAAAAGAAGCTTCAACTGAGAAGTGGACAAAACTGGTCGATAGGTAATTCATTGAAGAGAAAATAGTGATTCACACCACAGTCAGATTAAAAATAAGAGACGAGGGGATAATTAAAGTTTAAATATGTCATCTTTGAGTAGTGTAGGCATTCTCGCTTAATTTTATTTAGCCCTATCTTTTTTAATGTGGGGAAGCATTTGTGCATGATATAAATTAAAGATTTAATCTCGTTTCTCTCCAATATGTTCAACCCAAGAATAGATATTCAACTACTATCGAGTATTTAAAATCACTGATGAAAAAATTAAGAACAATGTATACGTTTAACAGTCTTTTATAAATTTAATAATTATAATGTTAAATTTATAGTTAAAACGCTCTTCTCAGACTATTTATTTGAAATGTACAATTATAATTTTTACTGCACACAGCTATTCAAATGTGTGTATTCATGGTAGTTATTAGTTAAGCCATCAATATATTAGTATTCAATCTATTCTAAAAGTTGTAAAATGTATATTTAGGGCAATGAGTTCACAAAAAATCTTGCTACAACATTCTTCATTTAAAACTGCATTCTTAAAAACAATGCTGTCTTTTACATTCTTTTATATTTACTACTTGTGGTTAAACTAGATATCTTCATAGTGATTAATTTTCTCTTATCAATATAATTTTTTTATTATAAGCGTTGCTCTCTTACTGTGTATTCATATGTTTATTAATTAATAAGTTTATAGTATTTTTTCGTTAGCCTTTTGATTGGAAAACTATTTCTGATAGTATAAAAACGAAATTTCAAGATACCTCAAGCATTGCTATGTAAAACGTTTTTCACTTACTACGAACTGTTATCTGCAACTTAAAAATTATGTCTGTTCAAAAATCTGAGTATCATCAAGTTATGCGTAAGTTGCAACTACCAGAAACTTTTTAAGAGTGTACTTTTTTACTTTTAGACATGAACCGAAGCAGGTGATACTTTTTAAGGACCAAACGGAGCATTTCCACCATCACCATCATCATCACCACCACCATCATAAACATGGACATGACCATAAGCATGACCATGGGCATAAACATGAACACGCACACAAACACGGACATGCCCACAAGCATGGGCACCTTCATAAACATGCACATGCTCATAAGCATGGACATCAACACAAACATGGTCATGGCCATAAACATTTACATGGTCATAAGCATGGTCATTTGCACAAGCACGAACATGGTCACAAACACGGACATGCACACAAACATGGGCACAAGCATAATCATGGACATGCACATAAGCATGCCCATGCTCATAAACATGGACATGCTCATAAACATGGTCACGAACATAAACACGGGCATATTCATAAGCATGGGCACGGTCACAAACATGGCCATCATCATGTTCATGCTCACAAACACGGTCATGGACATGAGCATGCTCATGGACATGAACACCTGCATGGTCATAAACACGGTCACCTTCACAAACACGGCCATGGTCACAAACACGAACATGGACACAAACATGGCCATATTCATAAAAACGATCATGGACACAAGCATGGTCATGACCATCTTCATAAACATGGTCATAAGCATGGTCACGAACATGGTCATGCACACAAGCATGGGCATGAACATGGTCACAAGCACATACACGGACACAAACACGGTCACGGACACAAACATGGACACGAACATGATCATGAGCACAAACATGGACATGGTCATGAACACCAGCATTTACACAATCATGGACATGCACACAAACACGGTCACGGGCATAAGCATGGACACGAACATGGTCACAAACATGGACACCTTCATGCCCACAAATGGACTGGATACATTGTTGGCCATGGACTACAAGCCGATCCTCATGGTATCGAGGATCCAAAAGAGGTACCGCATCAAGATGCGGCAAATGAATATTTTGAACCAGAGATTTTTGAAGTTGAAGCTGAGTCATCGAATGCAGGAGAATCAGACCACAGTTCTTATACTGAACAAAGCAAAGAAGATGCACAACTTGCCCTCGACTCTAAAGTAAAAATTCAATCAGCGTTACCTGAAGGTAAGGCAGTGATTCACGAATATCGATATTTTGGTAAACCTAGTTCCTAACTCGGAAAAGTGGAAACTGCTAAGGCGTAATGCACACGAACTCTTCAAAGACTAGGTATGGAATCCGAAATTGGAAAACAAAATCTTCTGTATACTATTCAAATATTTATTAACAAGCTAATCAGCGTACGTGCTCAGCCAAATATGAATTTTTGAGATATTCTTGAGATGTGATAGCTTGAATATACAAGAAGTGGAAATGAATTTCTATTCTGAAATCATCGGTGCATTCAAAACAAAAAAGTATTTTCTATAGTGTCAGCTTAGAACTTTACTAACAGTGAAACAAGTTTTTTTTCTTATTGAAGAAAAAAATTTATACTATTGTTTTGAATAAATACATTTCACACATGGAAATTTTGAATTATTCATTTTTTTCTCTTGACTTGCTGTATTTACATATGAAACTGTATCAGTGTTAGTTTATTTAAATATTGATCTTAGCATAGTTTCTAAGTAAATCATGACAAAATCCCATCATTTGACGAGGTCAACATTTTACATATGTAATATTGTGCTCTAACTAAACTATCATTTGAAAGCACAAACACAATATAATCGTATTATTTAGAAATGTGCTATATATAATATCTTAAATGATTAGAACATTTCAGAAATGTTTACCGGAAAAAATTTACTGTGGTTGTAAATTATATCAGACTATTCAAATAAAAATTTATTAAGTGCTCTACTTGTCGCTCTACAAATGACGTTTTGGAATATTCCCGAAACAAAAATTAGCATTTGTTCATTACTGGCATCCATATGATACAAACTTCATTTGATTTTTTTCATGACTAAATTCAATTTGAAACAGTAAATTACTGAGTTTTATATTGTTTTCTCTACTTATTGAAAATTATTTTGTCTTGTGTTTAGAGCGGGTTTGCCAAATATAAATCATAACCAATGACCAATCACCACAAATTAAATTTCAGTCAAGATTTATGATCTGTTGAGTTTAACGAGAAATTGTTAATTACGCGTAATAAAAAATTCGTTGTTCTTAGTTCAGAAATGTCTAGTCTAAACTTGCGCACAAAAAATAATATAATACCAAATTCGAAATATATTTCTTCTTTGTATTAAAAGGTTGAAATTTACTAAATGCTCTTATTGATTTTGTCACAATACTTTATATTGTTATTTCAGTGAAAAGCTGACTTATTTGTAAAAGCACCATATATCTCTGATTTTTCGAATATAAAGGTGTAATGTTTCATAACATAAATTTAATATACAATTAAGGTATTTATTGTAAACAGTATATTGCAAGCTAAAATATCGTTTTTTTTTTTAATTTCTTCTTAAACGAATCAAAATGTTTTTAGAGAAACAATGAAGGATTCGTTTTGTTTCGTCAATCTTCTAAAAATCTTGAATGCCTACTTAAGATTTGAACTTTTTCTAAACATTAGTTATTTTCATAAAATGTTCAAGCTTTGTAAACAATTTTTGGCTTTCCTTAGTCACATTGTAAGAGTATTTTGAGAAAAAATCTTCCAACACGTGTAAGTGGAAGCAACATGCTCTTAATAACTTTAAAAAATATTTAAAATCAATTCAAAGTCGCGTCAAAGAAATAGTTTGGAAATTGTCACCAAAGAAAAGGTTTCATGAACACGACAAAAATAGGTGTAGTACCAAGAAGATGAAATAGCTGTCTTTGAATATATTCTAAAGAATAAAATGTGTTTATAATTTCAAAAAAGAAACTTTTTGTGTGTATGCCCAGTTATTGCCAATACGTATTCGTAAAAATTCATCAAAAATAATCAAGTAAAACAAGCACAATAAACAAAACCAGATTGAATAGAAAAACCTGACTTATTTTCGAAAGAAGTATTTTCCAATTTCAATTTGCTAATGAATTGAGGTGTAATGTGATGATGCACTTGGATTTATTGATATTTTAAGAAATGAAAAATTATTGGGAAAAAAAAAGGGGGGGGGATGAAACAGAAAATAAAGAAAGATTTTTAAAGCAATGTTCTATGCTAAACGTTATCATTGAAAATTAAAATAAATATTCAACATAAGTCGGTAATTCTAATTTTTGATACTATAGCGATGGTCTGTTTTGTACAATTAATTACTCGTCTTTGCAGTCATTTACAAGAAAAGGATCATTTTTTGCGTTTTGAAATTTTCCATCTTGAAAAGTAATTTGTTCATTCACACCCTTTAAAAATAGAATTTATAAAATTAAACGAAATTTTGAATTTGTTGTACAGATTGCATTATCATCAAGAAACTTTAAAATAAAAAATGTTCCCGTTATGCTGAAGTTTTAAAACTCATATGCTGCGAAATGTTTTCAAAACTCGCAGTATAACCAATACTGAAAATAATAAGTTACATTTAAAATAGGTAACAGGTACTTAGAATACAAAGCTGAATCTCGAGTTAGGAACAGCGAAATTCTTCAATACATCAATTAATTCTTAGTTTTCATATTTATAGAAAACTGATATTAAGTTTTATGACCAAGACATTTATTACGCTAACATGCTTGGACAGATTTTCAAACATTTATAAATTGAAATTATAAATATGTTTCACAAGTGCACCAATATTAAATAAAGAATAATTGTTCTTTGATAACAAGAGAGAAAACATTACTTATGTTTTAAAAATTTATTTCCATATAACAAAATCTTACAAGCTGGTCCATTGATTTCATTCAAACCACATATCCGTTGCTTTTATTTCCCGTTACTGTAAGTTACCATTGTATTTTCTATTATTTTTATGTTTCATGTCAGTACGAGATAAATAACACTAGAACATGTCCCTATACCTAGAGCCTAATGGTGTTGAACCTGCTAGACTCATGGCCGGAAAACATTTGAGATACAAGAATTTGCATTAGACTGATTGATCTTTATAATTTAACTGAATAACATTTTATTCTCTGTATATTTGGTTACAAAACTATTATTTGAAAGAATTAAATAGTCATATGTGATTAATCAACTCATCAAGGAGACCACTGAATCGGTAAATTCTGAAAGGCACGGGGACTATCACACTCCCTTGACGGGAGGCCTAACTGTATAGATCGTAATTATTCTTTGGCCTGATAGCAATTTAACAAAGATCCGGGAGCCTATATCGTACAGATACTCACTCTCCTAATGATACATTCTTAGTAATCCAAGTGTTAGAGTTTTACAAAAAAATTACAAAATGATAAAATTTAGATAGGTAAAGATGGGGGGGGGTCGTATCCGAGACATGTTTAGTCGCCGAGCAGTTTTTCTCGCCTAGTAAACGTAGACTGAAGCTGTACCTAAATGTGTTATCTATATGTGATGTTTCTTACAAGTATTGCCATCACTCACTTTTGTAATTAAGCCCTTTTAGGCCGCGCGTAAAGAGGATAAAAGCACTAGTATCATTCACTAGGCGTGCAAGATTCCCCGCGAAATAATTATGAGAGACATTTTCTGTGGTAGCGGTAATGTTATTGCGGTAGAATGTGTTTCCTGTATGTATTAAGGATATGCTGTCACTTGGATTGTGTTTTGAGTGATATTTCAACAAATCGCCAACAAAGATTCTAAAGAATGAATTCCGAATTTATCTTTTGTAGTTGGTTGGCCAATGCTAGTTATATTAAACGCAAACGTCGGTAAAATTTCAAAAGACTATATTTTAAAGCTACGCAGAAACGTATGATATCGGAGCATCTGTGTAACTGGAATTAAAACAAATGTTTCGTCTGGTTCGCTTCTACTGAAAATTTCTCTTTTAACAGTTTTAGCATTATTTCAAGTGTCCCCACCCCTCAAATCCTGCTGATAGCCTCAACGTTGGGGGATTGCCCTTGGGTTGAATGGGTGAAATACGTCTCCTGGTATTGCCACCCTAGCCGTGAAGGCCATTCCAATTTGGCCAGCTAATATCAGCAGGCATAGCGAGCGAAATCAGTCTTCTGATTTTGGATGCTCAGGGTCTCAACCCACAGAAGCTGTCCCACCTTTCCTTCCCCATGAGGCCAATTGTAAACCCCCTGGAAGGTTTGCCTAGACTTCATTTACAAACCGAACTCACGTCTTATACAAACGAGAAATTTGATTTACTACAATACGTACATCAATTTGCTCTTGAAATCATTAATCAAATCTCTCATACTACTGCTATTCAGATTTATACCGATGGCAGCAAAGATGGACATAACGCCTGCGGTAGTGATGTCTTTATCAAAGCCCCTACTTTCTCAAATCAATTCAAAATTAGGATTCTAGACTTCTGCATAGTTTTCAGATCTGAACTTACTGCTATCGAAGAGGGATTAAAAACTATTAAAACTGAAACCTCGTATCATGATGTTTGGATCCTGACAGACAGCCGCAGTGCCATTCAGCACTTGAGTAACTGGACAAGAATCGGTGATAGAGCTTCCCTTTCGTTATAGGAGAGAGAGAGATCCTCAATGATCTTTATCAACAACACGAGGTTTACTTTCAATGGGTGCCGTCCCATATAGGACTTTCTGGAAATGAGACCGCCGATGTTCTGGCCAAGAAAGGAGCCTCTCTTCCTTTTACTTCACTTGGTACTTTGACCTGACTTGAAAACTACTCAAGAAGAGAAATTTTCAACCAGCATTCATGGAATACCCCTCCGTCACACGCCTGGTATGACAAAAAATCTCCTGATGGTGCCCTTACTGTCAAGGGAGACAGAGGGATGCAGACCACCATTTGCAGATTTGCTGGGGGACACTTAAAGTGTCTTATTTTATCCAGGGGCAAAAATCCTTTCCCATCTGCTCCAAATTCAATTCTACCGAAGCATCTCCTGCCATCTTTTACATTGCCTGTGACTTGCCAAGGAAGATATCTATAGCAACACTTCGCTTCTTTTTGACTTCATCGTGATTTTTGGTCTCTTGGACCTGGTCTAGCTAGACCGGGTGGAATAAGTCCCACACACAGCTTCACCTCACAGTTTTACTAAGATTTCTGACTTGCACTCTCTTGGATTCCTAGCTTCAAGGTGACTAAATACTCACTAATTTAATCATAAATTTTAAATACGAAGAAATCAGTCCTTTGTTTTCGTTTCAGAGTAAATAACTAATTTTTAAACTATTTTTCTCTGCAATCACAGGGGTTTCGTAACGATTGCTCCTCTTCCTTCTTTTCAGTTCTTTTCTTCCTCTTTAAGTAATAAAACGGTGTTTCCCCCCTCTCGTTATCTAAAGAAAGCTACTGGCCAGCAGTTGTGTCCTCTTTTCCTTTCTAATTTCTTTGCGAGTCCACGCGGAGAAAGTTTATTATTTTCAATCTCACCTTTCTAACAGAGGAGGAAACGAATGGTTAGGGCTTCACTCGAAAAACTAACGTTCAGTTCAATAAAGAGATGAGTCAACGGGTTCTAAATTACGGTTTATTTTCGGTGTGCTAGAAGAATGTCTTGGTCTAATTAAACATCACTAGCACAAAATAATCGTAATTCCGCAGAACAAATTAAGTCTATGCGCAGTGAAATCATCTTAATAAAGGTATGATTTCGAATCGGGTTTAACGCTCATGATGGTTGTCTCAAAGATATCTCGTCCTGAAGATATCATAGTCTATCGTCATTAGAAGAAATTAACCAGATCTCTATTTTGTCATCATCGGAAAATTGTAATATGATAATGACGAGAAATTTCTTTATTAAAAAATTGATCAGATCCTGATGGTCGATTTAAATACATTATATGGACAAAAGTATTTGAACATTTTAGAAAAAGGGCTTTATTATTCTATTTAGTAATGGATAGGCCCTCCTTTCGCTTCTATTACAGCTGCAATACGTCGAGGCATACTTTCCACAAGTTTTCTGGAAGTTTTGTCAGGAATATCTATTTTTGAAGCACGGATTCAGAAGACGAGGTCAACACTTATGTGGAAACCCACTCTCCAAGCCTTTCCGATTCCTTGATCGCAAATGACCTCAAACAATGTGAGGACATTTGAGGCCATGACCGTTTTATTGTGCTCCAGCCCCCCTCAAGTACCCTATGGTCGTTGGCTGGGTCAAATTTCGAACTAGTAAACCTCTGGTTGTTAATCCGCGATTCTACCAACTGAGGCACTACGGCCCTTTAATGTATCAGTAATAGAAGTTTATAATTTTCAAGATCTACTTTAAATACTTGGAAATATAATCAGTGTTGCTTATAAGATTATGAAGTAGTTGAATTTCGATAGCAAAACACTATAAGATGTACATTTTTCTGGCTGTTTTACTTCTTGAGGACATAAAACCCTAAAAATGACCAAAATGCCGATTTTTTATTATCTTATATTAATTATACAACTTTTAAGAATATGTGTGTGACATTTTATAGCTGTAGCTACATTATTAAGCGAGTTTTAAAAGCTTTTCTATTGAATGTAAGTAACGAAACCGAAAGTTGACGGTGTTTTGTCTGCATATGACATAAACACTATCATGTAAGCCTTGCCCTTTTCGTGTTATTTTATTTCACGAGACTTTCTAATGCTTGCCTTTTCAGTTTGAAGTTAAATGAATTGATCCACACGTGTTTATTCAAGAGAAATTGTTGTTATACAGCTGAATTCTGCTTGTTTTCGTATTTTCTTGTGAGGTAAAGTGCACAAATCAAAATTTTCAAATTCTCAATCTGTCATATTGTAAACAAATTTATAGTTGTGACATTATAGTTTTTTTTTCATTATATTTTTTTTATTATATCTCTGCATAATGCTGAAACGAAAACAATCCAGCGCTGCTTGTAAACAAAAAGCTGCCAAGCGATAGTGTAATGAAATATGCATTAGAAAAACTGCTTCGCTTGCATATTCAAGCTTTCAAGACCTATGCTTTGTAAATCGTTAGAAACTAGTGTGAAAGAAGAATTGAATTGTGATATGAACTTTGAAGTTCCTCATTATTTAATAGTAGATGAAAAGGTTCTTAAAGGACTTGTAAAAAATTTACTCTGCAGTACGTGTAAGTCTCCTTCAGTAAACATTGACATTGGTGAAAAACTTGGATTTTCTCGCATAATAAGTGTTTTTTGCTTCAATTGTGATGCAACAAAATCCAGTATTTATACCTACTTCACCCAGAATTTCAAACTAAGAAGGATCTGAAACTCAGGCATTTGATGTCAATATGCGTGTGATGTAGTCTTTTTTGAGTGTTGGCAAGGGATATTTAGCACTGTAAAAGTTTTGCATGCGTATGAATATGGGTCTGCCTTCAAGTAAGAGCTTTATGAAAACTGCTATGTATGCAACATTGTTTTTCATGGCATTTCAACATACAAGAAACTTCAGTATTTTAATGCCCAGCTGGAGAGAATTCTTGGTGGCTCTACCAGGCAGCTTTAGCTCGTGGGGATACACCATGCTGTCACGTTGATAACAACAGACACCATTGAAAGAGAGCCATTTGGGCAAAATTATGCCCATTTACCAAAGACTTGCCTCGAATGAGCTCCTAGAACGCTGTTAGATGCATCACACAAAATGCTAATGAAAACTTTCATAACATTATTTGCAGCAAGTGTTCGAAAGAAACATCAGACACTCAAACTCGAGTCAGCATTGCATTCTTTTTCTTTTGATATAAACATGTTTATTTAACAATATGGTGAAAAATTATTACGGATTTTATTTTATGACGAACAATAATATTAATATCAATGAACAGTATAAGTTAATTCTTTCACTTATTTAAGTACCATTTAAAACTTAAACGTGCTTTTTCTCGGCTTCTTTTTTCATGACAACTGTGTATTTGAAACACTAATGCTTTTTTTCTATAGAATGTAGAGTTTTGAAACTTGTTGTGGTTGTTTATTATGACCTCTTAAATAACTTTGTGCGTGGATTAAAAATTTGGAAAATAGTTATTTTTTTGAAAAATTGCTGAAATTAGTTATGAATGGTTTTTTACTGTTTTCCAAAGTGTTTGTTACAAAAATATCTGTAAAAAAGTAAATAAGATTGGTATAAACAATACTATGCACAGAATTGTGGGGAATACTTCATAAAAGATAAAAAAAAATATTTAAAAATTTAAAAATCGGAAAAATAGTAAAATTTTTAAAATGTTAAAATAGTTTTAAAAAAATTTAATTTTTTAAATATTGAGAATGTGAAAGTGATTTTTTTCTTTTCTAATGTATTTTTAATGTGTATTGCAACAAGGTAAACAAGAACCTTTCGTTGTAAACATTTTGTAGTTTTCAAAATAGAAAAAATGCAAAAAAAAAACAGTTCACACAGTTTTTTTCTTATGATGTAAACATGTTTATTTGACAATATGGTGGGAAATTGTTATAGATTTTACTTTTAATACCTTACTATGACTTGAACAATAATATTAATATCAATGAACAGTATAAGTAAATTCTTTCATTTATTTAAGTGCCATTTAAAACTTTAAAGTGATTTTTCTCGTCTCTTTTTTTTCATGACTACAGTGTATTTAAAATGCTAAGGCTACTGTTGTAATTGATGTACAGTTTTATAACTTTTTGAAATTTTTTATTATGATCTATCTAATAACTTTGTGCATGGAATAAGGATTTAGAAAACTAGTTATTTTTGAAAAATTGCTGAAATCAACTATGATTGTGTTTTTACTGTTTTTCACTCTGTTTGTTGCAAAAATATCTGTAAAAAATTAAATACCAGTGGTATAAACAATCCCATGCACAGAATTGTAGGGAACATTTCATAAAAGCTAAATAAAAATATATTTGATAAAAATTAAAAATTGGAAAAGGAGTCACATTTTAAAAATGTTGAAATATTAAAACAAAATTTAATTTTTAAATATTGTGAATGTGAAAAGGATTTTTTCTTTTGTAATGTATTATTAATGTGTATTGGAACAAGGTACACAAAAACATTTTGTTGTAAATATGAAAACAAAAAAAATTTTCAAAGGGTACAGAGTCACCATAAGGTTAAGACTGGTTAAGATAGTTTTTCACAACATTTGTGAAAGATTTTGGACAAAAAAGTAAAGCTATACTGTCCAAAGCCATCTGTAAAACAGATACATGATGCGGAAAAATGTAACATTTTTTTAAATCAGACTTTTTTTCCTGATAGATATTTTTATTCAACTTTTTCTCTTCGGAATGAACTGAAAACAAAACAATTATCCCTAGAACCTACTGGGATAGGATGAGCTGTGTAAGGATAGTATAGAAGTATAAGATTAAATTTTAAAATATTTTCATTCCAAATGTTTTCTACTCTTCAATTCATAGTTTTCTTTATTCGGAATAAAATCCAACAATTCGTTATAAAGTGTAACAGAGACACTTTTTGCTCATCATAGCAATGCATTCATCAAATTTGTTGTGTAATTACGTCTAGAACAATGTTGCTTATCTTAATCTGTGACGAATATTAATTTTACTTATGGCGCTTGAACACACAGAAACCTAATGGGTTGAACATTACAACTCTTAAAATTATCATTTTACAATTATGCACTCTTTATATTTTATAAGCGTTCGACTGCACAGTTGCTTTTTGAGTCATCTTAAAGAGCACTTCAGGGGAAATGAACTAAAAACAAAACATTTTTTATGTTCAGTTTATTTTCCCTTCCTTGAAATATGAAAACAAACAATTTTGTTTTCAGATTTCAAGTTGAAACTCTACACAGTTAAATAAACATAATATTAAAATTAGCATATAGTATTATTTAGCATATAGTATTATATAGTATTATTAGACATACTAAGAAAAACTTAAAAATTTAACTAAGACAACATTTAAATTGTTCATGGAGTATCAGGTAACATGATAAGACATTTTTAGAAAAACCATTTTAATGTAATTTTAAGCTTGATCAGTTTAACTTAAAACAAGGAAAGGAAATGAGGTTCACTTAATCAAATTTCAACTTAACTATTTTCAAAATAACGCTAGGCTCCGGTTTGCAACTTTTTTTTATTATTTATATACACACACACACACCTTGTGAATGCACATACTCTACATTTATAAGTTTAAGAGTCCCGGTAAACCTATTCGAACGGACGTATCAGGCCGGAGGACAGGATATTGCCTGCGGATCTGATGAAAATATTTCGAGAGTCGTATTAGGTATGTGGTCAGGGTAAACCAGTCTGGAGGGTGTATCTAAATATTTCGTACTGGTTAAACCTATCTTTTTTTTCCAATGGCGGGCACATATGAACTTAATAATTGGTCACTACAAGGGCGGAAATGATGGTCACTTATGAAGGGGAATTCAGTGGGAGGACCATCATTGTCCCTAACATAGGACAGCACAATTTACATTCATGCACTGACCCCGGATTCGAACCAAAGGCCAACACCTTAACCACTTGACCGGTTGGTCTTTTTTAACCTATTAACGCCGTGGTTAAACCTATCTTGAGTGTCGAATTTAGAATTTGAAACGGGTAAACTTGTATGGAGGACCTTATCATGTGGGAGGGCTGGGTAAACTAATATTGAGGACCGTATCTAGACTTCAGTCCTGACAAAAATGTTTGTAAGTTTGTCTGTCTAGACAACAGGTCTACTAAATTTATCCGGAAGGTCGCATTTATCGTGCTGGCCCGATTAACCTATCCGGATTACCGTATCTTCTTTACGGGTCTGAGATCAATTTATTCGCTTTAACTGATATATCTTACGTGTACGGATTTTATAGATTGTCTGGTTGAACCTCATCCAAATGAGAATCATTCAAAATTCTCAAATAGCTGAAAAGGTTTGAGTTATGGAATCTAATAAATGAAACCTCACACCACAAACTGAATGGGCGAACATAACTGGAATAATTGGAACTCTGATAATGACAAAGCATTGTTAGCATTAATATAATAACTACTATCCTTCGTAACTTGAAACTTAATAAGGGACTGAAAGCGGACCTTAAAAGATATATAATTACCTTGCAATATTAAAACTTTGTAAACATTATATGAATTATCATCTCTCTATACATTGACTTATCATGATCAGTTCACTATTATTTGAGTTACGAGCTTAAAGATATTGAAATAGTGCCTCGTATTATACATATCAGAACTTTATAGAAAATATGTCAATAATTTTAATTTAAGATTTTGAGAACAGCTTATTTAAAAAAAAATTACGATCTCAAATTAAAATTAAAAGGAAATCTATATAATAGGCATGACAATTTGATTATCTATAATATTGCAAAAAATTAGAACAAGCATTTTGTTAGTTTTTGTTATCTTTATGTTCATAAACATAAAAATTATGTGTGATCAAAGGATTAAAAAAATTTCATTGATGAGTTTTTATGGAACCACCTTTATATAATTCAATAGTTTAGGTGGCGTAAGCTCGATTCCTGCAACTTACTCCATGTGTATTTCTACCATCTATGTGTACGTTCATTTATTTCACTTCGTTTGTCTTGGGTTTTCATCAGCTTAGCCAAATGCTGCTCTTTTTCAACAAATCCATTCCTACGAATCACTAATCTAAAAGTTTCAAAAATGACCAATAAAAAAGATAAAAGTGAGACAATAAAACTCGTCTATGATTAAATCGGCGGAAAAAACCTTCACAGTCATCTGGACCTAAAAGGACTGAATAATTAGGTTGATTGGGTTTTTATGGTGCAAGGGCTGATTTTGGTAAAGCTGCATCAAACTTGTACGTTTATTTATTTGACTTGTGTCGTCACCATCTTAGCCAAATATTACTCTTGCTCCAATAAACACAATCCAACCAACCATTGCATTAATAAACAATCTAAAAGATTAAAAAAGGACCAATAAAGAAGATAAGAACAAGACAATAAAACTTGTCTATGATTTTAATCGGTGGAAAAAACCTTCACAGTCATATGGAACCAAAAAGGCTGAATAATAATGTTGATTGGGTTTTGATTGTGCAAGGGACGATTTTTGGGTCAACCTGCATCATACTTGTACGTTCATTTATTTAACTTAATTTGTATTGTGTTTTCTGCAGCTTAGCCCAACATGGCTCTTGCTGCATCAAACTCAATCCAACCAACCATTGCATTAATAAATAATTTAAAAGATTCAAAAATGACCAATAAAGAAGATAAAAGCAAGACACTAGAATTCGTCCATGATTTAATGATTTAAAACGGTGGAAGAAAGCATTCAGAGTCATCTGGAACAAAAAAGGATGAATAATTAGGTTGATTGCGTTTTTATGGTGCAATGGTCGATTTGGGCCAAGCTGCATCAAACACAAAACATGCAACGTCAACTAATAGAATACACACACAAAGAAGGTTTTTAATGATTTAGAAGAGACAAGTACTCCCAAAGTAAGATACAGGAATTGATCCCTCGCAAGTACCTACCGCTGAGGGAAACCCACTGAGCCACAGAGTCTCTCGAAATAGAAAGTAGTCCATTGTCAATTATTAGTCATTTTTTTAAATTTTCGACTACTGATTAGAATTTCGGTTAAGGGATTTATCCTTTACTCTACCCTTATTCATATATTTTAACCATTTTAATAACATTAATTCTTCAAGTCCTAATACTGTTTGGAGAGGTTTCTGTGCGGTGGACAGCAGAATATTTCGAGGATCGAGGTGTACCAATATTTCTCGACTGTTGTTTGTCATGTGGGGAATTCTTTCCAAACTGTGTTTCAATTAAGATTTTCGTTCGGTAATTCCTCTCGGAGAGTTATAAAAATTGTCAATAACCGCGAAAATAATACACTAGTGAAGTTCGAAACTAATCGTCAACTAACCCATAGTGGAAATATAAAATAGAGTGAGCAATATCAACCTTTATTTCGGGGCCAGAGTCATCACGTGACCAAAACTAGTAGTAATTTGACCCCAGACTATTTTCTTTCTCTAGGAGGAAACGAACTTTCATCATTTGATTGGTCCACATGATGGTAGAATGCCCCAATTCATTGATTCATCCACGTATTGATCCACACCATATAGCGTTGCGATAGAGTAGTACAGTTTTACCATTTCACCACTTTTTGTCGTCATTGTATAGACATGCACATTCACATATACACTATATGGACAAAGTTTTTTGGACACTGCGTGTTTTTCAGAAAAGTGCTTTATTATTCTATTTAGTAACGGGTAGGCCCTCCTTTTGCTTGTATTACAGCTGCAAAAAGTCGAGGCATACTTTCCACAAGTTCTCTGTACGTCTAGACAGGAATAGCGTGCCATGTCTCTTGCAAGGCTGTGAGAAGAGATTGTTGTGAATATGGGAGTGGGTGACGGTGTCGTACTATTCGCTTCAGTTTGTCCCACAAGGGCTCGATCGGATTTATATCGGTGCTCTGAACAGGGCAGTCAAGCAAATTAACCACGTTTTCAGGACACCAGTCAATCACACGTTTTTCAGTATGACATGGAGCTCGATCCTGTTGGAAGAAACAACCATCATCGCCGTAGTATTGCCATAGTGTAGGCAAAGCCTAATCATCCAGAATGTCAAGGCACAAGTCAGCGTTCATGGTACCAGGTACATACAGCAATGGGCCGAGTCCTAACCAGGAAAAACAACTCCACATTAAGATAGATCCTCCGAAATTCTGCAGTATCCAAATACTTTTGTCCATATAGTGTACACCCTCTCATAGCTTGTTATGTCGCCAAAAAAGGAGAATATACGATGCCAAATCGGCCTACCAAGTGAATCTGGTAAGCCGATTTGGTACATTTGTGGTTGCATTACAACTCTTTTCAGAGACGTATTGTGACCACTAATTGGCCTGTTGGTCACATCTTTTGCATCTGTTCTCAATTGCATTGCTAAATCTACTTATGTTTCACGTCAATGACTTGACTATGGTTCATAATCTGGGGGTGCTGTCCTGTGATTTTTCTTTTCAGGATTGATCCCGGATCGTCGCCAATAACTCATGTGACGTTAATTTGAAGTTTTGTTCCAGTATGACGTTAATTCAATTGCTTACCTATCTATACTTTGCACGATTTTCAGCGTAAATACTCATGAAATATGATTAATGTTAATTGTAAAGCAAAAACATCCGTAAAGTTCGTAAAAATTGTCACTGTTTGACCAACATGAAAAATACGTCCGTTTCAAAAATATAAAATGGTTTAGTTGTTTGCTTTCTCACCCACACGTGATGTATGGTAATCTAAGGAAATACTAGTAAACAGATCGATAATGACGCATTCATAAATAGTTCTCAGTTTCCAGGGAACTATGGCACGCAATTTTGCGATTTTTAGCATATCGAGTGCTCATTGGAGTGTCAGGTAATTTTGGAATTCTCTCGCATGATGAAGTGCATTGATCTGAGGCCACTTATCCATTCTTGCCTTTTTCAAGCCCACGGTTTTGATCATTCTTAGATTTAGACCGGTTCAGGTGACGGTAGTGACGATAGGGGAATATTTGTTTAGTGTAGTGATTTATGGGTGTGTTTATTCTGGAATGATCAATGTTACATTTCAAAGCAACCAACCGCATATTTAGTTGAATTTTCTTTTAAAAAATTACACTGCCCTTTCTGGTAAGTTTTGAAAATGAAAGTGGCAAGTCGGGTTTTGAGTGCTTGAATAATAGATAGAATACATAGTGCAGACGTTGAATCCTCTTTAAAAAAATGTTTCCGTACATTAATTTATTACTATTCATTACTTCCAATGCGAAAAAATAAAAATAACAAAATTAATTTGCTATTTTATTACAAATGTAGTCTCAAAGTAAGAGGATATTTGAGTCCTTATCAATTACCAATGCCTGAAGTATTCAAATTAAAAAATCTTTATTTCTGAATTCGTTTGAAATTAAATATTGACTTAGTATAACTAAAGTTATTCGTGTACCTTAATATGTCTTGTTTCCTGAACCGAAATTGATGGTACTGTGACAAAACATACCATTGAGAATATTATAAGAAGATATAGAATGATTATATATATATATATTAATTTAGAAATTTCGTGATATGTTTCGAATGAATTAAAATTGTTTTCCAGATATTTAAATTAAAACTAAGTTTAGAAACAGAATGGTTGATTTGATGGAATAAATTTACGTATTATAACCTTTTTTAATTTGAAGGAGATTCATTTATAAATCATCGCCAATTGATAAACATACTTTAGGAAAGCTTCTACTGACATAAGACATAAAACTTCCAGTGTTGCTAACAGGAATCTAACTTATGAAACAGGGTAAGCGTCAATCCCCAGAGTACCCTAGGATGTTCCGAAACTTTTGGTACAAGCTTAAGGTGAGTTAGAGAATACAAAATTCATTATAATTGATTTAGTCCCATACGTAGCCATATCCCTATCAGAATGAATATAGAACAGAATATAACACATATGACTTCAAGGATTGCTAGAGGGCGCTGTTTGACAATGCAGTAGCTGGACAGTTTGCATGGCAATCTATGTGTCGACACTGTCTGGTGTAAAGTATGTTGGTGGTCACAACATTATTCTGTAAAACTGTAAGTATATAGCTACTGTCAAACTCTAAAAGCATATATAGTAAAAATGATGTTCATAAACTCACTTCCTTTCATTCCTGCACTTTAATGTACTGTCTTGAACATCCGGGTAAATTTCAGGTGCCAATCTCGTTCAAGTAACATGTATATTTTACGAATTTTATTATTACTGAGCATGTGGTGGACTAAATGATAGAGTCACTGTGATATTGTGTTGTGAACAGAAGTGTACCAAATTACCAACCATTTGATCATTTACATTCTGGAAAACCGGACCATTATACACATTGTCGTAAAGAGACTATTGTGAAACTCGAAAATTTGGGATAGCAAAAACATACACATGTTTGTTGTTTTTCATTTGTGCACCATAGTGTACTCTCTAGCAAATCCTGGTGATGCTTGTGGACATATACATTCATATGTCAATACAATTTAATTTTCTGCAGTCTGCCCATATTTATATATAGAGATGAAATGTAAAGAAGAGCAATGATAGCCTTTTAATGGACCCACGATCATATGACCATAACTAGAAGTAACTTGACACTTAAATTACTTTCATTTGCCGATGAGAACGAACATAGATTGTCTGATTGTTCAACGGGACAAGAGAAAACGCCCATTCATGGATTCACCATCTGATTGGCCCGGGCACTATAGCAGTAGACTGACGATTTCTTCACTTTTGTCACCACTCCATAAAAATTCGTATTCACACATCTACCCTAGCATAAGATGTATTACATCGCCAAACCAGGCAATAAAAGGCCAAAACGGCCAACTAAGTCAATATTTTACAGATCAGTCAGGTGACTACTAGTCAACATGTTGGTCATACTTTTGGAGCTCCTCAGCAATGCTCAATCTAAATATATTTCCCATCTATGTGCCTGCTATCCCCCAAAGTTTGTACCGGAAGTTTTGTAGCACACTGTATACTAAGTTTAACACGCTGTATACTAAACCAAAACGACTGTTATACTACCTTAAGTTTTTCTATCTCTTTTAACAAAGGGTATCATTCTACATGATTTAAATTTTACTTTACGACGATAAAATTTATCCGCCATTTAAATATATGTACACCACCCATTCATTTATTAACCATTTTCCAATAAAATTACTTCACATCTTCAAACGATTGAAAAATACTTTCTTTTAACATTACAACGTCTTTCGATCTACAAAAATAGCTTAGCCACGCTCTGACCCGCACAGGACAGTCCCCACTTCCACTGGAAACAAGACACTATTTGGAAGAGGAACTTCGGATAGAAATTGTATACCTTCAAAGAGTTTACTTCCGATATAATTAAATAAAAATGTCCAGCATCAATCACTATACCACTGTGGGTATCAGCGACCTCCTTTTGTTTTGCCTTCAAAGCAAAAGCAGGACAGCAATCAAGAAAAGGGAGCACTCCAATTTGTAGAATTCCTTCCCAGAGCTTTATATCTATCCGACGCCAGAGCGTTCCTTTTTTTTTTTTTAGAGTCGGATCGAATTCTTTAAGTTAGATATCGTGCCATTTGAGCATTCTGTCGCAGATATTTTTGTTTTAAAACAGACACCTGTTTAGTATTAGATTGGAAGGGGTGGGATGTACTGCAGGAAATGGAAAAACGCCACTGTGCTTTTGAGAGGGCTTCGGTTCCACTCTCTTCCGAGTTTCCTCCGTAAATTTCTTTCGCTTCTTTCATACGGGCATTCTTTTAAGAGATTAAGGTCTCCGGATTCGGTGGTTGCATGCTGAAGGAAACAAAAAGCGGCTGCTAAGAAAATTACACTTTTTTCAAATTGCTTTATAAGAAAGTAATTTAAGCCCGTGAAATTTCCAGATATCTTTTATTACTTTGGGAGAGTAAGAGCCCTTGCCAGAAACTTGAGCAGTTTCGGTTTTCACAAACCGTATCATTTATCTGCGAAGTACGTGCAAATAAATTCAGAAGTAAGAGAAAGCAAAATGCATTCACATATAAACCCTAATAGATTAAAATTATTGCCTAGAACTGAATACCTGTACTATACTACAACCAGCAGTGAATTACAGCCTTTTAATCCTTTTCAGAGACGGAAGATAATCGCATCATCGAAAGATCACAAGATTTCTTAGCGTTTACATACGATTATTTTATATTTATTTTTTAGATTCATTTCACGATCCATTATACGGAAGTAGAAGGAAATGGTATCGTATGCCATTAGTTATATGTTTTTTAATTTTCAAAAGCTGTCTTCCTCATTATTAGTTTAAAGTTGGTTGATTGGTTACCTATCTGAACGTCACAAGAGTATCAGAAAATATAGTGTATTTTCTCTATATCTCTCTCTCTCAATCTCACAACCACACTCATAATGAATAAATAACCGCATCCGTTTGTTGAAATAATCGTAGGAAAGATTTGATTGGTCTAGGAGACCACAATTGGTTAGAAGTCATGCAATGATGACTGCAGATTGAAGAACAGATACATGTGAGTGAACTTCTCAGATGTGATTCCTCTGCGTGTCACGACGACGTATCTCATGATTAGAAGAAAAGTGAATATATATTGATGGATAGGATATCTCGTCGTTAGAAAAAATACTGACCAGATCTTGATCTCATCATCAAAAACTCGGCAATATCGTAATGTTATCTCGTCATTAGCAAAATTGGTCTGATCTTTATAGGCATCTCGTCGAAACCACTTGGAAAGTTAAATTCACATTTGGTATCTTCCATAAAAAGTAAATAAGTAAATCGCCTACGGGATAAAATGGTAATCGCATTAGTATGCCACTCTGTATGTCCTAGTTCGTTCATCGTGAGGTGATTACGCTTTTGTTCGTTTTAAAAGCCTGAAACACAAAGTAAATTCATTTTTATTTCCAATATGTTACGACTCACAAATTTTTTTTTGTTTTAAATACAACGGAATTTTTTTTTTTTACGGAATCTGATGAGAAATTACGTGATTTGTGATCGAGTCGTTGCCGTTTGACAAATCAAATGAGTCTTTTTCTCGAGCCACGTTAGAGAAATATATATCGTCGTTTTGCTACTACTACCTCATGGGTTAAATTTTTTCGGCTTGTGCGATTTTAACATTACTTGATTACAAATGTGCTAAAATAACCTGTTTCGAAAGTTCTTAAGTTGATTTCAATAACAAAGATCCATCGGATGATTTTAAACTCGTATCTTTGTAATGACCTACATTTTGGTATCAAGTATTTTTATCATTCATGAATAATTTTAATCCACGAGCTTTTGACTATGGTAAATGGATTATTTTTAGTTAAATATGGTTATAGACGTGGAAATATTAGGTTTCCAACACTGAAAAATAGTGTCAAAAGCACATAACGCAACATGAGAGACATTTATGAGTCTCAGCGATGAAATAAACCAAAATCCTTCTGCTTCATCCAGTTTATTTAAAATTGAGATATCCCAAAACATCGCCTACCCTCAGACCATCAACGAACAAAATATGTGGTAACGGGCTGTAGCTTATATCTGTCTCAAAAGACGGGAGCAGATGCTAAGCCTATCGGCAGTGTGTGGAGAAGGAGTCTGGCGTAAAGGCCCGAATATCCTCAGGGAACTTTGGGTCTGATAAGAAGGTGAGGTGAGAGTCTTCCTATCTCACCCGGGAATCCTTTGGGGACCTGGGTCTGTGGTCTTCGTAAACGAAGTTTCGCGAGAACTTTGAAAGCATTATTTTTCTTATATTCTCCGGTCGGAGGCCGAAACGTCAAGTCCTTGTCGAAGAGTTACGCTTCCTGTGGGGGATTCCTTTCGGTATGTGCTGTATAATTCTGAAACTGGATTGCCCTGGGGAATCAGATCTGGACGCAGTTGGCGTCGTATCGGAGAATAATTTAAGAAAAACAGTGAAGGGAATCAGTTTGGAAAAGTTTTCCAATCTTTGAAGCATTTGTTTTGGCAGTGGTGGGCGTTCCAGTTTTGCTGAGTTTGCTGTTACCAGTTTGGTTTGCTGCTATAAAGTTCATTTCGATTTATTCATTTATAAAGCACATCGGCAAGTTTACGAGAACAATAGAAGCCTGTAATTGGAAAACGAAAGGATACCTGTCGATTTAAGCACCGAAGCTCCAACACAAACTACTGGGGAAAGGAATCAGTTTGAGAAGTATTATTTTAAACATTTTTTTTTTGGCAGATGTTTTGTGTTCCATTTTTGCAGAGTTTTCTGGTAATTATTTATTCTCTTATAAGTTTCATTTCAATTTATCTATTTATGCATTTACCAGTTTGTGGTTGAGTATGCCGTCACTAGTTTGGTTGAGTATGCTTTTACCAGTTTGGTTGAGTTTGCTGTTACCTGTCTGGTTTCATGTTATAATGTTAATTTCAATTTATTCATTTATGAAACACATCGGGCAAATTTATAGGGTAATAAAATCTTTTCGTTGGAAAATGAAAATAGTATCTGTCAATTTAAGCTTAAAGGGAATCAGTCTGAAAAGTTTTCCAATCTCTTAAGCATTTGTTTTGACAGTGATTTGTGTTCCAGTTATTTTTCTCCTGTTATAAGATTCATTTCAATTTATCCATTCACCATGTGTTTCAGTTCCGTTGAGTTTGATGTTACCACCAGTTTTGTTTTCAGCTATAAGATTCATTTCGATTTATTCATTCATCAAGAACATCAGTCAAATTCACTAAGATAGTTAAAACCTTTCTTTGAAAATTGATAAGAATATCTTTCGAGTTGTATATTGAAGTTACTCAAAATAATGTGTAGCTTCGGTTATACCATTATTGGACACGGAATCAAAATAGAATAATTTATTAAATAAATCGGATTTTTGGTCAATGAATCTAAGCTTCAGTTCATAACCCAGGCCCTGAAACAAAGGGTTCAATGTCTGGTCAAGGGGCGATTGGTGTAAATACCAACCAGGAAACATGCAAGGAACGAATTTTTCATAAAATAAAAAAATAATAACCTTATGTTGTAAAAATTGACTTAACAAAAGAAAGTTTGAGTCTAAAAGAATTCAACCCCAAATAACTACCCAGATGAAAAAATAGTGTCGTATTTGAAAGTTGGGTGACATCTTATTCAGTATGTGTTTTAAATTTACAATGTTTCAAAAAATTCCTGTACATATTTCAAGGGAAGTAACGAACAAAAGATTAAACTGGACTTGCATAGGGATGTATGTACACGCAAGCTCCATAAGAACGTGCTAGAGAATATACTAAGGTGCAGAAAAGAAAGACAATCATCAATGGGATTGTGTAATAAAGGCCTACAATGCGTTGCAAAGTCATATATAAATTGTTGTTGTTGTTCGGGACATTTATGGCCCAATTGGGGGTGCCATTGCCCCGGAGGGTTGGACTTCTTCATACATGACACATCCGTTATACAGGAAGGTCTCTTTCACACATCCATTCACTCACACATATCGTAATTTAGATCCCAATCAGAGGTCGATAACCCCCTGATCAGGTACCCCCAGAGGTATTGATTTGGTATGGGAACATGGGGGACTTTATGACCACGACCTATTTAACGTGTCCCAGTCACCATTAGCGAACACGACGGTCTTTAGCCAGGTCTAAGTGCCGATCTCACAATCATCCGAATTTCAGGCTCCGCTGAGAACAGAACCCACAACCCTTCTGATGCGAGCCCGACGCTCTACTGACTGAGCTACCGTGGCCCCCATATATTAATTCATTTAATCATTTGAAATTATGTCTATACATATATGTACAGAAGATTGTCATTACATCGAATAACAATGCCGTATACAAATATTATTGAGTATTTCATGTAATATGTGGTATTGGTGTGGCGGTAGCACCATCATTATAGACAGGTATGGTGTGGGGTCAAGTATATGCCTAAATAGGAAGTTCAAGGGAGTGATACTCACAAGCAGGTCTTTGGCATTTGGTGCCGGGGTGTCGGCGTCTCAGTATGCCCTGCAACGACAGGGCATACTGAGATTAGGACGATACTATGAGGCGATGAATCGCTTTTTAAGCTTTAAAATGTGATTTGTCGTTGAGTTAGTTCTTTTTCCGTCATCCATTCTCTTCATTATTCAGATCTCTGGTGCTCCCCCATGATGTTACTAGTTTTATCCTATGTCTTTTGCTAAAAACCCAATAAAATCAATTTCATACACAATGCTCTGACCAATACCGGCAATTTTACTAATCCCATATTCAATCACTGTGGCTGCTTGACCCCTCCCAATTCCTTATATTGTTTATGCTTTAAATAGTTCCATTTCGTATTTTTTGTTGCTTTTAAGCCTGTCACATTATGGTGACAGATTGCCCTACATGTTCAACATGTTGCTGTACGTTTACATGTCCGTTAACTGCTAGGTGCATATCAACCATCTCTATTATGAATCAAGTATTACTGAATTGATCTCTTTCACGTTACCCGTACTTTCACCCGAAGTCAGCGTTTAAAAAGACAACGATTGCCCAAACTGACCGACATCGCAAATACACTGCCGAACAGCACTTCTTAGATAATCCTGATGGCACTTGATGACATATATTTCTGTGTGCGTATTTGTGTTCTCTACTTCCCCTTAAAAGTAGTATAGGAATTGATGATACCCCTTTGCTTGTTGTGTGCATGCGTTAATTAAAATGATTCGAAAGACTTACCGAAGTGTTCTTTCTGTGGGACCAAGTTCGATATGCAACACTTAGGTGCCGAAGAATCGTTTAGAATAATATAATAGTATATGGAACACTTGAGTTATACTGAAGTATCCCTTTTCCAATACAAATTGTTACATGAAGCTAAATTCGGAATTCCCTTTGGGTCGATATTTTCAATAGCAATATGCCTAGAGTCATTTCAGGGTAGTCCGGGGATTTACTTCAGGGGTAATTTAAAAGTTTCAATACCAACTCTCAGAAACAAATATATATTCGCTTCGAACTTTTCGTTTTTATTGGTTACATCAAAATCATGCAAATGTTTGAATCTTTTTTCGATAGATAACCGATTTACACCGGCTTTGCTTTAAAGCGTATAAAAACTTTTGCACTTCAGAGGATTTATTTAAATAGCAAATTGTGGACGATTCTCTATATGAAGATTGCGAAACATTAAGTAAGGAAAATACTACTAGTGAGAAATACTGATGGTTCCGAGAAGAGATTATATATTTTATAACAACATCAAAGTTGTGTTTTTTATTTTCTCTTATTCCAATTTTCTGAAAGCAAAACGGGATTCTCTTCGAGAACCTAGTTTTGTATCATAAATGACTGGCTTTTACTTTTTGTTTAAGAAAAATTGCTTTTATAACCTTCAAAAGAAACTTAAGATACACGAAGTAAAGCTGTTATGAGTAAAATACCGCAAATATATTTTACCATACAATATTTATTCCAAAATAACAATTTTTGTCTAAATATTTTATAAAACGATAATTATTAATTTGAAGTCGCAAATTCAACTTTTCAGATGGTTGTAAATAATTTACATAATTTTTTAATTAAATTTTGTGTTTACAGTGGCTCTCAAAATTCAGCACGCACGAACACACACGCAGGCACGAACGCGCGCACAAACGCACTCACGAACGCACACTCCATAAAGAGATTTCTTTAAAAGCCTAAACACTGCAATAAATAATTCTTTAAGCCTAATTTTTTTAGGAATGGTAAAGCACACATATTTTAAAGATATTAGGCCAAAAAACAATTCAATATTTGCTTTAATAAATTTGAAGATAGGTTTCAAATATGAATTTTACTGCAACGGGTATGCAACTCATCTTCGAAATCAAGCTCGTGTTCTAAATGAATAAAAAATAATTATGCTCAAAATTAAAAAAAACCCCATATTTTTAATAAATGCTAGTTGTAGTTCATATGTATTGTGATGATAACGTATACAATATATGCTCTAAATAGAAATAAATATGTTTAGGAAATTCGTCTAAATAAAATGTCGGAGCAGAATTTGTAGCCTCTTGCCTGATCAATTTAATCCACAACATTACAAAATTCTATGCCTAAAAATTAAGCATACGCTCTGCATCCAAAAATCGTGCAAAAACACATTAAAATCGTAGGAAAGGTTTGTTGGATATGTTTTTGTACTGAAGGGCACAGAATTAAAAAGTATTTGCTTTGCTTTTCTGAATATGTTTGCTCATTTCTCTCATAGAATTATTATTACGTTCAGTGCTCTGAATATCGTGATTTTTAATCACTTCTTCCTATCAGAACGAACCCATTTATGTCCTGGTATAATGGCAGGTTGTATTGTTGCTATTTAAGGTGGTACTGAAACTTCATATTAGCTATTTTATCTCTGTACTTCTTCTCTCCTCTGTGTGGTCAATTTATCTATTTGCACAAAAAATTACTATAAATCCAAACATTGAGTACTAATTTAAAAATTGTATGTATGGTACTGAAACTTCATATTAGCTATTTTATCTCTGTACTTCTTCTCTCCTCTGTGTGGTCAATTTATCTATTTGCACAAAAAATTACTATAAATCCAAACATTGAGTACTAATTTAAAAATTTCTTCAATTAAGTCAATGAGTGTTAGTGTTGGTTATAGTTTAATGGAGTTAACTTTTACATGATTTCATCAACAAAACCTTAATTTCCAACCACACTAGTTTGAATACAGTACCATACAAAAACGCTATAGAGGGTGTACATTGAAGAGGCAATTCACATTTAGGATTCTCATACACATATCATCTATCGTCATCGCCAAAACTATAATAAGTTCTTAGTTAAAAAGACAATTCAATGAATCTCCGGGTGATGATCAATGATGTGTTTGTCATAACCCTAAAAAAAGAATAACTTCATCAGAACAGCATGCTCTCTAACAAGTATGGGTGTGTTTCGTTGTTTTTGTATGTTTTTCTAAGGTGAGTAGAGAGCTTTAAAATTTAGTTATAAGATGTAAGTACACACAAGAAGTTTATTTTTTAAATTTTAACTTTAAAAGACCAGTTTTTTCACAGTAGGTCATTGGTTTATGCTTAAAACTATTTCAGTGAGAAAAAATCATATTAAACTAGTTAAAATTAGCTAATTAAGATATAATGAGCTAATAAGCATGTTTTTTGAGCAGTGATATCTCAAATTCTAATT
Organism: Metellina segmentata; assembly: GCA_947359465.1. Classification (NCBI taxonomy): domain Eukaryota; kingdom Metazoa; phylum Arthropoda; class Arachnida; order Araneae; family Tetragnathidae; genus Metellina; species Metellina segmentata. Next base: position 39,714,710 of record OX375873.1, on the reverse strand, counting down.
TGTCTAGAAACACAATCCTAGTTGGAAATTATTTCTAACATTATTCTTCATGTTTTGAACCTCCATCACGTTTCTAGAGAGAAAGGTACAACTTTTTTCGTCAAGAATACATAAAAAATCACGATTTTTTCTGGATATTGAGGATTTAAAAATCCATTAAAAATAATTTTTTAACTAATAACTCTGATTAAAGGTCAAAACATCCGATGTATTATGTAGATTATAATGATACAAAAATATTTATAATAGACTAATTTATTGTTGAGTTATCACTGTTTAAACAAAGCATCCTATTGCAAAACTTGTTTCTTCAGAAATTGAGTTTAAAGATTTGGAGGACGTCTGTTCATGGTGACAGTACCTAACAAAAACCCATGTAACTAGAAAACTATTTCGAATATTTTCAATATCTTGGCATCGTTTGATAGCTAAAGAAATGAAGAATATTTTGAAGCAATTAAAAAAATTTAGACTTTCTGTTGGATTTTCAAGATTTCTATATAGTGTGTACATACACTATAATCAATAAAACCTATGAAAAGTGAAATACTCTATTGAAGAACAATTTATTTTAAATTTAATTTTGAACCAATAAAAATAATTAGTCTATCGCTAAATGCACGCTACAAAGACTTCACATTGAATGTTTTGTATAGGGAAAGGAGGCGAACTGTTTTCATTTTTATTAGGTTTAAAAGTCAGAGAGCTTAAAAAATGTTATTGGTGCTTTTTGAAATAGAGCGTACAACTACCTAAATGTAAACGTAATTTCACTAGCTTGTGTAATAAAGGTTTTCGAGTTTATTACTTAAAATTGCATTCAGGTCTCACTTTTATTACAAACTAGTACAATAATTAAGCACTTAGAATTTCCTAAGAGAATTTTTGTTGTACATATATTAAGATACAATAAAAGTATTGAAGTAATACAACGCAATGAATAAATAAGGAACACTTAAATGAATGAACTACCTCATTGATACACAACCATTCATAGGTTTCTGTCATGAATAAAAGAAAACCGAAAAAAGCCTGGATTTTAAAAATACACTGTTGATTGCCTCCCACTCTTTTTAGCAATAAAACAGTAATGGCTAATTATCTACTCAGCATTTTGTTTAGGGGAAAGCCGGCGGATATATTTCGAATGTTTTAATCACATTCCTTCCCCCCCCCAGTGTACAAATTCCATTACCAGTGATTTGGGTACACGTGATTGCCGAAGTCACACGGGTGAAAAACATAAATTTGAGCAGTATAAGACAGTCATACCATCCTCACAGATTACTCACAAAAAGGAGAAAATGCCTTTTTAAAATTCCCGGAGAAAAGAATGCGAAAAGGAAAGAAAACACAAATTAAAAATCTTAATTAGTTGCCGGAGCGCTTCTTCACTAATGCCTTTGAAACAAGCCAATAATAAATAATAAGGCATTTTTTCTCGATCTTTTCAGCGCTACTTTGTAAGCGTCTTTCTTCGTCGACTTTGTTCCTTATTACGTTGGACAAATGCTCTTAGTATGTTAAATTAGCTTCAAGCTTTTCAAAGCAATCCGAGTTTTATATGAGTGGGTTATTTTTACTCTTGCTTTTCCTTTAAAATTTTCGCAATCAAATAGCGAGATCCACTGAAAGGAAAGAAATCGCTTAGCTTTGGTTTTAAAGAAAATATGCTTTTTTTTTTAAATTAGCGGTTTTATGTTTCCAAGCAATTTGAAATTTCAATAAATTACCTTTCTGGTTACAAAGTATAACGGAATTCAAAATAATGCTTAAAAGGCAATAAATAAGATATTTGTGGCTGCTTAAGGTGTATTTTAATTCTGTAATGAATACTTCTGAATATTTTGCTATTTGTCTAAGGAATTTACCCACCATTGGTTACTCAAGAAGTCTAGTTGGTTTGGTTTTCAGGCCATATGTGTTCAAGCTGCGTTAAACACAAGATAGACAACCGAAAGTTATTGACATACTCTCATTGAAAGTTTTATTTTCACAGAAAAGAAATACATCCAGGGTAAAGCCACCACTAAAAATAAACTTGCAATATAGTACAAAATGTAAGAATTTTCACCATGGAGTGCTTTTTTATTGACAAAGGTGCACTGTCTTTCGTACGTATATCTAAATTGGTGACTGTTGGACGTGATTATGAACACAATCACTTTAAAAAACAAGCTTGCTCCTTCTTACAGCTCACATATGGCACTCACAATAATCGGTACGCACATTTATAGATGGTTCGCGGTGAACAGAGAATTGTCAATACTTGTTCCAATGGGCAAATGACTTTCAACAACTGTCTGAAGTCCTGTAATGACAGACCTTCTATTCCTGTCACGGCGTCACTCTTTGTTCACATTTAGCCTTCTCTTCACACAGTCTCTAACTCTCGGCTACTAAAGGCAACACATGACGGCCCATGCAATTGGAAATCTATCAACTAGTGGTAGCGTCTATTGAATTCAGTTACTGCTAAATTGTCGAAGGAGAGCAATGTGGTGTGAATTTAAACACCGCTACAAAATTCAACTGACAATACAGTAGTATACTCGGCAGTATAACCTATCTCTACCAAGAAGTATTTTTTGGTAGATAAAGTGGCACTATCCTTCACATGCCTAGCAAGTTTTATTATTAATTAGATTATTTTAGAATACTAGGGGGCCCGCCCCCTGCTCGCAAACGCTCGCCAACCCCCGGAGGATTTCTTCGCAATCCTCATTGGTTCGCTGCGCGAACCTATGCTCGCTTCGCTCGCATCAATGAAGACATGTGTCCTAGCAGAAGGGATTGTTTACAAAATATGATATTCCAAAAAAAATATTTTTCAAATCTAAATTGTTTTGCTATTTTTCAGAAAATATATATACAGTACCGATAGAATCTGAATTCAAATGAAAACTTTGAGAAAATTTTGACTCGAAATGTGAGGGCTGATTTGGAAATTGAATACCCAGCATGTTGTTTGAGTGTATATTTACCCCTGCACTCGAGCCACCCACGCATTTTCATTGAGTTTGCTGCTGTCGAAAGTTGTTGTGCAAGCGTCTCGTTCAACTATAATTGTTGGCCCTGAAAAGGACCTTTTTTTAAATGGCCCTGAAAAGATCCTCCGCTTTCTTTGATTTCTATTATTAACTGCAACAGTTCAACTAAAATTCTTTTTTTTTTCCAATAAAATTTTATCCGATAACGCTATAAATTCAATTCAAGCGCGAGGCTTCGTGAAAAACAAATAATCGTACAATGTTGCCAAAACGCGATAACAAATAACGTCTTTTTTGCGTGCCACGTAAGAGAATTATATATATAGATTGTTGTGTATAATCTGGAGTCTATCGATTTTTTAAATCTATTTTTAAGTCTTAACTATAAACTTAAAAAAATACCAAATAAATTTCTGCAAAATCGAAAGGCTAATTATTTCAAATTCCGACTTTATGGCAAATTTTTATCTTGCAATTTACAGACATAATTACAAAATACCAGATATTTCCTTACATTTAAATTATTTCCAGTATTTATTACGCAACCAAATTAGTTGTTGACTTATTAATGAGATAACTATTCATGTTTCCTTACATATTACGCAAAAATATTATTTAAAAAGACCTTTTTATGCCAAGACTTACTTAAAATCAACCAATTTGTAAAAATCACAAATTATTTTAATCCTAATCTAGACATGGTTTTTTGAATTCCGAAGTTCCAAGAAAATTATCATTTGCTTAAAAACAGAAATTAATTCTATTTCATTGTGTGTTTGTAAATTTTCACGTATATTTTTTTAGCTTTTCTGTGGATTTTACATTGAGCTTTATGCTTAGTCTTCTGTTATTTTTTATAAATTTTTGAACTGCGATGCAAATGGGTTTTTCAGTATGTTAATATGCATGAATAATTTGAACAAATGCATGTGTAATTTTAACGATTTAGTTCCTTTGATTACACTGGACAAAATGAAAATATGTGTATCCAGTATATTTTTGACTGAAAATAAATAACGAATCTGTAATTATTTTTTGTTAATCAAGCACAATTGTCCCAAAAATCCACATTTTAGCCGGATAAACAACTTACAGGCAAAGAAAAAACGCTCTCATTGACAGTGGAATTGTCGCCTTGGCGACCATTTTGGCGACCAAAGCCTTATTTACTTTCCCGAAGTTTCGAGGCTCTAGATGCATTAGAAAGCGAGGTATGAGAGAATTCACTAGAAGCTTGGTGACTTTTCTGAAGAGGGCATTTTCTCCCTTTTCCAAACCTATATTAAGGATACGCCGACTGAGAGATCAGAGAGTTTTTGTTTATTTTCAGATGTTTCCTCCCACTGTCTTATGTTGATGATTGAAGTGTTGCTGGTTGGAAAATTGTAGTGACGTGTTAAGTGTGAAGTGTACAATTATTGTAAGGACAAGCTTATATTACGTTCAGTGTATTATAATGTCTCGTCAGTGTAAAAATAAGCCAAACTTATTTTGTTATGTGTGTGGCGAACTTAAACTGAAGACTCAACAATGTAGCTTGTCACCATTAGTTAGAAAGGCTTATGAACTGTACTTTGGATGTAGAGTTGGGGACCAGGATAAGTCATGGGCTCCACATATATGCTGCAATTCATGTTCAAAGAATCTGAGAAACTGGTTACAAGGAAAACGTAGTAGAATGAAATTTGCAGTACCTATATGGTTTGGCGTGAACCGACCATTCACGTAACGGATTGTTACTTTTGTTTGACAGATGCCAAGATGTTCTCTTCAAAATCCAAACATTGAATTCAGTATCCAAACTTACACTCCGCTATGCGACCAGTTCATCATTCTGAAGATCTTCCTATACCTACATCTCCAGATAACTATACTGTTGATTCAGAGGAAGACATCTTCGATGACCCAAACCATCAAGATCCTGACTTTTAACCATCAACATCTACGACATATTCACATCATGAAATCACACAGGCAGAGCATAACGATCTTGTACAGGACTTAAAGCTCTCTTAAACAGACTCAAAATTACTGGGTTCTAGGCTTCAAGGTTGGAATCTATTAGAGAAAGGTGTAAAAATAAGTTCATTTAGAAGACGACAAAGCCATTTCGTAGACTATTTTGCGGAGAAAGAAGATATCGTATATTGCTGTGATGTGAATGGCCTATTTCAGGTATTGGGACATGATCCTAATCCAGCAGAGTGGTGCCTGTTTATTGACTCGTCCAAACGTAGTCTCAAAGCAATGCTCCTCCATATAGGCAATGTTTGTCCGTCTGTTCCTGTAGCATATTCTAGAAATGGAAAGGAAACTTACGAAGTTATGAGTGCTATACTGAAGTTAATTGAGTACACTACATTCACATGGCATTAGTGGTGATTTCAAAGTCATTGAACAGGCATGCAACAGGGATTAACTAAATTATGCTGCTTTCTATTCGAATGGGACAGCCATGACAGAAAAATCACTACATCCGTAAACATGGGCCTCCAAGAAAAAACTTCATTCCTGGCACCAAGATCATATCACATGAACCACTTGTGAATCCGTAATGCGTCTTTCTTCCACCATTGCACATTAAACTCGGTTTAATGAAAATATCTGTAACAGCTCTGGACATAGAAGGAGCGGCTTTCTTGCATCTCAGGAACAAATTCAAAAATTTAAACTAGGCAAAGGTAAAAGAAGGGGTTTTTACTGGCCCACAAATTAAAGCAGTCTTTCATGATGAAGAGTTTGAAAATAAACTGTCAGAAACAGAAAAAGCAGCCTGGCTGGTATTCAAATCAGTGTGCTCACGTTTCCTTGGAAATTAGAAAGATGAAAACTATGAAGATCTTGTTGGTGACATGGTGAAATGCTTTCGTGCTATATGTTGCAATATCTTTAAAACTACACTTTTTGGACTCATATCTGGATTTCTTTCCTCAAAACCTTGACGTAATTAGAGGTGAGCATGGGGAATGGTTTCACCAGGACATCTCTATGTTTGAAAAGCGTTTCAGTGGACGATGGAATGGAAGTATGCTAGCTGAATATTGCTGATCTTTTATCAGGGACACAAAAACAGATGTATACAAGAGAAAACGGCCAAACAAATCGTTTTAGTGTTTGTGTTTTCTATAATCAAGCCTCTGTTACATTTCTCTGTAACCAATTTGTATAAATATGAGAAGTGGGTCTCCTACAAAACAGTACGTGATTGACAATTTTGGTTTTGGTATATGAATCAAGTACCGTTTGTTTATACAGAACCATATAGTTTCATATAAAGGACAGAAAATAAAAGTTAAAAATTTGTTGTAAAGTGTTATATCTAAACGTTTAACTACACATTCACATCACTGATTATTTTCACTATTTTACTTCCCAGTGTTTTGTAATATAATAAAAATTTCAAGAACATCAAAATATTTACTGAATAACGTTTGACTAGTTTGGAACTACCTTTACAAAATATAGTTGATCTACACAGGTATACAAAATTACCTTTACATGCATAGAATCACGGATTTCTCAGAAACAACTGTGAACGATAATTTTATCAATTTGTCTGGAACGAGACATAACATCCTAACACATAAATATAAACGAAAAAATTTAAGAACACTGCATATGATGTAAAACTGTTGCATAAAACCATAAAAATGGCAATAATATGTGAAAACGAGAACTCAGAAAAAAATGAATAGCTCAGAACAAATCTAAGGTTTAAGAATTTAATATGGAACGCGATCAACCCTGACTTGTATAAACATATCACAAAGTGATTTCATGCTGGCAATAATGTTGTTAACTACAGTTTGGGGGATTAGGTTCCACTGTACCAGCAATGTGGTCTTCAGGGCATTTATATCTCTAGGAGGAGAATGTCTCCGTGTAACTGCTTTTCCAAGGTCGTCCCATAAGTTCTCTATCGAGTTCAGATCAGAAGATCTTGCTGGCCATGGTATTCGCTCAATGGCTTCATTTTCAAGGAATTCGTCAACGAGGTTTGGTAGATGTAGACGAGAATTATCGTCCATAAATAAAAAGTCAGATCCATATGCACCTTTGAAAAGACAAAACTTTCTAACACCTCATCCCGATATCTCTGATTAGATTCTTTTTTGAACACGTGTAGGGGCGTCCGTCCATCGATCATTATTTCACCTCATACCTGCACTACCAAAACGGTCACATCTCTATGTTTCAAGATATACCGATAAGCACTTGTCTCTGAATTGTAACGTTATTACGGTATGCAAAGCGCCGTAAGTTTCATTATTTCGTTATTAAATTTTAAAACAACTATATGTTTTTGAAATCATTTGCTGTTTGTTGAGTATATTTGATGCTTTATATATATATATATATATATATATATCTTAAAATTATATATATATATATATATATATATATATATATATATATATATATATATATATATATAATTTTAAGGACAAAAGAAACTAATATATTTATAAGATAAAAATGTATGAATGTATTTAATAATTTTTAATTGTATTTTGTGTTGGAATAACAAACAATATTTCTCGATTTTAGTCTCCTCGTGCATAAAAAAAAACTATCGAATCACTAAGAAAAAAGTCCAACTCTTCAAAAAAAATCCATTAACTTTTTTTTATCAGATTAATGATGTCAATTATAAACGATCAGGAATATAAATACCCTTTATCAATCCATACACCACCATTACAAGAACTTCGCATCATTTAACTCATCGATAAAAAATATCCATTGTTCCGTCCGTTTCCCCAATTCTCTCAAACCCGAAACCCTTTTTCTTATTAAACTATTCTGAACAAGCTTCCTGCTATCTCGAAACGTATTGAGAAAATATGAGCCTTCCTGTCGTGCTTCCACGTATTTAACGTTCAGGTCCTTCCCCTTCAAAATAGATGCTAATTGTAGACTAGGAGATTTAATAGCGAGTTTCCAAGTCCATTATTGGGACTGGATCTCTTGTCTTAGGTCTCTGGGGTCTACTCTTCTTCTACCTTATCTTTGTGTGTGGCGGGAGAGTGCTGGTCGACTGCTTTTGCACTCCATTTTTGACCACAGCTGGTGCTGCAGTTTTATAGGGGATGCTACGATACGATTGGGAAGGCCCAAGAAGGATTCTAGGAGAGAAAAGGATGTTTCAGTACGCTCGAAAAGGTCCTAGGAAAAAAATTAGATGAGTAGAAAAATGTATAAAAAGTAAGGAGAATCTACAGGGGTTGGACGAAAATATGAAAACACCTAAAACAACTATGTAGGCTTGCCTAATATGGTGTAGGAAAACCGTTTGCATTCAAAACAGCTTGCAGTCTTCTCGGAATGGATAAATACAGTTCATGTATGTTTGTCAAGGGAATCTTGCACCATTATTACTGCAAAACGGTGGAAAGTTTTGATAACTATGATGACGGTGTATAGCGATCATGCACTTTCCTCTCCAATGTAGACCACAAAGATTCAATAATATTGAGCTCTGGTGACCGTGGTAGCCAGGGGAGATGTGACAAATCGTCCTCGTACTCAGAAAACCAGTCCTGGACGACATGAGCTGTGTGAACAGGGGCTTTGTCGTCTTGGAAGACACCATCACCATTGGGAAACATAGTTTGTATCATGGGATGGACTTAATCAGCCAAAATGTTCACGGATTCCTTGGCCTTAATGTGCCCTTGCAGAGTAATCATGGGGCCCACAGAAAGCCACAATTTGGATGGCCAAATCATCACATACCTTCCCTCCCCGCACACACACACCATGTTTCACCCTTGGCAACAAGCAGTCTGCATTATAAGCTTGGGGTGGCGTTCGCCAGACCTAAACTCGGCCAGTAGTGAGAAACAGTGTGAAACAAGACTCATCCGACCAAATTACCATTGCTCCATAGTCCAGGCTTTATGACTTAAACATCACGCTTTCCTGTTATAGGCTGAAGCATCATAGCTGATGAATGGTTTTTTAATTGCATCTTGGCCAGAAATACCCTGCTTATGGAGCTCCCTTCTTATTATTTTGGTACTCGCAGGGTTTGCGAGCACGACGTTCATTTCAGCAGTAACTTTTGAAGCTGTTGTCTTCTTATTTGTAGTCACAATCCTCCTTAATGATCGTCTGTCACGATCACTCTACACACACTTTCGTCGGTGCTGTGATTTAGCGGATGATGTTCTTCCGCTTTTCAAATAAGCGGAATAAATCTTACATATATTACCTCTTGAAATACTAAACTCTACTTTGCTTACGGAAGCACCCACCAGACGAGCTCTAACAATTTTTCCCACGTTCGAAGTCTGTTAGCTCTGACATGATGCAATTACAACTTCACAGAATACTGCCCTACAACTACTGATTTACGCACCAGCGCTACCTACACATTTCACTAAAATAAACATTTATTTTCAAGCATGCATTTCACGAGGTGTTTGAATATTTTTGTCCAACCCCTTGTATATTCTACTGTTTTCTTTAAAACACACATACAACAGATATGGCCTGCAAACATTTATCAAATATTTTTACGACTTATATAAACATGTAGCAACAATCAGGGATTTATTTAAGTTTATCGTCTAGAAACAAAATTGTTCTTAATTAGAGAATAATTTTCACTTCGTTGATTTTCCGAAATTTCGAATATAATTGAGCAACGAGTAAGCATTAAATTTTGTTTCCACAAAGGAATATCTGCTACAAACACATTCGAAATGTTGCAAAAAGGTTTTACAGACGACTGTCTATCAAAACCTACAGTATTTTATTGGTATAAAAAGTTTAAAGAAGGTAGAGAATCCGTTGTAGGTAATTCGCGATATGGTAGACCATCCATCATGATCGTCGTTTAACAACAACAGACATTATTAAACAAGTTCCTATATCATTTGGTTCCATTCAAGCAAGATCGTTTATTTAAGTTAGCTATGCGTCGCTTCTCAACGTGTTCCAAAAACTTTGAATTTGTTCCAAGAACAACAACTTGTTGTACTGTCCCGAGAGATACTTTCTGAAGGTGATTCCTTTTTAAACGCATTATTACCGATAATGAAACTTGGATGTAAGCTTTTCATACAGAAACAGCTTAGCTCAGGATAGGAAGAAACGTTGGAAGAAGTGCATTGAAGTCCGAGAAGATTACTTCGAAGGATATGTAATAATTTTCGACCGATAAATTGATACATTTTGTTTTATGAAAACATTCCAGGTACTTTTTGATCACTGTAGTACATCTAGTTTACACCTTAAGGCCTAAAAACATTTTCGGGCCGTAAGGTGCTACAGTTAAAGTATCGGAAATCTCAAATAGTTAAACATCCAAGGGGTTCACACGCATGCATCATTTCACTCCTTTCTGCATGACTTGCAGTTTTGACTTTCTTGACCAAGAAAATCTTTCCTGGGAATTGTTTTGAGATTCATCTTTACCATAGATGTTATTGCAGACTTACAGGGGATGTTACGATAAGCTTTAAAATTCGTTGGAGGATTCGAGGAAGAAAATGTACAAGAAATAGGAATAAGCTACTATGTATGAGGTGTTGTTTTTCGAAAAACCTTTTCATACTTTAAGGAGCGCGGGCGAATCATTTAGAATCACCAAAATTTCTCCACCCGTGGGGGGTACACGTATATATCCGTTCTTTATCCTGCTCTCTTCCCTGAATAACTTCTAATTTCACATTCTTGAGTCTCTTTCCTATAATTTTAATTTTCCATTTTACCACAGTTGGTGCTGCAGACTGCAGACTTATAGTCCTGGGAAAGGGATTCAGAGTAGACGAAAATTTTTAAAAAGTTCGAAGAAAGTTATATGCAAGTCGTTTTGAGAAAAAAATTTTTTATCGTCTGTAAGGCGCGCTGATATCACGAAAACCTTAACCATCTGAGCAGTTCACACGCATACAGCTCATTCCATGTCAAACTGCAATTCACAACCCTATCTCTGATTCTGTTAAATTTGGAGAACCTGCCAAGTGTAAGAAATCCTGAGAAACTTTGGCTTCGTACTTGCAATTGTGTTCCTGGAATTCTGATTGGTCCGTGTCTTTGGATATAATTGTTTGATCGGACTAAATTAGAGCTTGTTTTAAAGATAAATTTATAATATTTTAAATTATGTATATTCCCTGATCTTTGTAGTAACATTTCTAGTTTCACGGTCATACAATTTGAATTTGGCATAAAATTACCAAAAAAGTGTAAATTTTATTCATTAAAAAAATATTTGTTAAAGGTACTTTATTTACTGTTGTTTCTTGAAAGTTTCAAGATGAAACACTCATGGGTTCACAGAAAAAATATTAGAAAAGGAATAGTGTAAACGAAGGCTATAAATGCCTGTACCGTATGACCTGATTTCTGGATCGATCGAGATGAAAAGGCTTATTTTATACAACCATAAATTATTTATACGTATCAGCCATATTTTATACGTACATAAATGCATAACCTTATAATTTTCCTAATAATACATAACTTGACCCCATAAGTAGCATTTGAAATAAAAGATACTTAGTTTGACCTAATTCAATTTGGCATTTTACCTGATATTCTATAAAGAGTTCGTGTTAAATTTTTCAAATGTAATCATTGTTACATTTTTATTATCGCCTACAATGTTTGAAAAACATTTATGAATTTATATACAAAGTGAACTGCATTGCATCTCGATCCAACAATCAAGACTTACTATACATGTGTTAACAGGTTTGGTTTACATGATTCCAATGTAATATTTTTCTCTGAATAACTATCGGTTCCAACGTGAAAAACCTTAAGAAAACGAAGATAGATATATTATTTTTAACATATAGTAAAAAAATAATATTAAATACGCCTTTTGTAATTCAACCTAAAGAGTCAAATTGAGTACCCTAAAAATAATGAAGGTCATTTTCAAGGTTATTAAATAAATTATTTGAAGGATAATATCTTCATCTTTTAAAAACGATACAAAGAGATGTTTATATGAACCAGTTGCATCATTCCATTTCGTTCGAATATTTTTTGCTATGAATATAGGCATGTGCCAGTTTAAAACTTTCAAGAAACAAAGATAGAAAAAAAAATTTTATGTTTTCAGTAAAAATAAATACACTTTTATGTAATTCCAAGTCAAAGGTCAAAATGTCTGACCTTGAAACTAGAAAAGTCATTCACAAGGTTGTGTTATACGGCATTGAAAAGATTCAGCATTTATCTACAAAATAAATCCTAATTGTGATCGATCCATCAATAAGATTCAGAGATTAGAACGATTTATTAATTTCAGAATCATGAAACATTGTTTAATTTTTGAATTTCGAAATTTGCAAGTAAGAAGTTAAAATTTTCCAAAATATATCGTATATGTGATTGGTCAACCAAATCATTAAGAAAGAGAGATTGACAGTTTGAAGAAAACACTGGCTTGTATGGTTTGATATGAAGTGATCCAGATATCAATTCTGCAACTTACTATTTTCTCTGCAGTTCTTATTGACCACTAGAATCTAGAATTCGTTGAACCATTACATGTAACGTTTTAATTATTATATGTTGTGGTGAAAGAAATTTTACACTAAGAGGAAATCTCGTGACCTTCAAATGGTGAAGGAAAATTTACAATCCATACAATGGCTCCAAAAAGTGTTCGGCACTTTAAAAATTATATATATATATATATATAATTTTCCATTTCAAGTTTTCTATCCGTTTTGGACCCTTCTGATGCCGAATCCGCCCTTTTCTCGTTTGGTGTCTGTCTGTCTGTATGTTGTGCCCTATACACGTCCACGTGGTTTAAGATATTTTCATGGAAATTTGCATACAGTGAGAACTTATCTTCATTTAGTGAGTGGCATTGGTTGCGAAAGTCTGTCTGTCCGTCTTTCTGTTCTATGCTCGATTTTGTGTTTGTGTCAACATCACATGAATTGTATTCCAGATATTTGATTACAATGTGTTTTATTTTATACATTATTTATTAGTTTAGTGAATGCAATATTAAACATTTTTTTATTGTTATATTTAGAAGAGTTTCATGCTAAAACACCTGAGTAAGTATACTTAAATCAGCCACAATTTGATAGTTTTCGAAAAATTGGAATGTAGTTTGAGTATTACGATTACTTTCATTTGCTTTACCAGTAATGCTGAAAACCAATTATTTTTCAAAAAAAATTTTTATGGTGAAATTTTAGCTCTGATACTTTATTTATTTCGAGTCTAATTTTTATTCTTTGCGCAATGAAAACGATTTCCGAATATTTGGGACAGACTATATTTTTCAACGAAACTAGAATGAACAAGATCGCGCAAGCAGTGATATTTATTCTGGTTCTTTCGCTCTGAATTAATTTCACATTTCTAAATTTTGTGCACTTTTAGTTGTAAGTTGTGGCAACTGTGCGAGATCAAGAGATAAAATTGAATCACAAATTAATATCTTTAGAACAATTTTTTGCGACATCTTTTATTTTGTTTTATTTCGCTGTTTCCTGTTTTAAATATTTATTATTTTAATAAATGTGTTTTCCTTCTCATCACACGCAACAGCACTACAAAGTATTAGACTTAAAAATGTTAGGTAAGTCAGTATAAATTTTCAGTAAATTTTAAGTGTAGTTATGCCATTATTGAAAGAATAATGCCGTTATTTAAAGAATAATGCCGTTATTGAAAGAATAGTAATGTTTAAAAATCCAAACTAGAACTTTTTCCAACATTAAAAAATTCGTTGTCATAATGAAAGGAGAAGATTGCAATATTTCACAATGTCACATACCGGAGGTAAGAGTGCCACAAGAAAAAAATATTGTTTTGTTGACTATGAGTGCGAGAGCACTCGCCGTAAATCGTAATTTTAATTGAGTTGAACATGAAAAGAACTTAAGAAAGGGAATTCCAAATCTCCCTCAAAATCGTCTTTTATAGTAGTAACCTTAGTATCACCTTTCGTCATTTTGTAGCTTTGTCATACAGCAATTGTGCGATGTATGTGAAATGTATTACATGAATGGATATGCATGTGTAGGATTTGTGTCCAAAGTAAGTTGTAGAAAATATAAAGATGGCGAAGGGTGTTAAAATAAATTTTTATTCTACAAAAAACGTAAGTCATTATATATTCTGATTATCTCTTCAATCTAGAGTAAAGCAATTCAAACCGAGTAAGGTCGGGTATTTTGCTAGTATATTATATATATATATAGGTGTTCGTCCTAACAGACGAAATTGAAATAAATGGCATGAAGTAACTTTTAACACATTGGTTGGCACTCTTGATAATCCAGAACAAATTAGCGTAATCGACTGCAGAGTTTGCGAGGTGAGTGTCGATCATCAATATGTTGTTCGCTTTGTAGATGACGTTTCAACATATATGAATGTTGAGCAAAAGGATTTTGCGCTTCCGCTATCCGATACAGCACATATGACTGCGGCTGGCTCAATTTTTCAATGTTAAAGAAATTACTGTCCAAGGATCGGCCATTCAACGTTCTTCAATGCTGTTGGACACGACTAAAATTGTGAATATATTTTCAATTTTTTCATTTGTTACGAATAATTTATTTTAGAATTTAGTATATCAAAAATAAATGCAACTTTATTTCCATAAATGCAACTTTACGGAACGATAAATGCAACTTTTCCCATTTTTATTGCAACAAAGAAGTTGCCCTAGTCATCAGTAATTGGTGTCTTGCCTCTGTCATATGCAAATCTCCTCCGTGCGCCTCGAACGTGGTTTTGTTGGCCGTTCGCAGAGCTGTTTTGTGCATGGATAGCGCGTCCGTTTCATATATATATATATATATATATATATATATATATATATATATATATATAACCAAGAAGGAGTTGTCCGATGGAGACAAAAAATGGTGGAAAGGAAAATTATGTACAGAATAGAAAATGATTAAAATTTCCGAACAATTGAATGATTTATTTCAGAGTTACAGTAACGAGCTCAATAAAGTGTTGACCCGCCTCTAGCCTGGATGCAAGCTGCCACACGGTGTGGCATAGACCGATAAAGCTCCCGGATGGACTCCTGCGGTATTTCTTGCCAAATTTGCTCCAATTGTCGGACTACGTCATCAACATTCCCTACCGGATGCAGTTGCCTTCCCATCATATCCCAGACTTGCTCGATGGGAGAGAGATCTGGTGATCTGGCTGGCCAAGGAAGTGTTTGACAAGCTTGAAGACAGTTCATAGCAACACGTGCCGTACCTGGTCTGGCATTGTCTTGCTGAAAAATAAGCCTAGGGTACTGCGAAAGGAACGGTAGCAAAACAGGTCTCAGAATGTCGTCAACGTACCGCTGTGCAGTAAGTGTACCTCTAATGACGACCAAAAGGGTCCGGCTAACAAGGGAAATGGCACCCCAGACCATAACTCCTTGTTGAGGGCCCGTGTGGCGTGCAATAGTAAAAGCAGGATCGGCACGCTGCCCTGGGCGTCTCCAGACACGTCGATGATCGTCAGGACACAGTTGGAAGCGGGATTCGTCTCTAAAGATTATACGTCCCCAGTCAGCATCATTCTAGCCTTATCGAGCCAAGCACCACTGTAATCTGGCTCGACAGTGTGCAGGCGTGAGTGGCAGGTGGCGTAACGGTCGGTACGAGCGTAGATTTCGCTCTCTAAGCCGTCTGTGAATGGTCATGGTGGACACTCGTATGTGGGTCGCACGACTGATGGTTGATAGCGATGAATCAGGCGCTGTGACTGCTGATCTGACAATCACTCTGTCCTCGCGATCTGTTTTGGCCCTACGTCAACCGCTACCATCCTGACGCTGAAATCTGCCATTGTCCACCCACTCTTGCCAGCATCTTCTAATCGCCGCATCGTTTCGACTCACATGACGAGCGATTCTCCGATTTGCCCAACCTGCCTCTTTCAATGCAATGATACGACCTCTTCCAAACTATTAAAGTTGCTCTTAATGAGCTCAAATCCTGCGGCGAGGCAATTTTTCAGTCGTTGAAAGGTATCCTAAATCGCAATGCAGCAGAAATTTTTAACAACAGTTCAAAAACAACTCCTTATATACATCTGCAGGATGCGCAGTCCCGATGCGCTGGAGATCGCACTATCCATTCATTAAACACCAAATTTTAATCATTTGCACATTTTGTTAAAACATTTTTGCATACGAAATTCCAAAGCAATCGGATGATTTCTTCTAGGTGCGTCGATTTTTTTGTTATAGAATGTGTACATATATTTAAAAACTTGTACTTGGCAAGAAAATATTTTCTTCCTAAGCAAATACAATCAAACTATTTATGTTTCAACTGACTTTTTATTTCTTCCCATGTAAATTTATTGCCATTTGATTGATGAAAATATAATACTTTGAATATTTCATTTGACATAACTTAAATTTTGTAATGGAACACGAAGAGATCAAACGGAAAACTCATTATAAAAACGTAATTTTGCAACTCTGTATCTGGTAACGGCAGAAATAATGTTTAAGTTTTCCCTTTGATTTAGAATTCTGTGTACGCGTATTTGAGTTAACAGCGAGATTTTGCGATCATACTTGAAAATTTCTAAATATTATAAGTATGTGTTCTTTTTGTAAATAAATCAATAGAGTGCAAAATATTTTTGCGAATTCTTCTTTATCCGAAAGTTGAAATTCGACTTTCCACACATACTTTTTTCAGAATTCTGCATTTTTTCAAGAATTGTAATTTTGTTTCTGTATGTATTTATGCGTTCTGGTATCTTACCTTTGCGGATATATTATTTAGAAGTTAGATTTTAATGGCTTTTTTATTTCCTACAAAATATCCTATATATACGTATATCTTGGCGGTATATATACACTCAATGCCATAAAAATTTGCGCACCAAGGAATAATTGTGTGATCGTAACGAAGCTTGGAATGAAGGTACATGTCGGCCAGATATGCAAATGATTAGATATGCAGCGTGATTGCGCATTGCGTAATGCCACTAGAGGGCGTCGAATTTCGTTCTCCTTGGAGTATAAAACAGGTAAGTACAGCTTGTTTGAGTGTACTTAATCTTTTGCAAAGGAAACGCTGAGGTAGACATGCCGTTACGCCGCCATCGAAGACAATATGAGCAGCTGTCAGAGTTTGAGAGGGGAAGAATCATCAGGATGATGAAAGCTGGGTAGTCAGCTCGGCGAGTAGCTCGTCAAGTAGGCCGTTCTGATTTTACTGTGAGGAGGTGTTGGGACCAGTAGACAGAAGAGACGTCATTTACACTGCGACCAGGCTCAGGACGCCCCCTCGACAGACCAGTCGTCGAGAAGATCGTCACATCATACGAAACGCACGTGCAGAGCCAACTGCCTCATTGGTCGCTATCCAGACACAGGCAGCACCTTCACTACGCGCCCCTGTGTCTTCCCGAACCATCGCAAGGCGCCTGGCTGAAGGACATCTGGTATCGCGGCGCCCATTACGTGTGCTGCCAATGACACCCACCCACCGACGCCTCCGTTTGGAGTGGTGTCGCAAACGACGGGATTGGACTGCAACCGAACGGAACCAGGTCGTCTTCAGCGACGAATATAGATTCAATTTGAGCAGTGATGACAATCGTGTTCGTGTGTGGAGGCCCCGTGGTGAACGCCTCAATCCTGCCTTCGCTTTACAGCGACACACCGCTCTCACAGCTGGTGTGATGGTATGGGATTCCATTGCTTACGATACACCGTCACCCCTAATTTTGATCCATGGCACAATCCCAGCGGTACGTCCATGACATCCTTCAACCTTATTAGATGCCACTCATGGCAGGGCTCCCAGGATCCATTTTTCAACAAGACAATTCTCGGCCACACACAGCAAGGATGTTACAAGACTGCCTCCGCCACATTAGCATCCTTCCATGGCCTGCTAGATCCCCAGATTTGTCACCAATCGAGCATATCTGGGATCATTTAGGACGGCAAGTTGGACACTCTAAGAGTTTAGTCGAACTAGAGGCACGTTTACAGCAACTGTGGAACGAGATGTCTCAGAACATCATACGGAACTTGTATGCCTCAATGCCCGCTCGTATCGCATCGTGCATTCGCGCTAGAAATGGTCCAACAGAGTACTAAAACTTCCGTTTATTTGTACTTTTTCTGCAATAATGATCCCTTTTCTTTGATTTTCTAATCACTTTCTTACATCAAAGTAGTACTTACATGTGTAAAATTTCGTTTCATTTTGCGCCTTGGTGCGCAAAATTTTATGGCAATGAGTGTATATTTCGACAAAACTTTCCTTAAATATTTTATTGAATACGTAAAAATTTGTAGAATTCTGCTTCATAAAAAATAAACGAAATATACATAACAAGCTTTTTAAGTAAGGTGTGTAACTTCTTACATTAAAATGAAAGGAATTTAATTTTTGTATGGTATTCCATTATTTTAAATATTGAAGATATAATATTTAGTAGTATAATTCTTATGAAAATTTATTTCTGCGTAATATCACTAAACATGGGTAGTTTCAAGGTGGTTTATGTATATTTTGATGAAATTTCTTTAATTCTTTGGTGTATAAGTAATGGTGTGTAGATTGCTGTTTCATAAAAATTAGTAAAACATACAAATAAAATCACTTTTTTTAAAAACGTCGTACGTATTTCCTCCTTTAATTCTGGTGTTTCTATAGGGTCTAAGGTATTTTAGTTTTAGTTTTAAGTGCGGAGCAAACTGAGTTCTCTTGATGGCAACTAAATCATTAACTGTAAAAGGTTTTGGTTCTTTTCTTCTTGAATTTTAAAGATTTGTTGTTTTGCATGCTTCCTTAGTTCTTCTCTTTGCGTGTCAAAATTAGCTTGAAATTTAACTTCGATCATTTCTTTGAACTTGTCTAGACCTTTTACATTCATCTTTGTACCGAATAGTAATTCGAACAGTGTGGTATCTATGCTTCGTTGATAGATCGAATTTTTCGCTTGCTGTAAGTCA
The DNA here is from genome assembly GCA_947359465.1 of Metellina segmentata. NCBI lineage: Eukaryota > Metazoa > Arthropoda > Arachnida > Araneae > Tetragnathidae > Metellina > Metellina segmentata. Next base: position 39,695,783 of record OX375873.1, on the reverse strand, counting down.
CTAGAGTGTGTTTATACCTTTGGGCTGGATTTTCTAAGGAAAGCTTCGCCAGAATTGATATGATCGTATGGTTAATTCGTTCGACTTGTCCGTTTGCCCTCGGTATGCCAGTAGTTATTAAATAATGTTTTATGTTCTCTTTAGCGCAATAATCAGAAAACTCGCTAGATGTAAAAGTTCTACCTCTATCGGAGATAAGTTGAGAAGGACTCCCAAATACAGGCTTTTGAATATCCAATTTTGCAATAGCTTCAGCAGATGTAGTGGTTTTCTTTGGATAAATCTACACAAACTTGGTGGCAAATACATCGACTATCGCTAGAATGTACTTATAGTTCTTATGTGTGCTCACTAAAGTCCGAGATGGTCAATATGGTACGTCTTAAATGGAATATCTTCTTTTTGCAAGGGGTGCAAAAGACCCTCTTTCTTTCCCTTTTGTCATTCACTAAAATGTAATATACACACTTGGCTATGTTTTTTTTTATCTTCTGCCTAAGCTTGGGAATGAAATAATACTCTTCAATGTTCTTTTCAGTATATTTAATTCCTATATGCCCCTTATGATTTCGGTTTGCATACCCTCAGGCACGACCACTAATTCTTTACCATCAACGAATTTATACAGAATTCCTTGTCTCTCGCGATAATCTTCATAATTAGACATTTTCAGTAGTTTTTTAATTGTTTTTATTTCGTTATCTTTATCTTGGGCTGCTTTTAATTTTGGAAAGATGTTATCGTATGAAATACAAAACATATTTATCTGAGATCTGCTAAGTGCGTCTATATGAACTATTTTAGAACCAGGACGATGCTCAATGACATAATTAAATTCTTGTAGTAATAAAACCCATCGAGCTACACGAGTAGAAAAATCTCGCTTTGTCATTGTCTTTTCAGACGCGGAACAGTCAGTAACAATTTTGAATGGGAATCCCAAATTTCACGAAATTTCTTTCAAGCTTCTATGATAGCAAGGGCATCAAGCTCATAACTAGAGTATTTCTTTTCGGCACATCGGATGTTTTTCTACTCATGATATAAGTAGGATGCAAATTTCTGTCGTTTGGGGACTTCTGCATCAAAATGGATCCATACCCTTCGAAACTTGCATCACAATGTAATTTAGTCCCATAATTAGGGTTGTATATTCCCAAGACAGGCTTTTCGTCTAACATTGTCTTTAATCGGTTAAAAGAGTTTCGTTCCTTATGGTCCAAATTTAAAATTACGATCCTTTTTCAAAAGATCACTCAAAGGTCCAGGCATGAACTTTCTAAATTAACCACTAAGTCCTAAGAAACTTTGAATCTGCTTCAATTCGGTTGGTTTGGGGAAATTAAGAACATCTTTGGTTTTTAGAGTTGATGAAAAAATTCTACCCTCTTCGATCACATGACCCAAAAATTATATTCGCTTTTTCAAAAATTGGAATTTTAAATTTGTTTTCCAATCCGTATTTACGAGCAAGATCTATCTATCTTCCGTTCGATACCATCTGCAAGTGAGGAGGACAAAATTATTATATCGTCCATATATAGTAAAACAATATCATCATTAATCAACGGTCGAAAAATGGTGTTAATATACCCCTGAAACACGGCAGGAGAGTTACATAAACCAAATGGACTTAAAAATATATAATAATAAACCAATAATACTTAAAAATAATAAACCAAAAAATACTTAAAAATAAACCAATAAACTTAAAAAAATTATACTGCCATTCATGGGTAACGAATGAAGTATACTTTCTACCATCTTATCGACATCAAAATGGAAAAATACATTTCTGAGATCGATAGTACTAAAAATTTGCGATTACGGCAATCTGTCTAAAATATTTTCAATTATTGGCAGGGAAATCTGTCCGTTACAATTATTTTATTTAATCTTCAAAAGTCAATACACACACGAGGTGTTCCATCCTTTCTCTTTACAATTACAACTGGGCTACAATATTCTAAAGAACTTGGTTCTACTATCCCTTGATCTAATCATTCTGTAACTTGAGTTTCGACGATCTTTTTCTCTGAAAATGGTGGAAATCTACGTGGCTGATGAAATAAGGGTTCATCATTTTTTACCAAGATATTCAATTCAACATTTTTGTTTTGTTTTGTGTGGTACATAATTCGAAACTAATTGTTGTACCTTATCTCTTAAGATATTTTGAACGTCAGGTTCAATTTTTCCATCAACATCGTCTCCAGTTGACAAATTAATCGGTAAAATAGACATTTAGTCCAATAATAGCGTCATGAGTCATAACATTATTTTCTACTACGCATATATCTGCAAATCGCTCAAAATTCATCTAGCTTCAATACATGTGCATTTTATTATACGCTCGAATAGGTAATTGTCGATGAAAAGTTACCACGAACAAATGAAGTAATAATTGACGTTTTGTTTCCCACAGTTAGTCGAACAACTACTTTGACGTAAAACAAACCGGGCTTTACTCTCGGTTTGTTGGGTAATAACGCGCATTGTTTTATATTTCGAAGATGTAAATAGAACTGAGAAGCAGAAAAAAAAAGCATTTTCTTGATTGGTGAGGTGAGTCATTGAGAAAGGTTAGAGCTGAATCCATAAAATCCGATTTTCAGAATAACGTGCCCGAAGTAGTTACCGTTCATTTCGATTGAAAATTGTTACAAGTCCTGGATGTGAGAAGTTCCAAAGAAAAACGTCTGTCGATTCTTATTTCATTTAGAGAGAAGGATCAACTTCTTGCAGTATCAAAAGTGGACAGCTCTTCCAGCAAAGATAAAGCTAAAGCAGTTTCAAGCGCACTTAAAGAATGGAACCTCAATGATAAAGTACAAATATTGTGCTGTGATACGACAGCATATAATACAGACCGCTTGAATGGAGTTTGTTAGCTTTTGGAACATGATCTAGAAAGAGTATTGTTACTCTTTGCTTGCCGTCATCATGTTTATGAACTGGTTCTGAAAAGTGTATTTGAAACAATGATCTACCAAGGCGCAAGCAGTCTCGATATTCCACTGATCAAAAAGTTCAGAGACATCTGGAAAAACATTAATCCTAATGCTATCGAAACATACTCAGATTTTTCTAAACAGCATCTTTTTGACGCGACCATTAACGGATTGGTGACGTTTTTTAACCATGAACTGCAAAAATCCATTATACTTGACGATTATCGGGAACTGATTGAACTATCTGTTATTTTCTTGAGAGGAGATAACGAGAGTAAAATTAAAATCAGACCTCCTTGCGCAATGCATCCAACACGATAGATGGCAAAAGCTATTTTCTCTTTAAAATTTGTTTGCTGCAGTCTCAGTTCAAAATGTGCGTTGAGGACAAACGATCGTAGCAAGATGTTATTTTATTCATTGTGGCAGTTTATGTGATGCCCTGGCTTGGATGAAGTTTGGCGGTGAAGGCGACGAATCAAGATTTGCGTTTCTTAAAGACGTTAAAAGAGCATGAGACAGTTGACAAATTGGTATTAAAGTGTTTTTGAACAAAGCTTTTAGAATGATGGACCAAACTGAGGTTTTTACAGTTCTACAATAACAATATGTAACTAAGGGGCCAAAATTGGAAATGTGATTAATATTCAATCATAAATAGCTATATCCTAATGTCTTTTCACTTTTATAATGAAACTAAAAAAGACGTAATACAGGTTGAATACGTCCAAGATTAAAATACTAGTTACGATGGATGCTTTGATAGAGTTAAAGATGATAACTTGTGAAAGAGTTTTCTAATTCTTGTAGGACTCAAGTGTGTTACATTTGTGAATGCTAATGGAATGGAATTGTGGAATTTGTTGTATTAATACTCTGAGCGTTCAAGTAGTGTATAAGTATTGTGTTTTTACCATTAATAACTACAATTAATGTCTAAATAACCACATTTATTGGGTGAAAGAATCCATGGATTATTTTTTTCAAGAGATTTCAACAAGAACAAGATTTTAACTTTGTAAAATAGTCTATTATTCCTTTCTTTTGAATGAATAACTTGGAATTATTTTACTGCTCTTTTTTTCCTCGAAAGTGAATCTATTGAACATCTTTTTGTAAGATTCAATTGGCCATTTACTTATAATAGAATCATCTGGAAAGATTATATCTCCCCATTTCTTAAAACTGTGTTGTTTAGAAAGATTCTATTGGTCCACGAAGCTCAAAACTCATTAGACGTCATGCAGGGTAGACTGCAAGTTGTAAGAAGGAATTATGGATGTGATCCCCTCAGAGGTTAAACTAAACAAGTGAAGGATACGTTAAAAACATGATTATGTAATTACCAGAATTCCAATCCATAGATCAAGTATGGCTCAATTATGAACTATGGAGTAAAAGTGGAGTGTTGTATGCTTAGGTTTGATGCATTGTCACTTCATTATTAATCAGTAACGAATATGTAGAAAAATGTACAAGTTAGTACAAGTAGCATCTATACCGTGAGTATGGATGGGCGACTTGACACGCCAGGTACTACCAGTATATGCAGGTATCACTTCATGTGTTACTGTGTAAAAACTTTACATTTTCGCCATCGTATGAAACTGGCTAAACTGTGTGAATAAACTGAGTTCAGAGGATTTAACGGAACGAAATCAAATTGAACATTTCGAATTCTTAGATTTTTTGTTATTTCTGTGGCAGTTACATTGCAAGCATGGAGAAATCAAAGCGGACTCCCAAATCTAATTAAAATAATTAATGCTCTTATGGTGTCTTTATTTTATGTCGCATAAAAACGTTTACTTAAAAATAATGTTCCGAAATTAAGCTATTTTTATAGACCTGAAAAAATGTATTGCACATCTAAATTAGATTACTAAAATATTGGTCCATGTAGTACAAAAATGTTGGCAACCTTGATGTAACATATTTCAACAATTCTTACTCCTTTTTTACCCATCCTATGCAGTACAAGTTACATGTAAGAAAATAACTATGAGGGTCAAAAAATAATTACCCACGATGAAAACTTGGTACCACAACTATCACCACATAAAAATAATCGATGTCATCTATATTATTCATTTTTCAGCTTAAAGCCTTAAGCAGCACAATATTAAGAAGGAGTTAGTAAAGCGTTATGCGTAAAGATCTGATTTAAATAGATATGCAGAAAATAAAAATAATAAAAGTTTTTTTTTTTTTTTTTAAGATTTTTAAGTTTTGGATAGATTTGATCTTACCTTGCTCACTTATAAACTCCTAGCTATACAGCAGAGATTTAAAGGTAAACAACCAACTGCGAGGGAAACAAGAAATAATAGCCACTACCGAAAATCTTATTCCCATATTATTCCAATATCCAAAGATAAAATAGTATGTTAAAATCAAATTTTAATGCTAAAGTAATGTGATCACTTACAATGTATGTAATATAAATCACACTGTTTCATTGATAAATATATAACCACTTTCTATCCAAAGTTCCAATCCCAAGATGTAACAAAATCACATAATTTTAATGGTAAATTTACATTATTATCTTCATTTACAAAGGTTCTATACCAAGAAGTTACAAAATCACATTATTGTATTGTCAAATGTATCAATGCATTATATTGTTCGGCATCTCCATATTCAATGATTGAATCGGAGCTATACATTAAGACATGTTAAAAAACGTGCCAGTTGATAGCTCAAGTCAAGAGATTAATAACTCTGGTAAAGAAATAATTGTCCACTTCTAAATCTTAACATTGCTACTCTACAAATCAAAAGGGATGAATAAGCGATGCACAAGAGATTCTAATATCTCTCATACTCACAAAACATTCTAAATTCCGATTTTATAATCAAATATATCTTTACCCTCTCTATATACAATTATCCTATCGTATTCATACATCAAGGCATGTTAAAAATCTCGTCTTTTTACTGGCCAACCTGCAATGTACAGAAAATTTCAACAACTTTCTTCTCCTTGTAGCACAAGTTAAGAGATAAGTCAAGAGATAAATAACTCTGGTCAAGAAATAATCGTCCACTACTAAACCATACCATTGCTACTTTCTCCAAATACAAAGGACATCATTAAAGGATAGAGATTAATAAGCGATACACATGAGATTTAAATTAGCTCATACTCAGAGATGCAATCACTTTAAAAAAAACCCACTATTTTATAGTCAAATATATCTTTACCATCTCCATATCCAGATCCAATCCTATTTATTCATCAGGACGTTAAAAGCCTCGTCTTTTTATTGGAAAACCTGCAATGCACAGGGAATTTCAACAACTTTCTACTCCTTGTAGCACAAGTTAAGAGACAAAGCTCAAGTCAAGAGGTAAACAAACAACTCTGGTCAAGAAATAATCGCCCACGACTAAACCTTAATACCGCTACCCTCTTCACATCTGAAGGTCCAATCCCATCTATTCATCGGGACATGTCGGAGCCCCATAAAAAGAAAGAGATGAATAAGCAATAAACAAGAGATTCCGATGTCCCTCTTACTGCCACTGATCTATTCCATGGAACTGATTCCGAAATTAACTTCTTCTCCACAGCCTTTGCTAAAGAGATTCCAGCCCTGGTGAAGCGCACGACCATGTCTAGAGGGGGAAGGAAAGAGACCTTTCAGGAGATGTCTCAGGATTATGGGGAGTTTTTCCGGTCACTGCTCACCGGTGCAAAGGCACGAAATAAGGACCTCTTGATCAAGTTCGGAGGACAAAGGAGTCCACCTACTTACTCCGTTCAATGGCATTCTCATAAAGATGATTGAATGGCCATTGGGAGATTAAAGGAAACGCATTCCGCCATTGAAGTAGTCGGGTACTTTATCTGGGAGACGGCATTGAAAATAAAATTTTGGTTTATGTGGGAGGGGGCATAATGAGGGTTTCGGGAACGAGCTTTTAAGGGTGGATAATGTGCTTGTAAAAATGTGCTTGCCTGGATGCTTGGAAGTCGTGTTGTTGAGTAAAATATTTGATGCGATTTTAGAGTAAAAAGCGTCCTATTCATTAAAGTAGCATTTAAGCTTTTTTCGAGGGTAAATGAACGCAATTCATCGTTAAGATGAGGCTAGGACTATTCTTTGAATAGAATCCTCTTCTGAATACTGTTAATGAATTTCGTTTTGGAAATTATCCAAACACTTTTATACTATTTCATTCTTTACTGTTCCTAAATTGAAACACATACTGATGCATGCTGTATTTTAGTGATAAATTATAGGCTATTAGAGCTAAACAAATGTATTGTTTGTTGTTAAGTTTAGTTTTCTTTGAGAAATTAAAAATACTTTATGGAATTAAGAGTATTAAGCGTAAAATCAACGGATAAAACATTCACTTATGAATTTTGCTTGAATTCATAGAAAAATAGTAGTGAAATGTAACGTATGCAGTAGTCTGGAAACATTAATTTTAAGTATTCGTATGTAAATTATATATTCAAACACGTCTACACTATTTCATTATACGTTGTTTCGAAACTGTAACCGATTCGATGCATTGAATGATATATAAGAAAACTATAGGTTACACTGCTCTGCTTGAAAATCAGCCCTGACATAATTCTTGCTGATTTTTAAGTAAAATGACCTCCTGAATCCGTATAGGATCCCTGTTTTCCCCCATCACTCACCGTTTTCTGGGGACGCACCTCCCATATGTTTATCACTTTTCAATATAATTTTATGGACATAAGTTTGATTTGGAGTGGGGAAATAGATTATTTATTCATTAAATTTCTTCTGAGGAGCTAGAGAGGTGTAAAGCTCTAAAACATGAATATTTGTAGCATGGATGGAGATTTTGGGGAGCTTTGTCCCCTTAAATTGTAAAAGCATTTCCGCATTTGTTTCCCTTATTTTCTACATATTCCATGTTTTAGCCCCCTCTTTTCCTCCCCCAAACACCTCCTACTAATAAAAATATATAGCAACAATTTTGGCTAAAAGCGGTTGAGGGATGGGGTAAAAGGTACCGCATCCCTCGCAAGAAAGTTTGGAAGATTCACTGTACGACGGTGGCGCTCTCAATAACTCGCGCGCTTCGTGGTTTCCGCTGGAATTTTCATGCTTTGACAATTTTAAACATGCATTGCTTTTATCACTACAGTTGTCAATTGCAATCGTTATCTTCCCTCATTACATCTTTCGTGATCGTAAAGTCAACTTTTCGGTATTCTAAGCGGGGATTCTGTGTTTCTAAGTTGTTTAAATTGTGCAATACGGTCCAAATATTTTTGCTCCGGCTTTTTCAAAGTGAATTACAGTAAGTGAGTGTAAATTGTGATTAATATCGAGCATTTATTTACTGTTTAATTATGCCATGCGAGTGTAAAAATCGTCCCAATAGCTTCTGCTATGTTTGCGGTGAATTGACTTTAAAAGAGCAACGAAAACTCCTTTCTCCGCTTCTTAAAACTGCTTATCAATTATTCTTTGATTACCAAATTGGCGATCAGGACAAGAATTGGGCTTTAAAGTTTTGCTGCACTACCTGTTACAGTAGCTTGACTAAAGGACTCACAGGTACCCGTAAATCAATGACTTTTTGCTGGCGCAGACCTCGCTGTTATCTCACAGATTGTTACTTTTGTATGACTTCCTCCATTTGAAGCCCAATCCTTGTCCGGATCGCCAGCTTGGCAATCCCCTTGTCATGCTTTGACAAGTTTAGACTTGTCAAAGCATGAAAATTCCTACGCAAACCACGAAGTGCGCGACTAATTGAAAGCGTTACCATCGTACAGTGAATCTTCCAAACTTTGTTGCGAATAATTCGGGACCTCTCCCTCCTCACCCGCTTTTAGCCAAAATTGTTGCTATAGAATTTTATTAGTTGGAGGTGTTTGGGGAAGGAAAAAGGGAGGTTAAAAGCTACAATATGTCGACAATAAATGAAAAAATTGCGAAACCCAGAAAAAACGAAAAAATTTTCTGATTTTTTTTTTTACAATTTAAGGGGACTAAGATCTCCAAATCTCCCTACTTGCTACAAATGTTCATGTTTTAGAGCTTTTCACCTCTCCAGCCCCTCAGAAGAAATTTAATGGTTAAAATAATCCTTTTTCCCACTCCAAATCAAATCTATGTCCATAAAATTATATCGAAAAGTGATAAAGAGATGGGGTGCGTCCCCAAAAAACGGTGGGTGGTGTGGAAAAACGTGGCTCATATTCGAATACAGGAGGTTATTTTATACAAGAATCAGCACGAATGGTGTCAGGGCTCGAAAAAAAATTTAATGAAAGTGTTTGATGAAATTACTTGCTTCTAAAATGTGATGCAGTAATTTAAAAATCTACTGTAAGTATTTAGAAATTATTCAGTAAACTAAATTCAACTCGAAATTTGTGCAGTAAATTTTTTATGTAAAATAAGAACATAAGACTCATTCCTTCAATTCAATCTTTTGTTATTTATGTAATGAAGTATGTAAAATTTAAATAAAAAACTTCAAATTACTAAATTAATGTTTTCTAAATTTTTTTTAATTTGCAGATATTTAAAAACATTTTAATGTGTGTAGAAAAAAGTGAAAATTGAGTACAGTTCTTACGATACATGTAAAGTAAAGACATTGAAAATAATTATATTGTATATACTTCTATTGTGTCTTCGTGATACTTGTTTCATATTACTGCATTCATTTTCTAGTTGGAATTTTCACAAAGGCATAAAGGTTTGAAGAATACGGTTCATTTCTTAAATAATAATCCATAGATACATTATAGGTGAACTGAAAATATATATCAAGTACACTTTTCAAAGCATGACATCAGTATTTTATATTTTGCGGGAGTCAGTTTATCTGTACGATTATTAGTAATAAAAACAGAAAAAGATATAAATATTTATGTCGTATATATATAGAGAGGTAGTGTGTTGTCTGAAGAAGCAAAAATTCTCGAACGCTGAACCCTGGTGTCATGACATTTTCACCCTTTATTTTATCTGTAAAAAAAATTACAGGTCAGTACAACTATTTTCAGCTTACTAGGTCGTACCCTTAGATTTTTTCTCGAGTAAAAATATAGAAAATTACTTCAAATTTTAAATCTTCTCCTTAACTTGCCTATCGAATCTGTGTTCGCGAGTTGCCTTTTTTTATAAATTCATTTACTCTATCGTTTAAATATTCGGAAGTCTAAATAAATATATAAATGTTTTTTATAAAACAGTTACAGACAGTCATGAACAAAAAGGAAAAAGCAATTTTTAATCAAACGCAAATTAAATAGTCATATTTTTAGTGTAAGCAAGTAAAAAAGACAGAATGTGGAAGTTTTTTTTTCCACTATCAAGATGCTTTTGCATGATACATATCAGAGTTAACAAAGCAGTTCATGGTTTGGTATGTAATCTAATTGTTGTTTACCAATATACAATAGTATATTAACTTCGAATTCATTCTATGAAATTTTTATTGGTAAAGTGCTAAAGCATTGTTTAAAAAACAAAACAAGTGACGTCATGTTTGGAATACGTACAGGAAACACGTTCCGTTCTATAAAAACAACTGGCACATGTACTACAAAACGTTAATAACAGTCACTATCCGAACTATTTAAACAGGAAAGAAAGCAATCACGTGAAATGTACAAAGTTAAAAAATCTGTTAGCAAAAAAATTCTTAGGAAACAGACACGACTAAATTTTTTTAAAACAGTAAAAACACTTGAGTGAAGCCAGGTAGTACAGCAAATCTAAATAAAATCTTGAATGTACTGTAAAATATTGTATTATACAGAAATTTCTATTAATAAATAACACAAAAAAACTCATTGTATTTATCAAATTTACATTTTATAAAATACTATTTCATTTTATTTTTAAAAATATCATATTAAGGGTTAAGTTTAGTAATTTATGGAACCTAACCAATATTTATTAATACTGCAAAATTAATTATTTTTAAGAATATATTGTAAAGAATCTTCATTTGATAACTCCAAAAATTATTATACATGAAATAAAAATATAAATCACTAATATGGGAGTTAAATTTAGAGGAAAGTTGGACAAAACCGGTTATGAGGATAAAATTGGAACCCGGCAGTTTTGGCTAGATTGTTACTGTCATCTGTCGGATAACGCTTGGAACTAGTTGCAGACATCCACCATATTATTTGGAGTTGAATGAAGAGCAGTGTAAATTATGTGTTTGTCGATGCCGACGTTTTAAAAAATTCCAGTAGAAAAGATTCGATTTTTACTCCACCCACTCTGTAGTTTCTAATTGCTTGAAGATTTATTTTAGGTAATTACAACATTTTATAACCCCTCTTTCAGTTATTATTTGAAATTGTTAAACCAAGTTTAGCTTCCTGTTTAAAATTTACTAAGCCTTCTTTTCTGCTTAATGGCGTTGCCGGATGAAACCTGGACCTTAGCAGACGGACAGGACGGGGTAGGAATTGAAGCTTGGAGAACAAGGAAAAAAACAATGAAACTAGAAAAGAAAAACTTAAAGCAGCAACTGGTTAAAGTAGCAAAGGATAAAACTGTCAAAACACGAAAAAAAAAGTTCAGCATTAAAACAGACTCCCCGGCATCACATGAAGACGGAGTGGAATGTGACGATGCCTGTATCTTTTTTAATCAATTATACGCAAGGTCAAAATTTCTGGAAGCTTGGATACAGTGTCTCAACTGTAAAGGATGGGCGCATGAAGCCTGTAGCAATGCAAAGGGGCATGATCAAAATTTTATTTTTTGATTTCTGTTCTTAAAACTTCTTACAAATCTGATCAATTAACTTAATTTACTTAACATTCCAAACACATTAACTTCAATGTTCCTTGATTTTTAAACCTCGTATGTTACACAGTGTAGGAAGGTCACTGTACTAATTTATTGTTATAAATAAATATTTCAGCAGTAAAATAACAAAGGTTTTTAATTATTCCTAGATATACCCGGTTTTATCCGACTTGGTTGGATAAAACCGGGTACTTGCATACTCCCAAAAAATTATTTATTTACCCTCCAAAATATAGTTATTTCCAATCGAAAAATATTTATTTTTGGAACTAAAGAACTAATTTATCATTCAAATAGAACTTGGGGGAAAAAACAAATTTAGGTACCCGGTTTTGTCTAACTTTCTCCTATAAATCACAAAGGGGTATATTTTATATCCTTATACCCGTTTTTTTTTATATGAACGTTTAGTTCTTTATCCGTACATCGCTGAATACAAACACAGAGAAACATAAAATAATTATTTCAAAAATATTTTTTAAAAGCCACTTCGGACTAAAACGAGGATAGGAAATTACTATTTTTGGGATAAATCAATGAAAATAATAGCGGTTATCATCAAATTAACAAAAAATGCAAAACAGTTTTGGTGAGCGGTAGAATTATTTTCGAAATTAGTGCATGAGTGCCATGAAATGAAAATAACTGCTTCATTGGATGCTGATTTATTACCGTTTCTAAAAAGGTACTCCGTTACATAGATACTACTCTAAAGGCAAAGCGACATTTACAGAGAAGACTGCTCCAGTAAAGCTGAATTTTCACACACACACACACACACAAAATTGGTATATCTGATATATTCATGTGCGTTCGTGTATTTAGTGAAATCGAGTGCAAAAGTTTAGGTCTAAGACCAGGCTGGCATAAGACCTCACTTTTTATACAATATGCTAATTCTTGTCATTCGTATACTTAGAAATCTCTCTTATTTGGGTATTTAATACTACACAGTACTTTTAATTAACTCAGTGTCAAACTGAACTATTGGCACATTACCAACTGCTCCATCGGACTCCCAGCAACCTTTTCTTTCCTTGTCGTTAAAAGGTAAATCATAGTTTCAGTAGGTTTCTCTCCCTGGCGTGGGATTGCGCTGTAGTTGTGTCTTATTACCTTTAAATAATTTCTCTTAATATCTAAAAATTGTAAATAAATTGCAAATTTCAACATCCGAGATGTTCATATAACTTACGATCACTTGAAAAACTTCGTATTTAATATGCACTCAGCATTTCCTTATTAATATTGTCTTTATTTTCGTGAAGTCTTTTGGAAAAGGAGTAGAGTTCTTGTAAAGAAAGTACATCACTTTTCCAAAAAGGAAATGCAGTTTTATTGTAGTTTTAAATGTTTTAATTATTGCATATTATTAACTCAAATTTTAATCTAAATCTCAAAAACGCAATTTACGTAGTCCTTTTTGAAAGGAGATTAGTATATTTTGAACAATTTAAGAATACTTTATGTGGCATAAAAACATTCTGAATTTAGACAAAAAGTATTGCTACACTACACAATTTAATATTGCTTAACCGTAGAATTCAAACTAGCTTATAATTAGAAAATTTGTGCACTGCGAATAACAAGCAATGTATACATCATGATGTTTTATTAACAAGATGGAGAGGTATAAATTCTAAAACAAAATTTACTTTCAAAACATATAAAGTTTATGGTATCAAAACAGGTATCTTCTAATACAAGATTTTGTTTTAAAAATAAATATCATATACGCAGATAGGTTTTTTATAATTATATTGTCATGACATTTGTAAAATTTAATGTGTAGTACAATTAGTAACCTTAGTTTAAAAATTGGAAAATTTAATAAGACATATTTTTTCTCAATTTCTTAATTCAAATTCTTGAAGTGTTCTTGGAATCGATTATTTCACTTAATTTTAAAGTTCCTATTTATGGGTTATTTTTCTGATTTCCTTTACCAGCTATAAATATTCATATATTCAGTGTAATTGTCACGACGAGACACAGATCAATAATTTTGAGTGAATCGTATAAATTCTTGCATTGTTGGCCTTCTCAGTAAAGTTTATTAAGTTATTGCTAGTGAAATTTTGAAATAGATTTTTCTTAATGGATTTCTCAGTATAGCCTCAATTGCTCTATTCACAAGTAGAGAATCTTATAAAACTGCTTAATACAATTTTCAAAGGCAGTTGATCTAATACAAGCACCTAATTACGGATACCTACCAATTTATATAATTCCTGTATATCCTTTCTCAAAATATATTACAGATTCCGGCATAAATATTGTTTTGTACACTCAATAGACATTTACCTATTTAGTGAATCAGGATTTTGAATTACATTGCATAATGTTTAAATTAATGCAGAATTTAAAAAATTCACTAATTATTCCATTTTTCTTTCTTAAAAATTTGTAATCACATAATTACTCAACATTTGATAAAAAAAATGTATACTTAAATAAAATCTATGATGCTTGTAAAGAACATCTGGAAAGTTTTACTTATTAGATTTACTTATTATAAAAACTAGAAAAGATTCATTTTTAGGTTTGGTTCGTCATTCTAATGTCATTTTTTGCAACAAAAAGTATAATTTAACAATGACCTGTAGTTTAAGAAGAAGATCAAATCGCTGCTACATCCATGCCATGAACACAATTCAACCCCAGAAGTCCGTCAAACCTAGACTTAGAGGCGATTAGCATTTGGCGAGGAGACTGGCTGATTCATTTTCAGGAAAATGAGATTAAAATTCTAAATAAGCGCATAATTGAGAGGTCATTTTAGTAATATTTTATTTTTAAAACTTCAAACAAGAATATTGAAACGAAAATGAAATAACAGTTTGGTCATGCTTATAGTCACTTGAATACAGGAACTTGGTAATTCCGTTTTCCTCGAAAATAAAAGAGCCATTTTCGAATTATATAGTTCTTACATTCAGGTGTCGGATTAAGGACTATCCAAATCACTAAAAATCTCAAATTTTCGATCCCAACTATCCTTAAACCGACACATTTTAACACATTTTTCAAAAGCCACCACTAAAATATGTGAGTTAAATTCTCACAGGCATTGAAAAAAACACGAAGAATCAGTTGAAAAAGCAGAAAAAAGGCTACTTTTTCTCTAGAAATTTCAAATCTGTTTTTGAAAATTTTGAGTCCTAACTCTTCACAAAACAATAACCTGAATTTTGCAGATAGTCCCCATCGCTTAAATGGGGCAAAGTGAGCAAATTTCTAACAGGATTTGAAATATAAAACTAAACTATCATTTTAAAAAAGCAGAAAACGTTCTTTTTCGGCCTCTTAAAATCTCAAAATCTATATTTTTGAAAGCCACATCTCCCGATTTCCCTTGAATCGCCAAAAACATTTTGTAGACGGCCCCCTCCGCTAAAAGGGGAAGTGGGCGAATGTTTGTAGCCGTGTCCATCAGCCGAGGAAATGACCCAGCGCACATTTAGCCAAGTCACCAAAGCCGATACCGCTTTGTCCTCAGTCGGATTTGCGGCCGATATCGGATGCACCGTGTCTAATGGAGACAGAAACAGTGGCTCGTGCCCCCATCCCTCTCTTTTGCATAACTCACTTCCTCACTCTAATTAACTCCGAACATCACTTTAATTCATCACGTAGCAATTATGGCAACGCAGACCATTCCTCCATCTGACTCGGGCTTTGCATTGCTCAGAGATGCTTAGTGGATCGCGCGTCTTCTTCACGTTCGTGGACTTTGTACTGAGGAAGTTTGAGCTACTTGAGCAGATTGTTCCCTGGTGATTAAGCAAATGGCTCCGGGAATCGGTGTGCCCGCACTCAAAACTTTGAACGCTGCTCCTTGAAACGAAGTACTTATTTAAAACAGCGTGTGCACCGTATATCAAGAGATAGAGCATATTTTTAATCCACCAAGGGAGCCATAGACCATTTCTCAAATTAATATGCTGTGTGGTCTCATTACAATTATCTGTGGTCGTAATGGTCACATGTATGCACATTTCGCCAATAACAATATAACGAACAAGATAAGCCTGAAGAAATGTGTACGCAGGTGGTGCATTATCTTGTCTCTCTTCTTTTAATTATTTAAGATTGTAAGATAAATCCTAGCGAAGTCAAAACAGTTTATTCAAATTCCTTTCAAAAGTAGAAATATAGTTGGTAATTGGTACTTTTTTTATTTAATTAACGTCATACTAGAGCAGTACAACGGGCTATCAAAAGTAGAAAGGATTTCTCATTTATTGTAAAGGAACTGTTTCGCTTTCGCAACACACTCTATAAACTTCCACACCGCACCAACACGATGACATTTGAGGCCATGACAAATTTAGCGTGCACCAACTCCCACGTACACCACGTTCATCGGTTGGATCTATTTTTGAACTCGCAGCCTTATTGGTAATCCGGAGACTCTACCAACTGGGCTTACAACACGTGTATAACTGTTATGGTAATCTTATATATAAAGTAGAAGTCGGTTTGTCTGAAGAAGCAAAAACACTCGCTGTACCGTCATAAAATGTACACAGCTTATTCTGTCTAGAATTTCTAGGTCAACGCAACTGTTTTTAGTGCGCTTTTGCCTACCTACGCAGACCTTTAGATCTTTCTCTTCGGAACTGATCCCGGATAGTCTCCTCCAATAAATCGGTGTGTTGGTCGAATGCGACCTAAATTTAACTGCATACTTGTCCGTTGAGGTAGAGATTCGCTGAAGCACCATACTGAAACAAGACATGAACTGACAGTAATGCCCTTCATTTTGATAAAAACGAGAAAAATAATACAAGTAAGAATCATCCTTGGAGGAAAATAACTTCGTGCTTTTGAGGTTTTCTAATTTTTGAAAGTAGTAGCTGTTATGAGCTATACGTGACTGTAAAATTGACTTTATATTTATACGTTTTTAAGGATGAAATATTGCGATTTATAAATTTTATTTCTCTTTTATTCACGGTTATCATTTTTCCACTTTTCTGAAAATTAAATCGATACAATTAATGAGAATGCAATAAGTTCAAAAAATTTATTTTAAACAGTTAAAATATAATTCATTAAGCAAAGAATCCTTGTTTAAGTAGATGGGGGAAAATTTGAAAATAACGTTACTTTTTTAATCTTCTTTTTCTGTGAATGAAATGGATTAAGAGGTACTAACTGATGTAATGAGTTTAAAACTCTAAGTTAATTATACAATTCAAAGAAATGTATATTTATTTCTTTACAATTTATTTAGATGTGAAATATACTTGTTCAATTAAACAAGTACATCTTAAAGAGGTTAGAGAGATTTACTTCGAAATGAAGGAACACAACGGGCTATTGGTGACGGTCTGCGATCAATCCCAATAATTTTTAAGGAAAGGGTGAGTGAAACAAAGAGAGAAGTCTCCAGCGTTTCTCAGAGATTCCCCAAACACTCCCTTTATTACTTTTTCTTTTTTAGCTGTACGATGAGAATGCATTTTTAATTATCGCTCTAAGAATTAATGATTGTTGCTACATTGATGTTAGGGATAATTTTATGATTATGATTTTCAATTTTCAACTTATAATTTTTTTAGTAATAATTTTTTCATTTATTTAAACTATTAGTTAGCATAGGTAAAGAAAAGTTTGGTCAGTTGTTCCCGATTAAGAAATTTTAAATCTGATTAGTATGAAAAATTTTGTATTAGCATATTTCTTGCATTATTTGCCAATACATTAAGACCTTTTAAACCACCTAGATTCACTTGATTTCTGAGCAGTGTAGTACTGCCTTGTCTCCACAACGCATATAACCACTAAAAAACGACATCAATTGTTCGAAGCAATCCCTAGGAACGATTATATTAGTCAACAGGTTAAAATTGGCTACAAGTCATACAAGTAAGATTGCATGCTGTGGAACAGATATAAGCTAGTGTACTTCTCAGATGGTTATAACTAAGTTTCTCTATGGCTAGGAAATGGACTACAAACAACAAGTTCTACTGTATCAGTTTTTTGGCCTGATATTAAGATATTTACAATTTTTTTCCACTTTTAAATATAATTTTTAACGGTTTTGATGGAGATACGATGGCTGCACCTAGAACCTAGGCAGCACCTAGACACTTACTTAACATAGTTTTTACTTTGAATTAAGTATAAATAACTAAGACTTGTTATTTCAGGAGAAATTAACATGGCAAAAAACAATAATTATGAAGAAAATAACTCTATCAAAATTGGTTGAAATAATAATATGAAAGATTGTATTTGTCAAGAAAAGAGATTAAAACTGATTAGAAGTCATGCAGAAAACGCTACAGGTTGCCTAATGGGAACATTCATGTGAACCCCGGAGAGAGTTAAAAAACATTCTCAGTCTTTTATCAACACTCTCTTCACTCTGTAGACCTGTATACATAAGTTTCCTTGTAAGAGCACTTTTATTTTAATCCCAAGAGAAGTGACTGCATTTCCAAATAACCTATTTAACCGGATTAAACTTCAATACATAGTTTCGCTCTTTATTTAATACGTAGATATATATCCTGACTATCAAATAATTCTTTTGGTAGCTTGTGCCAATGAGATTCTCTTAAACCTTCCAAGTTGTTTCGACGAGCTACCTCGTCAAGGATATAATCAGTTTTGCTAATGACGAGTTATTTCGTCCATCAAGATACGTTTTCCTAGTTACGAAATACCTCGTCGATACAACCTCCAGGATGCCAAAACAGACGTAAAAATAATCCCTGAGGCAGGGACAAGTTAAAAGGGGGAAATACTAGACCACTTTTGCCGCGTTTGGGGACTTCCATTCTACGACTTCTATTATGGCATTATTATGAGAGGATTAAATGTGCGAGGCTGCAATTGTGTCGTTAAGATGATTACCGTAGATTTCCCTTTTGAAAGGAAGTCGAGACTGGTTATTCGCTTTTCTGTAATTTACTACCCCGATCATATTCTATAGAGAGTTTCGGTTTCATGCAGAGCAGAGGCTCAAATTGTCAATAGAAAAGGTTAGGTAATATCATGGTTTGGGGGTTGTACTGGAGGACGATGAAACAACGATGTATTTGAAAAGAGATGATGTGGGGATTTCGGCTCATATCTTTGTTAATTATCTTCGAGATGATGGCTTCTTAGTGCACTTATATTCTCATGTGAAATGAATACTGAAAGTTCTCCTCGTGTTTCTTAATTAATTTCGCGTAAGGTTATTTAATGAAGTGAAAAGGTTCATGTGGATTGTTACTTGGCATGTATTGTCCTTCCTTGCCATAGATGTGATTTTATTGAAATGTTTATGGTAAGAGCACACGTGCATCAGATTATGATAAGAACTGCATTGGGTTACCGATACCAGGCTCAAGGGAAACATCTTCGAAATCGGTTCTTTTGGGGTAGGAAAACACTTTTTGAAGTTCGACGTTCTAAGAAAAACAGTGTTGTGGTGAAAGTTTAGGTATCAATACACCCCATCGTTTGTGCAAATCGCAACACCACAAAAGAAACATTGAATTAAAATGAAATTTGTACGTTATCTCAATGTACAGAATCGATTAAAATTTTCTAAGCCATACAACTGTAAACTAAAAAAAATCAGTACGTTGTAAGGCCTCTAATAGCTGCAAAAAGAGCTGCTATGCCCTACAGTATTGAATCAAGGAGACTCTGGATGTGTTCCTGGGGAATCTTGGGGCATGCCAGGTTGCTTCTATGCGAGTCCATAGTTATTTGGTTCTGAAAGCTGAAAGACTTCGATGGAGTTGTTGCCAAGTGACCAAATACCATCTATGTCTGGAGAAGGCGAATGTCAGGGTAGAAGTCTGTAGTGCTGAGAAGAAGGCTTTAGCATTCCTAGCATCATGTGGTCAGGCATTGTCTTGTTGGAATACAGCGTTAAAAGTGCTCTGTAAGAAGTGCATGATATGTCCTCTGCTTCTACCCTGATATAGCAATTGCTACTGATATTAACCTGAATTACTAACAGCCTGATTCTCGAATAGAGACCAATGGTGCCCTAACACCATCACGCCTAGAATTCTGTCATTACGACGCTCTACAACTCAAGCTAGTTTATTCTGCTCACAACAATACTTTACAGTGCGTAAGCGACCATCATTATATCCTAAGTTGAAGCGGGACTCATCCATAAACATGACAGGATGACAATCAGATCACTATTGTCTGTGTTCACGAGCCAGTTGTAGCCTGAAGCGTTGATTGTTTGAGGTTAGGAAAGTCACAGCAAAGAAATGCATGCATTTGGACCCCCGTGAAGCAGGGGCCATATAATTGAAGCAGTGTTTCACCTGGTTTAATGCTTTACCGTTTAACTAACTCTTATGATGAAGATGAAAGATATGTCAATATTATGCGAACTAGACGTCTGTCTTTCGTGGTGTCGTTACATTTAGTGATACACTGTCAGAAAAATACAATTATCTTCAATGTCACGATCTCATGTTACCCAAATAAATCGATCATAAACGGCTGTGGAGTTCTAGAAGAAACTGATTTTAGAGAAATAAGCACACTAATGTCCAGCAAGAAATTTTTGAAACATTTCTATCGAAATACTGGAATAAAATGTATTACATATAATTAATATAAAATAAAAAAGTATTTTGTGCAGAAATTCGTAAATACAGACAGAAATGTTTCGATATAATTGTAATTACTGTACATAAACAGGTTCAATTACGCCATTCGACGTAATTGAATTGACGTTAGACGTCCCATTCTATATCATTTTAAAGTTATTAAAGTAACTTTTAGAAACGTTGTGTACAACAGGCTTTATTTGGAAAAATGGAGAAATGGCAGAAATTTATATGCACCTAGTTCCGTCTTGCACGAACTTTTTTTACACGAATTTTATTTAACACTAATTCAAAATAAATATTTCAATCTCTTTTCACGCGAGTAATTTATATTTAACGTGAGCGGGCCAAGCCAATTAAAAAAATAGTTCATTAATTCTAAGAATTTTTTGTATTCGTGGGTTAATATTATCATTTCTATATTACTCGTACTAATGAGGAACGCGCTGGGACGTTTCAATCTAGAACCTTCCGATCTAGAGGCTAACACCTTAACCACTATACCGGTTGGTCGGCTATTATTACATGTATATTTTGTTGAATTAAAATTATAAGCTTAAAACGAATATTTTCATGTGTTTCTCTAAATACATTTTTATTGATATTTTGTATCCGTAACCTCAATCTCTCTTCTTTATTTTCCCATTGTCTTTTTTAACACGAATATTTTTACACTATTTTTAAGGAACGTATGTATCGTGTAAAAACAGAACTAATCGTACTTGCATAACTCTATGTAAGAATCGTATATAATTAATTCATAGTGGCATTCTGTATAGGGATATAGTAGTATTCAATTTGTAGTAAAACTTGCAAATTTAAACACACATTTTTTTTATTATTCGAAACTTTAAAATGTTTTTGTTTTTAGTTAATAACTGATCATGAAATTAGTAGTTGTTGGAGAGAAGTAATTCAAATTAAGAATTACTATTAGAGAGAATTTACCATTTTCAATCGAAAAAAATCTATAAGTTTAAAAAGTACATTACCTTCAACCTGGAAAGTACCCCCAAAGCAATTTAGAATGTTCTTATAATCTGATATTCTACTGGATACAGATCTAGTTGAAATGCCAAGAACGAGGGTGGACTATTACCTTAAACTGCAGATATGTTGCTTGCTTAGATATACTCCCTTTTCCTCCTTGTTATGCCTAAAATACTAGATAACTACTCCTTAAAAGACCTGCCAGACGTCTGAGCCTACATCTGTCTTTAACCACGGTTCTTTAAAGACTACTTTTTTCTGTAAACCCTTAAAATAACGAAGATAACAACCTTTAAGGTTTTACTTCGACACATTTATTTTTAAAACATTCAAACCAATGTATACAGCTGAAGGATGTAACTAAATGGCTAAAATTTTGTAGGATTATTAATGGTAACATTTCTTTATTCCAACTAAAAATTGAAAATTTTTAGTCCATTGTTTTCGATAAAAGCAATGTAAAATGCTATGGAGCATTTCGTAACAATCGAAGATTTGAATTCAGGATAAAGTTGGAAATAATTCTTTAGATTCTTTAAAAAAAAGAAAACCGATCAAAGTTATCAAATTTTTTGAAAACCAAAAAAGAAAATGGTTCCAAAAATAACTGAATTTGAATATTTCTTTACTTGAAGCTTATATTTCATGCTTCACTCTTTGTTTCTTTACTATGAAACATCCTACAATTTACATAATAAATTGAATATTTTGAGAAACAATCATTATTCGTTAACACACAAACACTTATTCGTGTGATTGTTTAGATAAAAAATTTCACTGAAATCTGGTTCCAAGTTCACGTCAATTTTTCTTAGGTTCTTTCGTTTCATTGATTTCTCCAGAGGGTTAAAAGGAATTAATTTATATGCGATGCACAGAAGATTTTTTTTGAACATAGACTGTGAGTGGCACCAGATTTTTTAAAACAGAATACAGGAAAAAACCACTGCTTTGAGAAGTCTCAGTCTCAACAATGAAAAGAACAGCGAAACAAGGGGAAAGAAAACAGTCCCGCAAACACTGTTTTCGCTGGATATTTTTTCAACATTTTTTCCAGTTGCACTTTCCTATTGCTTTCTCCAGTGTTCTTTTCTTCCAGTAATTTACTCCATGGGATTGTTCATGCCGATCACATCATCATCACTGCGCATGCGCCTAGATAATTGAATGACACCCATTAGTCAATTCAAGTTCCGATCTTTCTTTTCTACTATTTCGGTGGTTTTCTCCCCAGATCTCTTGCAGAGCTCATTTTTTTTGTTCTTCTGGTGATCGCGTGTTCTTTTGTTTTCGCTGAATTTCTTTCTCTGTCTGTTTTTATTTCCTTCTTCCCGCCCATCTCCTCTGCTCTTTTCACTCTCAGGGGTACAGTTTTCTTTCTGTTTTTAAAAGAAGTTAACGTCATTTGGAGGTTTCCAGAAGTGTGGATGCAGAGTCGCTTCTGTTTCCTTTTTGTGTGCAAAAGACATTTAGAAATTGCGACCCGAAAGGCTGAGTTGTGGTGTAGTGGGGAGGGGAGTAGGAAGTTAATCATCGAAGTACTTGGGAAAATTACACTTACATTAAACATTGAAATATGTGTTGTTTCTTAAGCCGTCGAATGGACGATTAGAATTTTGGTTCCTATGCAAGGTTTAATTACAGTACTGCTACTTTATTCGTAATTTAACAGCTAAATAATATAGATTGATTGAGTTTTCTAGCAGTGCAAGGTCGATATCTGGCTATATTCAGTCAAGCAATATTTCCTCCTCGTCACAAGTATATGTTATGATCCCGTTATTGTATGTTTCTATTACATTTTACTTTTTTCAAACCAAGTTTATAAACGTGTAATCCTTCCAAGCCTTTAAACCTTATGGCGATTATTTCTACGAGATATCTCGTCATTAATATAACTGAACAGATCTTAACGAAGAGGTATCTGGTCATTAGAAGAAAACTGACTAGAATTTGATCTCACTATGAAAAAAATCACCAATATCTTGCTGACGAGGTTTTTGTCAACAAAATAGGTCAGATCTTGATGGACGAAATATCTCGTCGAAACCACTTGGAGGGTTGGTTGGCTAGAACGTAGCAGTGTCAGTTAACCCGGGACACCATGGAATGTGTTACCACATAATACTCACTTTGGTAAAAAAAGTAATTTATATAAATTCGCAACCCAGAACTTCAGTCTATGAGTTCTTTAAGAGTGAACTAATTAGCCTCTTTGAGTTTGTAGGGCTCTATACAGTGTTACACATGTCATAGTTATGCATAAGATAAATTTCAAAATGCATTTTTATGCAATGTCAGTAGTTGCTAATGTCTCTCGAACACTAGTGTATGCTTTCAATAATAATTTATATGACTTCGCTTCTTAAGTTTAGAGATTATTATTTGATTAAGTTCACCATTTCATCTCATGGTGTAAGTAAAAGCTGAATGCTTTTCTGTTTCAAAATAATATTAAGAAGGTTGGTTGTATTATAAGGGTCACGTTTTTCCAAGCTGCGCCAAGAAATATTATTATTTTTTATGTAGATGAACATACACATACACATACAAGGAAAGTTTTTACTGTTCATTTTACTGACTTATCCCAAAATAATGTAAGGAGATAACAACATATCCAAACATAAATTTTGACTAGGTACCTTAAAATATGTTTATAGGAAATAACGTTCTCGCATTGTGGGTAGTTTTAGTGTACTTTAAAAAAATTTGTTAATTGCTGATAATAGTTTAACTAATTTAATGCATGTCGAAAATTATTTCTATTATGTGTGTGCGATAGGTCATATTACAAGTGGCAAGGTTCACATGAAATTCCATTGATATCTTTAAATACCCTTTAATTAAATATAACATGTCCTCATCATTTTAATGTAATTTGGTAATTTTATCAGTATTTTTAATTGCAGATGATACATATTTTATTCGCTAAAATTGCGCATAAGTACTTCGAATTGCAATTTCCAAATAGGATTGTTAGTAATTAATAGTAGTGTTTTATATTATTTGCTTTAAATTCAGATAACACAGGAAAATTCGAGCAGTTCTGATAATTTCGTAACGAATTTGAATATTATTCGCCATTCGCCATTTCATAAACTTAAGCTATAAATTCAAGTGTGCCTCTCCATACCGCATGTTGCGATTAACTTAACTTTAAAATTGATCACATAATAACAAATCGAACCATAAGAATAGAGGGTTACACCACAGGGGTGATAGTTCTCAATTTGGAAAAATAGTATGATCAAATTCGTTAATCATGTACTTCTGAGCAATGCACCAAAAACTTAACTAAATAGCCAAATCACTCATGTCCAAATTATCCATATCTACTCAAAAATAATTACATTGCATCAAATACCCAATCGATGCAATGAATTTTTGCAGTAAATGTGTGAAAGACAAGCCTAATTAGAATCATCCAATCAAAAGTGCTCAGACGGTTTCTGATATGCAAATCAAGTTCTCAAAATTATGCGTCATCCGACATTGAAAGTGAATATCTGAGTGAATTTTTGCAATACAGTGTTTGATTTCAGTGTGTAAGGATTCCAAACGGTTTGTTATGGTTCCGAAGTATCATTTGGAATAATCTGTGGTGGCGCATTATAGGCCGTTTAAAAGCAGGGCAGACAATCATGGAAGCAGCGAGATGTGTGAATATTTCAAGACAGACAGCAGTCTCTGCTCCATGGAAACAACTTCAGAACTCTGGAACTGTTGTAAGGAGGCCTGTACAAGGTCGTAAACGTATAAGAACTGCTTCTCAAGATCGATATATGACAATAACTGCCCGTCCTAACAGGAGGTCTTCTCGGAAGTTCAGAACTTGCAGCCTCCACGTAAAATGTTGTTTCACGGCAAACTGTATACAGAAGACCTAATGAAAAGGCCTTTATGCCATAAAGACAACGATATGTGTTTCACTATCTTCACAACATAAGAGGGATCCCTTTGATTGGTGCAAAGAACATCAGAACAGGAGTCAACACCAATGGACTCATGTTCTCTTTCCTGATTAGTCGAGGTTTAGTTTAACATCTGATTCTAAGCGTTTTTACATCTGGAGGGAGTCAGGAACGAGAAATATTCCTTCGAACATTATGGAATGTGACCGTTTTGGTAGTACAGATGTGATGGTGTGAAGTGGAATAACGATTGATGGACGTACGCCCCTACATGTTTTAAACAGAAGATCTGTGACCGGCCAGGGATATCGGGATGAGATCTGAGAACGTTATGTAAGTTATAAACGTTATTTTTCAGAGATACATATAGATTGGATTTTTTATTTATGGACGATTATGCTCGTTCACATCGAGCAAACCTCGTTGACGAATTCCTAAAAAATGAAGCCATTGAGCTAATATTGTGGCCAGCAAAATCTTCTTATCTGAACCCGATAGAGAACTAGAGTACCATGGAAAATCAGTTGCGCGGAGACATCCTCCTCCTAGAGATATAAATGCCTCAAAGACCGCATTCCTGGAGGAGTGGAAATTAATTCCCCAAATTGTGGTTAGCAAAGTTATTGCCAGCATGAAATCACGTTCTGATATGTGTGTACATGTTAGGGAAATCACATTCCATATTAAATTCATAAGCCTTAATGTTTTCTGAGTTATTCATTTTTTTCTGAACTCTCCTTGTTACATATTATTGTCATTTTTATGGTTTCATGCTGCACTTTTATATCATATCCTGTGTTCGTAAGTTTTTCTTTGTATTTGTGTGTTATGATGTTATGTCTCATTCCAGACAAATTCATAATGTGTTAGTTTACAACTTCTGAGAAATTCGTGCTTCTATGCATTTAAAGATAATTTTGGACACCAGTGTATATAAATATAAATATGTATTATCGTACATCCATAAAATTGATTGGTAGATTGAAGATTTCTACCGAAATTCGAAGAAGACAAGTATAAAAAGCTAAATTTCATGGAATTTGGATTTCATAATGAGCTTTGAATAATTAAAGAAGCAATATGATCATTTTTCCAAAACTAATACACTGAGCTCATTGCTCCCTCTACTTTATTGAAATTTCTAAGGAATATAATTAGAAAGACACAAAACTCAAGAGACTGATACTAAGGATGAAATCCGGGAAAGCTTACTATGTAATCTGTTCCCGATGGATCTCACCAGACAGATCTTTGCGGCCAACTTCAGAATTTTAAGCTGACATGACTATCTTCAAGGACATCTCCACTGGATTGGTGTAAAAGACATTCCTGACTGCCCTGTGTTCCACTGGAGATAATAAGAATTTTAGCCTCTTGACAGTTTGTGCTACTTTGTCCAAGTCAAATTTTAATGTTCTACTAAATTTTAATATTCTTCTGCACGAAGGGAACTGGTCAATACGACCCATTCCTCAACGTAATGAAAAAAAATATTAGATATACAGTAAAAGGACGAGTAACATGAAATTGTATGTAAATATTGAAGTGTACTTACTGTATTGAAAAATTTCGAAATTATACGTATAAGAGAAATTGAAGTTATCAAATCTCACACTTAAGTAATTGTGAAAGTGTTCCAGTAATTTAGAAAACTTCCACATTTACATATTCCTAACTTATGTATATGTGTACCCTCTAATATTTGTTTGCGTTGGCATGTTGTGGAGGTTTGGAGAGTAGGATGCTAACTCAGGTGTTGACCTCGTCATCAGACCCTTTTTCAAAATTACGAGGTGCTGTTCTGGGCTGGGATTGAACCCGGATTGTCACCAATAGCCCATTGTTTTGCTACAGTGTGACGTTTTACTCGATTATCTACCTATTATTTACTTAATTTGCCATTGGTATAATGAAGAATACTTTCCAATGCTATTTCATGAGAGAGCACGAGACTCACATGATAGGACAAGAACAGGTTTTCGTGTTTAAAATGTGAATGTCACAAGAACACCATGTATTCATTCTCTTCAGTCTATTAAACTTCCCTACCGATATTAGAAGTGCCCTAGTGGTGAAACTAATCTGTAGGTCTACTTCAAGCATTTCCAACATGGGACTGCCCCTATTTAGGTCCTATGTACAGTGGACTTAGCATAACCCACACTATTTAACCTTCCTGGGAGGTTATCTCGTCAATGTCCGTCATACGAATAAATATGACCAGATTTTGATGGAAGAGATACCTCAACGTAAGAAAAAAATTGACCAGCTATTGATGTACGAGATATCTCATCATTAGAAAAAACTGACCAGATCTGGTGAGTTTTTCCTAATGACGAGATATCTCGTCCAACAAGATCTGCTCAATATTTTCTAATGACGAGGTATATCGGCCATCAAGATCTTGAAGGACGAAGGGGAACTCGTCATTAGGAAGTAATGACCAGATCTTGATGGACGAGATACCTCGGCATTAGGAAAAAACTCATGAGATCTTGATGGACCAAATACCTCGTCATTAGGAAAAACTCACCAGATCTGGATGGACGAGATAACTCGTCGTTAGAAAATACTGACTAGATCTTGATGGACGAGGAAACTCGTCATTAGAAAATACTGACTGATAGACTAACTAACTAAATAACACCAACACACACTCCCGTGCCTAGTGTCGTGAGACACTGTATCAGTTTAAACAAGTGTGGTTGGATGAGTAGAGCATGCCACCAAGGTGACATGTCTACCCAAAATGTTAGAGCACATTACATTACATTTATACATCCTTACATCTATACAGTATATACATTAAATAATAATACTAGGATACAATATAAATATATACATCATGCAAGGTGAGAAAAAAGTTCGTTTTTCTTAGTCTCTTAGGAAATACAAGTCCTGATGATTTTCAATGGATCTCACCATGTTAATAATTTTAACCCTCGATCCCTTGTTGCATGCAATATTCCTGAGCCATGCAATTTTAAGTTGGTCGGTAGGTGTTCTCATATGCCATGAGGCTGTAAGGGGGCAAACTGTGATGCAATGTAGAGTTAAGAGCTTGATTGACGAAATACCTCGTCATTACGAAAAACTCACCAAATCTTGATGTACGATATACGTATTCATAAAGGAAAAACTTATCATATCATGATGGCCGAGACACCACCTCATTAGGAAATACTGACCAGATCTTGATGGAAGAGGTAACTCGTCATTAGAAAAAACTGACCAGATAATGATCTCGTCATCATCAAAAATAGGAAATATCATATTGGCGAATTATGTAGTCATTTTAGCTAAATTAGTCAAATCTTTAAGGACGAGATATGTGGTCGAAATCATTTGGAAGTTTTAAAAACATAATTTTATTGCCATTTGGGGGGTTATTTTTGCAATTTTAAGTATGAACATGGAAAGAAAGATAACAAGAAATAAACCATTTAAAACAATTGTGCCATATCATCATTTTCTTGTATTTAGAGAGAGCCGTCCAACAGGTATAGTGGTTAAGGTGTTAGCCTCTAGATAGGAAGGTTCCTGGTTCGAATCCGGGTGCGGGCATGGATGTTTGTATGTGTATGGTGTAGAGGTGGCTGGTGCACCTTAAATCTGTCGTGGCCGAAAGTCCTCTCGTTGGGTTGGTGTGGAAGTTTGGAGAGTGGGGTGCAAGCTCAGGTGTTGCTTCGTCAGCTGACCGTGGTTCAAAATTACGAGGTGCTGTCCTCGGATCTTTCCCTTAAGGGACTGACCCGGACCGTCGTCAATAGCCCGTTGTGTTGCTCTAGTACGACGTTAACTAAAATTACCATTACAACTTGTATTTAGTCTTAAATTACAGCTAAGTTTTTGGATTGTTTCTTCGAAAATGTAGGCATCAAATATTATAAGATGCAGTGTCTAGGAGCACAGTAAAAATAGGGTTAAGCCAATGCTTGTGTAAAATGTATCCCTTTTCAATATTAGAATCAATTGACAAACCACCTTGAACATACGTATGAAAGGCATTTTCTGTCTCAAACTAAATGTAAATTACTGTGATGTTTCTGAATTGTATGAAAGGTGTTTCCTGAATTTCGATAGTGATGCCAGTTGGCCGGATTTTCACACTTGATTTTCAACTCTTCGCCAATAAAAATTACGAAGAATAAAATTCGAATTCATGTATGATAGTTGACTGGTCAATACCAATTAAATTAAACACCAAACGTCTCCAAAATGGCGATGAAAACATTTTAAGGTAACTCTGTTATGCGACTATGCGAGAGCATTTGGACAACAGTTGTAAAATTATATGAACCCTTTCCAGTAATTTAAAAAATCTGATGTTCTTCCAGTTGAGAATACAAAGAATTATTCTGTTTTGACGTTGTTTTTTAATCCTCATGTCCTTTATGAACCGGGTCCTTGAATATAAGCAGCTTAAGGAAATACAAATCAAGGTCAGGGTTTCTAAGGAATCTTACTTAACTAGGCCAACATAGGAGAGAGGAGGACATGTATAGGCCTGTTCGTCATAACATTTGTGGGAAGCTGGAAAATATGAATTTGGATAATCCGGATGTAACCACTTACAGTTTTAGAAAGAGCAGTCTGAAACTTTCTGTTACGACTTATTCGATGGAGAGATATCGAGATGATTTCAATTGCAGTATAGATTACTCTCCATAATTTACTACCCCAACCTTCTTATAGAAAATATTTCCTTTGATAGGCTAGAGTAGTAAAATATCTCCATTGGTACTCTTCTTTGATAGTTTATCAGCAGATTCATAATATTTGAAATGTGGAATGGTATCCGTTGAATTTGGGTCGACCAACCGGTCTGGTGGTTGAGGTGTTAGCCTCTAGATCGGAAGGTTCCTGGTTCGATTCCGGGTCAGTGCATGGATATTTGTCAGCATATAGTGTAAAGGCGGCTGGTGCACCTTAAATATGTCGTGGCCGAAAGTTCTCATGTTAGATTGGTGTGGATGTTTGGAGAGTGGGATGCCAGCTCAGGTGTTGCCTCGTCATCTGACAGTGTTTCAAAATTACACGGCGTTGTCTTCGGATTTCTTTCGGATTTCTTTCTTCGGAGATCTACCCTTAGAGGATAGATCTATGAGCGTCATCAATAGCTCGTTGTGTTTCTCTAGTATGACGTTAATTAAAAATTACCACAAATTATTACCATTGAATTTGGAAGAGCACTTCGTAAGATGTCATAGTCATAGTCATAGTCATATAGAGTGGGGAGGTCAGGAAAGCCCTAGGTGCTGATTCCACTAGGGAATATTGCACCAAACCCCATTGTTTTTCGATATTCCTGTCAGAGAAAGCCAGATTCCTTGAGAAAGGCCAAAAGGCTTTTGACAGGTTCTTCGTGAATTGTATCAAGTTCTGTTCCAAGACCTAGACTTGAGTGCCTTATGTGAAGCAGAGCTTCGCATTCAAAAAGTATGTGGTGGGCAGTTTACTCCACCATATTGCATTTTCTGCATAGAGGTTCTTCTTTAAAGATTCCCATCCTATGAAGGTGTTTTCTTAGGTGATAGTGGCCTGTGAGAAATCCAACTATCACCCTCATCTTACCCCTGCTAAGACGAAGGATCTGAGAAGATGTTTTCATAGAAGGTTCTTGAATCATAAGCCTTGCATGTTTTTGATCGGTGGTTTGCTTCCACTTTTTTGTAGTTTCTTTAAGCATTCTTTCTCCTATCACCCTTTTTACGGTAGTCTTAGAGATCCCGCAAAAAGGCTCAGGGCTTAAAGGTAGGTCTGCAGTCCCCAGTTTGGCTAACTTATCTGCATTTTCGTTTCCTTCTACACCAGTATGCCCTGGTACCCAAGTAAGAAAGATCCTATTATGGGTCCCCAAGTCATGTAGAAGGTTCCTACATTCCCAAACAAGTTTGGAGCTTATTTGGAATGAGTTTATTGCCTTTAAGGCTGCTTGACTGTCACTGAATATGTAGATTTTCCTATTTGAGTAGGATCTTCTAAAACATTCTTGTAGACAGTAGATGATAGCAAGCAGTTCCGCTTGAAATACTGTGGCATGTTTTCCTAATTTTCGGGAAATCCTTGCCTTAGGTCTGATCCCACATATTCCAGCACCTGCCTTTTCGTTTTGTCTGGAGCCATCTGTGTACCACACAATGTCTCCATTTGTGAGCTTGTAGTTTTCCTCTTTCCATTCCTCTCTTAGGTCAATAAGTACCTCAAAGGGTCTTTGAAAGAGGAATCTTGTCTCCATGATGTCGGAGGGCATCAAAAGTATAGGGTCAAAGAATTTTTGGTTAATACTGGTGTGGGACTTTTGGCTGGCAAAATCCATCCACAGTCCAGCGTTTTCCAGTCTGTAGGAACTTCTTCTGGCAGCACCGCTGATAAAGATATCAAGTGGGACGACAGATAGAATAATTTCCATGGCTCTGGTGGGAGTGGAGGACATAGCACCTGTTATACTCAGGCAGGCAGCTCTTTGAAGACTGTCTAGCTTGGTCTTAACAGTCAATTGTTCCGTCTTTTTCCACCAGACCACAGCCGCATAGGTCACAATGGGTCTAAAAGCCATAGTGTATAGCCAATAGGTCATCTTTGGCCTTAGACCTCATGATTTACCAAGAACTCTTCTACATCGTAGAAGTCCAACTTTTGCTTGTTTAATTTTACTTTTCAAATGCTGATTCCAGGTTAATTTAGTGTCCAGTATAACTCCCAGATATTTAACCTCGCTCAGCATATTTACTTTTTCCCCTAGTAGGGTAGGTATATCACTTTTGTCAATGCAGGTTCTTCTTCGTGTAAATGGGACAAGAGTAGTCTTTTGAGGATTTACTCTCAAATTCTTTTCACAGCACCATCTTGCGATTCTGTTCAGGGTCCCCTGCATGATATTTATCACCGTTTTCTCATCCATGCCCGATATGTAGACGACAATGTCATCTGCATATCCCTGGGCATAAATGCCGCTTTGATTGAGGTCTGCAATTAGGTCATCAACCACCAGATTCCACAACAGAGGGGAGAGAACTCCTCCCTGAGGGCAGCCTCTAGTGGGTCTAGCCTGAAGTGTTGCCCCAAACAACTCTGTTGTAATAATTCTGTCTGCTAACAAGGAGTTTATCCATTTGCAGACCTGTGGTTCAATAGCTCTGCTGGCAGCAGCAGCGATTGAGTTAAAAGAGGTATTATCGAAAGCACCCTCAATATCAAGAAAAGCTGCCAAAGCCATTTCCTTGCATTCCAGGGTCTTCTCAATCTTTACAACCAGGTGTTGCAAAGCCACCTCTGTAGATTTACCGGGTTGATAGGCAAATTGGTTTTTGTGAAGAGGTCTGGTACTCCTCATTACATCCCTAATGTGTCTATCAATTATTTTTTCCATACACTTAAGTATGAAAGATGATAGACTGATAGGACGAAAGTTCTTAGCCTGGTCATATTGGCTTTTTCCAGGTTTGGGCAGAAAGACTACCCTTGCCTTTCTCCATGGTCTGGGGATATATTCAAGAGCTAGACTAGCTCTGAACATTTTACACAAGACCCGTGAGATGAGATCGGCCGATTTCTGAAGCACAATCGGTATTATCCCATCTGGTCCTGGAGTTTTATATGGTTCAAATGAGTTGATAGCCTATAGTACTTGTTTAACAGTAAAAATTTTCTTGGCAACTATCCAGTTTTCCCTTCTCACCCTTATTGGATATCCCAGGGGAGAAGGGTTTAACTCATTAGGTACCAAGTTGGAGTTTGGAAAATGTGTCTCAACCAGAGTCTCTATAACTTCTCTGCCAGTTTTGGTATAGCCACCGGAATTATTCTTAAGGGTCCCCACCAATATTGGTGTATCTCTTTTAAGAATTTTGTGGAGTCTAGCGCCCTCAGCGGTACTTTCAACCGAATCACAGAACTTCCTCCATGAATTCCTTTTGTCCATTCGAACAGCTTTGTTGTATTCTGAAAGTAGGCACTTGTATTCTTCCCACTTGCCAGATTTCTTTGCTTTCCTGAAAAGTTTTCTTACTGTCTTCCTCTGCCTCATAAGGTCTTGGTTCCACCATGAGTTAGGTTGTTTGCCTTTCCTTAGAAGCAGGGGACAGTTATTTGTATATGAAATATAGATTGCCTGCTGCAGGCCGTCTGCGAACAGTTCTAGATCGTAAGTATCATAGATTTTCCGAGAGAAGTCCTCCAGGTAATTCTGGAGTTCATTGTAAAAAAAGGTCCAGTTCGTCCTTTTGGGATCTCTGAACGTCTTCTCCCAGTGATATTCAGATTTCAGTGAGAAGTGGATAAATTGATGGTCTGCCATTGAAGGCTTCTCATCAACATGCCAATTGTGAATATAACTACTTAGTTCAGGGCTGGCTAAGGTTATATCAAGTACTTCCTTTCTTACACTGGTTATAAAGGTCGGTTTGTTTCCTACATTTAAGATATCTAGGTTATTTTCAAGTACAAAGTCGAAAAGAGCTTCACCTCTGTCATAGATATTGGAGCTGCCCCAGATTGTGTGGTGTGCATTCACATCACAACCGAGAATCAATCCCGATTGCTGTTCTGCACACGCTGTCAACAATCTCTTCAGCTCTGCACTCACAGGATCTTTTTCCTCATATGGCAGGTACCCAGAGCCTATCAAGATTTCTCTGGTTCTCCCGCCATTATGAAGAGTTATCTTTGCTACTGCCAAATCCCTAGAACAAAGTTCATGGATCGGCATTGCATCGATGTTGTAGTTAATAAGTAAGCAAGCTCTTGGAGAGGAGCTTGCAAAATCATAAATTAACTTACCTCCACTGTCCTTTAATCCCCTGATGCCTTCTTTGTACAGCCAGGGTTCTTGGATTAGGGCAATGTGGATTCCCTCAGTCCGGAAAACCCCACTGAGGTTGGCTGCAGCAAGTCGTTTATGTTGCAGGTTGGCCTGCAGGAGCTTCATTGACATTGTCAGTGGAAGCTGTAGCAGGTTTTTCCAGAGCCCTAGCCTGCACTTGGGTAAAGCCTATGTAGAATTTACATTCTCTACCCATCAAGGTCTTGGCATCTTGTTCTGGAATACTTACCACAATGGTTCTACCCTCATTACCAGATTTTTGGTTGAGGATTCCCCATTCTGTGGCAGTTAGTCCTCCGTTCTGAGCTTCTACTTTTTGTAGAATCTCTTTACCGGAGAACTTGTTGTATATAGCTGGGATCTTGGCTATAAATTTTTTGGTTTTAACTATTTTGCGTGCCTCGTCAACAAGGAGGGACAAGCCGTTCCATGGTGACATTTCTCTAACAGTTCTGGTCAGCCATTGGCTGCTGTTAGAGTCGGCACAGAGGATAATTATAGCTCCTCCTTCCAGACGACAATATTTGAATTGAGGTCCTGTTCCCGGAGGAACGCCCTCAATCTTAGACATTGCGTCTAGTTGGAAGGTCATCAGCTGTTCTTCTGACAGTTTCTGGTCTGGATATCCTTCCACGACAACTGCCATCTTCACAGCCGATAAGGTGTCACTATAACTAGGGTCTGCCCCGTTTCCGGGTTTAGCCCTCTTTGTTGACATTTTCTCCTGAGAGTGGGGAGTACTACCATCCGACCTTGGCCTCTTGGTAGAGGGCCTGATCGGGGTCTGTAACTCCTTTCCCTTTGGAGTGGTTTTGGCTTTTGGTTTGGGTCTGTTCTCTACCCATGTACCCTCAGCTAACTTCCTTTCTTTGGTCAGCCTTTTTTTGGCAGCCCCAGAGATTTTTTTCCTCTGTATATCAATCCTGTCAAGCCCCAAGACTATCTTTTGGAGATCTCGATCTCCTTCAAGGTCTGTCTGTGGGGTTGCAGGGCCTGATCCTGAGGATTGGGTCTCCATCAAGGTCTGATTATCTTCCTCTTTGGAGTCGGTGGTTTGGTTTTTGTTTTCATTATTTTTTTCCATAGATTGGTGTATATTCCGCAGGAATTATGCAGTCCACCCCGCCAGAGCCTGCATACCAGGGTAAGGCAAATTACTCCTAGAGGTCGCCAAGCACTCTAGGAGGCTCCGTAAAAGGCACCAATTAACCGTCGGTACCATACACCCATCAGCACGGGTCGCATAACACTTTGGGTTAACGGAAGCTGGTCCGCGCCCCCTTATTCAATATTCGGGGATATCCTGAGTATGTTTCGGCTCAGGACTTTCGGCTATCCGCCACCTGCCGACGCGCCCGGTAGCAGAGCTCATGCCCCGGGTTCGTAAGATGTAGTTTGTGATTGTTCAATTTTATAACCTATTTCCCCCACATTTTTCAAATGTTGAGTAGAATTACGAATGTCTAATTTTTCCAAATATTTTAAAGACAATTAGGTAAAAGTATGTAATTAACACTTCGTCAGTAGATTGGTTAAGAATGCGTGACCAAACATGAGCTTGTTTAGCTGTCTACCTGGAAAAACATTATTACTCTTTAGAATTCTGTCTACATGTGATGAGTGGTAAGAAATTGCAAATTTCTATAGAAAAGTTAATTCTTGATTTTTCGGTTCGAAGGAAATAAGCTTGTTTTGTTATACGACATAGCATTTCCGTGCCATGAGAAAAGCTGCTTCTTGATTTGAGTTAGAAGAGAATTTGAGTTTGTTACAAAACTAAACACCTCTGTACGTGTGAGAGAGTTCTTTTTCTGGATAAATCTGAATTAGATTATTATAAACCTCTCACTCATAAATAAAGAAAGATGATTCTTGATTTGCTTTAGTCAGAAGGATAATATTTGATTTTGATATAAGACAGGAGCATCTCAATGCCTGTAATGTTTGATCCTGGATAAATATTCTGACCAAACATCTGTTATTATTCAAAAATTAACTTTCAATTTAACAATTAGACAACTAAATAAATTCAACTGCTTTCTGTCACTTTTCAATCTCCAACTATACCATGCCACCAGTAAAGACACCAGGAACTCTCACCTCTGAACACCTCATCAATAAATTAAAGTTGATTCTTGATATAAGACAACATAATATCCATGTGTGATTTGATCCTGGTTGAAAATGTGCAAAACATCTTCTGTCCAACGAAAATTCACTTATAATTTCACAGCTAAACAACTAAAAACGCCAGTTGATATCAAACAGCCACACAGTGTACTTTTTAATCAACCACGACAATGCGAGAATCCCAGAGAACGTATCAGGAAACACTAATCTCCAAACCCCTCATCGCAAGCAAATGAATAAATGCAACATTTTACTAAATTCCCCAGGAAAAAGTATTTCTATGGGAGTTAGAAACTATCGCAAGACTGATGGGGGTACACTGACGAATGGTTGTCTGGATAAAAAAAAAGGAGAGAGCAGCACAAAAAAGAGGGTTTCTTTTTCTCCGAGAGAAAGCTGAAAAGCGCTAAAAAATTCTCTTCGTAACTTCCGACTTCCAAGGCCTCCGAATGTTTTGGTGCTCTATCTTTTTGTTAGTTTATCATTGCCTTTTACCTCCTTTCTTTGTGCGGCAGAGTCGGTATCTTTCCGTCCACACACACCGCATTCTTCACGGCTTTTCTTCGTCGGTTTCTTTTCTTCGTTTCTCGCCATCGATCTACGGGGTTTCTCCCCACTCCCGTCTTAACACCATTTTGCGTTGGTGCCCACCAGAAGAAAGGGACCGATTGGACAGTGGTCATCCGAATAATTTCTTCTTTTCAAATCGCTGGGAACGTGGAGCCCAGTTGGTAGTTATTAATTAACGTCGTACTGGAACAACACAATGGGGCCATTGACGACGGTCCGGGATCAATGTCCCAAGGGAAAGATCCGAGGATAACACCTCGTAATTTTGAACCACGGTCAGATGACGAAGCATCACCTGAGCCCAAACAACGTCAAAGTAAATGAGCATGTTCACTTAAGAATAGCTTCACTCACGCGGAAGTGAGAAATACGCCCTGGGAGTAATCAAAACTCAGCAGCCTGCACTTGCAGGTTGCTTGCATTAATCCCCTGAAAGTCACATGATTTCCGATCAATATTTTATTGCTATTCCACATCACAACATGACCAAATAACTACATTCATCAGAGGCTTCTTCCGTCACCCTTAATCTAGGTGATGGTTAGTGGACACTCTCCAAGCTTCCACACCATGCTAACGTGAGGACATTTTAGGACACGACAGATATAACATGCACAATACCCCTTTGTACACGACGGCGGCTGGATTCGAACTCGCAACCCTCCGTTTGCTAGTCCATTGCTCTTCCAACCGGGCTACCGCAACCGTGGAACCCAGGTGAAAGAGCAACTGAGGGTTGCGAGTTTGAAACTCTGTCCTGCCAAAGACCATATTGTACACCGTGGCAGGTACTTTCCTGCCGAGCTTTTGAACCCAGTTCATAAAAATGCAGACAACCCTGAATTTATGAGACTGATGGCACTTGAGACAATCAATCAAGTACCTAAAGATGTTCTTCTAATGTATACAGATGGCAGCAAGAATGATAAAGGCCATTCTGGTAGTGATATCCTCATCAAGACTCCTACTTCTACAGAGGCTGTTCACACATTTTTTAGACAGTGTATATTGTATTCACAAAACTAAATTACATAAAATTCTTGTGTTTCAAATGTTCTATTTGATAGCCTTTATTCTGAACTATCTTTCGACACCGTAATTTCCAGGATAATCATGCCTTTTGAAGTGTCAGAAGAGGTATTCTATCCCATTCCTCCTGAACAGCTTTCCCGAGTCCTGCAAGGGTTGTGGGACGATGTTTGGATAATGCAGATTTTAAAAGTCCGAAAGCACAAAAATCCATAGGTGATACAACGGGAGATTTAGTAGGGATATCAGTGAAGGGTATGGCTTTGATACCGGTTTTTTGTTCCACTTCGTTTAGGAAATTTACAGTGGATATTGATGTGTGACTCCTAGCTTTGTCTTGATGGAGTTCCACATATTGATGGCACTGTGGGTAAAGCGATGGTATTTCATTCAGAAAAATTGGCGATAAAATATATTTCTGATAGTATTTGGAGTTAATCTTGACATTTTTTCCCACTCTCTTTATTTTTAACTTGCCATTATATGTAAAACCAGCAACAATCATGAATCCCTTAGAAAAACTTTCTCTCGATTCTGTAAACCATGTACTTAAATATTTTTCTCCCCTTTTATGATGATAAATGGCTCTTTTTTTGCTGCAATCATTTAAATACACCCATGATCCATCTATTGTGACAATTTTTTCCCATTTTTCCTTGGATAAGTGTTTTTCATATAGAATTCGGCAGCGTGTCCTGCGTTCAGCGATATGCTTTGGAGAAAGACGATGTGTATTGCTTTTTTTCGCTTTCTTAAGATTTAAATCAACGTTTATGAATTTGTTTACAGTGGACACCGAGCATTTTAATGATTTTGCAACTGTCCTTTGACTAGGGAGATTTTCTTTTAACATTAAACAACGTACCTTTGCAACAGTCGAAGATGTCCGTTTCTTCCTTGGATACTTGTTTGGAATTTTTGTCCCACTTGAGGTTGCAATTTGACGTTTTTCTCCTTTCTTGTTGACGATATTACCTATCGACGCTTTAGATATCACAAAACCATGACTCTCACATCGTTTTTGGATAACGGAATATGAATATTTCTCTTCGGAAATAGCATAAATATAGCCTTCGAACCACTGCTTCGGTAAAAACGCCATTTTGAATAAAAACAAACCTCTCAAGCCGCAGAAGATAATTTTGACTTCTAAAAACATAATACAACTGCAATTATTTCTTTTGCAGCAAACGATTTTTTTATTACCGCTAACCAAAATCGTCTAAAAAATGTGCGAACAGCCTCTGTACATTTAGACTTAAAATTCTAAACTCAAATTCTTGCTCTGTGTTCAGATCTGAACTCATTGCTATCGAGAGAGGCCTGCTTCCTTAGAGACTCTTCAGTCAGATATGCCTTGTACATATAGTGAAGCGTTCTCAGAGTGCAGGAAGACATCTAAAGATCTTTGGAATGTCCCTGCAGTACATGAATGGTACTCGAGAAGCCGTCCTGGAGGCGCCCTACTCTTTGAGGGCCATAGAAGTCAGCAGATTTGTATTTCACGTTTTGCCAGTGGACACTTGAGGAGTCTTTTCTACGAA
This sequence comes from Metellina segmentata, assembly GCA_947359465.1. Lineage (NCBI taxonomy): Eukaryota > Metazoa > Arthropoda > Arachnida > Araneae > Tetragnathidae > Metellina > Metellina segmentata. The sequence goes on along the minus strand of OX375873.1, from coordinate 39,656,463 downwards.
CAGAGCCAGAAGGTTTTCAGGACTTGTACCAAGTGCGGAGCTGATCAGGCTTTGCCAGCTCATATTTTAAAATGTATTGACTTTACAATGGACAAGGTTTTTTCGGAAACTCTACTTTTCTTGGACTTTTTGGAGGTTTATGGACTTGTGGACTTGGTCTAATTTAAAGAGACCATGTCGGTTACTAGTAACAACAACAACACGTTAAATTTGTAGTGGGCTCAAATGTCATCACGTTGGCGTGGTGTGAAAGTTTGGAGATTGGGTGCCTGCTGCGGTGATATCTGATAGTGGTTCAAAAGTACGAGGCTTCTCTCGAAATGAATCGCCAATGGCCATTTGTATTACTACAGTGCGACATTAATTTATTACATAACTACCTTTTCAAATTGCCGGACACACTTCGTGAGATTCGGAGCAGTAAAATGACTGTTAACAGTGTTGCAGTGCTAGTCAAAAAGGTGGTATCTGCAAGTTAGGTGAAATTTAATTTCGATTTTCCTTGTCAAAACGCTCACAGGAGAGTATGTTCATTAATTGATGTTATCTATCGTATCCTTGGCTTAGTTCAACCAAATGTTTCTCTTGCGTCATAAAGCCCCGACATGTCCAAGCTAGTGAACTAGTTACACGCTACGTTTAACTATCATATGGTGAACTTATCCACCACTACAATAATAAAATGTCAATACAGTAGTACATTCACTGCCAAAAGTTAAGCACGAAAGATAAAACGCGGAAAAAACGACAAGTACAGCTTTGATTGACAGTAAAATGCGGTAGGTAAATTAGCAAATAGGTTTATGCATGAAACGAAAGGAAGAATTAAATACAAAGATGAAAATAATATTCAATTTTCATAAATTATGAGATGAAGTCATATTGGAGTCATTAACAAAATGATGCTTAAATCCAAAACAAATAAACAAAACCGACATTAATATGGCATGTGACCACTCCTCATCCTCATACAAAGTTTAGAGCGTGTGAATGCTTTCCATGAGGTGATCAACAACTCAAGTAATCGCCATTTCTCCTGAAGAACAGTTTGCAACTCTGTGAGAGTAGCTGGGGGTGGGAAACGTGCAGACACAACACGGCTGAGGGTATCCCAAAGATTTTCATTGAAATTAAGGTCGGGTGAGTACGCCAGCCAAACCATACGCGTAATCCCCTCACTCTCCAGGTAGTCGTTGATGATTCCAGCTCTATGGAGACGTGCATCATCATACATTAAAACGAAAGACCAACTGTTGCAGTGTACAATATCACGGTGGGTTCTAGGACTTCATCCCGATCCCGGACAGCCTTCACAGATATCTGTCTATAGATGAGCAGGTCGGTGCGATATTCGAACGAAATCCTTGCCCACACCCTGATGCTTCCACCTCGGAATGCGTGATGTTCTGGTGCCGTTTGCTTGTGCCTTGTTCTCTCCAGACCATTACACGTTTGTCATCTGGCTCCAGGGTTAATATTGACTCATCCGTGAACATAACTTTAGCCCAATTTAGACACAGTCCAATTCACATGTTACCGACACCACTTTGATAGGACCCCTCTGGATTGGACGAATATAGGAACACAAACTCGTGGTACCCGGGCGTACAGTCCCTTCATGTGTAGCTTTCGGTGCGCAGTAGTGGAAGATATCGTCTTACCAATGGGATACTGCAATCATAGATGTCACACGTATGGAGGTTTCTCTTCGATTCCGCTTCGCTACAACAGCAATATATCGATCTTTTGCGGGGGTCGTAACCCTTGGGCGCCCGACCACAGTTCTTCGGACAATTGTTTGATTTGTTTGGAATTGTTTCCATAATCGTGAAATGACGGAATGATGAACGCCGAAGAAAAGAGCAACATCAGTGATTGCTTCTTGGCGTCCCACAGAACGGCAGCGCTCATTACCTGCCATTGGTCTTCAGAAAGTTTTCATCGTTATTCATTTTCCTCTCCATGCTTTAGTTTTGGCAGTGAGTGTATATAAAGCAGAGTGAGAATATCAACCAGTAAGTACTTCAGACGAACTTAAGTTGTATTATTTTAACAAATCCTTCTACCTTGGTAACAATTAGACGTTATTATGAACACGTGAGGAGAGAGAGTGCAATGAACGGAAGTTTGTTGTTAATGCTGCCATGGCAGAATATCCAAGTTTGGTGTAACTACCTTGGATAATTTCTCTCTTAATCAGTAAGACTGTACTTGTATGCGTTCGTCTATGACTTGCCGTAGTCTGGCTTATGTTTGCTACAGTCTAGCCAAATGGTACTCTTGCGCCATAAAGCCCAACCATCTACAAATTTGGTATTAGCTAATGGGCTGTTAAGTATCTTATGGTATCATCCACCACTACAAGAATAAATTTCAATATTTTAATACACAACGCAGTCCGCAAAAGAGAGAGAGAGAGATAATTCTTTAAATAGACTGAAATTGTAACGTTTTAACGAATTCTTTTACGTTGATGAATATTAGACGTTATCATGAACACGCATGGAAAGTGAAACTATGAAAGAAAGTAGTTGTCAGTGCTGTCGTGCTAGTCAAAAAAGCAGTGTATCGAAGTTTGGCGTGACTTACTCAGGAATAATGTCTATCCTTTTAGCCAGTAAAACTTTACTTGTCTGTGTTCATTACACTTGCCGTAGTCTATCCTACACCTGATTCAATATAGCCAAATGTGGACCTTGCGCCATACGACCAAATCATCTCGAAGTTCGGTCTTTGCTAGTGGACGAATTAATACTGACGGGAAACATTCGAGAACAGCACCTCGTACTTTTGACCAGCACCCAATCTGGCATCCTCAATCTTCAAACTTTCACACCACGACAACGTGAGTGCATTTTAGGCCACGAAAGATTTAACATGCACCACCCCTTTCATATCCAACGGTTTTTGGGTTCGACCAAGTTTCGAACTCGTAACTCTACGGATGCTAATCTGCAACTCTACCAGATAGGCTACTACTTTCGCGTGAAATTCTAAAATGAAAGTTTATACTCATTCACCACTACCCTCAACTTTAAATATGGTAGCATAAAAAACAGTGGATTGAATATCAACTATTAAATACTTTTTGAAAGACTGACGTTGTACTTACATACGAAGACGTAGTTGTTATCTCATCACGTTCTACAACAGTCCAATGCTTGACAATATTATAATCAATCAAAGAGCTGTTGAAAAAATTGACGAAACTTAAAGAGTAAATTTTATCAAAAATCGAAAATAATTGAAAATGTTTAAGCATATTTGAACCTTAATCTATTGAATTTGAACAAGTTCAGATTTGTCATACATTATGGAAATTTTGTAGCATATATTTTCTTTAATATGCAGGCTTCACTTGAATTTAATAGAATAATAACAATTTGTTAGTTGAAAAAACACAAAATATTAGTTCTTTCTCATTCAGAATTCAAAATTGTGCAAAGTACCACATTTAAATTAAAAAAAAAAAAAAAAACTGAAAGTTAACGTTCAAACGTAAATGCCCCTTTTGATTTTTAGTATAGTACAGGGAGAATTGACATAAATCAAAAATATACTTAATTGCTACCCTGACTTAGGCTACTTTAATGCATTATTTTCCAACTGTTCTCAATGCCACTCTGTTTCTTTTGTTTTATTGCAATATTGCATAACGTACCATATTTAAATAAAATAGCTTTACTTAAGGTATATCTAAGTTAAAGATCTTTAACTTAAGTGCAATTTTTAATTTCCAAATCTTAGGGTGAGAAGTTAAATCACCATGTGAACTTAAATGTTACTCTCCATTAGGCAACATTAAATAAATCATTTTTTATCGTAATACAGAAAAACTACCTTTAAGTTAAAGTTTAAACTTTTTGTGGCACTTCTAAATTTAAATAATGTACAGAGTGAGTACTTAAATCAAAAAAGTGCTCTTACAAGTTACTCTCAATTAGGTTACTTTAATTAAATCCTTTCCAATCATAACACAACTTCAATGTAGCTGTTTTTCCTTTTGGTTTAAATATCGCATAGGGTTACACACTAAAATCAAAAAGCTAAACTCAATTCACCCTTAAGTTAAAGTTTAAACTTATGATGCACTTTTTAATATGAATATCATACAGAGCTAGTGCTTAAATCAAAAAGTGGTCTTAAATGATACCTTCCATTAGGCTACATTAATCAAATCCTTCCCAGATTGTAACACGACCTCAATGTCGCTGGTGGATTTGAAACGAGAGAGTGTAATTCCCTTCTCAACACCAATCCTCGACGACAACCCTACAGCGTTTCCAGTACCTACATAGGACAAAACAGCCACGATGTCGGATTAGGATAATGAATCTGAAATAGGTATGGGAAGGACAAGGGATTAGCCCAGGGGGGGGGGTCGAAGTGGTCGCGACCGCAATTATCGGAGATATCGCGCAATGATTGAAATGTTACAGGGATCTCTGGAAGCGATTGTGTCAGGATTAAGTCTCGGTGACGTTACATATTGCGGTATGGGATATTATGCTGTGGTATTCAATACTGTGCCTCTATTTGGGATCTGGAGGTCGGATAGCTGTTTCTTGTGGTGCGTCATTTGTAAACGCTATTAATCAGTATTTTTGTAATTACAGTGGTATTTGTATAATTAAATAAACTTTTTTATGGTGGGCAGTGTTGTTTTGAAGCTAGTTATGGTTTTAAACGATCTACTTACAAGCGAAACATTCTACACTGATGTCCAAAATTAAGGTCACAAACATGTTTTTCAAAATAATTCAAAATAGCTTTCAGAAAATTTAATAAAATTTGTATTTTATACATTTTGAAGAACGGGTAGCACAATATTAGCCTCCAGTTTGGAATAAATAGTGTTTGGCGTTTGTTTTGTAGAACAACGTGGAATTCGACCGTTTAAGCATCTGGGATTTTATCTTGCAGTTTTGTGAATATTGCGTTAAAACCCATGAGTTTGACTGTTTGCAGTGAGAATGAGTTCGATCATCGTTTAGATGAATCAAGTGGACGGAGAGCCGTGGACAGGCTTGAAGCTGGGTAGTCTCAAGCAGAGGTGGCTCGATGGTTACAAGTGACACCAAAAGTAGTATCCAGGTCCACCATCAATTCCAAACAAGTGGTACTATCACCAGGAAGCCCGGCCAAGGACGCCCAAGAGCGACGACACCTGCACAGGATCGCTACTTGGCATTAAGTGCACGACTGCATAGGTAGACAAGGGCTACAAATCTTTCTTGTGACCTTGCTGCAGCGTCTGGAAAAATAATTTCCAGGCAAATAGTATACAGACGTCTAGCAGAGAAGGCCCTTTACGCCCGGCGTCCAGTGGTGTGTCTTCTTTTGAGCGCATTATATAGAGAGCCCGATTGTCATGGAGTCGAAAACACCATTCTTGGACACACCAAAAATGGGAGTGTGTTCTTTTCAGTGGTGAGTCAAGATTCTACACAAAGGGTGATTCTCGGCGAGTCTTTATCTGGAGAGAAAGTAGAGCTTTTTATCATCCCTTAAACGTAAGGGAAATCGAACAATTTGGCAGAGGAATCCTTGTCTGGTGCGGAATCATGTTGTGCAATCGTACACCACTGCACGTCTTTGATAAGGGTAGTGTTACCGCACAGCGCTATAGGGATGAGGTCCTTGAACCCTATGAGAGGTTGTTCCGAGGTGCTGCAGGCCCGGACTTCCTTTTTATGGACGATACCACACAGAGCTCACAATGTTGATGATTTTCTTGAAGAAGAGGATATTCGCCGTATGAACTGGACCACGAAGTCTCCCGATCTCAATCCTATAGAACATGGTTGGGATGGTCTAGGAAGAGCCATTGAACGACGTTACCCACCTCCCAGGACCTTCCAGGCGTTAAAAGCCGCGCCTTTGGAAGAATGGGATTTATTGCCGCAAGCATTTCTCGACACCCTCATTAACAATATGAGAGCTCGTTGTGAGACTTGTATAGCAGTGCACGGTGGCCACACTCTTTATTAGACGGACTAATCCTGAGATAAATGAATCGTGATTTGACCGTTTTTGATATAACCTGTATCTTAACTAACAATTCAACTCTTTTTCATATTGTTATGTTCTTATATGCTTTCTCTAATAATAATATATCTCGGTGCCAAATTTCGTTGCAATAAACTGAATATTTCTCCAATTCTCACAGATTTTATGTTTGTGACCTTAATTTTGACAATACCATCAGTATAGTTCAAAATTTACAAATGAGTTTATTAGCTTTTCTAGACCAGAATGTGGTGATTCTTAGATTGATGATGTGGTCACTAATTTATTTTGTGTTCTTTGAGTGAAAATAAGATTTCTCCGTGAGAAATCGGGATAGAATAATTCTTGTCTATTTTTCTCAGAACTATGCTTCAGTAAAATTCAGTGTGGCTTCACGTTCGGTACCAGTTGGGAGGATATCTGGCGTCTCATATACTTGAAATGTTTACAACTAGGTACATCAGTATTCTATGTACTCTAAGGCTGCTTAACTATGTAAGTATTCTTTCGTTTGACATCCATCTGCCCTTAGAGGGGAGGAGAAAATAAGAGGTCCCACCTACCTTTCAAGAACGCCCATAAAGTGGTTTATTGACAACCTTAAGCGTTAGCTTCGAAATGTTAAGAAACAAGAAGAGAAACAATAATTCTTATCTCCTTCGAAACGTAATAGGATAGTTATTCAGCAGTGCTTATCATAAAAAAAAAGACAGATCCCAAATTTGATTCTTTAAGATGGATAGTTTTTTTTCCCAATGGCGCGGGGGCACTGGACTTTTTCCTTGGCCACTACAAGGCCGGAAGTGGTGGTTACTACTTCCAACGGTGGGCACTAAGGACTTGTCCTTGGCCACTACAAGGCTGGAAGTGACGGTCAATTGTGAAGGGTGGACCATTATTGCCAATAACAAAGGACAGCACAATTTACATCCACGCCCTGACCTCGGATTCGAACCAGGAACCTTCCGATCCAGAGGTGAATACCCTGACGACTAGACCGGATGGTGTAACATCCTATATTTATATACAGGGTGTTTCAGTGAACCGTTTCAGAACTTCTAAGAGGGGTAGGGTACATCCTGACAACTTGAAATCATACAGCAATGTGGGGTCGGAAATGCTTTCCCGAAGCGGTGTTGTACACAGAAGCACCGTAAAGAAAAGAGACCGTAAGTGAGAAATCGTTTTAATAATACATGAAAAGAAGCAAAAGGTACATGGATTAAAGTAAGTGTTCGAAGTTTCTTCCACGGGCTACAATGCACGTATCATATCTCCGACGCATGGACATCCGAACATTCTGGAATACTCCAGGCATATCTCGAATTTCTCCGGCAGCTACTGCAATTCTTGCAACCAGCTCCTCAACATTGTCAACAGGGGTGTCATAAACTAGCGATTTCAGATGACCCCAGAAATAAAAATCAAGACATGATAGGTCGGGTGACCGAGCAATCAAGGAATGAAGAGTGATGGCCCCCACCACTCGGACCGCGGCTCTCTCTGGAGTTGCAAGGGGGCTCCATAACTCCGCATATCATGGGCCTATCCGTGTAGGAGGAATATGTCAGTCTCTAACGTGGCGAAGCCGCTCTAGCCAGCAGGCTATCGGTTTGGGTCGTAGGAACTGGCAAAGGGCGATGCCGCTGTTCCTGCGATCAAGTAGCGACAGGAACCTCCTTAGGTGCCACACGGAAACTAGCGGTGTCGGGACCACTCCCCGGCTGCCCTAGGCCAATACCTGTACGCTAACGAAAGAAGGCTATCTGGCGGACGGCAAGGGTCTGCAAGACTCCATAGATGATGGTATCGGTTGCCCACGGTACCGGATAAACAGGATGTTGGGGCAGCCTGCTGTTCCGTTGGGCTACTCAGGAATGCCGATAGGTTCCTAGGAGATGCCTGGGTGTGCGCCTCTGACGCCCCTCGGCACGAATCTATGAAGAAAACTTTTCCGGCTCGAAACGGACCTAAGGTTGACTGATATCTTTGAGCCGGACCACATATCTTCAGCGCACACATTCCGGGGTCGACCACGTCCACGCCCTATCGTGTTCATCCTGGGCAGATAAGGGTTTTTCGGACGGCGTGTCACCAGGCCCACTTCTCCATTATCTCATTAGAGGCTTTCCCTAGCTTCGGCTAATGCGCTGTGGGTTTTCAGTAACTCGGTACGGAGGGGTCTGCTTCCATTCGAAGGAAGGAAGGTGACCGAGCAGGCCAACGCACGGGACCACCACGTCCGATCCACTGCTGACCAAATGTGATATCCAGGTAGTTACGAACATCTCCGCTATAATGGGCAGGGGCTACATCGTGTTGGAACCACATTGTCTGTTGCGTCGATGCAGAAATCTGTTCATCTCTCAAAAGTTGTGGCAATACTTGCTGCAGAAAGAGCAAGTAGTTAGGTCCGGTTAGACGAGACGGTAACAGGTAAGGTCCGATGAGGTGATCTCCCATAATACCGGCCCATACATTGACCGAAAATCGAATCTGTGCTGCACGACGTCGTATTGCATGCGGGTTCTCGACCGCCCAGATATGGTCGTTATGCGTGTTGAAAATTCCTTCCCTTGTGAAGGATGCCTCATCGGAAAACAACACTTCAGCAGGAAAAAGGGGATTTGTAGCACATTTTCCAAGGTACCACTGTGCGAAAGCAATACGAGGTGCATAATCCTCCGGTTGCTGTGTCTGGACACGCTGCACGTGAAACGGATGCATGTCTTCTTCTCGGAGAATCCTCCAGACGCTGCAATGGGAAACCCCTACTGCGTTTGCTACACTTCGTGTACTCGTTATTGGATTCCCCTGTACATATTGCAGCACATTCTGTTCGACGTCTGCAGTCCGTGCTGTTCTTACCCTGTCCCTGTCAGCTCTTTCTAATGAACCTGTCTCAGCTAAGCTCTGGTGCAGTCTTGCAAAGAAATTATGACTGGGGATACGCCTCGTCGGATATCGTTCCGCGTACAAACGCTTTGCGGCTGGCCCACTACAATTTGCAGTCCCGTACGCCAAATGCATATCGGCTAACTCTGTGATCGTGTAATCATCCATCCTACTTACTTGGCGTTCTTGTGCGAAATGAAGATTCCCTACACGAAAGCTCGGGATTTTCGCACAACGCCATCTACCGCGTCAGGAAAGCATTTCTGACTGCCCATTGGTATATGATTTTGGTTCATCAGGATGTACCCTACCCCTCTTAGAAGTTCTGAAACGGTTCACTGAAACACCCTGTATAACTACTTTATACTTTGTAACGCTTAGAACCAGATAAAACACTAATCAATCAAAAGCTGTCGGCGTGATCACACTGCTATATAGGTAGTTTAATTTCTATTGCACTGAAGTAACACGAAAAGCCATTTGTGAGGATTCGGGATCTGTCCCGTAAGTAAAGATCCAACCCAGTAATTTGTCACAATGGAAGATTCAATGCGACCAGTGTTAATTTGCGTAATTTTTTTCCTTGTGTACTCTCTTCTTTAATTAAAAAATAAAAAAATCTCTACAATTTACTTATCTTCAGGTAATTCTGAACGTTGGGTTGGCGTGGAAGTTTGGAGAGTGGGGTGCCAGCTCAGGTGTTGCTTCGTCATCTGACCGTGGTTCAAAATTACGAGGTGTTGTCCTCGAATCTTTCCCTTAAGGGACTGATCCCGGACCGTCGTCAATAGCCCGTTGTGTTGCTCTAGTACGACGTTAACTAAAAATTACCAATTACCATCAGGTAATTCTGGATAGTTTAGAAATGTTTTGTATATACAGTAGAGATTCACTTGCATTCAGAAGTGCGGTACGTACGAAGTTGAATTTACGTTGTAATGGAAAGACGCAACGGGTTATTGGTGACGGTTAAGGGTCAATTCCAAAGGGAAAGATCTGGAGATAACATCTCGCATTTTCAAACCTCTGTCAGATGACGATTCAAACATATCACTCTCCAAACATCCAAATCACACATACATGGGACATTTGAGGCCCCGACAGATTTTACATGCACCCTCCCCTTGTTCAGAAGTGCGGAGTTAACATCACATTGTGTGTGTGTGTACACTAGAAAATTATAAAATTCTTCTGTTGTCTTTATCATTAAAAATAAACAACGGCCCCTTCAGTATAAATTATGATTTTTATTGGGAACGTTTAACCTATGATGTTAAAAATTTTGTTTCTAATACCAAATCAGTAACCTCTTTGGCACTACAAGGTGTGATCTCAAGATGCATCCCATGAGTGAGCCATCACTACAAACAAGAATAATCTCCAATATCAATGCTCATACACTTCAGGAATCGCACCCGGGACCAACTGACTGCAGAAAAACGCTATTATTACCAGTTAAGTGGTAAAATGTTATAGTTCCTTAGGAGATATACACAATATAGACGAAAAATATTTGGACACTGAATGTTTTTCAGAAAGAGTGCTTTATTATTCTATTTAGTAACGGTTAGGCACTCCTTTTACTTCTGTTACAGCTGAAAAACGTCGAGTCATACTTTTTACAAGTTGTTTGTAAGTCTGGGAAGGAATTCATCGCCATGCCTCTTGCAAGGCTGTGAGAAGAAATTGTTGTGAAGATGGACATGCAAGACGGTGTCGCACTCGTCGCCTCAGTTTGTCCAACAAGTGAGATCGGGGCTCTGAACAGGCCAGTCAAGCAAATTCACCTCATTTTTAGGAAACCAGTCCAGCACACGTTTTGCAGTATGACCTGGGACTCGATCCTTTTAGAGGAAGCAACCATCATTCCTGTAGTATTTCCATAGTGTAGGCAAGGCCGAATCATCCAGAACGTCGAGGTACACGTCAGGGTTTATGGTATGAGGTACATTAAGCGATGGTTCGAGTCCTAACCAGGAAAAACAAGCCTACAGTAAGATGGATCCTGCATCGAATTTCTGCAGTGTCCAAATATTTTTGTCCATATAGTGTACATCAATGATAGAATGCTCATTTTTGAGAAAATCGAATATAAAGCTTTAAATTCAAGCTTATTGAATTGTGTTTATAATACAGGGTGTCCATAAATGAACGTCCCAGCTTTAATGGTACATAATAACAGTTTAATTTATACTATTTACATCAAATCATAAATCAAATTGAAGGTAACCTAACCTAGTTTTTCTTACAAATGTTTAATGTGTGCACCTTATACGTCACCTATCCAACTCAAAGTCCAATTGTTACCGTTACAGGGGTGGCTTATCTGGATCTGTTGAAAGAATGGCTCTTTCTCCAATTAGTAGAGGGTGAATCTGTACACTTTATTTGGCAACAGGATGGAACCCCTCCCCATTGGAATCTCTTTGTACGAGAGTGGTTGAATGTAGAAATCCTTGACCGTTGGATTGGTCGTAATGGTCGAGACGACAGAGCTCTTTTTCGCTGGCCTCCATGTTTACCGGACATAAAGCCATGCGATTTTTTCCTTTGAGGATTTATAAAAGATTGTGACTACATTCCGCCGCTACGTAATGATTTTCCAGAGTTGAGACACAGAATTTAAGAGACTATTGCTTCCATTACTCCTGACTTGTTAACCAAAGTGTGGGAAGAATTGGACTTTAGGTTGGATGTGTGCTGTATAACTAAAGGTGCACACATTGAACACTTGTAAGAAAAACTAGGCTAAATCACCTTTAGTTTGATATTTGATTTGTTGTAAACAGTCTAAATTAAACTGTTACAAAATACCATTGAAACTGGGTCATTCTTTTATGGACACCCTGTACATTTAGTCATATTTTTAAATCATATAATTGAAGAAACGTGAATTTTCTATTGAAGTAAAAGGAAATCGACTTTCCAGACTTGAAATTCTCGAAATCGGCAGTTGAGAAAATTACGAAATCCGAAAATCTTCTTAAATAATACTGATAGACTATTTGACGAAAAGTAAAAACGAGAAGCCAAAAGTTGATTATGAAAACTGGTTATCGCGTTATCCAAATATATCTGTACAGTACATCAAAACACTGGAGTCCATGAGAAGTTTTTCCTTCAATCAAATCCGTCCCGGCGCAGTATTTTCTTCAAGAGCTGAGTACACATGACATAAAGGGCAAGGGGGAAAATATTCTTCAAAATCTATCTCGAAAACGTGAAAAGTAACGAGTATGGAGGAAAGGGGAGTGTCGGAAGAACAGCAGTGTTGCGGAGCCCCTTTGCGAGAGAAATTTTTCTGCTTTTCGGATCAATTTGAAGGTCTTGTTGGTTGAGGATGGAACTTTTGCTCTGACGAATCCATTGTCGGAAAAGGCGGGTCTGGATTACTTTGTATTTTATTTCATTTTTTCTCCTTGGACATCCGTTAACATGAAGAAAAGGATTTGCTTGGTTCGATTCTCGGGTTATTTTACCTAAATTCCGAGAGTGAAGCAATTTTTAGGAGTAGCGTAGTGTAACATTTACAACTGGAGATTACGAGATTGAACTTGTATTACTATGATCCTATGCCTAAATAAAAAAAGGGAATTTTAAATTTTTTTCTTGCATCTGTGTTTACATATTCCAAAGAAAAGATCTTCACCATAAGAGAACTGTGGGTAGAACTGTTTTAGTCTGTAACTTTGAAGGTCAATGATGGGTGTCTTTTGATTTTAACCCTCCTGGTGGTCTTCTCGATGCGATATCTCGCCATTTGCAAAACTAACCAGATCTTGGTGGACAAGATATCACGTCACCAGAAGAGAACAGACAAGAGCTTGATCTCTTCATCATAAAAAATTGACAGTACCTAAATGACGAGGTATCTCTACGGTCGTAAAATTGGTCACATCTTGTTGGACGCGATAGCACTACATTCGTAAAATTGGTAAGATCCTGATGGACAAGATATCTACAGTCGTAAAATTGGTCAGATCCTGATGGACGATATATCTCTACATTCGTAAAATGGGTCAGATCTTAATGGACGAAATATATCTAAATTCGTAAAATGGGTGAGATCCTGATAGACGGAATAGCTCTATATTCGTAAAATGGGTCAGATCTTAATGGACGAAATATATCTAAATTCGTCCAATTGGCCATACCCTGATGGACGAGATATCTCTACATTCGTTTAATTGGTCTGATCTTGATGGACGAAATATCTCGAAATTTGTAAAATTGGCCATACCCTGATGGACGAGATATCTATACATTCGTAAAATGGGTCAGATCTTGATGGACGAAATATATCTAAATTCGTAAAATGGGTGAGATCCTGATAGACGGAATAGCTCTATATTCGTAAAATGGGTCAGATCTTAATGGACGAAATATATCTAAATTCGTCCAATTGGCCATACCCTGATGGACGAGATATCTCTACATTCGTTTAATTGGTCTGATCTTGATGGACGAAATATCTCGAAATTTGTAAAATTGGCCATACCCTGATGGACGAGATATCTATACATTCGTAAAATGGGTCAGATCTTGATGGACGAAATATATCTAAATTCGTAAAATGGGTGAGATCCTGATAGACGGAATAGCTCTATATTCGTAAAATGGGTCAGATCTTAATGGACGAAATATATCTAAATTCGTCCAATTGGCCATACCCTGATGGACGAGATATCTCTACATTCGTTTAATTGGTCTGATCTTGATGGACGAAATATCTCGAAATTCGTAAAATTGGCCATACCCTGATGGACGAGATATCTCTACATTCGTAAAATGGGTCAGATCTTGATGGACTAAATATATCTAAATTCGTAAAATGGGTGAGATCCTGATGGACGGGATAGCTCTACATTCGTAAAATGGGTCAGATCTTAATGGACGAAATATATCTAAATTCGTAAAATGGGTGAGATCCTGATGGACGGAATAGCTCTATATTCGTAAAATGGGTCAGATCTTAATGGACGAAATATATCTAAATTCGTCCAATTGGCCATACCCTGATGGACGAGATATCTCTACATTCGTTTAATTGGTCTGATCTTGATGGGCGAAATATCTCTAAATTCGTAAAATTGGCCATACCCTGATGGACGAGATATCTCTACATTCGTAAAATGGGTCAGATCTTGATGGACGAAATATATCTAAATTCGTAAAATGGGTGAGATCCTGATGGACGGGATAGCTCTACATTCGTAAAATGGGTCAGATCTTAATGGACGAAATATATCTAAATTCGTAAAATGGGTGAGATCCTGATGGACGGAATAGCTCTATATTCGTAAAATGGGTCAGATCTTAATGGACGAAATATATTTAAATTCGTCCAATTGGCCATACCCTGATGGACGAGATATCTCTACATTCGTTTAATTGGTCTGATCTTGATGGACGAAATATTTCGAAATTCGTAAAATTGGCCATACCCTGATGGACGAGATATCTATACATTCGTAAAATGGGTCATATCTTGATGGACGAAATATATCTAAATTCGTAAAATGGGTGAGATCCTGATGGACGGGATAGCTCTACATTCGTAAAATGGGTCAGATCTTAATGGACGAAATATATCTAAATTCGTAAAATTGGCCATACCCTGATGGACGAGATATCTCTACATTCGTAAAATGGGTCACATCTTGATGGACGAAATATCTCTCAATTTGTAAAACTGGTCATATCCTGATGGACGATATATCTCTACATTCGTAAAATTGGTGACATCCTGATGAAACGAGATATCTCATCGAAATCGGAAGACAAAGCAAACGTAAATCTTTGTAGGACAATTGGCGTATAAAATAATTATTATAAAAATATACTAACCAGTATAAAATTACAACACTAACAAAACATTCGATAAATGGGACACAAGTAATGAAGGAGACAACAAACTATGCCCAGCAAATTGGAATATATTTTATATAAGTTCCCAAGCTTAGTAGACAGACAACAGTCCACATAGATCATACATAGCTTATCAGCTGAACTGAGACTATAATAGTATGATACTAGTATTAAAGAGGATTATGAGGATATTAGGGTGGTATGAAGGGTGCGCGCGCATGACAAATACCACTAACGTATTAAATACAGTAGTCACTGATCGTCCAGAATCAAAAAGGTTGCATACAATTTCAACGATAGAGTGCTGGAGAATGTGTGTGTATTTGAAATCTAAACTGGTGTATGCTAAGATTTGCTGCTTATATAAACTTCGTTTGTAATATCTTATGTTTTTCATTCAATGACTTAACAGCTTGTTCAGCAATGAATGCCGTGCTGCAGAGCTTCAAAGAAAGTTACACTACTGAGATTTTGTGAAGCAAAGCTTTACTGTAAGATGCCAACTATCGAGAAAGTAGATCTCAATTATTAATCGTTCTACCCTCAAAAGCCAATTTTCACATAAGAAATCAAACAATGACTTTTAAACCCCTTTCAGCCTTAAAATAGCGTTTGTCAGGGCAATGAAATCCTTTAGCTTCAAGTGTTCCCCCTTATCACATGCTTCCTACTGAACTTAGCCTCCAGTCCACATAATATGCACAGTTGGCCCTTGTGAATTTTCTCCTGTTACATTTTCCATCCTTTGGAAAAAGAAGCTTCAAGCTTTCAGATAGCTATTCTATCGAGGGTAGCATCCCGTCCACATAATACGAGCATGTGATCCTTATACGCGTTCTCTACTGCAGTAACTTTTTCCGTCCTTTCTAAGAGACAGCCTCAAGATTGGAAACAACACTTTGCTATTGAGGTTAGCACTCGGTTCACAAATGTTCAGTTGATCCACGCGCATTATCTCATGTTGTCTCATTTTCCAGCCTTTCTAAATGACAGCCTCAATTTCTAAGACAACGCTTCTGTCTTGAGTGTTACATCCAGTACACATAACATAAGTAGTTAGTCCTTGCACATTCTCTCTGGTTGCCTCATTTCCCAGACTTTGTAAAAGACGGCTCAATTCCTAAGTCCTAAGTAATAATTCCTAAGTTCCTTCCAATACTAAGGCGATAATGATTGTAATTCCAATAGGATCGAGCTCCAGGTCATACTGCAAAACGTGTGCTGGACTGGTTTCCTGAAATTGAGGACAATTTGCTTGACTGGCCTGCCCAGAGCACCAATCTCAATCCGATCGAGCACGTGTAGGAAAAACTGGAGCCACGAGTACGACAGCTCCACACACACCCATCTCAAAGCGGCATGACGAGCTATTTCTCTCTTGACTTACGGAGAACTTGTGGAAAGTATGCCTCGACGTGTTGAAGCTGTAATACAAGCAAAAGGAGGACCTACCCGTTTATAAATACGATAAAAAACATGCAGTATCTAAACACTTTTGTCCATATAGCGTATATACACGCAAATTTACTTGAACAAATCAAACGAAATAGTTGTTTAAAAGTTTCTGAATAATAATCTAAAAAGTTAACTACTACTACAACTATCAACCAAAGGTAAAATAAATTTTTTTTAGTGGTTAATCAACTGAATAAAGAGGTAAATTGAGTTCCTTGAAGGTAACGTGTTCGCCTTCATATAGACCATTGCTTTTTACGTTAAAATAACAAATGAAAATGAAAAGCTTTAGAAATAAAATAATTCAGATGTAAAGTTTAATACATCATTTGCAAGAAATCCACTTTCCAAAGAACCGTCAAAATTCCATTGTTAATCATTTCATCTTCACGAGATTTCCGAGTTCTGAATTGTATTTACCGCACAACACATTCACAATAACTAAATGTAATGAAATTTTCCAAGGCTTAAAGATAATTCTAGGTAAGGTAGGTTTTGTAATTAACGTCGCACTAAAGCAACACAACGGGCTATCGGCAGCGTTCCTGGATCAATGTCTTTGGTTGGATTATAACTCGCAACCCTAATCCGTGACTCTTCCAACCAGGCTACCTCGGTCCCAACCTTGGAAAGATTATATTCATTGAGAAAGTTAAAATTGGTTAGAAATCATGTACCGAAGTCAATAGCTTACACAACGGATATATGCAAGCAAACTCCTCAGAAGGTTGGAAATTGTGTTTTTTTAACATTATTTTTTATGCTTCAACATAATCAAATACGGCTGCTTCAGACTTTAAAATGTATGTAAAAATGAGTTTTGTGGTTGACAGAATAGAAAATATAATAACCCTCTGAGGAGTTCAAAAGCAACTATCCGTTCTGAAACCCTTGCGTGACTTCTAAAACCAAATCTGACATTTTCCCCCGATGGAATTATTTATTCCTAGGATTCTTTCAACCAATCGGTGTGGTTATTTAATCATGTGTGTGTTGTGGGATAAATGCACTACAAGCACTACCCTGTAATCTCCTTACGCTCAGATGGTTAAAGAGAGCAGATAAGAATCAGACAAACATAAACAAATTATTTAGAACACTTGGAAATAAACCATCCACCGTAAACATTTCGCTGGGGTCTTTATTACACGAAATGAAATATTATCACCACGACATTTTGAAACATTGCTGGAAAATAGCATCCAACGGAAAACAAAAGCAATTTATAACAGACTCCATTCCGGTATAGTAACTACGATATTCTCTTTTCTAACATAAAGGTATCTCTGTTTATTTCTCGACTCATAAGGATATAGATTCAATTCTCTACCAAAGACATTGTCATGTGCATATACAGAGGCTGTTCGCACATGTTTTAGACGATTTTAATTAACGGTGATAAAAAATCGTTTGCTGCAAAAGAAATAATTGCAGTTGTACTATGTTTTTAGAAGTCAAAATTATCTTCTGCGGCTTGAAAGGTTTGTTTTTATTCAAAATAGCGTTTTTACCGAAGCAGTGGTTCGAAGGCTATATTTATGCTCTTTCCGAAGAGAAATATTCATATTCCGTTATCCAAAAACGATGTGAGAGTCATGGTTTTGTGATTTCTAAAGCGTCGACAGGTAATATCGTCAACAAGAAAGGAAAAAAACGTCAAATTGGAGCTGCAAGTGGACAAAACTTCCAAACAAGTGTCCAAGGAAGAAACGGACATCTTCGACTATTGCAAATGTACTTTGTTTAGTATTAAAAGAAAATCCCCTTAGTAAAAGGACAGTTGCAAAATCATTAAAATGATCGGTGTCCACTGTAAACAAAATCATAAACGTTGATTTAAATCTTAAGAAAGCGAAAAAACGCAATGTGCATCGTCTTTCTCCAAAGCATATCGCTGAACACAGGACACGCTACCGAATTCTATATGAAAAACACTTATCCAAATAAAAATTAAAAAAATTTTCACAATAGATCAATCATAGATGTATTTAAATGATTTCAACAAAAAAAAAACATTTATTATCATAAAAGGGGAGAAAAAAATTTAAGTACATGGTTCACAGAATCTAAAGAAAGTTTTTCTAAGGGATTCATAATTGTTGCTGGTTTTTCATATAATGGCAAGTTAAAAACTAAGAGAGTGGAAAAAATGTCAAGATTAACTCCAAATACTATCAGGAACATAATTTATCGCCAATTTTTCTGAATGAAATACCATCGCTTTACCCACAGTGCCATCAATCTGTGGAACTCCATCAAGACAAAGCTAGCAGTCACACATCAAAATACACTGCAAATTTCCTAAAAGAAATGGAACAAAAAACCGGTATCAAAGCCATACCCTTCACTGATATCCCTACTAAATCTCCCGACGTATCACCTAAGGATTTTTGTTCTTTCGGACTTTCAAAATCTGCATTATCCAAACGTCGTCCAACCTTACAGGACTCTGGAAAGCAGTTCTGGAGGAATAGGATAGAATACTTCTTCTGATACTTCAAAAAGCCTTATTATCCTGGAAATTACTGTGTCGAAAGATAGTTGTGAATATGGGCTATCATATAGAACATTTAAAACACAAGGATTTTATGTAATTTAGTTTTGTGAATACAATATATATTGTATAAAAAATGTGTGAACAGTCTCTGTATTCATCCTAGATGCATCAACCCTTTTACATTCTGAAAATCGTAGCAATTGTTATATTTATTTCTCGTTTGTAGTGATTTTATTTTAATCCATCTAAAGATTATGTTCGCTTTCTGTCACTTCTATATTCAAAACTATGTGCTTTAGTAATTTATGATGATTTTCGTAATTTTTTCCTTCAATATTTTTCTTTGTCCTACTTTTTCAAGAAGTGAGTAGTCTTAGTTAGTAATATATAGAAGAGAGGAGAGGGTATTATGGAATACCATTTACATTTCTAAAAATAACTTTACTGATTTGAATAAAAATTCCCAAAATCATGATTAGTACATACTATAACTAATTGGTATAATCCGTCACTTGTAAAAAAATACCATTTATTTTGTTGTTATAAAAATAATTTATTTAAAAAAAAGTTTCAAATGGAGGTTAATATGAAATAGTCGGGTAATATGGAATAGGTGGTTTAAACCATTGAAAAACTAATTAGACTTCATAAAACAGTTATTTTTAACAATAAAAAAACATAGTTTTAAGATTATGTGCAGTTATGTTAGGAGGATAGTTATTTTTTGAAAACAACATCGATCAGGTCAAAAAACTCGTCTACTTTATTAAATCCCTTGGTTCTGGCAAAAGATGTACCCATGGGTTTACGGAGTGAAAGTTTCGGTTTTCTTTTCATAAAAGCGTAGAACCAGTCTTTGCCAACAGTTTCGTTCTTAAATGAATGGGGTACGTTATTGCAAACCGGAATTGACATGTTGGGTATTATGAAATACCTAGTATTCTATAAAACCCGACACGCCGTCTTGGAAAATGAACCTTTAAACTGACGGACGAAACATTCTGAGCTAAAAATCGACCACACTATTTCAAACTACAATTATTTTAGTGTACATTATGCTTAACATCATTGTTCAAGTCACATGTGTACTAGTAGGTTAAAATGTTTGAAAGCGCTTATCCACAAAAACTTTTGAAAATCCAAAAACACACTTTGTTCTGCAACGAACTCTCACTGTAATTCATCATGGGGTCTTTCTTGAGTAGTTCATGATATTCCCACGTGATAACAGCACCAATCTGAGCCGAAACCATGGTATTATATATATATATATATATATATATATATATATATATATATATATATATATATATATATATATATATATATATATATATATATATATATATATATATATATATATATATATATATATATATAATAACAACATAAAATATACAAAATAACATAACACACACAAAATAACAAAAAATAACCAAACAGCCGGGGTGCATTAACCAGAAACCGAAACTCGAAACTACCCATGCAAGCGCGCTGAAGCTGCAGACATAGCATGGTAAGCAATATAATTTCAAGAACACAAGAATTTCTAAAAAAATATAACAAAAGTCTTAAAAAATAATAAAAAATGAAGAAATGTTGGTGGATCAGGGCGTCATCAGGGAGGAGCCTGACCCAAACAACATAAAATGGTGTTTTCTACATATGAGCAGCATTAGGCTGAAAAAATTGCTCATACACTCCCCCAAACACCACCAAAAATCAAGTAAAACAAAAACAGAACAAAATAACCTTAACAAAATAACCTCCTTAAACAAGAGGAAATTCACAAAATAAAAACCAAAAGGAATTTATTGAAAACGAAAGTGTTGGTGGATCAGGGAGGGCGTCATCAGGGAGAAGCCTGATCCATACAACACAAAATGGTGTTTTCTACGAATATGAGCCGCAAAATGCTAAGAAATTGCTTATATACTCCTCCAAACACCATTAAAAACAAATATACAAAAAAAAAATAGATTGAAATAATAAAATTTAAATTTTATTATTTCAATCTTTTCAATCTGATCCACCAACACTTTCGTTTTCAATAGATTCCTTTTGGTTTTTATTTTGTGAATTTCCTCTTGTTTAAGAAAAATATATTTCTTGCCTTGCTATGTCTGCAGCTTTCAGCGCGCTTGCATGGTTGGTTTTAACTTTTCTTCAAACTTTCGTTTTCTGGTTTAGTACATATGATTTTTATTTTGATCTTTCATTAAATTACGTATTTGAATGATATAAGTATATATATATATATATATATATATATATATATATATAATGTTCGTATAAATGCACTAAGTAAGTTTTTGATGAAATATGGGGTACAGCTTCAGTCTACGTTTATCCTGGTGGCAGTAGCCTTGGCGCACTTTTAACAGCGAGTTGTGGCAGGTTAATTATGGTGATCTGTATTGAGGTTATTTCGTTTTTTAAGGAGACCTCAATAACCAAAATAATTCTTTCCTTTGCGACATTAGAAGTACGCTATAAATAAGCCTCCAAGGTTATTGTCACCAGGATAAACGTAGACTGAAGCTGTACCAAAGATACAAACGGTCACTATCATCATCAAACCATTAAGAAGGCAATTTTGAAGTGAAAATTGAGAATAAAGTTAGACAGCTAATTGATTGTAACTAGCTGTTGATCCATTTCCTAGTTATTGAGGACTTAGTTTTTAAGCCCCTGTGAGGTTCATGCTCATATCAATACTGTAACTTTCAGTCTCCCTGTATGACTTCTAACCAGTTTTGACATTCATGACCAATAGAATTTCTTCTAAGATTTTTTCAACCAATAGATGTGGTTATATAGTCATAGCATCTGACAAGTACGCGTCCATAGTTTTAGTCCAGAGATTGAAGAGGTACTCATCTAAGAAGACGACTTGTTACCAATCGGCACACCATCGGCTGTGTTGGTGAGCCCATTGTAGCCGTAGGTGTCTGTGGCTCAACGTCAAGGGAATCCTGCGCAGATAATTCCTTGCATGTAGCCCATGGTGCAGCAGACGTCGACGAACCGTGGGGGCAGACATTTTGACACACCTGTAGACATGATCTAATGTTGTTCCAACGCATGAGAGGACGCTGTACGATCCGTCACCGTCATGCGGATGAAGTGTGTGCGTATGAGGTAATGTCACTATTGTGACATTAATGACCCCGTGCGAGTGGCGATTTTACGATACGAAAGTCTACTCTCATGGAGGCCGATCATGTGGCCCCGTTTGATCTCCGTTAGTTGCTCGTATGGCAACTGCGTTTTCTGCCTATTAACTTCTTACAAATCATTGACAGCAGTCAAACGACAATACACACATTTTAAAGCATCTTTACAGTGCTTTTTAAACACGGCTCACTTGAAAGTTTAGAGGGTGCATCTTGATACACACATGCCTGATTGCTTTGTTTTTCTAATCATTTACATATCTTAATCTGTTTTGCATTTCCTGCAAGTTTCGTTAGTTTGCATATTTCCTTCATGGTGTTTCAATTTTCACAAACAGTAGTGTATGTAATCATAGAATACGGATGTGTTAAAAAAGACTACTTACTTCGTATGCAATATTATGCGTCCGTGTCTATTATAAGATTGTTTGCACAATATACTCCCCTTAAATAGATAATGCTGCTGAAAGAGGGATTATATGTAAATAACAAAACAATTTTGTTTCCGACGAACAAATAAAACCGACAGCACATTTTGCATTTAATATTATGCTGTTAGTCATCTCGCTGTATCACATTGAATTGTATTTTTAGTCTCTCAAAGTATGAACAGTAAACTAAAAAGACGAATTTTGGGAACTATAACCGAATCACTATCAACTGCTAATGGAACATCAAGTCTTAAATATGTATTTTTGATGTAAGGTAAATGTACAGTCCGGTCACATGTGACCATCAACTAATTTCGACGTCAACTTGAAATAACCAATCACAAAAGGCAGGTGGCAGCACATTGCAGTAGAGTGTATATAAAGGATGTCCTAGGGCATCGGAAAGCATTTCAATCGTTGGCGTAATGCAGAAACTTAGCGATTTATCCGACGTCCAAAAGTTCATGATTATTTGGTATGTCCACACTTGTGCGCTTTCATTTTCAACTTGCCTTTCAACGTTCAATTCAACATTTGATTCAACATGCCTTATTGCATGCACTTAGAGGCATGCCCTTCACCTGTCCACACTCGTGCCTCACTTCAGTTTCATGATGGATGAAGATTATGCTATTCTGTTAGGACGGTTTCTGGATGGTAAATCAGTGCGGCATAATTTGTGATCAGGCAAGTAAATAAACATAGGAAATCAAGGCGAGCGATTTGGATGAAAGAATATTTCAAAACGCATAATGAGCATTTATATATTTACGTTAAAATTTATTATTACTTGTTAGAGCACACGTTCAAACGCGATGTTTACATTTTCTTTGATTTATTTAGCTGGAATCGTTTGCACGTGTTTCCTGTTGATCGCAGCGAATAACAGCTGAATCTGTTTAAAATCGGAACAATATTTTCCCCTGTAAATAAGTTGTTAGAAAAAAGGAGGAAGGCGTGAATTTGCGTCGATGTTTTATTCGATCTGTGGTCAGAGTACTAATGTCTCTCGCCTTGGATGCAGCTAAATTGTATGCCTTTCTTTGCTTGTTGATTAAATTCTTGTTGTTACTGTTAGACTTGAATTTACCTTTCTCCCACACGCTGATCATTATTAAAATTTAATAATAATTGAAATCTTTCCTGTTATTATTTCGACCAACATATGTGGTTATTTAGACCTTATGTCTGTTGTGGAACTGATAAAAAATAAATTCGAAACACAATGTATAAAGTGGTTACAAAACAGTTGTAAATAATTGTATTTACCGATTAGTTGGATTTCAAAATTTTACTGCTGAAATCAGAAAATAAAACCTAATTGTGCATTTCGTTACACGTAAGTACTTATAAATATTTGAGTTAAATATGAATAATAATATTTGCATACAACCTATGCTTATGAAAGATGACTTTTAGTTCACAAATAATTACTTTAATAATTAAAGGATAAATAAGTGTTTAAACGAAGTATATTTGTCATATTTATTCTTGCCGGCTTAAAAATAAATTTGTTTCATATTCATCCTTATACATCTTTAGAACCTGCACCATAACTAAGAAAACTTTAATGCATCCAACACTATGGTAATATTATACTGGTATAATAAAAAGCTTAATTTGTTAGGTTTCAATTCATTTCATAAAATATTTTTAATTAATGCCTATACACAATCAAAAAAGATTAACTCATGTAGTGTTTCAACAAACAATAATTTGAACATAAATATTTTAAATTCAATCATAATAAAGTTAAAGGCTCTTGAGTTGTTATTTCGCAAGGGAAATTTAATAAATGCTCTTTACAAGTTTTGAATAAATGACGTTTTTAATTATTTTTTAATTTGATTTAAAATTTAAAAAAAAAACGTTGTTAATTTATTTATTAATCATGACGTGTTTAATTTTTTTCGTTTTAGATTTACAGTGAATGTTCCACAAACACTCATAAGACCTGTAGTCTTCTATAAATTCAAGAATTTATTCGTTAACACTAAAAAAAAACCCAAACACAACAACTTCGGTTCACAAAACACTGCAAATTGAAAGTTGAAGCGCACAGAGATCCAAGGCTGTTGGAACTCCTTGCGCTACGCTGTGCGCTATGAAAAACTGCTACTTCTGACTCATGTCTGGCATGCCTTGACGCATGCGTCCCTTCCGTCGAGGCATGCGCTGAGATATGCGTAGAGGTATGCGCTTAGCTCAAGCAAAAGCGCACAAGTGTGGACATACCTATTGGCTTTCGGGCCGAGGGTGGAAGCATTTCGGAAACGGCTAATTTTGTGAACTGTTCGCGTGCCGCCGTGGTAACAGTATACCGTGCATGGCAAAATGGCACTATCCAAAATCAGTGGCGTGGCACATGTGGTGCACCACGGGCTATAGATGACAGAGGCGGACGAAAGCTACGTAGATGCGTTTGGGCAAATAGACGTGCAACTGTTGAGCAACTGACCACCCAGATGAACCAAAGGGCTACCAAGAGTGTATCCTCAACAACGGTTCAGCGAACGTTGCTGCGCATGGGCCTCCGCAGCAGACGCCTGGTTAATGCACCTATGCTGACTGCTGTTCATCTGCGGCGAAGGCTGGAATTTGCACGCCAGTACCGCAACTGGACGTCCACAGAGCGTCGACAGGTGGCTTTTTCCGACAAATCACGTTTTATGCTCCATCGAACAGATGGATAATGGCGTATACGGTGTGAAACGTCTGAAAGCAAACACCCTGCAACAATTGCCGGAAGGATCAAGGCTGGAGGAGGGAGCATTATGGTTTGTTGAATGTTTTCCTGGTATTCATTGGGTGCACTCATCTTCAGAAACCTAATTGACTCTCTTTCTGCACATCTCGCAACGGTCCGCTCTGCCAAAGGTGGTTATTCTGGTTTTTGACAGGTGGTCACATTAATGTGACTGGACTTTGTAAATCATTGTGTTTTTTGTTTTTGTTTTGGATGAATTGTAAGTACTATCTTTGTGTCATCAAAACCATAAATGGAATAACATGTCTTAAAGTTCTGAGAAAGGAAATACATGTAATGTAATGTTCAATTAGTTTTGAGAACTACTGTACCAAACACAAAACAGACAACATCAGGTAAAGGACATACACACACAAGAAAAGTTTAACTGATATAGAATAGAGAAATGTACTCAAATAGGAATCGAACCTGCGCCGCCTACAACTAACAAGTTATTAGCTCAGTGAGCAAACGAATGAACCCTGACGGTCTCTTGAACCTTAGAAAAGACTAAAACATTTCTTACAAAAAGAAGTATTACAGTGAAACCTTTAACGAAACTCAGATTTAACGATTTCCCGCATATAACGTCATTTTTCAATAGTCCCAAATAATTACCTATACTTTCAAAGTTGAAAAATCCCGTTTTTAACGTTATCACTAAGAAATGTTTCCCGCATTCAACATTTTTCAGCAGAGAGAACTCAAAGCAATTTTCTCAAAATAGTCAGAAACTAGCAGGTCAGCATGGCGCTTCCCGTGAGTTCTTTTCGTGTCCTTATTGATACCTCAAACATTAAAAAGAAAAAACAATAATTTTTTTTAAGAAGGAGTCTCACCTCTACCTGCATGTTGCAAATTTCTATATAATTCTGACTACCCAAATCCGTTGAAATTTTTACGCAATCTTGAACGATCGCGAAGATACAGAACCTCAAACAGTCATTTTTGTGTTCGTAATGACTATCTTTGTCAAAAGCATCAATTGCAAATTCCTATATCACTCTGACTACCCAAATCCGTTGAAATTTTTACTCAATCTTGAACGATCGCGAAGATAGAGAACCTCAAACAATCATTTTTGTGTTCGTAATGACTATCTTTGTCAAAAGCATCAATTGCAAATTCCTATATCATACTGACTACCCAAATCCGTTGAAATTTTTACACAATCTTGAACGATCGCGAAGATAGAGAACCTCAAACAATCATTTTTGTGTTCGTAATGACTATCTTTGTCAAAAGCCTCAATTGCAAATTATGTATACTAAAAAACTTACAAAAACTCATATCTGTGGAGAATGATGTTAATGACTTACCTAGTACAAGCAAAACGCAATCCAAAATAACAGATTTCTTTAAACAATAAACTATTGTAAAGGAAGAAGTAAACGGTATGTTGCTTAAATAGGTCTTTCTTTCACGTTCTATGTTTTGTTTTTCTCGAACTCGATTGAACGTATTCCAGCATATAACCTTTATTTCTTTCCGATGCTTTGAGATACGTTAAATCGGGGTTTCACTGTATTACAAAAGGCGTTATTAATTTAAGTAAAGTAAGAAAATTTGTTAGGACGAGGTTCGGATATGTTTTGATTATTTATAATAAGTTTGAGATCACAAACCCCAAACTGGAACTGAGGGGCTGCATATGTATGTAGAGAGAAACAGCAAGAACTGAGATGGACGATCTGTCCTCTGCTCTGGGTCAAGTTAAATCATCCTTCAATCCATGCAAATATTGAACTACGCGTATTTGTTGTCCTGCTATGTCCTCGAGCGTGGTAGCGAGTTGAAAG
Organism: Metellina segmentata; assembly: GCA_947359465.1. Taxonomy (NCBI): domain Eukaryota; kingdom Metazoa; phylum Arthropoda; class Arachnida; order Araneae; family Tetragnathidae; genus Metellina; species Metellina segmentata. The sequence goes on along the minus strand of OX375873.1, from coordinate 39,629,587 downwards.
AGCTACGAACTCACAACCCTCCGGTTGCTAATTCGAATTCAAACATCGTGTACAAAGGGGACTGGTGCACGTTAAATCTGCAGTGACCTCAAAATCTTCACTATTTGGCGTGATGTGAAAGCTTGGAGAGAGGTGTCATCTCAAGTGTGACCTCGTCATCTGACCATGGTTCGAAATTACGTGGTGTTGTCCTCAGATCTTTACCTTGCGGACTGATCCCGGACCGTCGCCAATAACCCGTTGTGTTGCTCCAGTGTGCCGTTAATTAAGTACCTACTTGCTATGTGTCCTCGCGTCTACTACACTTTTAAAAATTTTTTTTATATGTGAAACCATTAATCATAAAAACGAACTAAATGTATAATCTAACAAAGATAATGAAATGTTTTAATTAATTATATCAATCAAATAGTTAACTTGCGTTTATGAACTATGAAATTTTATTGAGAAGTTAAGGCTTTAAGTATTTAATTTTTTATAAGAAGAAAAGAGCATTGAATAATTGATTTCTCAGCTATAATAATGGATAATTTAATTTAGCGATGGAATTACCAATTAATTTAATGCCAAAATCTAAGTTATAAAAATAAAATATAAATTGTTTCATTAATTCTGAATGAAATGGAATTTTTTTAAATTATTTTTTAGTAACACAGTAATCTGTTTCATGAGTACGTACAGAAATCAGGGCATTACACAAATTATATAGAATGAATTTTTTTAATACAAAACATAAACAATAAAATTTTAAACACTTTAACTACTAACGTTTTCTTATTCTAAAAAGAAACTACAGAAGTACCATGCTTTCACGCCAAAATTTCATTGCATAAAATGTGTAATAAAATATGTGTAGAGCTGTATGTGAACCAAACTCTGGTATTTATTTCGCGAATAATAATTCGACAGGAATGTCTGCTCAGATTCAGGAATAAGTAAAATTAAAGGGGGGGGGGGGAATATTAAAAAACCAAACTAAAGTTTAACAAAAAGGTTTTTTAAATGATCAAGACAATGACTTAGAAAAGAAGTTTGATTCACAAGACCAAAACAAAATTTAAGGAAATAAGAGAATTTAAAAGACCAAAATAAAGTCTAAAAAAGAACATAACTCAAATGACCGAAACAAGACTAAAGAAAGAAGAATTTAACTGACCAAACTCAAAGTATAAGAAAAGAACTTAATTCAAATGGCTAATGTAAAGGTTAAGAAAAGAAGGATTAAAAAATTACGAAAATAAAGTTTGAAAAAAGATGAAAGATTTTTTTCCGAAAGACCAAATAAAGTTTTAAGAAAAGACTAATGATTCAAATCATCAAATGAAATTTAATCTCAGATGATTTTCAAAACGTATGAATGGCTGCAAAAAGATTTCAAATAAGAGCTCTCAATTTGGGGCTGGGCCATCGGAAGCATGTCCGGCATCAGGTCTCTCCTCATCAAATATCTGTCGTGCATCTCGTCACCATGGTAACGGAGTTTACGGATGGAATATGTCGTTTCCGTTTCACAGTGATGCGCGATTAGTTTTCTATTCGCAACATGCGCATTCTTTGACGACGGGGAATATAGTCATTTTAATATCACAAGAAAAAGTTTCTCTTCCAGATTAGGCAGAATTAAAATATTGAGCAGATCATGGTTGTCTTAGACACGGGGAAACTCTGAAGTGGAATTAGTTTGGCTCGTGTTTGAAAGTAACGGCCGTTAGTCGTTCTTTTATATTTTGTTTTGACGACCAAAGTTTCACCACGTTGGTGATTTTGATCTCCTTTTTCTTTATATTTTCCCTAGTTTCAAGCAAATTCTGACCCGTCAACCGTTTATTTCTACTTCTAACACGCTGTACTCTAATTTATAAATAAATACAGCAATCTGTAGAGTAAATGTCAACCAAACTCTGAAAAAGTCCTTAATGAGAAGAACATGTAATAAATGTAAACAAGTCATCAAAGTCCAGGCCCTTGTCATTAATTTAGAGCCTGTGTTTATGAGAGTACATTCCTGGGAACCTAAACACAAACGGGGCTTGTGTTTTGGTAAACTTACAAAATTTACAGTGAATTTTGACGGAATTTTCGAATGCAATTTCAACGTGTTGCTTGTATCAAACATAAAAGACAAACATCTTCAAAGGAGAGATAAATCAAATAAATTCTTAATAGGAAGTATTTTTCTTCTGTAATTTGCATGTTTACACTTAAAACTCTTCTCAAATTCCACGTCAACAAAATCTATTTTGAAGTTTACAGAATACTGGAAAAATAATCATAGTATCTTACGGCATTCGTAATAACACTCAATGCTATTCCTATTGAGATTTGGAATTGTTTTCAGCACCCTGAATCTGCACATCTAGGAGAAACAAGACAGAAAGTAATAGCCTAGGTTACTAACATGGTGCACCAAAGTTGGTGTGGATTGTGTTAAACAGAACCAAAGAAAGCAAAATGAACAAAAGTCCGATGGTTGAAAATATGAGACATAAGGAAATTATATATAAAGATCTAAATTTTATAGCCTATATTTAAAAGACTTCATTCTATTGTTCGTCAATATTATTCGTCTCAGTTAGTTGAAAACAGTAAGATAAATAAAATAAAGTAGCTTCCACAATTTACTCAGGACGTACATAACATTCATTCATAGCAATCCATTCATATTCATAGCATCGAAGTCAATTATGAGTTTCAGAATATAACACATCCATCCACATAACTCATCTGACCGTGATTCAAAATTACGAGGTGTTGTCCTCGGATCTTTCCCTTAAGGGACTGATCCCGGACCGTCGTCATAGCCCGTTGTGTTGCTCTAGTACGACGTTAACTAAAATTACCAATTACCATCCACATAACACAACCATCCATAACACATTCATCCATATAATCCATTTCATATTCATAGCACACCACGGCGTTAAATTGACAAGGCTTCGAATCGGACATTACTATTTTACCCTCAAACATTTGTTTAGCGGAGAACCATTATGTTTTATTTGCCATCAAGTTTTTTCAGTAAGACACATTTTGACAGAATGTTCCAATTTTAGCAACCATATACTGTTTCAATTTGGTGCTCCACTTCTTAACTTAACAGACCTCTTGATGGATCCGTATCACAAAAACTTATTTTTATTCCTCTCTTATATTGGTTTTATAAATCATATATAGCTTTTATTTTATATAAGTTTAGTTTTGCAATCGGTGTTATGTGTTTAACCATTCGGCGTTAAACTTAGAGACTTTTTAATATAGACAAAGTTTGGCCAGATCTGACCCTTGCGCCATAAAAAACAACCAAACCAAACCAAATCATATTCATAGCATTTCAGCTGTAAGACTAACTACAAAAGTTTTTTCTAATGTGAATACTACCGATGTCAATTTTCAGTTTAGAGTTATTACGAATCCTCTGTAAGCTCATTTTCAGTAAAAATGACTATTTTCCGACATATAATCTTGGAGGGATTATATATTTTCAAATTTCATCATCATTATAAAAGGTTGGAAAATTATACTGTTACGGCATTCGTGATTCATATTCTTGTAGCAAACACATTATTTTTTCATAGAAAATTCCATTCAGCGGCACGTGGAATAAAGGATCTTATTTGTTAAATGTCATCACCATGCAAACTAAATTAGTTACAATGTTTCCAAAAGAAATACTTTCAACAAATATTTCACAAGTACCTAATTTGCATAAGAACAGCTTCAACTTCAAGTGTAAGGAACCTCGACCTTCTGGCTCTTAACACGAAGAATTTCAGTTTTTCAAAAGTTCAAATCCTTCCTTATTGTGATATTATTCCAAGACAAGTAGTCTTATTAAAATTCACTTTACTCCTATATAATAAATTCTGTTTAAATCTAATCCTCGTGTACTTTTATCAACTGTGACTCAGTTTCTAACTGGAAACCACGAAGCTATTTAGAATGATAGATATAGATACTTGATTATGGAATGCAGATTTAAATAATATTCATAAAACATAAAAAAAACAAATGTAAATTTATTTTATTTTAACTGTCATGTACTAAAAATCTATGTCAAAAAATTTAAATATCTTTGAAAGATAACGTATAGCTACCTGTTTAGATTTAACATAGCCTATTCTAAAATAGTTTTATTTTAACATAACCGGGGTCATTTTTAAGTAAAATGTTACACACCTTACTTAAAAATATTTTCATTTATATTTTTAAGTAAGGTGTGTAACATCTTACTTAAAAATATTTTCATTTATATTTTTATGGAACATAATTCTACAACATTACGTATTCACCCAGAGATTTCAAGAAAATTGGTCGAAATATACAGTTACTGCCAAGAAATGTCACATATTTAGTGATATTTTGCAGATAAAATTTAGCTCTAAAATAATATATCTGTAAAATGCTGGAACACCATAAATAAAAATATTAATAAAATTACGATCGTTGAAAAAATTCTGATAAAGACAATAATGCTTATATATTTAAACTCATATAGACATTAAAGTTTATATACTGATACTAATAAAGATAATAATGATTGTATATTGATACTGATTAAGACACTAATGAATATAATGATAAATAAAATAATGAATAAAATGATAAAGACAACAATGAATATAACGATAAATACAATAATAAATGTACTGATAAGGACAATAAGGATTTACTTATATAAAGAACACATATATTTGTAAAACTTAGAAATGATCAAAAATGACCGCAACATTTGACTGTCTCAACTCAAATAAACACACACGAAATTTAAATTCAAATTTATAACACAAAACATTAATTCTGGTGGCAAGAAAATCGCATTTACCTCCATTGATTTTGTTGGTGGGTTAGGCCACTGTTGGAATGTTGGGTGGGTTATGCCGCTATTGCTGTATATCCTCATATGTAGATTATATAAAATATTAATGTTGATTTGAAATGACATTTTCATGCTCACATTGACAACACCATAGAAACATCATTAAATTTGTTATTTTAACAAATCCTCTTAGTCAAGAGATCTTACTTATCAACTTAGATCTTGTTTTACAAGTCGCATTGCAACCTGTTCGTTACTTCCTGCCACATAAATCTACCAAACACTGCGAAATGCATCGTGATAAGTATCAAATAGGAGATGAATGAAACATATTTTATCGAAAGTTATAACCACTAATCTTGACTTACCCATAACATGCAAATACATTGCAGACTCACATAAAGAAACAGCTACCGCCAAACCCAGTGTACGTTGATGAAGAGAATGTCTTTAAATGGGCATCACACGAAGTTTAAAGAAAACATCTGTCTAATGGCTGAAAGTGAGATATACTAAGGATTTATATGCAAGTTTTAAATTTTAATCTATTGTTAAATGACTTAACTGTATTTATCACTACCATTTATAAATGGTATCATTTATAAAATGTAAAATTGTGGAAAGAAATTAGCCAAAATTAGAATAAAATTTCTTTCTTTGAGTTTTGTAAAATGTACCTTTGTCAATTTTTATTCACTCATTGAAACCAAACATTATATTTATCGTTTGCGTAGAGCAGGAACTCATTGAGTGCAAAACTATTTTTTTTTAATGTAGAGCTGTTTAATGACAAAGTATTAGTTTTTAGGTCAAGAAAATAAAAATTCACAAGTGTTTTAATTGTGTTATTTATCTTCTGAACATCATGCGATACGACAGTTCGCATCACGAAAATGTAAGAGTTGTTTAGGGTCTTCTAAAAAAAGTCAATTAATGAGTTTCTGCCAAAAGACAGACTTAGTCATCAAAATTGAATCATAGAACTAACACCTGAAATTAAAAATTTATTATGTTTATTTATTTACAAATTTTATTACATCTACACGAGAGAAAATTTCCTACAAGCTGGAATTTATACACAGGAATTTATCAAACACTGTGATATGCCTTTTGATGTGTCAAAGAAAAGTCGAAAGAAATATTTTTATCGAAGTAAACTATCAGCAACCGATCTTGACTTCTCCACGACATGCCAATACATCGCAGACTCACACTTCAAAAACAACTTCCACCGAACCTGATGTACTTTGATGAAGTAAATGACCTTATAAATGGCACCACATGAAGCAGAAAGGAAACCTCAGTGTGGTGGTGGAAAGTAAGAGAAAGCAGTGAATTCAATGATGGAACCAGAGTTCTCAAATCGAAAAATTCGAAAGGGGTTTATTCTCCGTAAGAAAACATGTGATAAAGTTTCTGATAAAGTCTTACCGAAAATCCGATAACTTGACGTGACCGCGGCTGCTTTCTTATTCTTCTTCTTTTCTGAACCCAGTTCCTGAGGTGTCCGTGATAGACAAAGCCAGCGACTTAAAGACCTGAAATATCCGATTTCTGCGCTCAAACTCCCATCTCAGGGTGCTGAATTATTCATGAGATTATTTGGGAGGATGTTCAGTGGCCATATTTCCAGCATCGCTGTGGTTTACGAGACGGGTTTGTGACAAGCGAAAACCGTCGCCATCACAGCGGAAGCCTTTATAGGAGACTTTAGTTAACATAAAATTGCATTAAGCTCCGATCGTCCCCGTATGGGGACTTAGTAAACAGAATTGGACTTTGTATATAAACGGTGCACTGTTAAAAAATTTTTAAGGTATGAAACTGCTTTTGGAGGAATGTTCAGTTTTTTCTGGGGAAAAAATGATTATTTAGAATGACCACAATTGAATTCCCCTTGGTTATCAACAATCATGAAAATTGAATTTTATAAATTTATTATAAAACTTAAGTCATTCTTTGGCCATTGATAAATATATTTATAACATACTTATACCTGTACTTATATACTTATATACTTATACCTGTATTTATATACTTATATACTTATACCTGTATATACTTAACCTTGTTATATACTTTTACCTGTTATATACTTATACCTGTATATACTTATACCTGTTATATACTTATACCTGTATATACTTATACCTGTTATATACTTATACCTGTATATACTTATACCTGTTATATACTTATACCTGTTATATACTTATACCTGTATATACTCGCCGACCAACCGGTATAGTGGTTAAGGTGTTAGCTTCTAGATCGGAAGGTTCCTGGTTCGAATCCGGGTCCGGGCATGGATGCTTGTAAGAGTATGGTGTAGAGGCGGCTGGTACACCTTTAATCTGTCGTGGCCGAAAGTCCTCACGTTGGGTTGGTGTGAAAGTGGAGAGTGGGGTGCCAGTTCAGTTGTTGCTTCGTCATCTGACCGTGGTTCAAAATTACGAGGATTTTGTCCAACGATCTTTCCCTTAAGGGACTGGTCCCGGACCGTCGTCAATAGTCCATTGTGTTGTTCTATTACGACGTTAACTAAAATTACCATTACTTGTATATACTGATACCTGCATCACTCCGTACAGTTCCTGAAAGCTTAAAAGACTTGCTAAAATTGCACAAACCCTATCTCCCTGTATCAGGATATAGGAACAATTGAAATTTTTATGAGAATGATGGTTTTGTTTGAGACATTTTAACCTTCCAAGTTGTTTCGACTAGACATCTTGTCACCAAGATGTGACCAAATTGGGTAATGACGATATATCTTGCCGTGAAACATTGCCGACTATTTTACGGTGACAAGATCAATATCTGGTTAGTTTTCTAATGACGAGATATCTCGTCCATCAAGATCCGGTCAGTTTCACCCAGTCTAATGAATGACAAAATGATGTTGACGATAAACCTTGTCAACTACCATAAAGGTTAAATGATGACAAAATATTTAACTATTAGTGGTTAACAATACTCCATAAGCGTAACTATATTTTATAAATAAGTTATTAAATTTATATATTCTTTGATTTACTGTACCTGTAACTACATCATTGCGGAGGGCGTCTCCGAAAAAGTCTGTTCATAGACAGTTAGGTAGATAATTTAATTAACATCGTACTGGAGCAACACAATGGGCTATTGACGACGGTTCGGGATCAATCATACAAGCGAAAGATCCGAGGGTAACACCACGTAATTTTTAACCACGGTCAGATGACGAGGCAGCAACTGAACTGGCTCCAAAATCTCCAAATTACCACACCACGCCAACGCGAGTACATTTAAGGCAACAACAGATTTAAGGTTCTCCAGCCCCTTTGTACAAGACCGCTGCCCTCAAGGCTCACAGAAGAATTATTACAGTTTTATTACGCTCTCACAACTTGCAAGCACTTTACTAGGCGAAATGGAATGCAATATAAAAAATGGAGTATTGTTGGATTTGGAGATAATATAGATAACTTTTTAGAGTATGTTCAGTCTTTTCGGTGGAATAAATGACATCATTTCAAATGACAGCAAAATATTTAAATCACTGTCGTTAACAATAATGATCAACAAAACTAAGCGGTTAGCTACAAGTTATACATCACTATGGAAGTTATATTATCTCTTTCAAGGAGGGCTTTAGTTAATATTAAATTACATTAAGCTCTCATGCTCCACACTAACTTAATAAGCAGAAATAAGCAATTTTTGACTCCATATTAACTTAGTAAGCAGAATTGAACTGGATATAAAAAGTTGCGTTGTTCAAATTTTATTATGATGTTATAGACTGTTCGTTCTGGAGGATATTAATTCTATTTTTCTGGGGAAGAAATGAAACATTTCAAATCATGACCAAATATTTAAATTTTATCTAACCTTTAGCAATAATAATCTGAATTCTTGCAATAAAAAATTAAAAATAAAAAAAATTAAAATAAAAAAGAAAAACGAGTGCAAAGTTTCCACGCTTAGGAAAAAATCGAGTTACGACTTAAAGGCTGCTTTTTTATGACTACCCTCTTGAAAACAATTTCTTTCGTCAATGGAAGGAATTGACAATTTCGATTACATTCGGAGTCGCTAAAGCAGATTCGCGTTTTTGGCGTTTAGCCTTCTGATCAAAATGCACTTTTGTTCTTATGTTGAGATGAAAACGAAGGGTTTAAACTAGTATTTCACGAACTGTGAAAGATAAGTCAATCAACTGTAAAACATAATCACATCCAAATGAATTTCAATAGCCAAAAAACTCCAGTGAAAATAAAAAGTAAGCATTAAATTACCATTAAAATCATTGATCATCCGGTTCGTTTTCTTCATATTAAGAGGGCTTATTAATATGTAGCTCAGGCTGTTAACACGACGGACTACAGATGGTTCAACAAGATGAAAGAAGCTAGGATACTCCTTCGAATTTTAAGATCCTTGTGCAACTTCAAGTCCTTAAACCTGTCTCTAAAAATTTTCAGCTGTTGCATTTAAGCCTTTGATGGTTTCTATGCCTGGCTTTCCTTTGAGATGCTGTAATCAGTCATAAAATACTTTTCCACATTCCCTTCTTCATACCTTTTTTCACGGAATAATGAAATTGAAAAAAGAAATTTAAGAAAATCTTCCAGAAAGGGTGCTGAATTTGTTCACTCTCCTCGAACAATTTGATCGTAACCTTCGGAAACGTGAACTGGCAAATTGTTTTTCAATTTTTTACCTACTTTTGTATGGATGGAGTTACATTCCATTTCCGTGTGCTGACCTCGAAGACTGTATGACGTATGATTTCAAATCAGGTATTCTTTTAAACATGTGTCCTTGTTTTCGCACAGTGCCACCACAAATAAATTTTTGTTCTGACATTAATCATGTGGTTGAAATAAACGTTTGTTCTACTCCTGTTCCTGTAATAATTAAGGCGAACAAACAAGAGATTTGAACTGACGAGTGGGAGATTCGTGAAACTGTCACGCGTTGCTCACAATGCCAAAATAACGGATAATCGAGAGTCGTGTTTTCAAACCATACATTTTGAAGATTGACATTTCTACTAAGAATCAAGTTGTCTTTGGCATAGCATAGCATCAAATTGTGGATTCAGGAAATGCATTTATGTGAAAATGGACGAAAATGCATATTCTTTCATCATTGAGCTTGAACAATTTTGCGTGAAAGTATTTAAATACAATAAAATGATCTCAGAGCGAGTATAAAAGTGATTCTTGATCATCGCAAGTATGCCTTTTATGTGGGCCTTTTTTATACGTGCGAAGGAAAAATAGTATGTAAGAAGATTGCAAGAGACAGATTCTATTGAATGCATTTTTTATATGTACAAGTATACACACTGAAGAGACAAAACAATAAGACCACCTACTCAATAACGAGTTGCGCCTCCTTTGGCCTGCAAAACAGCTGCAACTCGCCTGGTCATATATGCCACAAGTTCTTGGTACATGACTGGAGACAGGTTGTACCAAATGTCTAAGCAGCGGTCACACAAAGTCGAGATATTTGGACATGGTGGTGTATGAGCTCTGAGATACAGCTCCATTACACCCCAAATGTGCTTTATTGTGGCGAGTTAGGTGGCCAGGACATTAAATGGAATTCATCAGTATGCTCTTCGAACCAACACAATCCGAGCCTTGTGACATTGGGCGTTGTTCTGCTAGAATATTCCATTTCCAGTTGGGAAGACAGACGCCATGTAAGGGTGCAACTGATCCGCGATGATGTTCAGATAGTTTGCAGCGTTCATAGTCTGTTCTACCACAACTAAGGGTCCCAGAGTCGCCCATGATAACGTCCCCAAAAGCATAATTACCGCAACCACCAGCCTGTGTATGACCAGCTGTATAAGAAAGAAGCAACTGTTCGCCTGGCAGACGGCGTACCCTGACATGACCATCGACGTGATGAATGAGAAATCGGGATTCGTCTGACCCGGCAACTCTTCCACTCATCCATAGTCCAGTCTCGATGTTCCCGGGCCCACTGTAGGAGTAGTTGATGATGACGCTTGGTCTACAGAGGCACACGAGTGGGACGTCTACTGTACAGTCCATAGCAAACAGTGTCCTCTGAACTGTGTGTTCCGAAACAATTGCATTTGGACCTGCATTGTATTGAGCTGTCAGCTGAGCCACTGTCTCGCGCCGATTTTGCTTTACCAAGCGGGACAGTCTCCGACGTCCTTTTATTTCCGACCAACACCTTGGCGCCTACTGATGGTGTCACTGTCTTTTATCCATTCTGCATGAATACTAACAACGGAAGATCGTGAACAACTTACCAGTCGTGCAGTTTCGGTGATAATAGTTCCGAGTCTTCTTGTCATTACGATCTGCCCTCTATCAAATTTGCTTAGATCAGCAGCCTTTCCCAACACTCGCAAAAGTAAGTGCAAGAATGATTACTTATTTTCTCCAGCAGCAGTTTAATAACATTCTCATTTAATCACGTGCCCTCCACGTCATCTAGACAAGTTCATTGAGAAATGGGGGATGGTCATAATGTTTTGGCTCGTCAGTGTATGTATTTTATATATCCGTTACATATCAACTTTGTCATTTTTCTCTTCTAGCATTTATATCTCTGCTTGTATTTATAGTTCATTTACACTAATTTTACAAAATGAAAAATTATTTTTTACACCATATTTTTTTTTACTTTCTCAATTTAAACAATTTTTACTCTTACTATTATGCTGCTTTTCCTAAACGTACTTAACATATTAATTTATCTATATAATTCCGGAAGTTATCTTCAAGAGCGGCTTACAAACGACTATGTAAAATTGTATTGGGAAGATTCGTCCTTATACCAGAACTTAGTAAACATAATTGCACTTTCTTAGAAAACAATGATTTTATTACACATACGCCTAGATGAAATCAGACACTCACAAGGAAGCTCTTCAAATATTTGAAAAAATTCCCAATAGGAAATTTGAATGGTTGTCTGGTCGAGCAAGTAATGAGTGCCAGTATTCTAATTTAAAGTGAAAAGTTTATTAGTAAATAAGAAGGGATTTTAGGATACATTGAAAGTTGTATGTGCTTCAAGAATAGTTTTCTAAAGTTTGTCATAGTCTTAAATATAGCATCTTTGAAGTGCATGTATCAATGATGATAACTAAAGTTAGACACAAAATAATTGTGAGAGAATTATCACTCTATTCTAGTTTAAAAATTGCCATTCTTGTTGTGGCATGAGCCTGACGTAACCTTGTGTTTCTTTACCTTGAAGATCATCAATGTTGTTTAATTCTAAGCATTTATATTTTTACTTCTTAACTGTTCTGTGATAGAGACGTAACAGGTGTTGGAAATAACTTAAAGGTGAATTTTTAGCGAGTTAAAGATGACATTGTATATACCCATTACAAATTTATGTATACAGTTTTATTTTTCTCAATATCATTAAGGAAAATACCTAGTGTAACAATTTACATTCAGAATTACTCCCAAACAGCGATTATTAAAGTATTCTGGCCGAAAACATTTCATCTAACATCATTGATTAAGCAATAGAAACGTTACGTAGGATATATTCACTATATGGACAAAAATATTTGGACATTGTATTTTTTTTATAGTGCTTTATAATTCTATTTAGTAACGGGTAGGCCCTCCCTTTTCTTGTATTACAGCTCCAATACGTCGAGGCATACTTTCCATAAGTTCTCTGTAAATCTGGGCAGTAATAGCTCGCCATGCATCTTGCAAGGCTGTGAGAAGAGATTGTTGTGAAGATGGCCGTGCGTGGCTGTGTCGTACTCGTCGCTCCAGTTCATCTCACACGTGCTCGATCGGATTGAGATCGGGGATCGGAAAATGCCAGTCAAGCAAATTAATCTTACTTTCAACAAACCAGTCTAGCACATGTTTTGCAAAATGACGTGGAGCTTGATCCTGTTGGAAGAAGTAACCACCATCAGCGTAGTATTACCATAGTGTAAGCAAAGGCCGAATCATCCTGAACGTCGAGGTACACGTCAGCGTTCATGGTACCAGGTACATAAAGTAATTTGCCTAGTCTTAACCAGTCAATAACCCCTCACTAAGATGGATCCTCCTCCGAATTTCTGCAGTGTCCAAATACTTTTGTCCATATAGTGTACGTCCTAAGAGATTAAAGGTGTTTCGAAAATAAGTTTTTAGGAGAGGGATTCTCACCTAATTTTAGTCCCTCGCGCTTAGACGCTTGGGATCCATAAGGACTGCGAAGATCCAGGTATCATGTTACATTGCAGGTCAGATGCATTTGCAACAGATGCATTGCAGGTCATACACTCGCTGCATTCACAACACATCTGTTTCCGTTTCCCTGAGAAATTCCGAGTCTTTAACAGGATCCAAACCAATGAAGCAGGATCCAAACCAATGAAGTAGGGTCCAAACCAATGAAACAGTATCCAAACCAATCAAGAAGGATTCAAACCACTCTTCTTAAGAATGTGCAAACCAATGCCAGCAATTCCCTCATCCTATACTCATTGTTAAGTTTCTTCCACCCCTCCTAGTTTCTCATAGGCACTGTAACGTAAGCATTTATTTTGTATTGAATCATTTGATACCATGACGCAAGTTATTCTATAATTTATAAGTTCACGTGACATCATGATCACATTTCACCAGTACCCCAAATAGTCCACAAACAAACTTTTTCGATTTATAATTTGGCAGTACTCATTTCATTAATGGTTAGAAATTCAACCATTACCTTTCGTCTGAAGCACGTATAGTAATTTTCTCCACTTTTAATAGTTCATGTGAAATAATCGTAGAAATGCTATGGAACATGGTGATTTTCAATAATTTTATGAAACATTAAAGTACAAAGATGCTTCCATAGAGTACTACAAAAAAAGTTAGGATGCAAAATTTTTATATTAATTTTCGACCTCTAACTTATATGCGTATTCATAAGTATAAGGATTTTCCTTGGGTACCGGTAATTTTATTTCTTCTTAGAATGAAAAAAGTAAGTGAGCATAAATCTGGGTCAAACCTAAATTATAAAATTCTGTTCGACTCTGTTAGCAAAACTGATAAATTCCTAGTTGAAGCATTTCGAGTGGAATTGATCGATCACCAAAGTCCAAATTTCGATGATGTAAATGACCCAGGAACAAATTATTTGTTTTGCGTTGTATGTATACTGTATTTGTTCAAAAACAGTATACAATAGAATAACCGAAACACGAGTGTATAATTAACTGAAATTATAAATGCCTTGCGCAGTTGAAACATTTCTGGTGGAACTGATAGAACACCACCTGTTCCTTTAATCACGCATATGATCCAATATTAAATTATTTTTGTTGTGTTGGAGTTGTTTCAAGAACAATATACAATAGAATAACCGAAACACGAGTGTATGATTAATTGAAATTATAAATCCCTTAAGCAGTTGAAACATTTCTGGTGGAACTGATCGAACACCACCTGTCCTTTAATGACGTATATGATCCAATATTAAATTGTTTTTGTTGTGTTGGAGTAGTTTCAAGAACAATGTACAATAGAATAACCGAAACATGAGCGTAAATTAACTGAAATTATAAATCCCTTGCACTGTTGAAGTTCACCTGTGCTATATAATACAATTTCCCACCTGCGTTTCACTAGACTGAATTATGCGCTACTACGAAGATATATGATCCATTCCATCATTAGTGACTTATTGGAATTCTCAAATGGCTTTACTATTCCCCCCCCCACATTGAATAATTTAATACAGTGCTTAAAGCCAATGAGTACATAAATGCCCACGAAACACAAGATTTCAAACCCTTTTATTTATTGATGTGCACATCTATTATAATTAACAATAATGTAGGTCTTTAAAGTAGAGATTAATGTTCAATACATTAGAACATACCCGCAATCATCAATACAACATCGCTTAATTTTCAATTTTCTGTGATTACTATAATTTCTCGATTCAATTATTGTATATTGTTGTATGCAGGTATACTTATAGTACTTGATGGTATACCAGCATATTATTTTCCGTTTATTTATCTATTTGTGATTAATGGTGATTTATTGTGTAATCATGTATTTAGTAGCTAAAGAATGTCACTTCACTAAACTTAACATTTGTTTTGAAATAAAATTCGATTTTGTAGAATTCCTTTGATGCAAAAAAATCTTGTTGAAAGTAAAGATAGAAAACGCTCAAGATCAGTTTGAAAAAATTAGGGTATAATAAGAAAATACAGAGCTAATGTAAAGAGATTATTGAGTCTGAAACTTGTAAATATCTCGATAAAGATAAAAGGAAAAGGAATTAATGTTTTAATGAGAATAGTATTTTTTGTAATACTTAAAGGTTTTTTTCTTTGCTCTATTACACGGAGCCAAGATCAAATTTCGCAAGTTTGTGTACAAAGGAAAATACATGCCACAATTTATTTGAAACTAAATATTTGAATGAACTGGAATATTTTTTTTAATGTGCTCCAACAAAAATATAAACTATAGAAAGATGATGACATTTTACAAAGTTAATAGAAAATCTCAATTAGATCCCATTTCGCCGAAAAAAAGACAATTAAATCTTTTATTTGAACAAAAATCAAATGCGACTTCTCGTAGTTTCTAAAAATCTAAAAAGAAATCATTTATTTGTTAACTTAAAAATGTAATAAAAAGAAACCTTTTTTACTCCATTGAACAAACATTATGCCTAGCTTTGTACAAACAATCATTGTAAGATATTTTGTAATGGTTTCTACATTTTTTAAGACTGAGGTTTAAAATGTGTTTCGATAAATCAGTAATTTACTTCATATTTGTGCTATAGCTATGCTGAATTAAAATTTTGATAAATGATTTCATTAATCTATATTTTGTTCATTATCAAGCGATTAGTTTTTATAGGTTATTAATATTTCATTTTTATATTCCTACATAGTAAATTTAATGAAAATAAACTATTATTGGCAAATAGTTAAGTGAAGTATGTTATTCATTGATGCAATGCAAAGAATTGCACAATTTGATCATACATTTGCTATGCAGTAAAGTGTACAGTACTAAAATCATTAATTGGAAATAATAATACTGTTTTAAAAGGAAAATATATGTAAACTTAAATGTTAGTTTAAGAATGTGAAATTTGAATTTTTTAAAAAATTTTTCTAAGAGTAGAATATTAATTTTTTTTTTTTTTACATTTTGTGTGTGTGTCCTAGGGCAATCTAGGTTCAAAGTTAGTTGTATTACAGGAAATTTAAACGCTTTTCGTTATGTTGTTTAATGAACAGTTAGTTAAGTTTGCTAACGTACAGTTGCAGGAATTGTACTAATACACAGTCCAGTCACATTAATGTGACCACCTGTCAAAAGCCAGAATAACCACCTTTGGCAAAGCAGACCGCTGTGAGACGTGCAGGAAGAGAGTCAATTAGGTTTCTGAAGTTGTTCGCTGGGATGTTGAGCCATGCCGACTCCAGTGCCGTGGCCAGCTGCGCTTGATTACTCGGTTGAGGATCCATGGCAATTGTTGCAGGGTGTTTGCTTTCAGACGTTTCACGCCGTATACCATCATTGTCCATCTGTGCGATGGAGCATAAAACGTGATTTATCGGAAAAAGCCACCTGTCGCCGCTCTGTGGACGTCCAGTTGCGGTACTGGCGTGCAAATTCCAGCCTTCGTTGCCGATGAACAGCAGTCAGCATAGGTGCATTAACCAGGCGTCTGCTGCGGAGGCCCATGCGCAGCAACGTTCGCTGAACCGTTGTTGAGGATACACTCTTTGTAGCCCTTTGGTTCATCTGGGCGGTCAGTTGCTCAACAGTTGCACGTCTATTCGCCTTAACGCATCTACGTAGCCAATGTTCGCCTCTGTCATCTATAGCCCGTGGTGCACCACATGTGCCACGCCACTGATTTTGGATAGTGCGATTTTGCCATGGACGGTATACTGTTACCACGGCGGCACGCGAACAGCTCACAAAATTAGCCGTTTCATAAATGCTTCCACCCTTGGCCCGAAAGCCAATAATCGTCCTTTTGGACGTCGGATAAATCGCTACGTTTCTGCATTACGCCAACGATTGAAATGCTTTCCGATGCCCTAGGACATCCCTTATATACACCCCACTGCAATGTGCTGCCACCTGCCTTTTGTGATTGGTTATTTCACGTTGACGTCGAAAGTAGGTGGTGGTCACATTAATGTGACTGGACTGTGTATATTTAACATTAACATTAATTTATGAAAAAAGTAAAATAATAGAAAATCCAATTATTTTGAAGGTTATAACAAACGTAACATTTTAAATTTATTTTATATAATATCTACATATTTATAAATAATTTAATTTTTTATAATATGTAATATTATACAATGTTATATTGAGGTTTTACAAATACGTAATTAACTACAGCAACTGGTTTTGTTTATTGCTTTTTGAATCCACCATGTCATAGAATTAGGACCCAAGTTCATGATGACGTCTGCTGCATTTCTAGACTACAAGTCTATTTGACTGTAAGTTTAACTAGCATCTTACGCTTTCTGTGTTCAATATTCTACGACGGCCACTACGATGTTGATGTCCAACATTCATTGTGATTCAAAAGTCAGTACAAAATATACATAACTTTCCAACCTGAAGTATAAAAATATACATTCTCAGACATTTCTATCATAATTAGCAATACGTATACGTTTACCGCATCAACCACAAATACACTGGTTTGTAGTATAAAACGTCGGCGGAATCTTTAAGTATGATAATTTAGCCTTTTAGTACGTCTTCTCGTTCATCATTCATGAGTGAGTATTGTGGCTGTATAGAACATTTGGACATTGAAGAATATCTAGATAGATATTTTAAAACATAAAATTCACATAAAAAACGTTTCTTCCTAGTAAATTCAAAATAAATTAAATTTAAAATGACCAGTAAAGTTAAAATCGCTATTTCTGATTGATTTGGATTCCAATTTCCCTAAATTTGATCATTGTTATATAAAAGTATGTGGCAAGTTATGTGGGGTGCAAGATGTCAATGAATTTAATTTTCATTGTGTGCAAGATACTACTACTAGCGTATTTGTAAGCGTTTTTATTGTACTTTTTAAACACATGTTAGTTATTCTGTTGGTAAATATAGTAGTAATTATTCACGTGCAAACTGTAACCATGATGTAAGATGTGATAAAAAAAATTCATTTGTAATTTAGAAATGGAGACGGAGTGAAAAAATGTGGATAAAAGTTCTTTGTTATCTCTTTAGTTTATTTAATAATTATAAAAATATTTCTAACAAGCTTTCGTCTTTATGAATGCAACCAGCAAAAAATAGTGCATCAACAACTATTTAATACAACTGTAATGATATTCTGATCGTCCAATAAAAATGAATAGATTTGGTGTTTATCTGCAACTTAGTTTGGAACTAACTCGCTATCGCCATGTTTTCTTCTGACAGATACTATGTGTCAATTTTTCAATTCTTTTATATCGAACTCTATAAATACCCAAAGAGTCATTTTTGTGATATACTTTCGGTATAGGATGTATTTTATAGGTTTTTATATATTTTATTTATACGTATATTTATATTATTTACGAATGCAATATATTTTTTAAAACGTTTACAAATGTGTTTCTGAAGCTTGTTACTTTCCGTTGTAAAACGAAAAATATTTTTGAAATAATTCTTTCTTTGGTGACATAAGAAGTGCGCCAAAAAAAAAACTCCAAGTCTTTTGCCACCGCGATGAACGTAGACTGAAGCTGTACCCTACTTTCAAATAGGAAAAAACATTACATTATTATTTAAAGATACCTACTTAGAAAAAGTTGTAAAATTTGCTCTCACAGGACTAGAACGTTGCTTAGTTTCGTTGATTGTTGTGGGTATTATAGCACAAGATCAAAACATGGGTTTGAAGTGATTATGCCCACTTCGCTAGTAACCTGCGAGTTGTAGGTGGTGTTGGTTCAATTCCTGGCATGGTCGTGCCCTATACGAGTGTATTTATCTCTTCTGTCAAAATAAAACTTTCATTGTGAGTGTTTATCTATTACTTGAAAGTGTATTCCTTGTGAACATAGCAGAATATCGTCAATGTGCCATAAATTATAGAGTAATTCATAATATACCTTGTATTTAATTAAGGATGCAAGCTATATTGAAACAGTAGGATAACAATGATTGAGTAGCTATAATTAATTTCTGTGGCGTTATCCTTAGAGAAATTTTAACAATTTTTGACTGGCGTACATTTTATTTTTCTGTAATTTTCAATTTGCATTTCGTGTCTGGCTTACGTCTAGACGGCCACCTCATTTAGTGCTGTTTAATGTTTGTTTTGAAAACTAAGCATACAAGTTTTGACTTCAATATTAATTGTTTAATTTATCACCCCGATTAGCAACAGAAGCGGTCGAGTTTACATAGAATTTTCTTGTTTGTCTTGTAATTTAAGTTTGGTTTAATTAATTTCGTGTATGAGACCCTTTCATTTTCGGTTCAGGAATAACTTGTTTTAAAAGTAGGAAAAAGTATAAAATATAATTATAATCAGGAACACTTAAAAATAAGAGAATTTAACAGTATGATATCATTTCGTTGAGATAACCATATTTTAGAATGTTTTATTTTAAAAAACCCAATAGGACAATTTTATCCTGATTCTTTGATACTAGAAGTGGTTAGAAAGATGCACCTCGTCCAACAAGATCCGACCAATTTTGCAAATGAAGAGGTATCTTGTCCATCAAGATCCAACGAATTTTGCAAATGAAGACGTATCTTGTACATCAAGATCTCACCAATTTTGCAAATGAAGAGGTATCTCGTACATCAAGATCTGATCAATTTTGCTAATGAAAAGATATCTCGTCCATCAAGACCTGACCAATTTTGCAAATGAAGAGACATCTCATCCATCTGATCAATTTTGCAAATGAAAAATTATCTCTTCCATCAAGACCTGGCCAATTTTGCAAATCAAGAGATATCTCCTACATGAAGATCTGAACAATTTTGCAAATCAAGAGATATATCCTACATCAAGATCTCACCAGTTTTGCAAATGAAGAGATATCTCGTCCATCAAGATGTCACCAGTTTTGGAAATGAAGAGATCTCGTCTATCAAGATCCAACCAATTTTGCAAATGAAGAGGTATCTCGTTCATCAAGATCTCACCAATTTTGCAAATGAAGAGATATCTCGTCCATCAAAATCTCACCAGTTTTGGAAATTAGGAGTAATTTTCAAAGTAATAGTTTCAAATTGCTCTGATCTATACATTCTCAAATGTTATGGTAGTTGTTATTTTTAGTGAGAGGCAAGATGGTGTTTTAAAGGATCTTGATAAAAAGATCCTGATCTTGATATTCATCCACAAACATATTGTACAAGTTTAACTGCAAATTTTTATGTTAAATAAACACATTTTAGGTACCTCAAATAAGTTACATTTAAAAAATAACACTAATTAAAGTTTTGAATTTGTAATCCGAACTTATTTTTACATTGTTTAATTTTTAGACTTTCACTATGCTTAAGTTGATTAATATCGTGAATGAATCCACCGTACACGATTATATGGATACTAAGAATGTTTTCATAATTTTAGTAATAATGTTTCATAATTTAGTTAAAATAGCAAAAAGAAATTAAAAAAAGCATACTTCATGTTAAATAAATACTTTTAACTCTACTCATTCAACAATTTAGGAGTGACAGTTCAAATTATTCAAGTTTTAAAATATGTTCCATGATCTTATGTTTCTAAAAGAAGTTAAATTTCAAGCAATTTGAAGTTAGATTTGTAGTATTAATTTTGAAAGTAATAAATATTAAAATTTCATTGAGTTGCAGTTTTGAAACAAAAACTTTCAGCCTCTTTAATGCATGATATGCGTTTTTTCACCCAAAAGTAATTGAATTTCATAATATAAATTTCGAATGATCATAATAAACAGTAGTCAAAATCCGAAAGCTCCAAAAAAAATTATAATTAAAATAAATACACCATGATATTAAAAATGGTATGTAGCTATTTCATCGTTCCAAAACGTCCACAATATATTCATGGTACTATCAAAAGAATTCAAATGAGGAACTTGCACCAGTGAGGAAAATGATCATTTTTGTGTTTTAGTAATAGATTGATAGTCAAGATGTTCAAAAACGACAATTAAAACCCATAAAATGGACTTAATTAATTAAAATTTCAAGTTTTAAATTACCGAAAAGTACGGCAAAACCACATGTCCTCAAAACGCTACGTGACGTCATTGTGCACCACGATGTAATGTTTACGTTTGTCTAGCGCGTTGAAATTTCATATTGCTTGCTCTTTTAATTTGTAAACACTCAATTAAAAATTTTTTTCTTGCTATTTCAACTTTACTATAAAAGTAAACAAACCGTCATAGTGCATAGTGACGTCACAAGATACGGCGTAGGAAAACTAGCGGTTTTGAGATGTAGTAAATAGTGCGAACTTAAAATTTTTTTACTTTACCTTTTCTCGGGCTATAAAAGTAAAAAAGAAAGATACTCTCCATCATATTTTTTCATTTTCCATATTATAAAAATATAAACAAAAAAAATGCAAGTTCCCCATTGTTAAATTCATTTTCTTTGGTCCTGATGATCGAGGAAGATTTATTCAATCGAAATAGGTAAAAAAAAGTGTTCAAATAATGTCCGGGTCACCAGTGAAGTTGTTTTTTTCTCAAATAATACTTACAAAGCAAATTCAGCTCAGGTTATAATTATATTTATATCCAGACTAGGAATCACAACACACTACAGGTACGAAGTATTCACATCGTAGTTGCCCGTGCATTGTGTAAAATGCGGTGCTTTTTATAATAAGGGGATCTGGTTTAACGTCCTGGTGGTTGTCACTACGAAATATCTCGTTATTAGCACTGTTCTAGTCTAGATGGACGAGAATACTCTTCATTAGAAGAAAACTGACTAGATCTTGTCATAAAAACTCGACAGTGTCTAAGTGACGAAATATTACGTCATAAGCAAAATTGGTCTTATTATTATGAACGAGATATCTCGTCAAAACCACTTGGAGGATTAAGCTGTATTGTTTTGGTAATATTCCCAATCATTAATACTATCTGTTAAAACTCATGGCTTGAAGGCTTATGGTCAAAAATAAATCTACTACAACAGGTCTAATGGGTTTTAAACATGTTTATGTATTGATATTCATTTCCGTTGATATTTTGTTCTAAAACCTATGTCACGAAGTATTTTGGTCCCAAATATAGATTTACTCATGCTCTAATGGTTTTTTAACCGTTTTTATGTGTATTAATATTGCCTAACATTTATATTCTCTACTAAAATATATGGCATGGAGGATTATGGTTCTAAGGAGATCCACTACTCCTTAGATGTAATGGATTTTAAATTGTTTTAAATGTTGATACAAATAAGATTAATGTTCTCAAATATACTTACTCCAAGGAAACTATCAGTACCATAAGAGAACTGTACGTGGTTCTCTCCCGCAACTTTGAAGGTTTGATGCGTGACTTTTGATTTTAACAATTCTGCTGTTTGTCTCAACGAGGTATCTCATCGCACTTGAAAAACTTATCAGTTCTTGATAGTCGAGATATGTCGTCATAAGAAGAAAATTGATCACAGATCTTGATAGCATATCTTGATGAAGAGGTATATTATAAAATCCACTGAGAGATAAAATTAACAGTAGCGTCTGTTGAAGAAGATAAGGAGGTCAGAGTTTCAAAATGATATACGATATACTGAGGCATTGATACTGATAATGATACTGACGTACATTTGCCTCTGTATCATCATATTTTCATTTCATCATTATATATACATGCCACATATTATATACATCATTTTTCATCTTGACTAGTTGTTTTAAAGTTACTAGCAGTTGAATAAGATGATAAAAATAGTGTGTAGCCACTTTCATGGAACAGTCAGTGCAACAACAAGACCTAAGTATTATCAGAGGATTATATTCAAATTCGCGTTTATACTCTTGTTGACTTTGATCCTGATTATGCCGGACGTTTTTTTCCCACCAAAATAGTTACACACCGGTACAGGAACAGTACCAGTACCAAACTCGTTACGTCTGTGAAAGAAGATAAGGAGATTAGAATTTAAAACTGATATATGATGATACTTAGAAATTAATACTGATGATGATACTGAAGCAATTATACTGATGATAATACTGACGCACATTTGCATCTGTATCAGCGTGTGTTCATCTTGATTAGTTTTTTGAAAGTTAGAAGCAGTTGAATAAGATAAGAATAGTCTGTAGCTACTTCCATGAAATAATATGTCAGTGTAACATAAAAACCATAGTACTATCAGAGGATTCTATTTAAACTCGAGTTTTTTCTTTCGCTGATTTTGATCCTGATGACGCCGGATCTTTTTTTCCCTACCAAAATAGTTACAAAACAATATCAACTGATTTCTATCTTTTATTTATCATATTTAAAGCTTTTAGAGCTTGAATATCAGTTTGGTGGGGTTTTATCTTTTTGCAGGAGTATTGCAATTTAATTTTTATCCATTTAATGTTCCATCTAAATGAGATTTTAATAGCCCTGTCTACATTAATTATACTTCAGTACATTAGGCATGTTCTCAAAGTGAATACTTTATACGAATATAAATAATTGAAATATTTTATTTAAAAATAAAGTTGTTACTTCGGGTAATTAAAATAACGGATGGGGAAAATTTATTTTCAAGATCAGAGAATCAGTCGTGCATTTACATAAATTTCAAAGTTTCGACGAAGAAAACTTTGCACTTAAAGTGCTTTTTGTAATTAGCCGAGTCACGCAAAACTTGAATTACCTTCTTCGTGTAGAAATAATACGTTTAACGTTCTTTTTACAGATATACCACTATGTACTCCTTCCTCTTACAAAAGTATACTAATTGAATTCCGTTAGAAAAGAAGTAAATTCAGTATTTCGTGGTTTTAGATTCAATTTTATGTTTTCTCTTAGAGAGAGATGAATTTAATCTTCCTGTAGAAATGCAAGCATTAAAAAACTTAAAATACACTTTGCGCGCATGTAACTGAAATAATTTAATAGCTTTTTTATTCTTTTTTAGGTTGTTGAAACATAATTCAGAGAAGATGTGATGCGTTTTGTTAGTTTCATATCAAAGATGATGCTGTTGAATTACATTTTAATATGAAGTGAAAGAGGAACTGTGTGTCTTACTATTTCAGAAATTACAAAATAATAGTATATTGTCTAATAAAGAGTTTATATTGTAAAATATAAAAAAAATTCCGTAGCTAAACTATAATGGGTTATTCTATTTGACACTTGACTTAGTAAACAACCATAAATTTCCCTCCATTCAACTTTTTCACCTCATGAACATAAGTTCAAAATTAGAACTGCAGTAAAAAGAATGTCATGATTCTAAAGGGTTTATAATTATACTGATGCCTAAACTCGTTTTCTTATAGTAGTTCAAAAAATTTTTTTTTACTACTTGTTTTTTTTTATTGATGAACAAAAGCTACAATTATTGTCTTTAAAATATTTCTTCAATGTAATTCAACTGTCTAGCTTTTTGTTTTTCTTATTCTTCTTGTCCATATGATAGTTTAAAATTTTACCGTAGAAATATGGACAGCTTAAAGTTACAGTGGTGTAAGTCACATTTTAAAAAAATACAAAATGTAGACATAAAAACCAGATATAATATTTATAACTAAATTTAACTAAAGATAATTAGTTAGACACAGAAACCAGATGTAGATAAGTCAATCTGTTAACTGAAAACGTGACTTACACCGCTAAATCTTTAACCCGTCCATATTGTACCACGAGAAAGTTGTTGGCTTTCTACAATATTTCTTATCTTACAGAAGAACTTATCGTTTTTTTTTCAGAAACTGTACAATTGGTATATTAGATACGAAGAATCTGTAATCATTACTTTAAAAAAGTGTATTAAACGTCATTAAATTGACTGGTAAATAACCATTAAAGACTTTTTGTTCATCTTGTTTCACTCCTACATATGGAAGTTAAAAATATAACTGAAGAAAAAGAATGTATGTGTGTGTTCACCCTGCAACAAAGTTATCGACTTTCTATAATGATACTTTAATTCCAAAAGAACAGTATTCTCTTCAGAAGAGATAATTTTTTTAATTGTTATTCAAAGCTACAATCGTTAGTAAAAAGTGTAATAATAGTTATTAAACTAGTAAAAAATCGTTAAGGGCTTCCTTTACTATTATTCCATTTCTACACACGTTAGTTAAAACATTTAACTATGTAAAAAGAATATCCTCTTTCAAAAGCTTTGTTTTCTTTTTTATATTCGTACTTTTATTCCTAAAGAATAACATTACTTTCTGCAGAAATGGATAATTGTTTTAAAACCTATAATCATTATTGAAAATGTAAAATAAAAGTTATTAAACTCCATGGTAAACTACAGTAATGATTTCTTTCGTTTTAATTCTATTCTTGCGCGCGTAGTTTAAAAAATTTGACTACTGAAAAAGAATATTGTCTTTCAAACGTTTGTTGACTCTCCATAATGATATTTTTATTCTTATAACAAAATTTGTATCCCTTTAAAATAATGCTTTTATTTCTAAAGAACAACAATAATTTTTTTCAAAAATTATTTATTTTCTTATAATTTAAGATATAATCACTATTGAAAAGTTATTTAGTTATTACAAAACATTTAAAAATTTATAGTAAACTACCATAAATCGCTTTTTTCCTCTAATTCCCAGCTTATCGATAGTTAAAAGTTTAATTATAGAAAAATATCACCATTTAAAATAGTTAATAACTTTATACAAATGCTTCAAAACTCTAATTCTAAAGAATACTTGTTTTGGTTGAATGGATAAAAAAATCAGTAATCACTATAGTTCCATACACATGCTCAAGCTGCCATTTTAACTATTGAACTTTTTCTACCGAGAAAATACGCGCATATACGACTGTACTAATTACTTTTTTAAATTCAAAAGGTTATAGATTTTCTATAATTCTACTTTTATTCCTAAATAACAGCATTCGGTTTTTTCTAACTTTGTTTTCTAATACAAATGCAAATTTCTTTCAGATTTCGAACTCCATAGTAACCAATCGTAAATATTTTTCTTTTATTCCCCTCATGTTGAAGACAGTTATAAAAGGTATGTGTAGAGAGTTGTCGCCGTTCAACAAGGTTGTTGACGTTCATTATGGAACTTGGATTCATTTGATGATAGTTTAATTTTCGTAAAGAGTAACACTTTATTTATCCAGAAATTGCTTGCTTTTTAATAGATAACCAAAGCTATAATCACTATTGTAGATGTAATAAAATTTATTTAACTCCCTGTTAAACTACGATAAATCGCATTTCTCTGTAATTCCCTCCTGCACATTACAGTTAAAAAAAATTTAAACCAACTACTTAAAAAATGCATCTTTAACAAAGGTTAACAACTTTATACAAAGACAGAGAACTCCTTTTCATTCACAAAACTTCTTGTTTTTTCCACAGACAGACAAAAGCAGTAATCAGTATCTTTCTCCACACTCTGGCACAAACTTCATTTTTAAACATTGATCCTTTTCTGCTGAGAATGCACTCGCACATGAGAATGCCAGTAATCACTTCGTAAATAAATAACGACTGGGTTTAAAGCGATAGTAAAAGTATCGGTGTATCGAATCCTTATTTTCCAGTTTCCCCGCGGAATTCAGAGGAACGATCAATGCACGCCCGCGCTTTCTGTTATCAAAAGGGCGGCTATCCCCCTCTGCATTGTCCCGCGTCTTTTCGAATACGGTCAATTGATCTGACATCAGCGAATTCCTCGATTAAGTTTACGGCCACTTGGCAGCCTGAATCGCTGCTCGCTTCGCTTCAGATCGGTGGACTTTTTCTGATGAGATGTTGCCAGATTTAAAGCGAATGTTTATGAAAAGAGAGTTTTCGTTCTCGCGAAGCAAAGTGAGCGTGGGAGTTGGGCGAATTCAATAACGTTGGCCGACGTTCTTGGGAAGAAGTTTGATTTATTGACTCCTAAAAGTAAGAATTCCTCATTGATGGTCTCAAAATTTAGGAAGTGTTGAGCTGTTTTTACTGTACAGTAAGTTCAATAACTAAAAAGCCGCTCCTGTTCTGTAGAGTTAGTCAAGAATGTGTTGCGCAGCCCGTAGAGGAAATATGAAAGAAGAGTTAGCATTTGGTAACATTTTTATGTACCCAGAATCATAGGACCAAAACTAGTAGTAAGGTGAACTTTAGACTGATTTCGTCATCGGGGTGGTAACGAAGATTCATCATCTGATTGGTTCATTTTGTGAAAGAAGGCATCCATCCTTTGACTCATAATCTGATTGGTCCGTGCTACATAGTTGTAAACTTCGGCAATTTCATCACTTTTATTGCCACACTATATAAAATGTGTCTTGTCATAAGATGTTGTACTGCCATACGAGGCTATGAGATACCAAATCGGCCAACCAAGCCAAGTTTTCACAGAGCTCATGGGACTACTAATCGACATGTTAGTCATATGTCTTCAAGTTCCTCTCAACAGCAATTCTCAGTCTACTTACATTTCACGTCTATGGTGCAGCCATGTTCTTTTGTTTAATTTGCGAGTCTTATATTTTAAGTCCCTTATTGTAAATAGCAAATGAAGTACGGAATCAGCTTAATCAGTTTAATAACACGCTTGACAGCCAGATTCTTCACTTGGACATAACTGCGCATGTCCAAGAAAAGGCATAAATCAATATGTTTATTAGATGTCAGCAGCTTTGTAGCCAAATAAATACAAAAAGTGAATAAAAGCATTATTCCATCTCATCTGAACATATACAGAGGCTGTTCACACATTTTTTAGACAATGTATATTGTATTCACAAAACTTAATTACTTGAAATTCTTGTGTTTTAAATGTTCTATTTGATAGCCCTTATTCCGACTAACCTTTCAACACCGAAACGTCCAGGATAATAATGCCTTTTGAAGTGTCAGAAGAGGTATTCTATCCCATTCCTCCTGAACAGCTTTCCAGAGTCTTGTAAGGGTTGTGGGACGACGTTTGGGTAATGCAGATTTTAAAGGTCCGAAAGCACAAAAATCCGTAGGTGATACATCGGGAGATTTAGTAGGGATATCAGTGAAGGGTATGGCCTTGATACCGGATTTTTGTTCCACTTCTTTTAGGAAATTTACAGTGGATATTGATCTGTGACTGCTAGCTTTGTCTTGATGGAGTTCCACATATTGATGGCACTGCGGGTAAAGCGTTGGTATTTCATTCAGAAAAATTGGCGATAAAATATGTTCCTGATAGTATTTGGAGTTAATCTTGACATTTTTTCCCACTCTCTTTATTTTTTAACTTGCCACTATATGAAAAACCAGCAACAATCATGAATCCCTTAGAAAAACTTTCTTTCGATTCTGTGAACCATGTACGTAAATATTTTTTTCCCCTTTTATGATGATAAATGGCTCTTTTTTTGCTGCAATCATATAAATACACTAGGGTGTCCCTTATTTTTCAAAGCTTTTATTTTCTAACGCATAGGTTCTAGTTTTGTTCATTTGACCCTAAAACACTCGAAAATAAATTTTTACCTTATTTGGAGCACTGCAACCTGTGCCGAGTTGCATGGAAACATGTTCGTACAAGTTGCGTCGCAGGTGCCGCGCGTGTGCCGTGCTTGCTCTGTCAGTTGAGGCAGGTTTTCCTAGCATACTGGTTCCAGAGCAGTCAAATGCGTCATACGCCACGTACTATCACCAGAATTTAGTTCAAATAACCGATCACGTGACTGACTGTTAGAGTTGATACGATTCTTAGAAAAACATAAACACGCAGCGTTGCTATAAGTTGTGAATTCCTGTTGGAGCGGTAATTGGTAATTTGTAATTAACGTCGTACTAGAGCGATACAAAGGGCTATTGGCGACAGTCCGGGATCAATCCCTCAAGGGAAAGATCTGAGGACAACACCTCGTAATTTTGAACCACGGTTAAATGACGAAGCAACACCTGAGCTGGCACACCACTCTCCAAACTTCCACACCAACCCAATGTGAGGACTTTCGGCCTCGACAGATTTATGGTGCACCAGCCGTCTCTACACCATACGCTTACAAACTTACATGCACCCTGATTCGAACCAGGAACCTTCCTATCTAGAGACTAACACCTTAACCACTATACCGGTAGAGAAATTCGAGACGTTGGACTTGAATCTCTTCGTGCGGCGCTTCTACCCTGACTCTTGATAAACCGGGCTTTACTCTCGGCTTGTCGGGTAACTAACGCGCATTGTTTTATATTTCAAAGATGTCAATGGAACTGAGAAGCAGCAAAAAAAAAGCATTTTCTTGGTTGGTGAGGTGAGTCATTGAGAAAGGTTAGAGCGGAATCCATAAAATCCGATTTTAGAATAACGTGCCCGAAGTAGTAACCGTTCATTACGATGGAAAATTGTTACCAGGCCTGGATGTGAGAAGTTCTCAAGAAGAACGCCTGCCGATCCTTATTTCATTTGGAGAGAAGGAGCAACTTCTTGCAGTACCAGAAATGGACAGCTCTTCCGGCAAAGATGAAACTAAAGCAGTTCAAACGCACTTAAAGAATGGAACCTCAAAAATAAAGTACAAATAATGTGCTGTGATACGACAGCATATAACACAGACCGCTTGAATGGAGCTTGTGAGCTTTTAGAACAAAATCTAGAAAGAGAATTCTTTCTGTTTGCTTGCCGTCATCATGTTTATGAACTGGTTCTGAAAAGTGTATTTCAAACAAAGATCCACCAAGTCGCAATCAGTCCCGATATTCCACTTATCAAAAAGTTTAGAGACAACTGGAAAAACATTAATCCTAATGCTATCGAAACATGTACAGATTTTGCCAAACAGCATCTTTTTGACGCGACCATTAACGAATTGGTGACGTTTTTTAACCACGAACTGCAAAACTCCATTATACGTGATGATTATCGGGAACTGATCGAACTATCTGTTATTTTCTTGAGAGTAGATAACGTGAGTAAAATTAAAATCAGACCTCCTGGCGCAATGCATCCAGCACGATGGATGGCAAAAGCTATTAACTCTTTGAAAATATATTTGCTGCAGTCTCAGTTCAAAATGAGCGTTGAGGACAAACGAGCATAGCAAGATGCTTGTCTACCCATTGTGGCCGTTTATGTGATGCCCTGGCTTGGATGCAGTTTGGCGGTGTAGGCGCCGAATCAAGATAAGCGTTTTTTTAAAGACGTTAAAAGAGTATGAAACAGTTGACAAATTGATTTCCAAAGCGGCCCTGAGCAAGTTCAGTCAACACCAGTGGTATTTATCAGAGGAAATAGCCGTATTATCACTCTTTGATGTTATTGTTTATAAACAAACCAAGGCGACTATTGTAGTGAGCTTACTAAGAGAAAGTTAATATGATTTTGGGAAGATATATGTTCCATCGAAGGAAGATATGTGTGTATTTTTATACGATGAGAGTTTTGTTTGATCTGCTATTTTAAATTCTGTTAATTTTCTTGTGATACTAATTTTTCCTATTGTTTTAGGGAAATCATTCAGTGATTTCCTATCCATAAAGAGCAAAAATTTGTTTTCGCAATTAAAAGTTGACAGCAGCTTCCTCCAAGAAAACGTATCTTCGTGGGAAGAAAATGCAGCCTTTGTGGAAGCTAAAAATAAGAATTTTAGCTTAAAAGCAGTAAATGACACAGCTGAAAGAGCTGTTAAGCTAATGCAAGACTTCCATGGTTCAATTACCTCAGAAGAAGAACAGAAACAGTTCTTATTACGCTGTGTGCAAGAACATATTAAGATGTATCCAGACTGTAAAAAAGAGACCTAATAATGAAAGTATCCTGAATAATTATGTGTAACTTTATTTTTTAATAATTAAAGGCATTACTTAAATTTGTCTTTTAATCAATATTTACCTAAGATATGCATAATTGCGATGACCTAGCTACATATTAAGATCTGTTCAAAAGCGTCTATTTCCATAAACTTTGGGGCCCTGTCGGCACGGGTTAACATTAGCGTAGGAAGTTAAAATTTTATATTTAAGTAAGGCTTAGTATGTTAAAAAGAATTAGAGGGTATGCGTTTTGATGACTACAAAAAATTTTTTCGCCCATATAAGGGACACCCTAAAATACACCCATGATTCATCTAGTGAAACAATTTTTTTTCCATTTTTCTTTGGATAAGTGTTTTTCATATAGAATTCGGCAGCGTGCCCTGCGTTCAGCGATATGTTTTGGAGAAAGACGATGCACATTGCGTTTTTTTCGCTTTCTTAAGATTTAAATCAACGTTTATCATTTTGTTTACAGTGGACACCGAGCATTTTAATGATTTTGCAACTGTCCTTTGACTAGGGGGATTTTCTTTTAACATTAAACAACGTATCTTTGCAATAGTCGAAGATGTCCGTTTCTTCCTTGGATACTTGTTTGGAATTTTTGTCCCACTAGAGGCTCCAATTTGACGTTTTTTTCCTTTCTTGTTGACGATATTACCTATTGACGCTTTAGAAATCCCAAAACCATGACTCTCACATCGTTTTTGGATAACGGAATATTAATATTTCTCTTCGGAAAGAGCATAAATATAGCCTTCGAACCACTGCTTCGTTAAAAACGCCATTTTGAATAAAAACAAACCTCTCAAGCCGCAGACGATAATTTTGACTTTTAAAAACATAGTACAACTGCAATTATTTCTTTTGCAGCAAACGATTTTTTATTACCGCTAACCAAAATCGTCTAAAACATGTGCGAACAGCCTCTGTATTTTCATCTTTCCATTTTATTCTTTCCAGATTAAAAATACTTTAGTGAAGGGATCGTTGATTAAGGGGGTCCGGGACACATCGAAATTTTTTTTTCATTAATTAATTTAGAATTTCGAATTTTTTTGTACTGATTACCCATTTAACTAATAAAAAAAATCACAACACAAAAGTTTTCCAAAAGTTTTTTAAAAATTTTAAATTAAAATTTTTTGAAAAAAAGAAGGGTCATTTTAAATTGCTAAAACTCAAAATATTCTTGATCAATTTTCAAAATTCTTGCAGTAAATTATTCACAAATTTATAAACTTTAATTCTGATTCAGCAATTTAAAAAATATTAATTTAATAAAAAATAAAAAACATTTGAATGAAAATTTTTGAAAATTTTAAGGTACTTTGTTTTTAAAAAGTCATATTTTTAAAAGTAAATATTTGTTTCAAATTTGCTGTGAATATAAAAAAATTAAAGTATAATGTTTGAAAAAGATATAGTCCAAATTTCAAACCTTAAACTTTATCGGTTTTCGACTTATAGCAATTTGAATACAGGAAATCCTGAAAAAATATATCATGGAGAAAAACGCATTTAAAGTTTTAAAGACAGATGTTGTTGCCTTGACAACACCTGTCAAGAGTGTTAGATTTTCAAAACAACGCACCACAAAAATTATTATATCTTTAGTTCTAATTAAGATAGAAAGATGATTTAGACGTCATTTTAAGCAGAAAAACACAGAGAATTTCTTAAAATAATAAAACAAATTTCGAAAATTTTACGATTTTTGTGTTCTGGACCCCCTTAAAGTTTTAGAATGCTGGAGTTTTGCTAATCCTACAAGACATCACTAGAAATCATTTCACACAGGCAGTGCTAAAGTGACCTAAAACAATATGGTTTCTATCGTAGGAACTCCTAAAACACCTTAGGAAATTCAATTAATGTAAAACGTTTTATAAATCAAACCTTACACCTTACTTTTAGTATGAATCCTCATAGATTAGATTACCTTAAAATGACCTAGTGGCACTAATACGCGTTTGTATAAATTTCTACCCGGTTTGCTTCAAGTTACATATAGTTATACCTTCGTAGAGGTTTATCCTTCAAAAACTCGAAATCTGTCCTGTAGTGACCAGTCTGAAGTAAAATTGTATTGTAAACTGTCACTAGTTCCAGGCCAGAAACAATTTGTTTTGCCTACTTTGATCTTCATCACCCATTAAAGTAATAGAGCAGTTTTGTCTTGATGAAATACCTGAATATTCGCAAAACTGATTCTATCTTGATAGACGTAGACTTGAATGGTTGGTGGAATTTTTATGGTAAAAGGGCTATATTTGGCCATGCGAAAGACAGTAAATGGTAGTACATGTGCAGCACATTCAGATAAAATTTTTTAACCTAGAACTACGTCCCTTTTCTTCATTATTGGGTAGTAACTTGAGAATTGATAGTCAAGAAAAGCGGCTACTGTTCGAAAATGAAACGATTTCCAGAGATAACGTATATGCCATTGTATAGAAGAAGGAAAGAACAATGCATCCAATAAAATATAAAAAATCACTTCCAATTGAGCCTGAGAAAACTAGGAACGTCTTGAAAATTACCTACATTTGATACTTCATCGAGTTGTTTAGATCCCTTTAGATGTCAACAAATGTGAACAACATGTCATAGAAATGAAGGCAGGTTCTCAGTTAGTAGGTAAAGAGCCGAACTAACTAAAATGTATCTTCATAGGAAGTGTATTATTCATAGAAGTGTAAGTAAGGATACCTAAATTTAGACCGAGGTAAGGGACCCGAAGGCGAATAATCGACTTTAAAATTTCAACGATGTCCAAGAAACACAGTACAATTTCGACTGAGAGCTGCACTTAGTGTGCAAGCTAAGGCCTCTGGAATTCAAAAGATACCAAACAAGACATGAGCGAAAACGTGAGCGGCGTGCCTGGTAGAAGTCAAACCGAGTGACTGAAAAATAAACTCATGCCGTCTCGGAGCTTCTCGTATAATCGACATCACCATTTAGAACAATCACAGGAGCCTGGATGCATCAACGACCGAGCTGACACTTTGGGCGAATGGGTCAGAGCAACAGGACGTGCAGTAACAAAGTATATCAGGAGTGGTGAGTACCAGGCTCATAGGTTTACTACAAGCGCAATGTAGACACATTTCTCTAGACACTCAGCTAAATCTCACCATCGAGTGGCTAATGCAACAGGAGACAGGCACTTACAAGATAAATGGGCGAGTAATCAACATGTTTTTCAATATCGACATGTTTTTGAATGAAGGTAAGCATAGGGTATTTTCTTTCACGGCTCATTCAGTAATTCCACTTCATAAACTCTCATTTCCAAATTAGATTCACTCTGCAGATTTTATTTATAGAGTTCTGTCCTACATATTATGTGCGTCGGCGTGACTCAGTGGGCTTTTTCAATACTCTAGCAGTCTGCGAGTTATACACGGCGCAGATTCGATTTATCCAGTGTGTATTTCTCTGTTCTGTGTCAGCTAAACTTGCATTGAATGTGTTTGACCATTACTAGATGTTGTATTTCTTGTGCTTGGTGCAGATTAAGCCAAATGTGGCTCTTACGCTATAAAACTCAATGCAATTAACCAACAAACCTAATTATTATACTTTTTACAATCCATCCAAGTATATATGCATCCAAGTTAGTGTGTGTGTAATCGT
The DNA here is from genome assembly GCA_947359465.1 of Metellina segmentata. Classification (NCBI taxonomy): domain Eukaryota; kingdom Metazoa; phylum Arthropoda; class Arachnida; order Araneae; family Tetragnathidae; genus Metellina; species Metellina segmentata. Next base: position 39,595,219 of record OX375873.1, on the reverse strand, counting down.
TTTCTGTTCGAGTTAATACAAGATAACGTCCGAGATACACATGACAGATTATGTGAAGTAATTCTAATTAAACTTTAATCCTTTTAAATTAGAAAACATTTCCAAGAAAAATAAATTTGAAGAGGAAACTAATGACTGCTTAAGAAAGCGTTGACAGACAACCTGTAAAGTGACGGGTACTTAATGTAGCCATGCTTCGGTAAGATTAATTAAAATTCCAACCTACACTTTCTCCTTGAAGGTTTTCTTCTCCATAATTTCGTCATAACAATCAACCGTAATTGATAAATCGTTTATTAGATTAAAAGGCGAGTTAATTATCTTATTCTATCACCTTGTCTTGTATGGAAGATTTTTCTTCAGAGTTTTGTGTTTCGCTTTTCTAAATTCATGCACAATGTGACTAAGCTGATAATTTCCTTTCATTTGCTTTCGAATCATGAAACTCAATAACAAATTCAATACTGTGATTAAATTTTGAGAGAAGTTTCACTCGTTTTGATAAAGAAGATTATACGTCAACCTTTCTTCAAGAAGTAACATTTTTATAAGCTCTCAAACATCTTTAATACCTGGAATGCAATCAAAGAAGAATATTTTCTAAATGCAGACGAACACAATGAACAAGCATTTATCTGAGCAGATATAAATTACAGGAACGCACGAAGCTTGTATTAAGGTGTACGTATACATTAGAAGATTTTTTTAAATTGTGACTTTAAAAATCCAGTTTTTTTACCATAGTTAATTGATGTATTCTTAAAATCATTTCAGGGAGAAAAAAATCCGATTGTACAAATAATTAATTATTTAATTAAGATATGATTAGCAACTTAGCATGTGTTTTGAAAGATGATATCTCAAATTCTAACTTGTTCAGAAAGATGATATCTCAAATTCTAATTTGTTCAGAAAGACGATTACTGTTGGAAATTATTCCTAATATTATTCTTCATGTCTTGAATATCCATAACTTTGCTACAAGAAATTGTTGTTTTTTAAATTTTCAATCGAGAAAGCGTAAAAGAAGGAACATTTTTTTAGGAATTTTAACATTTAAAAATCAATTAAAAAACCATTTCTTAACTAAATACTTTGATTGAGGTTAAAAACATTCACTGTATTATATAGATCATAATGATGCAAAAATAATTTGAATATTGGAATTCATTGAGGAGTTTTAATAATGCTTTGAACAAAACATCCTATTGCAAAAACGCAGTTCTTTAGAAATCGAGTTTAAAGTTTAGGAAACATGTCTGTTCATGGTAACAGTATCTAACGAAAACCCTTGTAACCAAAAATTTATTTCGAATATTTGCAAGATTGTGGTACTGTCTGAAAGCTACAAAATCGGACAATATCTTGAATTAAAAAAAATATTGTTATTCTGGTGATATTTTCGTGATTTCTAGTGTATGTATAGACCTTTATTATTTGGAGCTTACAAGATGAATCAGAGAGAACAACATCAAACAATAAACACGGCATAAATAAGCATTTACTATACAATAAATTTTATAACGTACCTCTAGCTGCAATGTACGAATACCATTTTTTATATGAAGCATGTTAAAGACACCCGAAGTGTGAATTTTGTTTTAAGGTATTTTAACAGTAAACTAGGTAATCTATTCCAAACAATCCTAAATTAAGAAATGGATGGTGTCCAATGCTTCTTAAATTAAACTTTATGGCTGGGTATTATGGGCTTGTGACGACGATGACCCAAATTTATTCAGTATTTAATACCGAAATTTTAAAACTACTTAAAAGCCAATCTTAAAAAGAAAATGTTTTAAGTATTTATCTACACGTTCATAAAACGTTGACTTTTAAAGTAACCTCCCCATGCAAAGTCACCGAAGCAAAATGAGTCGCATATTATTTAAAATGATTAAAGTTGGATAACTAGAATTCTCGGCAATTAAAAATAGCTATTGGAAGAGGGAAATAAGACTGCTTTGTCTGTAAATAATTGGATAGTTATACAGTTGGTTTAAAGGAAAGTACAATTATTTCTGTACTAAGCTAAAAAGAGATGTTGAGAGTTCGGGATGGAAATTTAGAATAAATTAGCATAATGAGGATGTATTTATTTAAGTAATAATGAGGTATATTGATTCTAAAATTATCGAAATTGTATCAAAACTGGTGATGTGTGTTTCAATTGATGATTTTTTATTTGATATTAATATTGGTCATAAAATATTTTGCTAAATTTACGAGTTTTAGGGTTTAAATGTGTGTCTCTATTTTTTACTACATTTTTTCTATATGTGTTTTTACATTTATATTTGCAGATGCTTAATGTTTTTATTGCATATAGACTCTTTGTTCTTTATATTTCTAATAACTGCTTGGGCCAAATTTTTTCATAAAAAAAATTATATTGAAAGTATAAGGCAAATTGAACTACTTGAGCATTGTCTTGGAAAGCTATTTACTGAGATATCGACAGTCAACTCGTAAATATGTGTATACCTGCTATTTTTTCATTCATATATATGTTCCACATGTAATTAAAACTTTTTTTGTTACTAATCTAAAACAAAAAGCTTGCAATTGATTAAATATGCTCAATAAATACATTTACAATATATTAAAAATCACAATTTTGAAAATTATATTTGATCAAGAAGCTCTTTACCAAGCTCATTTCAAGAGAAATCGATTACTATAGTACCATCAAAACAACACATTATATTCATTACTTTAAGCGAAGCGTGAGTTTTAGCTTTTTGGAATGAAAGTATTACAACACCATCTTCGAAAACTAATGAACTAAAATAAAAACTACTTAGAACCTGCCATTCGTTATTTTAAATGCAATAACATTTTAACACGAACGAAAACGAATTAATTAAAACATCCTCATTCGTC